>CM054063.1:267610991-268210991 GCA_028641055.1 Alopecurus myosuroides | reverse complement strand
TACATGCATGCATGTAAATAATACATCATATGTTCATATGATTGCAAATGGTAAATTTCAGGAAGTAGTTTTTTAGTTTAAACTAAATGAAGGAATCATTGTAGGTAAGCATAATTTAAAGGTCCATACTACCAAATAGTGCAACAAACTCTTTGGGGCGCCGGTCGCAACAAGTATTTCTTTAACGGAAAATATGATTGATGATATCCCAGAACTATTTACCCAATAAAATGTCATTCTTACAACTCACTTCTTCCAAACTGATCATAACAAAACTCCCTGCATATCCTAGAGGGGGTTGTTGTTCCGCAGGAGACCATCCATGAGCAGATTCTGACCAATTTCTATTGATTACTGAAGGTGAATATTTTGCCGTGCCGACATACAAGTTTGTTGGAGTTTTGAATGCTGGATTTGAATTCTCGGAACAATACTTAAATGATGTGGGTCTGATGCAACGTGATGTTTCAGGGTCTGAGCTATAACCTTGCGTTCTGATTTGGAAATTCCTGATTGCCGAAATATTTTTGTAACCTGCTGCCTTGTCAGGAATAAGAGGCTTCTTGTATAATAGGCTCACCATAGGTACTGAAGGCACCTGTTTAGACGGATGGTCGAGTTTTGGCCAGTCAATCCCAAGGTCGAAAGGGTCATCTGGATTGTTACACCGGGAGGTCTGGTTTGCGTTGACTGAAAGAGGAAGGATGCATTAGAAGAGAATTCTAACAAAACGTGGCCGTTGCGGTAAAATAAACGGATGTGAAAAAGCTATGAGTTCTGCGTACTAAGGCTTCCAAATTGATTTTGCCGTGAATAATCCGGGGGGTGTATCTGATACTTCTAGTTAATAAAGAAAATGTAGAATGGACAGTGTTACGTCTCGAAATGCAAAATGTGCCAGTAGTGGAACGAAGAATCATGTGTCCGATCTCGATTATTGTTTGACAGGGACTTGCGTTTGATATGTACTAACCTTGTGAGTCGTTTGGAGTACGTCTGGCTACTCCATCAGTGATAGTTGATATAAGAGAAGTAGGCACGGCAGCGTCGTTTTGAGTTATAACTGTCTCTGATTCAGCAGCAATGTCTAATTTGTGGGCCAATTTAATCCCTTCGTTGAGGACGCTGTTCTTGTATGTGTTAATATGGTTCACCATCCTTGCCATGAAGTATCTGAATGCTATTTTCTGTCGCATCGGCAGCTGCATATTGTATCGTATCGCATCAGTTAGTTCGCAAAATAAATTTCTTCCGGAACGGTCAAGGTGAATAGAAGTGAGGGCATTCCAGGATCTCACCTTGGTTGATGTAACTGCACTATTGAATGAGGATATAGAGGGGACTGCATCGTCAAGTGTTTCAGTTGAATCAGGCATGGTTGAAGTGACCACTTTTGCAACACCCCCATCCATTGGGGTGACAAATTGCTGCGCACAGAAGAAGGTGATAGATATGAAATATATTTTTTGCAGCACTCATTAAGCAAAATCCACCTGTCATAATTTTCCGGGGAGCTTAATCATTAGGTAACAGGTTGTCACTAATCTTTTGTTGGTTGGAGGAGGCGGCGCTTCCTACCACGTGCTTCTGGAAGGTGTCTGCTCCCTGCTCTGACATTATTCTTTCCGTAAAAGTCAGTTTACAGAATTGTTTTTGTGTGAGATTAACCTTGATGCGAAAACCCATGTGTGCAATAATTTCCCACAATTTCAGGACTTACAATAAGGTTTACTACCTGACTAGATGTTTGCGTGTTGGAAATCCTGAAAATACTAATAATCTTCGACATGGCACTGCAAGTATAGTCGGATATCCGTGGTAGACGAAGGTCGGTCTTATGGACGGTTCCAAATCGCAGGTAGTCAATGAATAGTACCTAATAAAATGGATGGTGGAAAGAAATCATGACATGAGTAGACAGAAAAAGCAAATATGCAGAATGGCCCTGTTCATGAAGTCGGATATTATAGAAATTTCACATGTAAAGCTAATGAGCATCCACCAACATTCGTAACAACTCCTTTCGAGTCCAAGGTGTACTGAACGTTTCTTGCAGATTCCACGATGTTTTCAACCACAAAGCCACACCAATTATAATTTCCTATATTGTTTGGGTCCAGCAAAGAACCCCAAAAACTCTTGCTGCCACTGTTGGGCTGAGACATCGGACAAAGAAATCTGCAAACCAAGAACACAATGAAAGAAACCTTGAATTGTTCCTCTTCTGTCCGTGACATGCCCTGTGGGTACTCCCACATGACATTATATTCAGCAGCCTCCAAGCTGTCGTACATCTTTGCATCCTCGTTATCGTCGTCCTCCTGCCCCCCTGTTCCGATGCATATACGGATGAAATCAAGTTTTTCTTCAGCACTGTCGTCTTCCATACCACATACTGTTGTAGGTCCACATGGTATGCCGAGTACACGCTGCAAAGCTTGAGGTGTGATAATGAGTGCGCCTTCTTTCCCCCACTGAATCGTGTTGTTTCTGCAGTTCACCAGCTTGAGTAACTCAAGCGAGAAGCTCCTGTCGAGTTTATTGATTTGAGAAATTTGTAGTATTCCTTCAAAACCAATCTCACCGACAAGCCTCTTCTTTAAAGTGCAGAACTTGTTAACAACCAGTCCTATTTTTTTGGCAGAGCTTCTGGACGTTACTGTTTTCTTCGTGGATGCATCAATCACTTCATCGCCGGGGTTGTCGTCGTCATCTGTTTCATACTTCCTGGCAACATTCAGCTTCTCAGACAGCTGGTCGCGGCTGAGCCGGGGTGTTCGTACCTTCTTGCTTTCCCACCTGGATGGTAACGGACTAGATAGTTGCATGGTGGAAGACAAAAACTGCAGTGCATTCAAGTCAGTTTGTGGTGCCTGCCTGCGTGTAAGAAATGCAAGCCAGTGAGACATTTGCAAAAACAATTGTGTCAAATCCGCATTGGCTTATGCGAGATCTGCTATGGAAAGCAGCAGGAAATGATGCTATTTTTTTTGTCGCCGATCTAGTGTCCTCCACCATAATGGTGTAATCAGTAAACTTCTTGAAAAGAAGTCCAACTACAATAAAACTGCCCACTAAGAAATAAACTTGATTATGACCTATGAAGATTAATATTGGGTTCAATAAGAAGTTGATTAAGGTTCACTGGACATAAATAAAAAAGGCCACTAAGCAAAAAAACTGGTTGCAGCACTCTTCATATATCTCTAACTTTGCTCACTAATTATACCCACCAGGTTCCTCAGATGTTAACAAGTTGTATGCATGGGAATACATTCCTGCTCTCTAACTTTCCTCACTAAAAATGCCCACCAGGTTATGCAGATGTTAACAAGTTGTAGGCATGGAAATACATGCCTGGTAGTGAATAAGAAATTCAACAGAGGCAGAAATTTTCATGGATTTGCAATACTGTGCAAATGGATGTCTTTACACACAAAATAGAAAGTAGTACAGAGAGAAAAGAGGAGATCCAAGAGCTGCCAGTAAGTGAGACTAACCTTGATGGTCATGTGCCTTGAAGTAGTGAAGAGCTATCTTTTCTCCCCCTGAAATATCGAGATCTGGTGTTCTCCAAGGTCTATAGCTGGAGCATGATGTGAGAAGGACCTACCCGGTTAATGGTAAAATGAGGTTGGAGGTGGGGGGGGAGCGGGGGTGAGGGGGCAGTACATACATGTAGCCCATGCCACTATGCAACAGAGTTGTACCGGAGCAAGTCTAGGCTTTAGCTCATATAAGTAATATGAATAGTGCAAGCATGTACCTTTTGCAATGATGGGGGACGATGCAAATATCATGGGGTCATAGTACATTTCACCATCTCTGGGTCTGATTATGATGTTTCCCTGCGAAAACTGGATCTTGCGTAATAGTGGAAAATATATGAGACCGGTGAAGCATGTACCATCTTGCTAGAGCAATAAACCATAATTTTCAACTGACAGATCAAATTGGACAACAAATCGCCAAAGTTAGGAAAAAATATGGGACAAGATGGTGGACGTAAGAAGTGCATTGACTGGAAGAATTTGTTACAACGAGTTCAGGGAATACAACAGGTACTGGACCAGTATCTAAAGACTGAACATCCAACCTTTTTCTGGTTATCTTGAAATTAAATTGCGACATCTGGATAAAGAGTAGAGGACCTCTTTCATATTTGGATAATCAGACTACGTTGCTGCAACAAATCTAGCCGCAGCCAGCAGTACAAAGCAGAGGATGATAAAATTTTGTTTCCTCTTCATCTTGCTTATTTGGAGCTGGAGGTTGCATCTTCTCTGTTCGTAATCAGTGGAGTTGTTGTAGACTAATTCTTTTAGGCGAAGAATCTCTAAATCCTTTTCTGCTGCTTCTTGCATGATCCTCTTGGTTCTTCCGTCAGTGATAAAGTTGGCCTTTTGCTCCACATATTCCTCAAGGCGATCCTCCCAGACCCAGAGGAAGCAACCCTGCAAAAAATTTGAAAAAGTCTAGATTCAGAATAGTGGGCATCTGATGCAAATGTCGGGGAAGCGAGCGATTAGAGGTGGGCAATACATTCCCAACCCTGTTACATGCGCATGTGTGCGCCTGGTTCATTCGCATGCACTTCAAGAATCTCCTGTTGGGATTCGCTAGGGTAGTAGATGTCAATGTAGCTGCGGGCTCCTTGCACCCGCAGAGAAGAACAGGTGGTTTCCCTAAGGAAAGATCTGCGTCTGGTGCAGAGTGGCGAACCACGGTGAGGTTGGATCCATCGGATCTGAAGCTAGAACCGGTTGATTTCGTGGAAGAAATCGTTGAAGGACTCAACCGGGGAAGAGATGGGGCACAACTAAAATCCATTGGCTCCATCTTGCCTTTTGAGTTGGAAGAAGAAGCTCTTGGGCGCGGGTCTGCCATTGCTTGAAGGGAGAAGAAACAGAGGGGATGAGCATAAACTGCCTCCATGCTACTCAACCGGGGAAGAAGATGACCCCATCTCATTCAAGTGGTCCCAGACGGCAAAAAATATTTCCTACCTTGCCCCTCTGGTAAGGCGAGAAAGGCATAAGTGATTAGTTCGTTGCCGGCGAGATAGGTGGGGTATTTGGTGGGCCATGTCGAATGCCCGCGCTAATGTAGTCAAAGGACAGCGCGAATCTCCAACAGAAATGAACGGACTAGATAGTTGGTGGAGATCCAAGTAATAGTGGCAATGAATTTTCGATGTATTTATGAAAGTTCTCAACTCATACAAAGACTATTTGATAATTTAGACATGCGTTATTTGATAAATAAATAGCTCTCACATAGATTCTTATGAAAAGATAAGATTGATATGTTAGTTGTTCTCTAACCAAGAACATAGTTCGCCATTATTCAATAAGTTTTCACTTTGCTTCACATTTACATGTGATTGAATAATTATTGATTCTATGAAAAAAGTTTGTTGTTTAGAATGCTTTAGTGTTTGTTGAGTAATTATGTATACTTCATGTTCTTATTCTTTATTATCGACACTTCATTTCATTAACTTGTGGTCATGTTTACCGAGCTCGGTTTGCGCTTGGGGACAAGCGGAGTCTAACCTTGGGTGAGTTGATACATATATTTTGCATCACTATTTTATATCATAATTTTCCTTATTCGATGATATATTTCATATTAGAATTCAATACTTATATTATTTTGTCATTTTATGCATGTCTTGCAGTTTACCAGAATTATTTGTCAGAGGCGGAAAACAAAGGGAAAAAGCATCTCGTATGTAGAGTACCTTCCGGAGCCCAATAAATCTGAGGAAAAACATAAAGGAACAGTTTGCGAGAAATCACTTGGGGAGACCAAACGAGACCAAGAGGGGACCCACGGGCCTACCAGGCTATGGGGAGGCGCGGGTCCCTCCCCCAGGCACGCCTAGGCATCGCCCGGTGGCTGTGGACCCCCTTCTCTGACTCCCCTTTGACGTACTTACCTCACTTGACCCAAAAACATCGTAGAGCCACTTCATAGAATTGTCCAGCACTATCTCGACATGGTATGCATGGTAGAGTGTGAACCCCATACTGCTACAGACTAATAGAGTTGGCGTCGTGACCTTCACGTTGTGATGTCATGGATGCTATTAAAACGTAACAACCCTGCTGAAGTTCATAGTTTCGTTTCATACTTAGTATCATGGATATTATGTGGTGTATTAGCCAATAAGATTTATACATATACATATGTTTTAGTCGTGGGTATATATGGGTTGTTTAGTAAGATATATGCTATTAATCAAAAAATGCAATCACGAAGTTGCAATAATTATAGATCAACATGTAGATCCATATCAAAGAGATGTGAAACGAGCATTCTAACAATGCCTAGTGTTTTAAACATGATTCATAATTTTCAATGTTTGATATGAAATGTTCCTTACAAAACATTATCTAACACAAGGAGTCTCATGAAATACTGACATTTACAATCTTTACATACTCACGAATAAGATGCAAACGTGTTGCAAATTCCTAAGAGAGATAAGGTGTGATCCAAATGGGAGCTGATAAATCTAGCCAAGAGAATAGGTTCGGCCAAGCTTGATGAAGGTTCCGGAGGCTTCTGTTTTCAAAGTTCCAGATACCCAGGTCTTTTCGTAATATCTGTCCATACGTGACGCAATCATCCGCTAGATAGGCGTGGTTTGGTTGGAATGCCGAAAAGCCAATAGTTGGAAGGCAGACAACAGAGTTGTACCCCAGGAACAATGCGTGCTCTCCTATGCTTCTCAACTCCACCAGCTTCTGCCTATCAATGTCAACCTTGAATATTAGGATGTCGACTGTGGTGACCGATATGCCCATCCCGTCAAGTGCTGGTTTGATAGGCTCGTTAGGGTCTTCTTCCTCGTCTGAATCCAGGTCACCGGGCTCGTTAGGGTCTTCTTCCTCGCCTGAATCTAGGATACCATGCTCGTTAGGGTCTTCTTCCTCGTCTGAATCTAGGTCACCAGGCTGCTCGTCATCATCTCTGGCGATGAACTCAACACAATCATGGATTGTATGAGACATAACGTCTTTGTATGACCATCGATGCTTGCGTCGAGTATCCGAGATCCTCCAGACTTGCCAAAGTTCGCCGGATGGGGTGATGGTGAGGTACTTGGTAGGGTTGCCCCATTGTGTCACACCACACATGATCCTTGTCACGGTAGGTGAATGCTCGGTGAGATCCAGAACATAAACAGAGCCATCAAAGCTCAGACCGTAAAACAAGCCATCCTTGTCATTATATTGGACATCATCCAAGAATACGTCGCTGGAGAGCAATTGCCATCTCATGTCGCCCGGCTTGGCAAACGAGAGCTTCTGCTCTGGCTCGTGCACTACTAAGACGGTGCATGCTGCTGCATTGTCGCCCGTGGAGATGGCCACCCGCCAATACGCGCTATCTCGTGCCCACTCGATATCATCTTCAGAGAGGTTACCATCGCCGTCGAAGAAGACCTCCATGCCCGGAAGTGTCTTGACCGACGGGAGCTTTGCCTGGGCGCCGGTGACGGGGTTGAGAAGGTAGGGGTCGGCGTCCTTGTCGGTAGCGAATACCCAACCGTTTGAGGAGAAGATTAGTCCCCTGCCATGGTCGAGGCGTCCCGGAAAGGGGACGCGGAACGTGGTGTTGGTAGAGGGGCAGTGCATGGCGGCATGGTTGGGCCCGTACTCATGGCAGACGTAGAACAGGCACGGTGCCTGCTTGGGCGAGGGGTGGCGGAGGCGGCGGAAGGTGGAGTAGGCGTCGTGCCAGGAGGTGCAGACAGCCCCGGATCGGACTAGGCTGGGGATATCCAGCACGGCCATGATGAACAGTAGGAGGTCCTCTGGCAAGCTCGACCAGTCGGCGCTGCTGACGGCATCCAACCTGCTAGTCTGCGCTTGTTTCATGGTCGCCGTGATGGCATCTCGAGATGACGAAAGGAGCACTCCCATGATCCCGACTTCCCGAGTAGTGCAATGGCCGGTTGCTAGGCTTGTTGGCTTGGAGATATGTGCAGCGTCGTTATAATGATAGGGACACCAGAAACCCGTACAGTATATATTATGTAAACCGAGTCCAACACGAAGAGGACATCCAGCTGATCAGACCGAATTGTTCACGGTGCTCCAGGTACGTTTGGGTACTTTAAAAAAAATCACGTTCGACAACTAAAGCAATTCAAACGTGGCAAGAGTCGGGGTGAGAGTGCTAGTTCATTGGATCCAGCTATGGGCTTTATTACTCTCTCCAGAGCACAGGAAGCTTATGATGGATGGCTGCCACTACAGGAATCTGCTTATAGGCCGACGGCAAAAGGCCGTCGGCACAGGTCAGAACCCCGTCGGCCTCCTCTGTGCCGACGGTGGCCGTCGGCACACTGCCGTCGGCACACGGCTCGTCGGCGCAGGTAAGGGGGCCGTCGGCACACGAAAATGCCGTCGGCACAGCTGAGTGGTGGGCCCCACCTTGCTCTGACAGCGGGCCCCACGCTGTCAGAGCGTTGGTCTGGTGGTGGCCTCTGTGCCGACGGCCACCCTCGGCACAAGGTGGGACACGCGGCAGCAGCTGGTGCGTCCCTGGGCGGGCGCTGTGCCGACGGCATTGCCGTCGGCACAAAGGGGGACACGTGGCGGTTGCTGGTGCGCTCCTGGGGCATGGGCTGTGCCGACGGCAATGCCGTCGGCACAGGACTGACCATTTGGTCAGCGTAGGCCCTGTGCCGACGGCATTGCCGTCGGCACAACCTATGCCCAGGTTTTTTTTTTGCCCTTTTTGGTGCTGTTTTGGTTCCAAAATGCACAGCAAAATTACAAATAATGATCCAATGCAACAGAAACATCTAGAAGCTCAGTACCATCATTATTAACCATCAAAACATCCAGACAAACATCGTTTAAGGTCATACATCGATCCTGATACGTCCATCGATCCAGATACATCCATACATCGATCTAGATACATCCCTAGCTAGGAGAAGGGGTGAAGCCCAGGTCTCCACTCGTGAAATGAGGACGATCATGTGTCGCGTCCGTCGAACCAGCTCCGGAGCCACCAGGCGAGGTACCAGGAGTGGCCGAAGCACGGCCGTGAATCGGCGTCGACTGGCAAGAACCCGGGGAGCCACTAGGAGAAGCCCGGCCAAAAGCCGTGTTCCCCGAAGCTCCAGTATCCTACATGTTCGAGCACGAGTTAGACACTTTAGAGGCAAAGTAAATCAGTAATCGACGTGTGGAAAAGAACACATACCGGGGTCTCTGCGTAGTATGTGAGGGCAAACTCATCCCTCGATATGAATATCGGGACCGGCCCTGCCGCTTCAGGAGGCTCTCCTGGATGCGATCCTCTCTCTCCGGTGGTCATCCACCTCATCATCGCCTACAAGATGGTTTAGATGTCATGTGTTGCCAAGATGATTTAGACTTGTCATATTTTGCAGAAATATGGATTGAAAACTTACACTCGATACCGCGCTATGGTACGAAGTGAGGGCGTCGGTCCTCTGCTGCCACGCCTGTAGGTTCTCCTTGTACTTCTCATAAGCGGCGGCATAGGCCGCATCGAACTCCGGCTACAATTTAGGAAACAAGTTAATATCGACAACTTAGCAATGCAGAGGGGAATGTAAGAAAACATGATGAGAATGAGAGGACAGCTTACATCGGCATCGGCAGAGGCAGCTCTAGCACGCCGTCCACGAGGCTGGACAGGGACGGCGTCGACGGGGAGGGTAGCCTTGATACGAGTGAGGCTCGCGGTAGGCGTGGCCACCTTATCAAGGATTCTCAGACGGCCGTGCTCCCTCCCGTTCCCCGCTAGCATCAACGCCGTCTCGTCGTACTCGTGCTCGAAGGGGTCCTCGACCTGCGGGTGTAGAATCTGGAACGCCGAGGTGTAATCCTGCATGTCCGACTCGGCTCTGCCGTAGTACTCAGGAGCCGAGGACGTGGCGGTGTCCGAAACGGACTTCTTCCGCCTCATCGTCTTCCACGCCGCCAAGTAAGTAGCTGGCACCCCACTCTGCTTCTCCTGCATCGCAAAAGTAAACGTTATGTGTATCAAGTAGAAACATGCATGATAGAAAATAAACCATCTTTTCCATGTATGTACATACCATCCTCTTCTTGAAGCGGTCGGTGTTGAGGCTTCCTCCACTGTGGGTGCCCCCGTGGCCTCGGTTCTTCTTGTTCCGCTTGCTCACGGCATTGTGTTCGGGGTCTTCCCCGGCCCACCTCCTAGCCAGCACCGCCCATGCGTCCTCGTGTCTTTCGGCCCAGTGTGGAATGACCTGAGAATGCAATAGTGAAGTAAAAAGGAGGCAATGCAATGGCAAATTAACTGAAATGTAGAATGACATAGATAGTTTACTTACCCTCATGAAATCCTCGACTGTCATCTTGGGCGGGTCCGCGACATTGTCCTTCTTCTTGGCCCTTTTGCCCTTCTCGGCCATGAACGCGCTGATGGTGGTGTGCTTCTGGTTGTACCACACCTGGCGGGTCAACCTCATGCACGCCTTGCGGAGAACCCGACGCGCCGCGCCTCTATCCTCCTCAAGCACCCGGAAAAAGCACTTCAATCATGCATGAAGAAAATAGCGAGTTAGAACGGTGGTGTCATCAACTACGAACGAAACTCATGAAAATATAACTTACCCAAAACCTGGTGGTCACGGCGTCAGAAGCCTTCCCGAATGGCGCGCAATCGGCAGCCTCGTAGTCCAGCCAAGAAGACGCCAACTTCGGCTCGCCATCCACAGCCGTGGTGTAAAAGCCCGGCCAATAAAGCCGGATCAGAGCTCCAAGCAAGCTCGAAGGCTGGCGGCTCCCTTCAGCATATGTCCAATTGCTGCATAATAATCAAACATTAGTACATATGCCAAAAATGAAACTACATATTTAAAATTACAAAATTAGTAAACTTACTCCTTCTTATTTGGATAAATAAGAGTCTTCTCCTCCTCCGTGGCAGGCTGCTTATCCAAACCGGGGACTCCCGCTTCCCCGCGAACTCGCAGCTTCTTCGGTGCCCCTCCTCCTCCCTCCACCTCCCCCTCCATCTCCACCTCCTCGTCCTCGTCCTCCTCCTCCTCCTCCTCCGGTCTGTACTCCTCCTCCTCCTCCCGTCTGGACTCCGTCTCCCCCTCCTCCCTATACTCTATCTGCAGCTGGGAAGCCACGTCACCAGACGCGGAGGGTGGAGGCTCCAAGTCTACACCTCCCCCGCCACCTCCACCTCGTCCTCGTCCTCGTCCTCCACCTCGTCCTCCACCTCGTCCTCGTCCTCGTCCTCCAACCGCATCGTCGTCCACGGGGTAGCGCCGATTGCGAATCAAGGATCTACCACTCCGTGTAATCTTCTTGAGCAAGGACGACGACGATTCCTTGCCTTGGCTCATATTGTCCAATCACCTGCATCGAGAAATAGAAAACAATTAAATCACATATACATAGTAAAAATATAGGCACTTAGCATAAAATGGTGAAATGTAGGCACTTAGCATAAAATTGTGAAACTTGGCATAAAATGTAGAGCATCACTAGGCATGTTCAAAAGAAAAAATACTAAGTATAAAATGGTGAAACTTGCATAAAAAATGCTAAGATAAAATACTAAGTATAAAGACATCACCTAGAATCATCACTCTCATAATTAGGTGGGTTCTCGTTCTCACTATCCGTATCACTATCACGTGAGTAGTAAATTAGAGGATCTTCGAACCGTGGTGGCTCATCATCGTCTTCATTGTCTGTATGTAGCTTGGTGAGCATGTCTATGTCCTTTAGATCCACCACTGACTCACCACGAGTTTCCGCATTGTTCTCGAGGTCCTCAAAACCACCCATTTGTAAGTCAAAGTCTCCGAAGTCCTCTTGCTCTTGATAGAAAATTCCTTGGTACGTTTTCGGGTCAATGTTGTTATAATCGTCGTCGGACGGCATGGGTAGTTTACCATGTGGCGATACCCTGAACGCAACCTCCCAACCCTTGAGTGCCTCTTTCTGGCATGGGTAAGGCAAATAATAAACTTGCTTAGCTTGGTGAGCCACAATAAAGACATCGGCTCCGCTATAGGTGGTTGAAGGCCTAACTTCAACTAACCCAATGGAAGGGGTACTTTTGTATCCATGGACGGGGTCGAACCAGTGGCATTTGAACACAACGAGCTTGAGTTCTACGTTGGTGCAATTGAACGTCAGCTCGTATACCTTCTCTAACGTTCCGTAGTAGTCTATGGAATCGGCGCCTCGGGTGAAGACCCCGGTATTTACCGTTTTTGCATTCGGCCGACTCTTCTGGTGATCCTCCGTATGGAAGCGATACCCATTCACATCATACTTCTCATATTTCATGACGCTACGGGTAAAACCTTGGGAAACACATCTCAACTCATCCGTCATCTGAACGTTGGGATTAGCTCCCTACAAATACGATACAAATTGTTTTGTGCATTAGATAGGTGTAACGAAAGGGACAAGCCACAGATTGCAAGGTAATAGGGAGAGGTTAGAAATTACTTTTTCCATGAACCAAGACACAAATTTTTTCTGTCCGGGAGCACCCTCTTTCAGAAGAGTGTCCAGCTCTCCGATAGATGGTTCCTCCGCTCCAGACCACATTTCATCCGTGAATTCTCTAAAAGAAGAGAATATGTATTAGATCGAAACAGGGTTACTAGTTGGAAAGTAATTTGTACCACCATTTTACCTGATATAATCGACCACTTCCTTCATGTTCGTAAGCACATAGAGCATTATGCAATCTTGCTCTTCCTTGGTCAAGGTATATTTTTCTCGGCCACCTGACTTGCCACCGGGACATTGGAAGAGGAGGAGCTGGGGGTCATGCTTGGGCTCGTCGATATTGTACCGAGATGCCTGGTTATGCATAGTGGGAACTTCAGCAGGATAGTACGTTGTCGCGGCGTCTGCCATCTCCTCAAGACATACTCCCTCAGCTATGCATGCTTCAATCTTAGCTTTATTTCCAGTTTTGTTTCTAATGTACTTGAACTCTCTCTCAATACAAAACTGCCAACGAAACTGCACCGGTCCACCCAAAAGTGCCTCGTTCGCGAGATGCACAACGAGATGTGCCATCGGAGTAAAGAAGCCTGGCGGAAATATCATCTCTAAGTTGCATAGCAACTCCGGCACTAGATCATGCAGCTTCTGAATAATCACAGGACATATCTGCTTAGCACAAAGCGTGCGGAAGAAATGGCTCAACTCCGCGAGCACTCGCCAGACACGCTCGGGTAGATACCCTCGAACCATCACCGGCATCAGACGCTCAAGCCATATATGATAGTCGTGACTCTTGAGCCCGTTGACTTTTCCCGTTAAAAGATTGACCCCCTTGCTTATATTCGAACAATAACCATCAGGAAACATGACAATGAATTTGAGCCACTTGAATACCTCCTTCTTTTGAATACTGTCAAGGCAGTAGTCGGCGAGCGGTTTAAACCAATTTTTTCGCCGGCGGTCAGGAGGCTGCATATGTAATCTCTTTCTATCACAGAGTTTCTGGACATCGACTCTAGCCTTCACATTATCCTTCGACTTCTCAGGAATGTTCAGGATTGTGTGAAAGAGTGACTCTCCGACATTCTTTTCAGTGTGCATCACATCGATGTTATGGGGAAGTTCGAGATCCTTGTAATAATCAAGCTGCGTCAAGCCTGCCACGTGAGTCCAGTTGTGTGTTTTACCATATCCGACGTATCGTGGGCCATTTCCCCCAGCGGGAACAAGAGCACGTAGCTCGGCATCAACAGCTACACCATCGAATGTTGGTATCTTTTTTTCTACACACTCAACTCTGCCCTTCTTGAAGTTCTTTTTGTCTTCTCTAAATCGATGCCTTCTTTTGAGGAACTGTCGATGCATGTCAAACGAGGAATACTTCTTACCCGCGCTTAACCAGAGGAACTCCAATCGGTTCCTGCACACTGGGCATGGCCACTTACCAGCGGTACACCATCCACAGAATAGAGCGTACCCTGGAAGGTCGTGCATGGAGTATTGGAACCAAATTTTCATTAAGAAGTTTTTCTTTGATGCCCGGTCGTATGTGAACGTCCCGTGGTGCCAAGAGTGGTCCAAATCATCCACAAGCGGCTGCATGTAGACACTCAGATTCTTTCCCGGGTATTCTGGCCCTGGAATGATCAGCGACAGAAATATGGTATTCCTTTGCATTAAGACTCCAGGAGGGAGATTGAGCGGAATAACAAACACGGGCCAGCAGCTGTATGAGGCAGTCGACATACCATATGGATTGAATCCATCTGTTGCTATCGCAATCCTGACATTTCGAGCCTCTTTTGCCTCATCGGGGTATTTTGCATCGAAATTCTTCCATGCCTGACCATCAGATGGATGTCCCATCTTTTCCCGTCCGTGCTCGTCTGTGTATCTCTTCCCCATCTTGTGCCAAGTCATCTGTTTGGCAGTCTCCTCGGACCAATACAGCCGCTGGATTCTTTTAATGAATGGGAGATACCGAAGAATCTTCATAGCGACTTTCGTCTGCTTCAACTGACCATCGGCTCCCTTTACCTCATGATACCTAGACGCCTTACAAATGCTACAGTACTTGTCATCCGCAAACTGTTTCCAAAACAGAATGCAGCCTTTTGGACAAGAATCTATCTTTGTATAATCCATGTTGAGCCCTTTCAAGACTTTCTTCGCTTCGTGCATGCTTTTAGGCAGACAATGCCCCTCGGGCAACATGTTACCATAGGTTTTCAGATTAGCTTCAAATCCAGCACGGGTGGTGGAGTACCGGGCCTTGTCGGCTAGTGCTTGAGAGAAGGCATCGAGTTGAGAAATCTTTGCACCCTCGTATAGCGGCCTCTTAGCCGAGCCCATCATTTCAAAGAAGGCCTTCGCTGTTGGCTCGGGTTCATCCGGTTCCTCCGGTTCGGGCTGTTCCTCCACTTGAGGTGGCGAATCAGGCATGTCGGCATCACGGAAATCATCTAACAAGTTCCTAATCCCATCGTACTCAATGCCATTGATCCGCTGGCGCATCACCTCTCCTCTATCACGCTCGTACTGAGCAAAGTCGACAGTCGTCACGTAGTTCTGCATATATCCATGCAACCACAGGTGTTTAGTCATTTCAACCTTTCCATGACGATGCCGCCTCCGACAATTAGAGCAAGGGCATAATGGGCGAACCGCTGACTTTGAACCACGCGCTAACTCTTTCACTAACATGTTGGTCTTCCATTCCCACTCATCTGTTCTTTCTGTCACAGAAATACGGCCGCTGTACATCCACTCATTACCAGACATCCTCTGCTTTATTGGGAGACAAACAACAACGCATTTCTTAAAATGCAGCAAGTTATAATACTTTTTTACAATGTCATCGGATTAATTACGACAAAATTTTATATTTACAGCATGCAACGGTTCACCTACATGTCTAATAGGTAGGGGCCTAATCCCACCCGGGTATGTGTAGATCGGTCCGTGTCCCATGTTCTACCCCGACCCGAGACGGAATTTCGGCAGCACCTCCCCGCTGTTCTTCAGAATACACGTCTCGAACTTTTCAAGCCGAGAGGGTGTGCATCCGAAGAACAACGGGGGGTGCTGCCGAAATCCGTCTCAGGAAGGAGCAGAACATGGGACACGAACCGAACTACACATACCCGAGCTGTCCAAAACGTGGACAATCCGGAAGAGCTATGGTTATAAATATGCAGAGACGGACAGTCCTGCATATTTATAAATTTGCAACTCTCCCGGACGGGAGACGCCTACGGTTACGCGACTAGACATGAATGTAAATGTGTCATCGGCTCGAAGGCCGGGGCAGAGCAAGGGGTGGAAAGCTGGAGGTGATGGAAATGTAGCTCACCTAGAGCGTAGGTGCGAAGCCGTAAGTGGTCGAAGCAGCAAGGGAGAAAAATGTCGATGACGCGCCGCCCTGGACCCGCTGAAGAAGCTCGATGAGACCACGACGGTGAGTGGCTGGACCTACGCCATCTGAAAACACACAATGAACATCCATTAACAAATTGCATCAATTTTGACGAAATTGCATTAAAATTTTCTATCGACATGGACCACCGACGCCCACCCTCGCCATCGACCATCGAGGGCCGTCATTGCCATCGACTACCGGGGCGCGCTATCGACACCGACAATCGGCGCGCGCCCTCGACACCGACCAGCGGGAAACGACACCGACACCGGTGCTCGCCCTCGCCAATAACCAACGGCGCCCGCCCCCGCCACCGACTATCGGGGTGCGCCCTCGACATCAACCACCGGGGCGCGTCCTCGATACAGACCAACGGGCCGCGCCACCGCCACCGTACACCGGGAAACGCCACCGACACCGACGCCCACCATCGCCACCAGCCACCGGCGCCCGCCCTCGCCACCGAACACCAGTTCCGGCCTACTACGGCGGCGGCTACTACGGCGGCGACAACCCTAATTTCCTAACTAAATTTTTCTAACTAAATTTTTCTAAACGTAATTTCTAACTAAATTTATACAACAATTTCTATACTAGTTTCTATTCTAATCTAACTAAAAATTCTAACAGTAAAAAAATCACTTTTACCTTTCTAACAGTAGGGCGGCGGTGGGTGGCGGGGAGAGGGCGTGCGGCTGCCGGCGGTCTCCGCAGTCGAGGAAGCGCCGGCGAGGGAGGTGGAGCCAAGGAGGGGCGGCGCCGGCGAGGGATGCGGGCGGTGGGCGGGGCAGAGGGCGCGGGCGGTGGGCGGGGCAGAGGGGGCGGGCGATGGGCGGGGCAGAGGGCGCGGGCGGTGGGCGGCGGGGCAGAGGGAGAGGAGGGGATGCGGCGAGGAGGGGCGGCGTCGGCGGGATTGTGGCGGCGGAGGAGGAGCTCGGGGGCGGGGAGAGGAGCTCGGGCGCGGCGGCCGGGGGCGGCGCGGGGAGAGGTGGCGGTGGCGGCGGGGAGGAGAGCGCGGCGGGGAGAGGTGGCGGCACGGGGAGAGGTGGCGGCGCGGCGGGGAGAGGTGGCGGCGGCGCGAGATCGCGAGATCGAGGATGAGGTGGGCGTCGGGTGTGGGGGAGTTGACCCCCGCGCCCGACCAGGTGGGGAGATATTAAGTGACGTGTGCCGACGGCAGCCGTCGGCACAGGTCTGCCGTTTTTTTTTCAGATAACCTATGCCGACGGCTTTGCCGTCGGCACAAATTTTTTTTTTCAGATTCGCATTTTGTTCTATTTTACTGTATTACTACTTCTATATTATTTTGTTTAATCTTAATAATAGTATATTACTACTACTATATTATTGATCACATAAGTACATCACCGTCGGGTTGTTCATGTCTAATACTCGCGCATATAAATGGCCGAGTCTACCCATCGCCGACAAAGGCTCATTGACATAACAGCTTGCGCGCGGCACATTGACAACTAGCCACATCCCGACACAAAGTGGACCATGATGATCACACCTAACATAATTCATCTGTCATTTGGACGTCGTGCGTTTTCGGGGGCATTAATTCATGTTAGATATATCTATTATCTATTAATTCACGAGAGAGAAGTGGATGCCGGTGAAGCGGCCCACACCCCGGAGTGAAATCTTTGCCATCAAAAGCACACAACACACCTATAATAACATGCTATGGCATAAACTTGCTTGTGTTGGGGTCCAGACGCTCCGGATCCACCCCTCCGGTGAAACCCTAGACCCGCAGGAGAAATACCGGACTTATACGGAAACACGCGGTAACGGCTTCGAAAGGGGGTAGCATTGTGGAACTAGGTGCTTGGTTGTGTTAGGGTAGGCCATAGGAACATAAAACAACAAGGTAGAACCCACCTCTTCGGAAGATTCACGACGTTTCGTCCGATACGGGGGTTTCACCCTATAAGCGCGTGTAAACTCACGAGAGAGAAGTGGATGCCGGTGAAGCGGCCCACACCCCGGAGTGAAATCTTTGCCATCAAAAGCACACAACACACCTATAATAACATGCTATGGCATAAACTTGCTTGTGTTGGGGTCCAGACGCTCCGGATCCACCCCTCCGGTGAAACCCTAGACCCGCAGGAGAAATACCGGACTTATACGGAAACACGCGGTAACGGCGTCGAAAGGGGGTAGCATTGTGGAACTAGGTGATTGGTTGTGTTAGGGTAGGCCATAGGAACATAAAACAACAAGGTAGAACCCACCTCTTCGGAAGATTCACGACGTTTCGTCCGATACGGGGGTTTCACCCTATAAGCGCGTGTAAACTCACGAGAGAGAAGTGGATGCCGGTGAAGCGGCCCACACCCCGGAGTGAAATCTTTGCCATCAAAAGCACACAACACACCTATAATAACATGCTATGGCATAAACTTGCTTGTGTTGGGGTCCAGACGCTCCGGATCCACCCCTCCGGTGAAACCCTAGACCCGCAGGAGAAATACCGGACTTATACGGAAACACGCGGTAACGGCGTCGAAAGGGGGTAGCATTGTGGAACTAGGTGCTTGGTTGTGTTAGGGTAGGCCATAGGAACATAAAACAACAAGGTAGAACCCACCTCTTCGGAAGATTCACGACGTTTCGTCCGATACGGGGGTTTCACCCTATAAGCGCGTGTAAACTCACGAGAGAGAAGTGGATGCCGGTGAAGCGGCCCACACCCCGGAGTGAAATCTTTGCCATCAAAAGCACAAAACACACCTATAATAACATGCTATGGCATAAACTTTCTTGTGTTGGGGTCCAGACGCTCCGGATCCACCCCTCCGGTGAAACCCTAGACCCGTAGGAGAAATACCGGACTTATACGGAAACACGCGGTAACGGCGTCGAAAGGGGGTAGCATTGTGGAACTAGGTGCTTGGTTGTGTTAGGGTAGGCCATAGGAACATAAAACAACAATGTAGAACCCACCTCTTTCGAAGATTCACGACGTTTCGTCCGATACGGGGGTTTCACCCTATAAGCGCGTGTAAACTCACGAGAGAGAAGTGGATGCCGGTGAAGCGGCCCACACCCCGGAGTGAAATCTTTGCCATCAAAAGCACACAACACACCTATAATAACATTCTATGGCATAAACTTGCTTGTGTTGGGGTCCAGACGCTCCGGATCCACCCCTCCGGTGAAACCCTAGACCCGCAGGAGAAATACCGGACTTATACGGAAACACGCGGTAACGGCGTCGAAAGGGGGTAGCATTGTGGAACTAGGTGATTTGTTGTGTTAGGGTAGGCCATAGGAACATAAAACAACAAGGTAGAACCCACCTCTTCGGAAGATTCACGACGTTTCGTCCGATACGGGGGTTTCACCCTATAAGCGCGTGTAAACTCACGAGAGAGAAGTGGATGCCGGTGAAGCGGCCCACACCCGGAGTGAAATCTTTGCCATCAAAAGCACACAACACACCTATAATAACATGCTATGGCATAAACTTTCTTGTGTTGGGGTCCAGACGCTCCGGATCCACCCCTCCGGTGAAACCCTAGACCCGCAGGAGAAATACCGGACTTATACGGAAACACGCGGTAACGGCGTCGAAAGGGGGTAGCATTGTGGAACTAGGTGATTGGTTGTGTTAGGGTAGGCCATACAAACATAAAACAACAAGGTAGAACCCACCTCTTCGGAAGATTCACGACGTTTCGTCCGATACGGGGGTTTCACCCTATAAGCGCGTGTAAACTCACGAGAGAGAAGTGGATGCCGGTGAAGCGGCCCACACCCCGGAGTGAAATATTTGCCATCAAAATCACACAACACACCTATAATAACATGCTATGGCATAAACTTTCTTGTGTTGGGGTCCAGACGCTCCGGATCCACCCCTCCAGTGAAACCCTAGACCCGCAGGAGAAATACCATACTTATACGGAAACACGCGGTAACGGCGTCGAAAGGGGGTAGCATTGTGGAACTAGGTGATTGGTTGTGTTAGGGTAGGCCATACAAACATAAAACAACAAGGTAGAACCCACCTCTTCGGAAGATTCACGACGTTTCGTCCGATACGGGGGTTTCACCCTATAAGCGCGTGTAAACTCACGAGAGAGAAGTGGATGCCGGTGAAGCGGCCCACACCCCGGAGTGAAATCTTTGCCATCAAAAGCACACAACACACCTATAATAACATGCTATGGCATAAACTTGCTTGTGTTGGGGTCCAGACGCTCCGGATCCACCCCTCCGGTGAAACCCTAGACCCGCAGGAGAAATACCGGACTTATACGGAAACACGCGGTAACGGCGTCGAAAGGGGGTAGCATTGTGGAACTAGGTGCTTGGTTGTGTTAGGGTAGGCCATAGGAACATAAAACAACAAGGTAGAACCCACCTCTTCGGAAGATTCACGACGTTTCGTCCGATACGGGGGTTTCACCCTATAAGCGCGTGTAAACTCACGAGAGAGAAGTGGATGCCGGTGAAGCGGCCCACACCCCGGAGTGAAATCTTTGCCATAAAAAGCACACAACACACCTATAATAACATGCTATGGCATAAACTTGCTTGTGTTGGGGTCCAGACGCTCCGGATCCACCCCTCCGGTGAAACCCTAGACCCGCAGGAGAAATACCGGACTTATACGGAAACACGCGGTAACGGCGTCGAAAGGGGGTAGCATTGTGGAACTAGGTGCTTGGTTGTGTTAGGGTAGGCCATAGGAACATAAAACAACAAGGTAGAACCCACCTCTTCGGAAGATTCACGACGTTTCGTCCGATACGGGGGTTTCACCCTATAAGCGCGTGTAAACTCACGAGAGAGAAGTGGATGCCGGTGAAGCGGCCCACACCCCGGAGTGAAATCTTTGCCATCAAAAGCACACAACACACCTATAATAACATGCTATGGCATAAACTTGCTTGTGTTGGGGTCCAGACGCTCCGGATCCACCCCTCCGGTGAAACCCTAGACCCGCAGGAGAAATTCCGGACTTATACGGAAACACGCGGTAACGGCGTCGAAAGGGGGTAGCATTGTGGAACTAGGTGCTTGGTTGTGTTAGGGTAGGCCATAGGAACATAAAACAACAAGGTAGAACCCACCTCTTCGGAAGATTCACGACGTTTCGTCCGATACGGGGGTTTCACCCTATAAGCGCGTGTAAACTCACGAGAGAGAAGTGGATGCCGGTGAAGCGGCCCACACCCCGGAGTGAAATCTTTGCCATCAAAAGCACACAACACACCTATAATAACATTCTATGGCATAAACTTGCTTGTGTTGGGGTCCAGACGCTCCGGATCCACCCCTCCGGTGAAACCCTAGACCCGCAGGAGAAATACCGGACTTATACGGAAACACGCGGTAACGGCGTCGAAAGGGGGTAGCATTGTGGAACTAGGTGCTTGGTTGTGTTAGGGTAGGCCATAGGAACATAAAACAACAAGGTAGAACCCACCTCTTCGGAAGATTCACGACGTTTCGTCCGATACGGGGGTTTCACCCTATAAGCGCGTGTAAACTCACGAGAGAGAAGTGGATGCCGGTGAAGCGGCCCACACCCCGGAGTGAAATATTTTCCATCAAAAGCACACAACACACCTATAATAACATGCTATGGCATAAACTTGCTTGTGTTGGGGTCCAGACGCTCCGGATCCACCCCTCCAGTGAAACCCTAGACCCGCAGGAGAAATACCGGACTTATACGGAAACACGCGGTAACGGCGTCGAAAGGGGGTAGCATTGTGGAACTAGGTGATTGGTTGTGTTAGGGTAGGCCATACAAACATAAAACAACAAGGTAGAACCCACCTCTTCGGAAGATTCACGACGTTTCGTCCGATACGGGGGTTTCACCCTATAAGCGCGTGTAAACTCACGAGAGAGAAGTGGATGCCGGTGAAGCGGCCCACACCCCGGAGTGAAATCTTTGCCATCAAAAGCACACAACACACCTATAATAACATGCTATGGCATAAACTTGCTTGTGTTGGGGTCCAGACGCTCCGGATCCACCCCTCCGGTGAAACCCTAGACCCGCAGGAGAAATACCGGACTTATACGGAAACACGCGGTAACGGCGTCGAAAGGGGGTAGCATTGTGGAACTAGGTGCTTGGTTGTGTTAGGGTAGGCCATAGGAACATAAAACAACAAGGTAGAACCCACCTCTTCGGAAGATTCACGACGTTTCGTCCGATACGGGGGTTTCACCCTATAAGCGCGTGTAAACTCACGAGAGAGAAGTGGATGCCGGTGAAGCGGCCCACACCCCGGAGTGAAATATTTTCCATCAAAAGCACACAACACACCTATAATAACATGCTATGGCATAAACTTGCTTGTGTTGGGGTCCAGACGCTCCGGATCCACCCCTCCAGTGAAACCCTAGACCCGCAGGAGAAATACCGGACTTATACGGAAACACGCGGTAACGGCGTCGAAAGGGGGTAGCATTGTGGAACTAGGTGATTGGTTGTGTTAGGGTAGGCCATACAAACATAAAACAACAAGGTAGAACCCACCTCTTCGGAAGATTCACGACGTTTCGTCCGATACGGGGGTTTCACCCTATAAGCGCGTGTAAACTCACGAGAGAGAAGTGGATGCCGGTGAAGCGGCCCACACCCCGGAGTGAAATCTTTGCCATCAAAAGCACACAACACACCTATAATAACATGCTATGGCATAAACTTGCTTGTGTTGGGGTCCAGACGCTCCGGATCCACCCCTCCGGTGAAACCCTAGACCCGCAGGAGAAATACCGGACTTATACGGAAACACGCGGTAACGGCGTCGAAAGGGGGTAGCATTGTGGAACTAGGTGCTTGGTTGTGTTAGGGTAGGCCATAGGAACATAAAACAACAAGGTAGAACCCACCTCTTCGGAAGATTCACGACGTTTCGTCCGATACGGGGGTTTCACCCTATAAGCGCGTGTAAACTCACGAGAGAGAAGTGGATGCCGGTGAAGCGGCCCACACCCCGGAGTGAAATCTTTGCCATCAAAAGCACACAACACACCTATAATAACATGCTATGGCATAAACTTGCTTGTGTTGGGGTCCAGACGCTCCGGATCCACCCCTCCGGTGAAACCCTAGACCCGCAGGAGAAATACCGGACTTATACGGAAACACGCGGTAACGGCGTCGAAAGGGGGTAGCATTGTGGAACTAGGTGCTTGGTTGTGTTAGGGTAGGCCATAGGAACATAAAACAACAAGGTAGAACCCACCTCTTCGGAAGATTCACGACGTTTCGTCCGATACGGGGGTTTCACCCTATAAGCGCGTGTAAACTCACGAGAGAGAAGTGGATGCCGGTGAAGCGGCCCACACCCCGGAGTGAAATCTTTGCCGTCAAAAGCACACAACACACCTATAATAACATGCTATGGCATAAACTTGCTTGTGTTGGGGTCCAGACGCTCCGGATCCACCCCTCCGGTGAAACCCTAGACCCGCAGGAGAAATACCGGACTTATACGGAAACACGCGGTAACGGCGTCGAAAGGGGGTAGCATTGTGGAAATAGGTGCTTGGTTGTGTTAGGGTAGGCCATAGGAACATAAAACAACAAGGTAGAACCCACCTCTTCGGAAGATTCACGACGTTTCGTCCGATACGGGGGTTTCACCCTATAAGCGCGTGTAAACTCACGAGAGAGAAGTGGATGCCGGTGAAGCGGCCCACACCCCGGAGTGAAATCTTTGCCATCAAAAGCACACAACACACCTATAATAACATGCTATGGCATAAACTTGCTTGTGTTGGGGTCCAGACGCTCCGGATCCACCCCTCCGGTGAAACCCTAGACCCGCAGGAGAAATACCGGACTTATACGGAAACACGCGGTAACGGCGTCGAAAGGGGGTAGCATTGTGGAACTAGGTGCTTGGTTGTGTTAGGGTAGGCCATAGGAACATAAAACAACAAGGTAGAACCCACCTCTTCGGAAGATTCACGACGTTTCGTCCGATACGGGGGTTTCACCCTATAAGCGCGTGTAAACTCACGAGAGAGAAGTGGATGCCGGTGAAGCGGCCCACACCCCGGAGTGAAATCTTTGCCATCAAAAGCACACAACACACCTATAATAACATGCTATGGCATAAACTTGCTTGTGTTGGGGTCCAGACGCTCCGGATCCACCCCTCCGGTGAAACCCTAGACCCGCAGGAGAAATACCGGACTTATACGGAAACACGCGGTAACGGCGTCGAAAGGGGGTAGCATTGTGGAACTAGGTGATTGGTTGTGTTAGGGTAGGCCATACAAACATAAAACAACAAGGTAGAACCCACCTCTTCGGAAGATTCACGACGTTTCGTCCGATACGGGGGTTTCACCCTATAAGCGCGTGTAAACTCACGAGAGAGAAGTGGATGCCGGTGAAGCGGCCCACACCCCGGAGTGAAATCTTTGCCATCAAAAGCACACAACACACCTATAATAACATGCTATGGCATAAACTTGCTTGTGTTGGGGTCCAGACGCTCCGGATCCACCCCTCCGGTGAAACCCTAGACCCGCAGGAGAAATTCCGGACTTATACGGAAACACGCGGTAACGGCGTCGAAAGGGGGTAGCATTGTGGAACTAGGTGCTTGGTTGTGTTAGGGTAGGCCATAGGAACATAAAACAACAAGGTAGAACCCACCTCTTCGGAAGATTCACGACGTTTCGTCCGATACGGGGGTTTCACCCTATAAGCGCGTGTAAACTCACGAGAGAGAAGTGGATGCCGGTGAAGCGGCCCACACCCCGGAGTGAAATCTTTGCCATCAAAAGCACACAACACACCTATAATAACATTCTATGGCATAAACTTGCTTGTGTTGGGGTCCAGACGCTCCGGATCCACCCCTCCGGTGAAACCCTAGACCCGCAGGAGAAATACCGGACTTATACGGAAACACGCGGTAACGGCGTCGAAAGGGGGTAGCATTGTGGAACTAGGTGCTTGGTTGTGTTAGGGTAGGCCATAGGAACATAAAACAACAAGGTAGAACCCACCTCTTCGGAAGATTCACGACGTTTCGTCCGATACGGGGGTTTCACCCTATAAGCGCGTGTAAACTCACGAGAGAGAAGTGGATGCCGGTGAAGCGGCCCACACCCCGGAGTGAAATCTTTTCCATCAAAAGCACACAACACACCTATAATAACATGCTATGGCATAAACTTGCTTGTGTTGGGGTCCAGACGCTCCGGATCCACCCCTCCAGTGAAACTCTAGACCCGCAGGAGAAATACCGGACTTATACGGAAACACGCGGTAACGGCGTCGAAAGGGGGTAGCATTGTGGAACTAGGTGATTGGTTGTGTTAGGGTAGGCCATACAAACATAAAACAACAAGGTAGAACCCACCTCTTCGGAAGATTCACGACGTTTCGTCCGATACGGGGGTTTCACCCTATAAGCGCGTGTAAACTCACGAGAGAGAAGTGGATGCCGGTGAAGCGGCCCACACCCCGGAGTGAAATCTTTGCCATCAAAAGCACACAACACACCTATAATAACATGCTATGGCATAAACTTGCTTGTGTTGGGGTCCAGACGCTCCGGATCCACCCCTCCGGTGAAACCCTAGACCCGCAGGAGAAATACCGGACTTATACGGAAACACGCGGTAACGGCGTCGAAAGGGGGTAGCATTGTGGAACTAGGTGCTTGGTTGTGTTAGGGTAGGCCATAGGAACATAAAACAACAAGGTAGAACCCACCTCTTCGGAAGATTCACGACGTTTCGTCCGATACGGGGGTTTCACCCTATAAGCGCGTGTAAACTCACGAGAGAGAAGTGGATGCCGGTGAAGCGGCCCACACCCCGGAGTGAAATCTTTGCCATCAAAAGCACACAACACACCTATAATAACATGCTATGGCATAAACTTGCTTGTGTTGGGGTCCAGACGCTCCGGATCCACCCCTCCGGTGAAACCCTAGACCCGCAGGAGAAATTCCGGACTTATACGGAAACACGCGGTAACGGCGTCGAAAGGGGGTAGCATTGTGGAACTAGGTGCTTGGTTGTGTTAGGGTAGGCCATAGGAACATAAAACAACAAGGTAGAACCCACCTCTTCGGAAGATTCACGACGTTTCGTCCGATACGGGGGTTTCACCCTATAAGCGCGTGTAAACTCACGAGAGAGAAGTGGATGCCGGTGAAGCGGCCCACACCCCGGAGTGAAATCTTTGCCATCAAAAGCACACAACACACCTATAATAACATTCTATGGCATAAACTTGCTTGTGTTGGGGTCCAGACGCTCCGGATCCACCCCTCCGGTGAAACCCTAGACCCGCAGGAGAAATACCGGACTTATACGGAAACACGCGGTAACGGCGTCGAAAGGGGGTAGCATTGTGGAACTAGGTGCTTGGTTGTGTTAGGGTAGGCCATAGGAACATAAAACAACAAGGTAGAACCCACCTCTTCGGAAGATTCACGACGTTTCGTCCGATACGGGGGTTTCACCCTATAAGCGCGTGTAAACTCACGAGAGAGAAGTGGATGCCGGTGAAGCGGCCCACACCCCGGAGTGAAATCTTTTCCATCAAAAGCACACAACACACCTATAATAACATGCTATGGCATAAACTTTCTTGTGTTGGGGTCCAGACGCTCCGGATCCACCCCTCAAGTGAAACCCTAGACCCGCAGGAGAAATACCGGACTTATACGGAAACACGCGGTAACGGCGTCGAAAGGGGGTAGCATTGTGGAACTAGGTGCTTGGTTGTGTTAGGGTAGGCCATACAAACATAAAACAACAAGGTAGAACCCACCTCTTCGGAAGATTCACGACGTTTCGTCCGATACGGGGGTTTCACCCTATAAGCGCGTGTAAACTCACGAGAGAGAAGTGGATGCCGGTGAAGCGGCCCACACCCCGGAGTGAAATCTTTGCCATCAAAAGCACACAACACACCTATAATAACATGCTATGGCATAAACTTGCTTGTGTTGGGGTCCAGACGCTCCGGATCCACCCCTCCGGTGAAACCCTAGACCCGCAGGAGAAATACCGGACTTATACGGAAACACGCGGTAACGGCGTCGAAAGGGGGTAGCATTGTGGAACTAGGTGCTTGGTTGTGTTAGGGTAGGCCATAGGAACATAAAACAACAAGGTAGAACCCACCTCTTCGGAAGATTCACGACGTTTCGTCCGATACGGGGGTTTCACCCTATAAGCGCGTGTAAACTCACGAGAGAGAAGTGGATGCCGGTGAAGCGGCCCACACCCCGGAGTGAAATCTTTGCCATCAAAATCACACAACACACCTATAATAACATGCTATGGCATAAACTTGCTTGTGTTGGGGTCCAGACGCTCCGGATCCACCCCTCCGGTGAAACCCTAGACCCGCAGGAGAAATTCCGGACTTATACGGAAACACGCGGTAACGGCGTCGAAAGGGGGTAGCATTGTGGAACTAGGTGCTTGGTTGTGTTAGGGTAGGCCATAGGAACATAAAACAACAAGGTAGAACCCACCTCTTCGGAAGATTCACGACGTTTCGTCCGATACGGGGGTTTCACCCTATAAGCGCGTGTAAACTCACGAGAGAGAAGTGGATGCCGGTGAAGCGGCCCACACCCCGGAGTGAAATCTTTGCCATCAAAAGCACACAACACACCTATAATAACATGCTATGGCATAAACTTGCTTGTGTTGGGGTCCAGACGCTCCGGATCCACCCCTCCAGTGAAACCCTAGACCCGCAGGAGAAATACCGGACTTATACGGAAACACGCGGTAACGGCGTCGAAAGGGGGTAGCATTGTGGAACTAGGTGATTGGTTGTGTTAGGGTAGGCCATACAAACATAAAACAACAAGGTAGAACCCACCTCTTCGGAAGATTCACGACGTTTCGTCCGATACGGGGGTTTCACCCTATAAGCGCGTGTAAACTCACGAGAGAGAAGTGGATGCCGGTGAAGCGGCCCACACCCCGGAGTGAAATCTTTGCCATCAAAAGCACACAACACACCTATAATAACATGCTATGGCATAAACTTGCTTGTTTTGGGGTCCAGACGCTCCGGATCCACCCCTCCGGTGAAACCCTAGACCCGCAGGAGAAATACCGGACTTATACGGAAACACGCGGTAACGGCGTCGAAAGGGGGTAGCATTGTGGAACTAGGTGATTGGTTGTGTTAGGGTAGGCCATAGGAACATAAAACAACAAGGTAGAACCCACCTCTTCGGAAGATTCACGACGTTTCGTCCGATACGGGGGTTTCACCCTATAAGCGCGTGTAAACTCACGAGAGAGAAGTGGATGCCGGTGAAGCGGCCCACACCCCGGAGTGAAATCTTTGCCATCAAAAGCACACAACACACCTATAATAACATGCTATGGCATAAACTTGCTTGTGTTGGGGTCCAGACGCTCCGGATCCACCCCTCCGGTGAAACCCTAGACCCGCAGGAGAAATACCGGACTTATACGGAAACACGCGGTAACGGCGTCGAAAGGGGGTAGCATTGTGTAACTAGGTGCTTGGTTGTGTTAGGGTAGGCCATAGGAACATAAAACAACAAGGTATAACCCACCTCTTCGGAAGATTCACGACGTTTCGTCCGATACGGGGGTTTCACCCTATAAGCGCGTGTAAACTCACGAGAGAGAAGTGGATGCCGGTGAAGCGGCCCACACCCCGGAGTGAAATCTTTGCCATCAAAAGCACACAACACACCTATAATAACATGCTATGGCATAAACTTGCTTGTGTTGGGGTCCAGACGCTCCGGATCCACCCCTCCGGTGAAACCCTAGACCCGCAGGAGAAATTCCGGACTTATACGGAAACACGCGGTAACGGCGTCGAAAGGGGGTAGCATTGTGGAACTAGGTGCTTGGTTGTGTTAGGGTAGGCCATAGGAACATAAAACAACAAGGTAGAACCCACCTCTTCGGAAGATTCACGACGTTTCGTCCGATACGGGGGTTTCACCCTATAAGCGCGTGTAAACTCACGAGAGAGAAGTGGATGCCGGTGAAGCGGCCCACACCCCGGAGTGAAATCTTTGCCATCAAAAGCACACAACACACCTATAATAACATTCTATGGCATAAACTTGCTTGTGTTGGGGTCCAGACGCTCCGGATCCACCCCTCCGGTGAAACCCTAGACCCGCAGGAGAAATACCGGACTTATACGGAAACACGCGGTAACGGCGTCGAAAGGGGGTAGCATTGTGGAACTAGGTGCTTGGTTGTGTTAGGGTAGGCCATAGGAACATAAAACAACAAGGTAGAACCCACCTCTTCGGAAGATTCACGACGTTTCGTCCGATACGGGGGTTTCACCCTATAAGCGCGTGTAAACTCACGAGAGAGAAGTGGATGCCGGTGAAGCGGCCCACACCCCGGAGTGAAATCTTTTCCATCAAAAGCACACAACACACCTATAATAACATGCTATGGCATAAACTTTCTTGTGTTGGGGTCCAGACGCTCCGGATCCACCCCTCAAGTGAAACCCTAGACCCGCAGGAGAAATACCGGACTTATACGGAAACACGCGGTAACGGCGTCGAAAGGGGGTAGCATTGTGGAACTAGGTGCTTGGTTGTGTTAGGGTAGGCCATACAAACATAAAACAACAAGGTAGAACCCACCTCTTCGGAAGATTCACGACGTTTCGTCCGATACGGGGGTTTCACCCTATAAGCGCGTGTAAACTCACGAGAGAGAAGTGGATGCCGGTGAAGCGGCCCACACCCCGGAGTGAAATCTTTGCCATCAAAAGCACACAACACACCTATAATAACATGCTATGGCATAAACTTGCTTGTGTTGGGGTCCAGACGCTCCGGATCCACCCCTCCGGTGAAACCCTAGACCCGCAGGAGAAATACCGGACTTATACGGAAACACGCGGTAACGGCGTCGAAAGGGGGTAGCATTGTGGAACTAGGTGCTTGGTTGTGTTAGGGTAGGCCATAGGAACATAAAACAACAAGGTAGAACCCACCTCTTCGGAAGATTCACGACGTTTCGTCCGATACGGGGGTTTCACCCTATAAGCGCGTGTAAACTCACGAGAGAGAAGTGGATGCCGGTGAAGCGGCCCACACCCCGGAGTGAAATCTTTGCCATCAAAATCACACAACACACCTATAATAACATGCTATGGCATAAACTTGCTTGTGTTGGGGTCCAGACGCTCCGGATCCACCCCTCCGGTGAAACCCTAGACCCGCAGGAGAAATTCCGGACTTATACGGAAACACGCGGTAACGGCGTCGAAAGGGGGTAGCATTGTGGAACTAGGTGCTTGGTTGTGTTAGGGTAGGCCATAGGAACATAAAACAACAAGGTAGAACCCACCTCTTCGGAAGATTCACGACGTTTCGTCCGATACGGGGGTTTCACCCTATAAGCGCGTGTAAACTCACGAGAGAGAAGTGGATGCCGGTGAAGCGGCCCACACCCCGGAGTGAAATCTTTGCCATCAAAAGCACACAACACACCTATAATAACATGCTATGGCATAAACTTGCTTGTGTTGGGGTCCAGACGCTCCGGATCCACCCCTCCAGTGAAACCCTAGACCCGCAGGAGAAATACCGGACTTATACGGAAACACGCGGTAACGGCGTCGAAAGGGGGTAGCATTGTGGAACTAGGTGATTGGTTGTGTTAGGGTAGGCCATACAAACATAAAACAACAAGGTAGAACCCACCTCTTCGGAAGATTCACGACGTTTCGTCCGATACGGGGGTTTCACCCTATAAGCGCGTGTAAACTCACGAGAGAGAAGTGGATGCCGGTGAAGCGGCCCACACCCCGGAGTGAAATCTTTGCCATCAAAAGCACACAACACACCTATAATAACATGCTATGGCATAAACTTGCTTGTTTTGGGGTCCAGACGCTCCGGATCCACCCCTCCGGTGAAACCCTAGACCCGCAGGAGAAATACCGGACTTATACGGAAACACGCGGTAACGGCGTCGAAAGGGGGTAGCATTGTGGAACTAGGTGATTGGTTGTGTTAGGGTAGGCCATAGGAACATAAAACAACAAGGTAGAACCCACCTCTTCGGAAGATTCACGACGTTTCGTCCGATACGGGGGTTTCACCCTATAAGCGCGTGTAAACTCACGAGAGAGAAGTGGATGCCGGTGAAGCGGCCCACACCCCGGAGTGAAATCTTTGCCATCAAAAGCACACAACACACCTATAATAACATGCTATGGCATAAACTTGCTTGTGTTGGGGTCCAGACGCTCCGGATCCACCCCTCCGGTGAAACCCTAGACCCGCAGGAGAAATACCGGACTTATACGGAAACACGCGGTAACGGCGTCGAAAGGGGGTAGCATTGTGTAACTAGGTGCTTGGTTGTGTTAGGGTAGGCCATAGGAACATAAAACAACAAGGTATAACCCACCTCTTCGGAAGATTCACGACGTTTCGTCCGATACGGGGGTTTCACCCTATAAGCGCGTGTAAACTCACGAGAGAGAAGTGGATGCCGGTGAAGCGGCCCACACCCCGGAGTGAAATCTTTGCCATCAAAAGCACACAACACACCTATAATAACATGCTATGGCATAAACTTGCTTGTGTTGGGGTCCAGACGCTCCGGATCCACCCCTCCGGTGAAACCCTAGACCCGCAGGAGAAATACCGGACTTATACGGAAACACGCGGTAACGGCGTCGAAAGGGGGTAGCATTGTGGAAATAGGTGCTTGGTTGTGTTAGGGTAGGCCATAGGAACATAAAACAACAAGGTAGAACCCACCTCTTCGGAAGATTCACGACGTTTCGTCCGATACGGGGGTTTCACCCTATAAGCGCGTGTAAACTCACGAGAGAGAAGTGGATGCCGGTGAAGCGGCCCACACCCCGGAGTGAAATCTTTGCCATCAAAAGCACACAACACACCTATAATAACATGCTATGGCATAAACTTGCTTGTGTTGGGGTCCAGACGCTCCGGATCCACCCCTCCGGTGAAACCCTAGAACCGCAGGAGAAATACCGGACTTATACGGAAACACGCGGTAACGGCGTCGAAAGGGGGTAGCATTGTGGAACTAGGTGATTGGTTGTGTTAGGGTAGGCCATACAAACATAAAACAACAAGGTAGAACCCACCTCTTCGGAAGATTCACGACGTTTCGTCCGATACGGGGGTTTCACCCTATAAGCGCGTGTAAACTCACGAGAGAGAAGTGGATGCCGGTGAAGCGGCCCACACCCCGGAGTGAAATCTTTGCCATCAAAAGCACACAACACACCTATAATAACATGCTATGGCATAAACTTGCTTGTTTTGGGGTCCAGACGCTCCGGATCCACCCCTCCGGTGAAACCCTAGACCCGCAGGAGAAATACCGGACTTATACGGAAACACGCGGTAACGGCGTCGAAAGGGGGTAGCATTGTGGAACTAGGTGATTGGTTGTGTTAGGGTAGGCCATAGGAACATAAAACAACAAGGTAGAACCCACCTCTTCGGAAGATTCACGACGTTTCGTCCGATACGGGGGTTTCACCCTATAAGCGCGTGTAAACTCACGAGAGAGAAGTGGATGCCGGTGAAGCGGCCCACACCCCGGAGTGAAATCTTTGCCATCAAAAGCACACAACACACCTATAATAACATGCTATGGCATAAACTTGCTTGTGTTGGGGTCCAGACGCTCCGGATCCACCCCTCCGGTGAAACCCTAGACCCGCAGGAGAAATACCGGACTTATACGGAAACACGCGGTAACGGCGTCGAAAGGGGGTAGCATTGTGTAACTAGGTGCTTGGTTGTGTTAGGGTAGGCCATAGGAACATAAAACAACAAGGTATAACCCACCTCTTCGGAAGATTCACGACGTTTCGTCCGATACGGGGGTTTCACCCTATAAGCGCGTGTAAACTCACGAGAGAGAAGTGGATGCCGGTGAAGCGGCCCACACCCCGGAGTGAAATCTTTGCCATCAAAAGCACACAACACACCTATAATAACATGCTATGGCATAAACTTGCTTGTGTTGGGGTCCAGACGCTCCGGATCCACCCCTCCGGTGAAACCCTAGACCCGCAGGAGAAATACCGGACTTATACGGAAACACGCGGTAACGGCGTCGAAAGGGGGTAGCATTGTGGAAATAGGTGCTTGGTTGTGTTAGGGTAGGCCATAGGAACATAAAACAACAAGGTAGAACCCACCTCTTCGGAAGATTCACGACGTTTCGTCCGATACGGGGGTTTCACCCTATAAGCGCGTGTAAACTCACGAGAGAGAAGTGGATGCCGGTGAAGCGGCCCACACCCCGGAGTGAAATCTTTGCCATCAAAAGCACACAACACACCTATAATAACATGCTATGGCATAAACTTGCTTGTGTTGGGGTCCAGACGCTCCGGATCCACCCCTCCGGTGAAACCCTAGAACCGCAGGAGAAATACCGGACTTATATGGAAACACGCGGTAACGGCGTCGAAAGGGGGTAGCATTGTGGAACTAGGTGCTTGGTTGTGTTAGGGTAGGCCATAGGAACATAAAACAACAAGGTAGAACCCACCTCTTCGGAAGATTCACGACGTTTCGTCCGATACGGGGGTTTCACCCTATAAGCGCGTGTAAAGTCACGAGAGAGAAGTGGATGCCGGTGAAGCGGCCCACACCCCGGAGTGAAATCTTTGCCATCAAAAGCACACAACACACCTATAATAACATGCTATGGCATAAACTTGCTTGTGTTGGGGTCCAGACGCTCCGGATCCACCCCTCCGGTGAAACCCTAGACCCGCAGGAGAAATACCGGACTTATACGGAAACACGCGGTAACGGCGTCGAAAGGGGGTAGCATTGTGGAACTAGGTGATTGGTTGTGTTAGGGTAGGCCATACAAACATAAAACAACAAGGTAGAACCCACCTCTTCGGAAGATTCACGACGTTTCGTCCGATACGGGGGTTTCACCCTATAAGCGCGTGTAAACTCACGAGAGAGAAGTGGATGCCGGTGAAGCGGCCCACACCCCGGAGTGAAATCTTTGCCATCAAAAGCACACAACACACCTATAATAACATGCTATGGCGTAAACTTGCTTGTGTTGGGGTCCAGACGCTCCGGATCCACCCCTCCGGTGAAACCCTAGACCCGGAGGAGAAATACCGGACTTATACGGAAACACGCGGTAACGGCGTCGAAAGGGGGTAGCATTGTGGAACTAGGTGCTTGGTTGTGTTAGGGTAGGCCATAGGAACATAAAACAACAAGGTAGAACCCACCTCTTCGGAAGATTCACGACGTTTCGTCCGATACGGGGGTTTCACCCTATAAGCGCGTGTAAACTCACGAGAGAGAAGTGGATGCCGGTGAAGCGGCCCACACCCCGGAGTGAAATCTTTGCCATCAAAAGCACACAACACACCTATAATAACATGCTATGGCATAAACTTGCTTGTGTTGGGGTCCAGACGCTCCGGATCCACCCCTCCGGTGAAACCCTAGACCCGCAGGAGAAATACCGGACATATACGGAAACACGCGGTAACGGCGTCGAAAGGGGGTAGCATTGTGGAACTAGGTGATTGGTTGTGTTAGGGTAGGCCATAGGAACATAAAACAACAAGGTAGAACCCACCTCTTCGGAAGATTCACGACGTTTCGTCCGATACGGGGGTTTCGCCCTATAAGCGCGTGTAAACTCACGAGAGAGAAGTGGATGCCGGTGAAGCGGCCCACACCCCGGAGTGAAATATTTGCCATCAAAAGCACACAACACACCTATAATAACATGCTATGGCATAAACTTGCTTGTGTTGGGGTCCAGACGCTCCGGATCCACCCCTCCGGTGAAACCCTAGACCCGCAGGAGAAATACCGGACTTATACGGAAACACGCGGTAACGGCGTCGAAAGGGGGTAGCATTGTGGAACTAGGTGCTTGGTTGTGTTAGGGTAGGCCATAGGAACATAAAACAACAAGGTAGAACCCACCTCTTCGGAAGATTCACGACGTTTCGTCCGATACGGGGGTTTCACCCTATAAGCGCGTGTAAACTCACGAGAGAGAAGTGGATGCCGGTGAAGCGGCCCACACCCCGGAGTGAAATCTTTGCCATCAAAAGCACACAACACACCTATAATAACATGCTATGGCATAAACTTGCTTGTGTTGGCGTCCAGACGCTCCGGATCCACCCCTCCGGTGAAACCCTAGACCCGCAGGAGAAATACCGGACTTATACGGAAACACGCGGTAACGGCGTCGAAAGGGGGTAGCATTGTGGAACTAGGTGCTTGGTTGTGTTAGGGTAGGCCATAGGAACATAAAACAACAAGGTAGAACCCACCTCTTCGGAAGATTCACGACGTTTCGTCCGATACGGGGGTTTCACCCTATAAGCGCGTGTAAACTCACGAGAGAGAAGTGGATGCCGGTGAAGCGGCCCACACCCCGGAGTGAAATCTTTGCCATCAAAAGCACACAACACACCTATAATAACATGCTATGGCATAAACTTGCTTGTGTTGGGGTCCAGACGCTCCGGATCCACCCCTCCGGTGAAACCCTAGACCCGCAGGAGAAATACCGGACTTATACGGAAACACGCGGTAACGGCGTCGAAAGGGGGTAGCATTGTGGAACTAGGTGCTTGGTTGTGTTAGGGTAGGCCATAGGAACATAAAACAACAAGGTAGAACCCACCTCTTCGGAAGATTCACGACGTTTCGTCCGATACGGGGGTTTCACCCTATAAGCGCGTGTAAACTCACGAGAGAGAAGTGGATGCCGGTGAAGCGGCCCACACCCCGGAGTGAAATCTTTGCCATCAAAAGCACACAACACACCTATAATAACATGCTATGGCATAAACTTGCTTGTGTTGGGGTCCAGACGCTCCGGATCCACCCCTCCGGTGAAACCCTAGACCCGCAGGAGAAATACCGGACTTATACGGAAACACGCGGTAACGTCGTCGAAAGGGGGTAGCATTGTGGAACTAGGTGATTGGTTGTGTTAGGGTAGGCCATAGGAACATAAAACAACAAGGTATAACCCACCTCTTCGGAAGATTCACGACGTTTCGTCCGATACGGGGGTTTCACCCTATAAGCGCGTGTAAACTCACGAGAGAGAAGTGGATGCCGGTGAAGCGGCCCACACCCCGGAGTGAAATCTTTGCCATCAAAAGCACACAACACACCTATAATAACATGCTATGGCATAAACTTGCTTGTGTTGGGGTCCAGACGCTCCGGATCCACCCCTCCGGTGAAACCCTAGAACCGCAGGAGAAATACCGGACTTATACGGAAACACGCGGTAACGGCGTCGAAAGGGGGTAGCATTGTGGAACTAGGTGATTGGTTGTGTTAGGGTAGGCCATACAAACATAAAACAACAAGGTAGAACCCACCTCTTCGGAAGATTCACGACGTTTCGTCCGATACGGGGGTTTCACCCTATAAGCGCGTGTAAACTCACGAGAGAGAAGTGGATGCCGGTGAAGCGGCCCACACCCCGGAGTGAAATCTTTGCCATCAAAAGCACACAACACACCTATAATAACATGCTATGGCATAAACTTGCTTGTGTTGGGGTCCAGACGCTCCGGATCCACCCCTCCAGTGAAACCCTAGACCCGCAGGAGAAATACCGGACTTATACGGAAACACGCGGTAACGGCGTCGAAAGGGGGTAGCATTGTGGAACTAGGTGATTGGTTGTGTTAGGGTAGGCCATACAAACATAAAACAACAAGGTAGAACCCACCTCTTCGGAAGATTCACGACGTTTCGTCCGATACGGGGGTTTCACCCTATAAGCGCGTGTAAACTCACGAGAGAGAAGTGGATGCCGGTGAAGCGGCCCACACCCCGGAGTGAAATCTTTGCCATCAAAAGCACACAACTGTAACACCTGTGGTGTTACCTGTTTGTTGTGTTTGCATCATTTGCATCACATTGCATTGCATCATGTTTGCATCAACTGAAAATTTCAAAGCAATTTAAACTTTCACCTTTGCTCAAAAAATTTTCAACTTCAAACCATTAGTTCAAGCAATTAAATTCAAATCATTTCCAATTCTCAAATCAGTACCTTTTTGGAAACCATAAAACTCACCAAACTTATTCCTTCTCTAAAACATTCTAAAACCTAGGGGGAAACCCTATTGAGAATACCCTATTTTCTAAATATTAAGTAATATGGCAAAATTCTATTATTTTGGTTCAATTTCAAAACAGCAAGCAAACCTTTGAAATTTTGAAAACCAAAACTGCCAGGTGGTTTCTTTTCACCTAAGAAGCTTACCCAAATTTTTCCAAAATTTTATCTAATCAAAAACCTATCTATTTGATCCAAAAGCAAACTACAAAAAAAAAATAATAAAACAGAAAAGAATAAAAGAAAAAAAAACCAACCGTGCGGCAGCTAACCTACCCTAACCCCGGCCCAGCCCACTAACCTTCTAACCCCGCGCGCAGCTGCCTGCGTATCGCTTCGTGGCGTCAAGATTCGTGCGCGCCTTCTGTTCCTTCTTCGTCTCGCGGTACGGCTCACATCGGCGGCATCCACCGCGACACTCCCGTGCGACTCCGGCGGCCGCCCCCCTCTCCGCGGCCTATAAGTGCTCGCCCTAGCCCCTGGGAGCAACCCTAGGCTCCTAGGGTTCCGCCTCCACCTCGCGATCGCCGCCATCCCTCTCCTTGCTGTCGCACCCTTCTCCGCTAGCGCTCACCGGAGACGCCACCGATCCCTCTGAATCCGTCGTATCTCCGGCCACCACGCTGCGCCACGCCACCTCCTAGCCACAGAAATCAACCTCCCACCTCTCCAGCTTCCCTTTGAACACTTGAACACATCCGGGGACCAACTGGATCGACGCCGCCATGCTCAACCTCGCCGCCGGCCACATTGGCCTCCTTTCTCTGAACCCGAGCTCGTCGACGTCGAAGGAGTCCACCGTCGACCACTCTGAGCACGGGAACAAGACCGGCGCTTCGCCCCCAACCACCTGGACGTCTACGCGGGCGCGGATCACTTCCAGAACGGCGCCGCCGTCCACATCTTCTCCGCGGCCGCGCGTCGTCATCCTGCGTCAGCGTCGAGCCTCTGCATCGTCTGCATCCGATGGTGAGCTCGCCTCCGTGCTTCCCCCTCCCTCTCTGCTTGTCCAACGTCATCGCCCGTGCACGTTTGCACCATCCAGAACCATCATCTCGCGCGCAAACACGGAGATCGCCGCCGGCGAGCCTTTCCGTTTTCTGTCAAGCCGTGGATGGTTGTGCCCGTCAGTTAGTTCAGTTAAGGCTCCCACCTTAACGTTACCTTGCACTCGTCCTGTCTACTGACAAAACTGAAGCCGACAGCGCAGTGGTAGCGCTGTCCTCTCGCGCGCACACGGTCTCGAGTTCGAGCCGCGCGGAAGCGAATAAAAACCTTCTTTTTTCCAGCGTGCCTGACAGCCCAGCCCCACCTGGCAGTGGCTCCCTCTGCCACGCAGCGTGTGCGCCACGCTGGCCTCGCAGGCCCACAGGGCAGTGCCTGTGGGTAAGCTTCCAGTGCGTGTAAAACGGAATAAAAAGGAATCTGTTTTAAATTTTCTTTTAAATAACAGATTAAAACAATAAGCTTTGAAATTCAATAACTTTAAATCTGTTAATCCAACAACTAAAAGTTATATATGTTTTCTGTTCAGAATCTAACAAACTTTCCAAATATCCAATTTGTGTTCTGTTTTGAATTTTCAAAATGAATTTAAATTCAAATTCAAATAATTCAAATGCCATTTGTAATAATTCATAAATAATTCATTGTTATACCAAATAATGCAAATAAAATATGTTTTCCATACCATTTCATCTCACCTTTTCAAATATAAACTTTGTTTTCTGGTTTGAATAATTTAAATTGCCTAAACAATTTAATTCTTGTTTAATTCAATTAAAAATTGTTTAAAATTGTTTAATTCATAATTAATTAATCCAAAGTCCAATTTCAAATTGTGAAACATGTAATCCAACTAAAATTTGATAACCTTTTCAAATATCAACTTTGTTGTTTGGTTTGACCAACTTAACTTGTTGATAACAACCACTACTTGCTTAACACCATTAAGTAACAATAATTTCCAAACTTGATAAATGTTTTCTAAACTTGTTAACCATCCTTCCAATTGCATCTAAACTTGTTATCTTCTTGTTCTTCATCATGCATGCATCATTCTAACTCATTTACACATGATGCTTAGTGTTAGGACAACTAATTCAACTATAAGGCATGGGTTTGCCATATGCAATCTTTGCATATGGAATCCATTTAAACTTGTGTATCTTATCCACTAGTTTACTTTGGTGCATCTATTAACCTTGTCATGCATCCATATCTTGATCATGCTGGATCTTTTGCCGTAGTAGTAATTGTTGCATTCCGGTGTTTGTTCGAGGTTCGTTGCTTCTTCTCGGATAGGACGTTGAGATGATGTGAGCAACGACAAGTTCTGCTACCTTGCGGGATCTCAGGCAAGTATACTCACTTGCATGCCATATGGCTGCCTTTCATCACTTGTTACCGATTCTTTCCGTTGATTCTTTTCTGCTAGCCTTAGTGGTAGTTGTTTCTGTTACGAACCCATCACATGAATCCCTTAACCTTGATATTGCCTCACCTCCATACCTACAGCCTTTGTTTGTGCCTGTTCTTATCTAGCATGCTTAGGTTGTTCTGCTCGAGTCTGTTACCCGTTACTTTCTGTTGTTACTCTATTACGTTCTGGGGGCTCGATGTTAATCAATCAAACCTGTTAATTGCTAATGGTAATAATAATAATAATTTGATGATAAGGCACCGGCAGGAGGCCCTTTGTGGTTTTGAGGCCTGCTAGTGTCGACCCTAATAGGAAAAGGGTCTTGTCTACTGATCCATGATGAGCGCACTACCCGCATTTGGGGAGTATGGGCTCCCCCTCAGTTTGACCCGATTCACATCTCGTCCAAATCGCCTCATTTAGTTCGGGTTTTCCATTTGCTGCATGCATGATCTTGCGAGCCCTTGGTACCCGGGTGGAACTTTCGTAGTCGGCATATAGGGGGACACGTTCTTAGAGTGCTATGAGGGTCCATTTTCTTCTGGGCTCGATTAGCCGTGCGCCCAAGGTTATTTGGGCTTGATGCGAAGAAGGGTTGGATTGTGTTGAGTGCCCCGCTTGGTGGAGGGGCCACTCCATCTGGCGGGATATTCATGAGTGTGGTTACTTTGGTGCATCCCTGCAGGGTAAATCTTCTCGAGAAGCCGTGTTTTCCGCGGTTATGGATTACTTGGTGAAAGTACTGGCTAACAAGTACTCAGGACAACTTAAACCTAATGATCAATCATGTTTCACCCAATGATTAATAACTTGACTAGTAATAGGTTATCCACACAATAAACTTGACTCATCTTTAATACCACGGTGTGAGTTATCCTCGGATTGCTTCTTCGGATAAGGGGCGAGATCCAGGATGGGTTTGTTTGAAGTTATCTTTCAGTTGGTTACTATCACCCGATCTTATCTCCTTTCTGATAGTTGGAAGTAATAGAATCTCTGTAGTTGGTTAGTGCAGCCTGCTGTCACATATTTGCATTAACCCCTTCCTTTCTGTTGATCCTAAAGTATTTGTATCTTGTGATGACTGGCTATGCCGGTAACTTGTGAGTATGGGCTTTCTCCCCCTTGCCAGTACTTAACCGTACTGACCCACGAATCTCTTTCGTGGCTGCAAATTCCAAATTGCAGTCAACAGGTTTGAAGTCTGACGACGTTAGCTTGGGAATCCCTCCGGCTTGGCCTGGGCAGGGATTGGACGCCTTCGGTTATCTTCAGGACTCGTAGTCCAATTTGGATCTTGTCCGTAGCCGGACGTTTGTTTCTTCCGCTGTTATTTGGATCTTTGTTATGTATCAGTTGTATCCCTGGCTCTTCTGAGTCATCTTGTATCTATCTGTTGCTGTTGTAATTGTGGATTATTCGTGAACTATTGTAATGTTATCATAAATGGCAACCTGGAATCGGTTATTATGCGGATTTGGCGGGAATGCTGAAATCTGCATAGTGCCCGATCTCGGGGCGTCACAAATGGTATCAGAGCCTTGGTTCCGATTCCCGATATTGTTTCGATACGAATGGTTATCGAAGCAACGGGTCCGCAAAGCCTGTAGGTTAACCTCGCTAACGGTCGTTGTTTCTAGAGTGTCAAAAACTATTTCTGTTAAACTATTTTGGAAAAACATCTCAATAGGATTCTTGTTTTCTCCTTACCTCTATTCTATTTCCCCTCCCATCTTATTTGTTTTGGAGTCTCTCTTCCTGTCTATCTTTCAAAGTGTTAGGATCCTACGTGGGTGGACGTTTTCTGAACCCTTAACCTAATAGGTTCGATCATCGGAAGATTCCTGGTGGAAGAACATCGTCATCAGCCCGAGCAAGAACCCCTTGTTAGTGGTGTCGAGGAGATCAACTGGAAGCACGAAGAACCGATAGTCGAACTTCTTTCCCCCCCGGGTTAGCAGGTGGATTGCGAGGGCGCAATCCCTTGTTAGTGGTGTCGTCTGTAACACCTGTGGTGTTACCTGTTTGTTGTGTTTGCATCATTTGCATCACATTGCATTGCATCATGTTTGCATCAACTGAAAATTTCAAAGCAATTTAAACTTTCACCTTTGCTCAAAAAATTTTCAACTTCAAACCATTAGTTCAAGCAATTAAATTCAAATCATTTCCAATTCTCAAATCAGTACCTTTTTGGAAACCATAAAACTCACCAAACTTATTCCTTCTCTAAAACATTCTAAAACCTACGGGGAAACCCTATTGAGAATACCCTATTTTCTAAATATTAAGTAATATGGCAAAATTCTATTATTTTGGTTCAATTTCAAAACAGCAAGCAAACCTTTGAAATTTTGAAAACCAAAACTGCCAGGTGGTTTCTTTTCACCTAAGAAGCTTACCCAAATTTTTCCAAAATTTTATCTAATCAAAAACCTATCTATTTGATCCAAAAGCAAACTACAAAAAAAAAAAAAATAAAACAGAAAAGAATAAAAGAAAAAAAAACCAACCGTGCGGCAGCTAACCTACCCTAACCCCGGCCCAGCCCACTAACCTTCTAACCCCGCGCGCAGCGGCCTGCGTACCGCTTCGTGGCGTCAAGATTCGTGCGCGCCTTCTGTTCCTTCTTCGTCTCGCGGTACGGCTCACATCGGCGGCATCCACCGCGACACTCCCGTGCGACTCCGGCGGCCGCCCCCCTCTCCGCGGCCTATAAGTGCTCGCCCTAGCCCCTGGGAGCAACCCTAGGCTCCTAGGGTTCCGCCTCCACCTCGCGATCGCCGCCATCCCTCTCCTTGCTGTCGCACCCTTCTCCGCTAGCGCTCACCGGAGACGCCACCGATCCCTCTGAATCCGTCGTATCTCCGGCCACCACGCTGCGCCACGCCACCTCCTAGCCACAGAAATCAACCTCCCACCTCTCCAGCTTCCCTTTGAACACTTGAACACATCCGGGGACCAACTGGATCGACGCCGCCATGCTCAACCTCGCCGCCGGCCACAGTGGCCTCCTTTCTCTGAACCCGAGCTCGTCGACGTCGAAGGAGTCCACCGTCGACCACTCTGAGCACGGGAACAAGACCGGCGCTTCGCCCCCAACCACCTGGACGTCTACGCGGGCGCGGATCACTTCCAGAACGGCGCCGCCGTCCACATCTTCTCCGCGGCCGCGCGTCGTCATCCTGCGTCAGCGTCGAGCCTCTGCATCGTCTGCATCCGATGGTGAGCTCGCCTCCGTGCTTCCCCCTCCCTCTCTGCTTGTCCAACGTCATCGCCCGTGCACGTTTGCACCATCCAGAACCATCATCTCGCGCGCAAACACGGAGATCGCCGCCGGCGAGCCTTTCCGTTTTCTGTCAAGCCGTGGATGGTTGTGCTCGTCAGTTAGTTCAGTTAAGGCTCCCACCTTAACGTTACCTTGCACTCGTCCTGTCTACTGACAAAACTGAAGCCGACAGCGCAGTGGTAGCGCTGTCCTCTCGCGCGCACACGGTCTCGAGTTCGAGCCGCGCGGAAGCGAATAAAAACCTTCTTTTTTCCAGCGTGCCTGACAGCCCAGCCCCACCTGGCAGTGGCTCCCTCTGCCACGCAGCGTGTGCGCCACGCTGGCCTCGCAGGCCCACAGGGCAGTGCCTGTGGGTAAGCTTCCAGTGCGTGTAAAACGGAATAAAAAGGAATCTGTTTTAAATTTTCTTTTAAATAACAGATTAAAACAATAAGCTTTGAAATTCAATAACTTTAAATCTGTTAATCCAACAACTAAAAGTTATATATGTTTTCTGTTCAGAATCTAACAAACTTTCCAAATATCCAATTTGTGTTCTGTTTTGAATTTTCAAAATGCAATTTAAATTCAAATTCAAATAATTCAAATGCCATTTGTAATAATTCATAAATAATTCATTGTTATACCAAATAATGCAAATAAAATATGTTTTCCATACCATTTCATCTCACCTTTTCAAATATAAACTTTGTTTTCTGGTTTGAATAATTTAAATTGCCTAAACAATTTAATTCTTGTTTATTTCAATTAAAAATTGTTTAAAATTGTTTAATTCATAATTAATTAATCCAAAGTCCAATTTCAAATTGTGAAACATGTAATCCAACTAAAATTTGATAACCTTTTCAAATATCAACTTTGTTGTTTGGTTTGACCAACTTAACTTGTTGATAACAACCACTACTTGCTTAACACCATTAAGTAACAATAATTTCCAAACTTGATAAATGTTTTCTAAACTTGTTAACCATCCTTCCAATTGCATCTAAACTTGTTATCTTCTTGTTCTTCATCATGCATGCATCATTCTAACTCATTTACACATGATGCTTAGTGTTAGGACAACTAATTCAACTATAAGGCATGGGTTTGCCATATGCAATCTTTGCATATGGAATCCATTTAAACTTGTGTATCTTATCCACTAGTTTACTTTGGTGCATCTATTAACCTTGTCATGCATCCATATCTTGATCATGCTGGATCTTTTGCCGTAGTAGTAATTGTTGCATTCCGGTGTTTGTTCGAGGTTCGTTGCTTCTTCTCGGATAGGACGTTGAGATGATGTGAGCAACGACAAGTTCTGCTACCTTGCGGGATCTCAGGCAAGTATACTCACTTGCATGCCATATGGCTGCCTTTCATCACTTGTTACCGATTCTTTCCGTTGATTCTTTTCTGCTAGCCTTAGTGGTAGTTGTTTCTGTTACGAACCCATCACATGAATCCCTTAACCTTGATATTGCCTCACCTCCATACCTACAGCCTTTGTTTGTGCCTGTTCTTATCTAGCATGCTTAGGTTGTTCTGCTCGAGTCTGTTACCCGTTACTTTCTGTTGTTACTCTATTACGTTCTGGGGGCTCGATGTTAATCAATCAAACCTGTTAATTGCTAATGGTAATAATAATAATAATTTGATGATAAGGCACCGGCAGGAGGCCCTTTGTGGTTTTGAGGCCTGCTAGTGTCGACCCTAATAGGAAAAGGGTCTTGTCTACTGATCCATGATGAGCGCACTACCCGCATTTGGGGAGTATGGGCTCCCCCTCAGTTTGACCCGATTCGCATCTCGTCCAAATCGCCTCATTTAGTTCGGGTTTTCCATTTGCTGCATGCATGATCTTGCGAGCCCTTGGTACCCGGGTGGAACTTTCGTAGTCGGCATATAGGGGGACACGTTCTTAGAGTGCTATGAGGGTCCATTTTCTTCTGGGCTCGATTAGCCGTGCGCCCAAGGTTCTTTGGGCTTGATGCGAAGAAGGGTTGGATTGTGTTGAGTGCCCCGCTTGGTGGAGGGGCCACTCCATCTGGCGGGATATTCATGAGTGTGGTTACTTTGGTGCATCCCTGCAGGGTAAATCTTCTCGAGAAGCCGTGTTTTCCGCGGTTATGGATTACTTGGTGAAAGTACTGGCTAACAAGTACTCAGGACAACTTAAACCTAATGATCAATCATGTTTCACCCAATGATTAATAACTTGACTAGTAATAGGTTATCCACACAATAAACTTGACTCATCTTTAATACCACGGTGTGAGTTATCCTCGGATTGCTTCTTCGGATAAGGGGCGAGATCCAGGATGGGTTTGTTTGAAGTTATCTTTCAGTTGGTTACTATCACCCGATCTTATCTCCTTTCTGATAGTTGGAAGTAATAGAATCTCTGTAGTTGGTTAGTGCAGCCTGCTGTCACATATTTGCATTAACCCCTTCCTTTCTGTTGATCCTAAAGTATTTGTATCTTGTGATGACTGGCTATGCCGGTAACTTGTGAGTATGGGCTTTCTCCCCCTTGCCAGTACTTAACCGTACTGACCCACGAATCTCTTTCGTGGCTGCAAATTCCAAATTGCAGTCAACAGGTTTGAAGTCTGACGACGTTAGCTTGGGAATCCCTCCGGCTTGGCCTGGGCAGGGATTGGACGCCTTCGGTTATCTTCAGGACTCGTAGTCCAATTTGGATCTTGTCCGTAGCCGGACGTTTGTTTCTTCCGCTGTTATTTGGATCTTTGTTATGTATCAGTTGTATCCCTGGCTCTTCTGAGTCATCTTGTATCTATCTGTTGCTGTTGTAATTGTGGATTATTCGTGAACTATTGTAATGTTATCATAAATGGCAACCTGGAATCGGTTATTATGCGGATTTGGCGGGAATGCTGAAATCTGCATAGTGCCCGATCTCGGGGCGTCACAACAACACACCTATAATAACATGCTATGGCATAAACTTGCTTGTGTTGGGGTCCAGACGCTCCGGATCCACCCCTCCGGTGAAACCCTAGACCCGCAGGAGAAATACCGGACTTACACGGAAACACGCGGTAACGGCGTCGAAAGGGGGTAGCATTGTGGAACTAGGTGCTTGGTTGTGTTAGGGTAGGCCATTGGAACATAAAACAACAAGGTAGAACCCACCTCTTCGGAAGATTCACGACGTTTCGTCCGATACGGGGGTTTCACCCTATAAGCGCGTGTAAACTCACGAGAGAGAAGTGGATGCCGGTGAAGCGGCCCACACCCCGGAGTGAAATCTTTGCCATCAAAAGCACACAACACACCTATAATAACATGCTATGGCATAAACTTGCTTGTGTTGGGGTCCAGACGCTCCGGATCCACCCCTCCGGTGAAACCCTAGACCCGCAGGAGAAATACCGGACTTATACGGAAACACGCGGTAACGGCGTCGAAAGGGGGTAGCATTGTGGAACTAGGTGCTTGGTTGTGTTAGGGTAGGCCATAGGAACATAAAACAACAAGGTAGAACCCACCTCTTCGGAAGATTCACGACGTTTCGTCCGATACGGGGGTTTCACCCTATAAGCGCGTGTAAACTCACGAGAGAGAAGTGGATGCCGGTGAAGCGGCCCACACCCCGGAGTGAAATCTTTGCCATCAAAAGCACACAACACACCTATAATAACATGCTATGGCATAAACTTGCTTGTGTTGGGGTCCAGACGCTCCGGATCCACCCCTCCGGTGAAACCCTAGACCCGCAGGAGAAATACCGGACTTATACGGAAACACGCGGTAACGGCGTCGAAAGGGGGTAGCATTGTGGAACTAGGTGCTTGGTTGTGTTAGGGTAGGCCATAGGAACATAAAACAACAAGGTAGAACCCACCTCTTCGGAAGATTCACGACGTTTCGTCCGATACGGGGGTTTCACCCTATAAGCGCGTGTAAACTCACGAGAGAGAAGTGGATGCCGGTGAAGCGGCCCACACCCCGGAGTGAAATCTTTGCCATCAAAAGCACACAACACACCTATAATAACATGCTATGGCATAAACTTGCTTGTGTTGGGGTCCAGACGCTCCGGATCCACCCCTCCGGTGAAACCCTAGACCCGCAGGAGAAATACCGGACTTATACGGAAACACGCGGTAACGGCGTCGAAAGGGGGTAGCATTGTGGAACTAGGTGCTTGGTTGTGTTAGGGTAGGCCATAGGAACATAAAACAACAAGGTAGAACCCACCTCTTCGGAAGATTCACGACGTTTCGTCCGATACGGGGGTTTCACCCTATAAGCGCGTGTAAACTCACGAGAGAGAAGTGGATGCCGGTGAAGCGGCCCACACCCCGGAGTGAAATCTTTGCCATCAAAAGCACACAACACACCTATAATAACATGCTATGGCATAAACTTGCTTGTGTTGGGGTCCAGACGCTCCGGATCCACCCCTCCGGTGAAACCCTAGACCCGCAGGAGAAATACCGGACTTATACGGAAACACGCGGTAACGTCGTCGAAAGGGGGTAGCATTGTGGAACTAGGTGATTGGTTGTGTTAGGGTAGGCCATAGGAACATAAAACAACAAGGTATAACCCACCTCTTCGGAAGATTCACGACGTTTCGTCCGATACCGGGGTTTCACCCTATAAGCGCGTGTAAACTCAAGAGAGAGAAGTGGATGCCGGTGAAGCGGCCCACACCCCGGAGTGAAATCTTTGCCATCAAAAGCACACAACACACCTATAATAACATGCTATGGCATAAACTTGCTTGTGTTGGGGTCCAGACGCTCCGGATCCACCCCTCCGGTGAAACCCTAGAACCGCAGGAGAAATACCGGACTTATACGGAAACACGCGGTAACGGCGTCGAAAGGGGGTAGCATTGTGGAACTAGGTGATTGGTTGTGTTAGGGTAGGCCATACAAACATAAAACAACAAGGTAGAACCCACCTCTTCGGAAGATTCACGACGTTTCGTCCGATACGGGGGTTTCACCCTATAAGCGCGTGTAAACTCACGAGAGAGAAGTGGATGCCGGTGAAGCGGCCCACACCCCGGAGTGAAATATTTGCCATCAAAAGCACACAACACACCTATAATAACATGCTATGGCATAAACTTGCTTGTGTTGGGGTCCAGACGCTCCGGATCCACCCCTCCAGTGAAACCCTAGACCCGCAGGAGAAATACCGGACTTATACGGAAACACGCGGTAACGGCGTCGAAAGGGGGTAGCATTGTGGAACTAGGTGATTGGTTGTGTTAGGGTAGGCCATACAAACATAAAACAACAAGGTAGAACCCACCTCTTCGGAAGATTCACGACGTTTCGTCCGATACGGGGGTTTCACCCTATAAGCGCGTGTAAACTCACGAGAGAGAAGTGGATGCCGGTGAAGCGGCCCACACCCCGGAGTGAAATCTTTGCCATCAAAAGCACACAACACACCTATAATAACATGCTATGGCATAAACTTGCTTGTGTTGGGGTCCAGACGCTCCGGATCCACCCCTCCGGTGAAACCCTAGACCCGCAGGAGAAATACCGGACTTACACGGAAACACGCGGTAACGGCGTCGAAAGGGGGTAGCCTTGTGGAACTAGGTGCTTGGTTGTGTTAGGGTAGGCCATAGGAACATAAAACAACAAGGTAGAACCCACCTCTTCGGAAGATTCACGACGTTTCGTCCGATACGGGGGTTTCACCCTATAAGCGCGTGTAAACTCACGAGAGAGAAGTGGATGCCGGTGAAGCGGCCCACACCCCGGAGTGAAATCTTTGCCATCAAAAGCACACAACACACCTATAATAACATGCTATGGCATAAACTTGCTTGTGTTGGGGTCCAGACGCTCCGGATCCACCCCTCCGGTGAAACCCTAGACCCGCAGGAGAAATACCGGACTTATACGGAAACACGCGGTAACGGCGTCGAAAGGGGGTAGCATTGTGGAACTAGGTGCTTGGTTGTGTTAGGGTAGGCCATAGGAACATAAAACAACAAGGTAGAACCCACCTCTTCGGAAGATTCACGACGTTTCGTCCGATACGGGGGTTTCACCCTATAAGCGCGTGTAAACTCACGAGAGAGAAGTGGATGCCGGTGAAGCGGCCCACACCCCGGAGTGAAATCTTTGCCATCAAAAGCACACAACACACCTATAATAACATGCTATGGCATAAACTTGCTTGTGTTGGGGTCCAGACGCTCCGGATCCACCCCTCCGGTGAAACCCTAGACCCGCAGGAGAAATACCGGACTTATACGGAAACACGCGGTAACGGCGTCGAAAGGGGGTAGCATTGTGGAACTAGGTGCTTGGTTGTGTTAGGGTAGGCCATAGGAACATAAAACAACAAGGTAGAACCCACCTCATCGGAAGATTCACGACGTTTCGTCCGATACGGGGGTTTCACCCTATAAGCGCGTGTAAACTCACGAGAGAGAAGTGGATGCCGGTGAAGCGGCCCACACCCCGGAGTGAAATCTTTGCCATCAAAAGCACACAACACACCTATAATAACATGCTATGGCATAAACTTGCTTGTGTTGGGGTCCAGACGCTCCGGATCCACCCCTCCGGTGAAACCCTAGACCCGTAGGAGAAATACCGGACTTATACGGAAACACGCGGTAACGGCGTCGAAAGGGGGTAGCATTGTGGAACTAGGTGCTTGGTTGTGTTAGGGTAGGCCATAGGAACATAAAACAACAAGGTAGAACCCACCTCTTTGGAAGATTCACGACGTTTCGTCCGATACGGGGGTTTCACCCTATAAGCGCGTGTAAACTCACGAGAGAGAAGTGGATGCCGGTGAAGCGGCCCACACCCCGGAGTGAAATCTTTGCCATCAAAAGCACACAACACACCTATAATAACATGCTATGGCATAAACTTGCTTGTGTTGGGGTCCAGACGCTCCGGATCCACCCCTCCGGTGAAACCCTAGACCCGTAGGAGAAATACCGGACTTATACGGAAACACGCGGTAACGGCGTCGAAAGGGGGTAGCATTGTGGAACTAGGTGATTTGTTGTGTTAGGGTAGGCCATACAAACATAAAACAACAAGGTAGAACCCACCTCTTCGGAAGATTCACGACGTTTCGTCCGATACGGGGGTTTCACCCTATAAGCGCGTGTAAACTCACGAGAGAGAAGTGGATGCCGGTGAAGCGGCCCACACCCCGGAGTGAAATCTTTGCCATCAAAAGCACACAACACACCTATAATAACATGCTATGGCATAAACTTGCTTGTGTTGGGGTCCAGACGCTCCGGATCCACCCCTCCGGTGAAACCCTAGACCCGCAGGAGAAATACCGGACTTACACGGAAACACGCGGTAACGGCGTCGAAAGGGGGTAGCATTGTGGAACTAGGTGCTTGGTTGTGTTAGGGTAGGCCATAGGAACATAAAACAACAAGGTAGAACCCACCTCTTCGGAAGATTCACGACGTTTCGTCCGATACGGGGGTTTCACCCTATAAGCGCGTGTAAACTCACGAGAGAGAAGTGGATGCCGGTGAAGCGGCCCACACCCCGGAGTGAAATCTTTGCCATAAAAAGCACACAACACACCTATAATAACATGCTATGGCATAAACTTGCTTGTGTTGGGGTCCAGACGCTCCGGATCCACCCCTCCGGTGAAACCCTAGACCCGCAGGAGAAATACCGGACTTATACGGAAACACGCGGTAACGGCGTCGAAAGGGGGTAGCATTGTGGAACTAGGTGCTTGGTTGTGTTAGGGTAGGCCATAGGAACATAAAACAACAAGGTAGAACCCACCTCTTCGGAAGATTCACGACGTTTCGTCCGATACGGGGGTTTCACCCTATAAGCGCGTGTAAACTCACGAGAGAGAAGTGGATGCCGGTGAAGCGGCCCACACCCCGGAGTGAAATCTTTGCCATCAAAAGCACACAACACACCTATAATAACATGCTATGGCATAAACTTGCTTGTGTTGGGGTCCAGACGCTCCGGATCCACCCCTCCGGTGAAACCCTAGACCCGCAGGAGAAATACCGGACTTATACGGAAACACGCGGTAACGGCGTCGAAAGGGGGTAGCATTGTGGAACTAGGTGCTTGGTTGTGTTAGGGTAGGCCATAGGAACATAAAACAACAAGGTAGAACCCACCTCTTCGGAAGATTCACGACGTTTCGTCCGATACGGGGGTTTCACCCTATAAGCGCGTGTAAACTCACGAGAGAGAAGTGGATGCCGGTGAAGCGGCCCACACCCCGGAGTGAAATCTTTGCCATAAAAAGCACACAACACACCTATAATAACATGCTATGGCATAAACTTGCTTGTGTTGGGGTCCAGACGCTCCGGATCCACCCCTCCGGTGAAACCCTAGACCCGCAGGAGAAATACCGGACTTATACGGAAACACGCGGTAACGGCGTCGAAAGGGGGTAGCATTGTGGAACTAGGTGCTTGGTTGTGTTAGGGTAGGCCATAGGAACATAAAACAACAAGGTAGAACCCACCTCTTCGGAAGATTCACGACGTTTCGTCCGATACGGGGGTTTCACCCTATAAGCGCGTGTAAACTCACGAGAGAGAAGTGGATGCCGGTGAAGCGGCCCACACCCCGGAGTGAAATCTTTGCCATCAAAAGCACACAACACACCTATAATAACATGCTATGGCATAAACTTGCTTGTGTTGGGGTCCAGACGCTCCGGATCCACCCCTCCGGTGAAACCCTAGACCCGCAGGAGAAATACCGGACTTATACGGAAACACGCGGTAACGGCGTCGAAAGGGGGTAGCATTGTGGAACTAGGTGCTTGGTTGTGTTAGGGTAGGCCATAGGAACATAAAACAACAAGGTAGAACCCACCTCTTCGGAAGATTCACGACGTTTCGTCCGATACGGGGGTTTCACCCTATAAGCGCGTGTAAACTCACGAGAGAGAAGTGGATGCCGGTGAAGCGGCCCACACCCCGGAGTGAAATCTTTGCCATAAAAAGCACACAACACACCTATAATAACATGCTATGGCATAAACTTGCTTGTGTTGGGGTCCAGACGCTCCGGATCCACCCCTCCGGTGAAACCCTAGACCCGCAGGAGAAATACCGGACTTATACGGAAACACGCGGTAACGGCGTCGAAAGGGGGTAGCATTGTGGAACTAGGTGCTTGGTTGTGTTAGGGTAGGCCATAGGAACATAAAACAACAAGGTAGAACCCACCTCTTCGGAAGATTCACGACGTTTCGTCCGATACGGGGGTTTCACCCTATAAGCGCGTGTAAACTCACGAGAGAGAAGTGGATGCCGGTGAAGCGGCCCACACCCCGGAGTGAAATCTTTGCCATCAAAAGCACACAACACACCTATAATAACATGCTATGGCATAAACTTGCTTGTGTTGGGGTCCAGACGCTCCGGATCCACCCCTCCGGTGAAACCCTAGACCCGCAGGAGAAATACCGGACTTATACGGAAACACGCGGTAACGTCGTCGAAAGGGGGTAGCATTGTGGAACTAGGTGATTGGTTGTGTTAGGGTAGGCCATAGGAACATAAAACAACAAGGTATAACCCACCTCTTCGGAAGATTCACGACGTTTCGTCCGATACGGGGGTTTCACCCTATAAGCGCGTGTAAACTCACGAGAGAGAAGTGGATGCCGGTGAAGCGGCCCACACCCCGGAGTGAAATCTTTGCCATCAAAAGCACACAACACACCTATAATAACATGCTATGGCATAAACTTGCTTGTGTTGGGGTCCAGACGCTCCGGATCCACCCCTCCGGTGAAACCCTAGAACCGCAGGAGAAATACCGGACTTATACGGAAACACGCGGTAACGGCGTCGAAAGGGGGTAGCATTGTGGAACTAGGTGATTGGTTGTGTTAGGGTAGGCCATACAAACATAAAACAACAAGGTAGAACCCACCTCTTCGGAAGATTCACGACGTTTCGTCCGATACGGGGGTTTCACCCTATAAGCGCGTGTAAACTCACGAGAGAGAAGTGGATGCCGGTGAAGCGGCCCACACCCCGGAGTGAAATCTTTGCCATCAAAAGCACACAACACACCTATAATAACATGCTATGGCATAAACTTGCTTGTGTTGGGGTCCAGACGCTCCGGATCCACCCCTCCAGTGAAACCCTAGACCCGCAGGAGAAATACCGGACTTATACGGAAACACGCGGTAACGGCGTCGAAAGGGGGTAGCACTGTGGAACTAGGTGATTGGTTGTGTTAGGGTAGGCCATACAAACATAAAACAACAAGGTAGAACCCACCTCTTCGGAAGATTCACGACGTTTCGTCCGATACGGGGGTTTCACCCTATAAGCGCGTGTAAACTCACGAGAGAGAAGTGGATGCCGGTGAAGCGGCCCACACCCCGGAGTGAAATCTTTGCCATCAAAAGCACACAACACACCTATAATAACATGCTATGGCATAAACTTGCTTGTGTTGGGGTCCAGACGCTCCGGATCCACCCCTCCGGTGAAACCCTAGACCCGCAGGAGAAATACCGGACTTACACGGAAACACGCGGTAACGGCGTCGAAAGGGGGTAGCATTGTGGAACTAGGTGCTTGGTTGTGTTAGGGTAGGCCATAGGAACATAAAACAACAAGGTAGAACCCACCTCTTCGGAAGATTCACGACGTTTCGTCCGATACGGGGGTTTCACCCTATAAGCGCGTGTAAACTCACGAGAGAGAAGTGGATGCCGGTGAAGCGGCCCACACCCCGGAGTGAAATCTTTGCCATCAAAAGCACACAACACACCTATAATAACATGCTATGGCATAAACTTGCTTGTGTTGGGGTCCAGACGCTCCGGATCCACCCCTCCGGTGAAACCCTAGACCCGTAGGAGAAATACCGGACTTATACGGAAACACGCGGTAACGGCGTCGAAAGGGGGTAGCATTGTGGAACTAGGTGCTTGGTTGTGTTAGGGTAGGCCATAGGAACATAAAACAACAAGGTAGAACCCACCTCTTCGGAAGATTCACGACGTTTCGTCCGATACGGGGGTTTCACCCTATAAGCGCGTGTAAACTCACGAGAGAGAAGTGGATGCCGGTGAAGCGGCCCACACCCCGGAGTGAAATCTTTGCCATCAAAAGCACACAACACACCTATAATAACATGCTATGGCATAAACTTGCTTGTGTTGGGGTCCAGACGCTCCGGATCCACCCCTCCGGTGAAACCCTAGACCCGCAGGAGAAATACCGGACTTATACGGAAACACGCGGTAACGGCGTCGAAAGGGGGTAGCATTGTGGAACTAGGTGCTTGGTTGTGTTAGGGTAGGCCATAGGAACATAAAACAACAAGGTAGAACCCACCTCTTCGGAAGATTCACGACGTTTCGTCCGATACGGGGGTTTCACCCTATAAGCGCGTGTAAACTCACGAGAGAGAAGTGGATGCCGGTGAAGCGGCCCACACCCCGGAGTGAAATCTTTGCCATCAAAAGCACACAACACACCTATAATAACATGCTATGGCATAAACTTGCTTGTGTTGGGGTCCAGACGCTCCGGATCCACCCCTCCGGTGAAACCCTAGACCCGCAGGAGAAATACCGGACTTATACGGAAACACGCGGTAACGGCGTCGAAAGGGGGTAGCATTGTGGAACTAGGTGCTTGGTTGTGTTAGGGTAGGCCATAGGAACATAAAACAACAAGGTAGAACCCACCTCTTCGGAAGATTCACGACGTTTCGTCCGATACGGGGGTTTCACCCTATAAGCGCGTGTAAACTCACGAGAGAGAAGTGGATGCCGGTGAAGCGGCCCACACCCCGGAGTGAAATCTTTGCCATCAAAAGCACACAACACACCTATAATAACATGCTATGGCATAAACTTGCTTGTGTTGGGGTCCAGACGCTCCGGATCCACCCCTCCGGTGAAACCCTAGACCCGCAGGAGAAATACCGGACTTATACGGAAACACGCGGTAACGTCGTCGAAAGGGGGTAGCATTGTGGAACTAGGTGATTGGTTGTGTTAGGGTAGGCCATAGGAACATAAAACAACAAGGTATAACCCACCTCTTCGGAAGATTCACGACGTTTCGTCCGATACGGGGGTTTCACCCTATAAGCGCGTGTAAACTCACGAGAGAGAAGTGGATGCCGGTGAAGCGGCCCACACCCCGGAGTGAAATCTTTGCCATCAAAAGCACACAACACACCTATAATAACATGCTATGGCATAAACTTGCTTGTGTTGGGGTCCAGACGCTCCGGATCCACCCCTCCGGTGAAACCCTAGAACCGCAGGAGAAATACCGGACTTATACGGAAACACGCGGTAACGGCGTCGAAAGGGGGTAGCATTGTGGAACTAGGTGATTGGTTGTGTTAGGGTAGGCCATACAAACATAAAACAACAAGGTAGAACCCACCTCTTCGGAAGATTCACGACGTTTCGTCCGATACGGGGGTTTCACCCTATAAGCGCGTGTAAACTCACGAGAGAGAAGTGGATGCCGGTGAAGCGGCCCACACCCCGGAGTGAAATCTTTGCCATCAAAAGCACACAACACACCTATAATAACATGCTATGGCATAAACTTGCTTGTGTTGGGGTCCAGACGCTCCGGATCCACCCCTCCAGTGAAACCCTAGACCCGCAGGAGAAATACCGGACTTATACGGAAACACGCGGTAACGGCGTCGAAAGGGGGTAGCATTGTGGAACTAGGTGATTGGTTGTGTTAGGGTAGGCCATACAAACATAAAACAACAAGGTAGAACCCACCTCTTCGGAAGATTCACGACGTTTCGTCCGATACGGGGGTTTCACCCTATAAGCGCGTGTAAACTCACGAGAGAGAAGTGGATGCCGGTGAAGCGGCCCACACCCCGGAGTGAAATCTTTGCCATCAAAAGCACACAACACACCTATAATAACATGCTATGGCATAAACTTGCTTGTGTTGGGGTCCAGACGCTCCGGATCCACCCCTCCGGTGAAACCCTAGACCCGCAGGAGAAATACCGGACTTACACGGAAACACGCGGTAACGGCGTCGAAAGGGGGTAGCATTGTGGAACTAGGTGCTTGGTTGTGTTAGGGTAGGCCATAGGAACATAAAACAACAAGGTAGAACCCACCTCTTCGGAAGATTCACGACGTTTCGTCCGATACGGGGGTTTCACCCTATAAGCGCGTGTAAACTCACGAGAGAGAAGTGGATGCCGGTGAAGCGGCCCACACCCCGGAGTGAAATCTTTGCCATCAAAAGCACACAACACACCTATAATAACATGCTATGGCATAAACTTGCTTGTGTTGGGGTCCAGACGCTCCGGATACACCCCTCCGGTGAAACCCTAGACCCGCAGGAGAAATACCGGACTTATACGGAAACACGCGGTAACGGCGTCGAAAGGGGGTAGCATTGTGGAACTAGGTGCTTGGTTGTGTTAGGGTAGGCCATAGGAACATAAAACAACAAGGTAGAACCCACCTCTTCGGAAGATTCACGACGTTTCGTCCGATACGGGGGTTTCACCCTATAAGCGCGTGTAAACTCACGAGAGAGAAGTGGATGCCGGTGAAGCGGCCCACACCCCGGAGTGAAATCTTTGCCATCAAAAGCACACAACACACCTATAATAACATGCTATGGCATAAACTTGCTTGTGTTGGGGTCCAGACGCTCCGGATCCACCCCTCCGGTGAAACCCTAGACCCGCAGGAGAAATACCGGACTTATACGGAAACACGCGGTAACGGCGTCGAAAGGGGGTAGCATTGTGGAACTAGGTGCTTGGTTGTGTTAGGGTAGGCCATAGGAACATAAAACAACAAGGTAGAACCCACCTCTTCGGAAGATTCACGACGTTTCGTCCGATACGGGGGTTTCACCCTATAAGCGCGTGTAAACTCACGAGAGAGAAGTGGATGCCGGTGAAGCGGCCCACACCCCGGAGTGAAATCTTTGCCATCAAAAGCACACAACACACCTATAATAACATGCTATGGCATAAACTTGCTTGTGTTGGGGTCCAGACGCTCCGGATCCACCCCTCCGGTGAAACCCTAGACCCGCAGGAGAAATACCGGACTTATACGGAAACACGCGGTAACGGCGTCGAAAGGGGGTAGCATTGTGGAACTAGGTGCTTGGTTGTGTTAGGGTAGGCCATAGGAACATAAAACAACAAGGTAGAACCCACCTCTTTGGAAGATTCACGACGTTTCGTCCGATACGGGGGTTTCACCCTATAAGCGCGTGTAAACTCACGAGAGAGAAGTGGATGCCGGTGAAGCGGCCCACACCCCGGAGTGAAATCTTTGCCATCAAAAGCACACAACACACCTATAATAACATGCTATGGCATAAACTTGCTTGTGTTGGGGTCCAGACGCTCCGGATCCACCCCTCCGGTGAAACCCTAGACCCGTAGGAGAAATACCGGACTTATACGGAAACACGCGGTAACGGCATCGAAAGGGGGTAGCATTGTGGAACTAGGTGATTGGTTGTGTTAGGGTAGGCCATACAAACATAAAACAACAAGGTAGAACCCACCTCTTCGGAATATTCACGACGTTTCGTCCGATACGGGGGTTTCACCCTATAAGCGCGTGTAAACTCACGAGAGAGAAGTGGATGCCGGTGAAGCGGCCCACACCCCGGAGTGAAATCTTTGCCATCAAAAGCACACAACACACCTATAATAACATGCTATGGCATAAACTTGCTTGTGTTGGGGTCCAGACGCTCCGGATCCACCCCTCCGGTGAAACCCTAGACCCGCAGGAGAAATACCGGACTTACACGGAAACACGCGGTAACGGCGTCGAAAGGGGGTAGCATTGTGGAACTAGGTGCTTGGTTGTGTTAGGGTAGGCCATAGGAACATAAAACAACAAGGTAGAACCCACCTCTTCGGAAGATTCACGACGTTTCGTCCGATACGGGGGTTTCACCCTATAAGCGCGTGTAAACTCACGAGAGAGAAGTGGATGCCGGTGAAGCGGCCCACACCCCGGAGTGAAATCTTTGCCATCAAAAGCACACAACACACCTATAATAACATGCTATGGCATAAACTTGCTTGTGTTGGGGTCCAGACGCTCCGGATCCACCCCTCCGGTGAAACCCTAGACCCGCAGGAGAAATACCGGACTTATACGGAAACACGCGGTAACGGCGTCGAAAGGGGGTAGCATTGTGGAACTAGGTGCTTGGTTGTGTTAGGGTAGGCCATAGGAACATAAAACAACAAGGTAGAACCCACCTCTTCGGAAGATTCACGACGTTTCGTCCGATACGGGGGTTTCACCCTATAAGCGCGTGTAAACTCACGAGAGAGAAGTGGATGCCGGTGAAGCGGCCCACACCCCGGAGTGAAATCTTTGCCATCAAAAGCACACAACACACCTATAATAACATGCTATGGCATAAACTTGCTTGTGTTGGGGTCCAGACGCTCCGGATCCACCCCTCCGGTGAAACCCTAGACCCGCAGGAGAAATACCGGACTTATACGGAAACACGCGGTAACGGCGTCGAAAGGGGGTAGCATTGTGGAACTAGGTGCTTGGTTGTGTTAGGGTAGGCCATAAGAACATAAAACAACAAGGTAGAACCCACCTCTTCGGAAGATTCACGACGTTTCGTCCGATACGGGGGTTTCACCCTATAAGCGCGTGTAAACTCACGAGAGAGAAGTGGATGCCGGTGAAGCGGCCCACACCCCGGAGTGAAATCTTTGCCATCAAAAGCACACAACACACCTATAATAACATGCTATGGCATAAACTTGCTTGTGTTGGGGTCCAGACGCTCCGGATCCACCCCTCCGGTGAAACCCTAGACCCGCAGGAGAAATACCGGACTTATACGGAAACACGCGGTAACGGCGTCGAAAGGGGGTAGCATTGTGGAACTAGGTGCTTGGTTGTGTTAGGGTAGGCCATAGGAACATAAAACAACAAGGTAGAACCCACCTCTTTGGAAGATTCACGACGTTTCGTCCGATACGGGGGTTTCACCCTATAAGCGCGTGTAAACTCACGAGAGAGAAGTGGATGCCGGTGAAGCGGCCCACACCCCGGAGTGAAATCTTTGCCATCAAAAGCACACAACACACCTATAATAACATGCTATGGCATAAACTTGCTTGTGTTGGGGTCCAGACGCTCCGGATCCACCCCTCCGGTGAAACCCTAGACCCGTAGGAGAAATACCGGACTTATACGGAAACACGCGGTAACGGCGTCGAAAGGGGGTAGCATTGTGGAACTAGGTGATTGGTTGTGTTAGGGTAGGCCATACAAACATAAAACAACAAGGTAGAACCCACCTCTTCGGAAGATTCACGACGTTTCGTCCGATACGGGGGTTTCACCCTATAAGCGCGTGTAAACTCACGAGAGAGAAGTGGATGCCGGTGAAGCGGCCCACACCCCGGAGTGAAATCTTTGCCATCAAAAGCACACAACACACCTATAATAACATGCTATGGCATAAACTTGCTTGTGTTGGGGTCCAGACGCTCCGGATCCACCCCTCCGGTGAAACCCTAGACCCGCAGGAGAAATACCGGACTTATACGGAAACACGCGGTAACGGCGTCGAAAGGGGGTAGCATTGTGGAACTAGGTGATTGGTTGTGTTAGGGTAGGCCATAGGAACATAAAACAACAAGGTAGAACCCACCTCTTCGGAAGATTCACGACGTTTCGTCCGATACGGGGGTTTCACCCTATAAGCGCGTGTAAACTCACGAGAGAGAAGTGGATGCCGGTGAAGCGGCCCACACCCCGGAGTGAAATCTTTGCCATCAAAAGCACACAACACACCTATAATAACATGCTATGGCATAAACTTGCTTGTGTTGGGGTCCAGACGCTCCGGATCCACCCCTCCGGTGAAACCCTAGACCCGCAGGAGAAATACCGGACTTATACGGAAACACGCGGTAACGGCGTCGAAAGGGGGTAGCATTGTGGAACTAGGTGCTTGGTTGTGTTAGGGTAGGCCATAGGAACATAAAACAACAAGGTAGAACCCACCTCTTTGGAAGATTCACGACGTTTCGTCCGATACGGGGGTTTCACCCTATAAGCGCGTGTAAACTCACGAGAGAGAAGTGGATGCCGGTGAAGCGGCCCACACCCCGGAGTGAAATCTTTGCCATCAAAAGCACATAACACACCTATAATAACATGCTATGGCATAAACTTGCTTGTGTTGGGGTCCAGACGCTCCGGATCCACCCCTCCGGTGAAACCCTAGACCCGTAGGAGAAATACCGGACTTATACGGAAACACGCGGTAACGGCATCGAAAGGGGGTAGCATTGTGGAACTAGGTGATTGGTTGTGTTAGGGTAGGCCATACAAACATAAAACAACAAGGTAGAACCCACCTCTTCGGAATATTCACGACGTTTCGTCCGATACGGGGGTTTCACCCTATAAGCGCGTGTAAACTCACGAGAGAGAAGTGGATGCCGGTGAAGCGGCCCACACCCCGGAGTGAAATCTTTGCCATCAAAAGCACACAACACACCTATAATAACATGCTATGGCATAAACTTGCTTGTGTTGGGGTCCAGACGCTCCGGATCCACCCCTCCGGTGAAACCCTAGACCCGCAGGAGAAATACCGGACTTACACGGAAACACGCGGTAACGGCGTCGAAAGGGGGTAGCATTGTGGAACTAGGTGCTTGGTTGTGTTAGGGTAGGCCATAGGAACATAAAACAACAAGGTAGAACCCACCTCTTCGGAAGATTCACGACGTTTCGTCCGATACGGGGGTTTCACCCTATAAGCGCGTGTAAACTCACGAGAGAGAAGTGGATGCCGGTGAAGCGGCCCACACCCCGGAGTGAAATCTTTGCCATCAAAAGCACACAACACACCTATAATAACATGCTATGGCATAAACTTGCTTGTGTTGGGGTCCAGACGCTCCGGATCCACCCCTCCGGTGAAACCCTAGACCCGCAGGAGAAATACCGGACTTATACGGAAACACGCGGTAACGGCGTCGAAAGGGGGTAGCATTGTGGAACTAGGTGCTTGGTTGTGTTAGGGTAGGCCATAGGAACATAAAACAACAAGGTAGAACCCACCTCTTCGGAAGATTCACGACGTTTCGTCCGATACGGGGGTTTCACCCTATAAGCGCGTGTAAACTCACGAGAGAGAAGTGGATGCCGGTGAAGCGGCCCACACCCCGGAGTGAAATCTTTGCCATCAAAAGCACACAACACACCTATAATAACATGCTATGGCATAAACTTGCTTGTGTTGGGGTCCAGACGCTCCGGATCCACCCCTCCGGTGAAACCCTAGACCCGCAGGAGAAATACCGGACTTATACGGAAACACGCGGTAACGGCGTCGAAAGGGGGTAGCATTGTGGAACTAGGTGCTTGGTTGTGTTAGGGTAGGCCATAGGAACATAAAACAACAAGGTAGAACCCACCTCTTCGGAAGATTCACGACGTTTCGTCCGATACGGGGGTTTCACCCTATAAGCGCGTGTAAACTCACGAGAGAGAAGTGGATGCCGGTGAAGCGGCCCACACCCCGGAGTGAAATCTTTGCCATCAAAAGCACACAACACACCTATAATAACATGCTATGGCATAAACTTGCTTGTGTTGGGGTCCAGACGCTCCGGATCCACCCCTCCGGTGAAACCCTAGACCCGCAGGAGAAATACCGGACTTATACGGAAACACGCGGTAACGGCGTCGAAAGGGGGTAGCATTGTGGAACTAGGTGCTTGGTTGTGTTAGGGTAGGCCATAGGAACATAAAACAACAAGGTAGAACCCACCTCTTTGGAAGATTCACGACGTTTCGTCCGATACGGGGGTTTCACCCTATAAGCGCGTGTAAACTCACGAGAGAGAAGTGGATGCCGGTGAAGCGGCCCACACCCCGGAGTGAAATCTTTGCCATCAAAAGCACACAACACACCTATAATAACATGCTATGGCATAAACTTGCTTGTGTTGGGGTCCAGACGCTCCGGATCCACCCCTCCGGTGAAACCCTAGACCCGTAGGAGAAATACCGGACTTATACGGAAACACGCGGTAACGGCGTCGAAAGGGGGTAGCATTGTGGAACTAGGTGATTGGTTGTGTTAGGGTAGGCCATACAAACATAAAACAACAAGGTAGAACCCACCTCTTCGGAAGATTCACGACGTTTCGTCCGATACGGGGGTTTCACCCTATAAGCGCGTGTAAACTCACGAGAGAGAAGTGGATGCCGGTGAAGCGGCCCACACCCCGGAGTGAAATCTTTGCCATCAAAAGCACACAACACACCTATAATAACATGCTATGGCATAAACTTGCTTGTGTTGGGGTCCAGACGCTCCGGATCCACCCCTCCGGTGAAACCCTAGACCCGCAGGAGAAATACCGGACTTATACGGAAACACGCGGTAACGGCGTCGAAAGGGGGTAGAATTGTGGAACTAGGTGATTGGTTGTGTTAGGGTAGGCCATAGGAACATAAAACAACAAGGTAGAACCCACCTCTTCGGAAGATTCACGACGTTTCGTCCGATACGGGGGTTTCACCCTATAAGCGCGTGTAAACTCACGAGAGAGAAGTGGATGCCGGTGAAGCGGCCCACACCCCGGAGTGAAATCTTTGCCATCAAAAGCACACAACACACCTATAATAACATGCTATGGCATAAACTTGCTTGTGTTGGGGTCCAGACGCTCCGGATCCACCCCTCCGGTGAAACCCTAGACCCGCAGGAGAAATACCGGACTTATACGGAAACACGCGGTAACGGCGTCGAAAGGGGGTAGCATTGTGGAACTAGGTGCTTGGTTGTGTTAGGGTAGGCCATAGGAACATAAAACAACAAGGTAGAACCCACCTCTTCGGAAGATTCACGACGTTTCGTCCGATACGGGGGTTTCACCCTATAAGCGCGTGTAAACTCACGAGAGAGAAGTGGATTCCGGTGAAGCGGCCCACACCCCGGAGTGAAATCTTTGCCATCAAAAGCACACAACACACCTATAATAACATGCTATGGCATAAACTTGCTTGTGTTGGGGTCCAGACGCTCCGGATCCACCCCTCCGGTGAAACCCTAGACCCGGAGGAGAAATACCGGACTTATACGGAAACACGCGGTAACGGCGTCGAAAGGGGGTAGCATTGTGGAACTAGGTGCTTGGTTGTGTTAGGGTAGGCCATAGGAACATAAAACAACAAGGTAGAACCCACCTCTTCGGAAGATTCACGACGTTTCGTCTGATACGGGGGTTTCACCCTATAAGCGCGTGTAAACTCACGAGAGAGAAGTGGATGCCGGTGAAGCGGCCCACACCCCGGAGTGAAATCTTTGCCATCAAAAGCACACAACACACCTATAATAACATGCTATGGCATAAACTTGCTTGTGTTGGGGTCCAGACGCTCCGGATCCACCCCTCCGGTGAAACCCTAGACCCGCAGGAGAAATACCGGACTTATACGGAAACACGCGGTAACGGCGTCGAAAGGGGGTAGCATTGTGGAACTAGGTGCTTGGTTGTGTTAGGGTAGGCCATAGGAACATAAAACAACAAGGTAGGACCCACCTCTTCGGAAGATTCACGACGTTTCGTCCGATACGGGGGTTTCACCCTATAAGCGCGTGTAAACTCACGAGAGAGAAGTGGATGCCGGTGAAGCGGCCCACACCCCGGAGTGAAATCTTTGCCATCAAAAGCACACAACACACCTATAATAACATGCTATGGCATAAACTTGCTTGTGTTGGGGTCCAGACGCTCCGGATCCACCCCTCCGGTGAAACCCTAGACCCGCAGGAGAAATACCGGACTTATACGGAAACAAGCGGTAACGGCGTCGAAAGGGGGTAGCATTGTGGAACTAGGTGATTGGTTGTGTTAGGGTAGGCCATAGGAACATAAAACAACAAGGTAGAACCCACCTCTTCGGAAGATTCACGACGTTTTGTCCGATACGGGGGTTTCACCCTATAAGCGCGTGTAAACTCACGAGAGAGAAGTGGATGCCGGTGAAGCGGCCCACACCCCGGAGTGAAATCTTTGCCATCAAAAGCACACAACACACCTATAATAACATGCTATGGCATAAACTTGCTTGTGTTGGGGTCCAGACGCTCCGGATCCACCCCTCCGGTGAAACCCTAGACCCGCAGGAGAAATACCGGACTTATACGGAAACACGCGGTAACGGCGTCGAAAGGGGGTAGCATTGTGGAACTAGGTGATTGGTTGTGTTAGGGTAGGCCATAGGAACATAAAACAACAAGGTAGAACCCACCTCTTCGGAAGATTCACGACGTTTCGTCCGATACGGGGGTTTCACCCTATAAGCGCGTGTAAACTCACGAGAGAGAAGTGGATGCCGGTGAAGCGGCCCACACCCCGGAGTGAAATCTTTGCCATCAAAAGCACACAACACACCTATAATAACATGCTATGGCATAAACTTGCTTGTGTTGGGGTCCAGACGCTCCGGATCCACCCCTCCGGTGAAACCCTAGACCCGCAGGAGAAATACCGGACTTATACGGAAACACGCGGTAACTGCGTCGAAAGGGGGTAGCATTGTGGAACTAGGTGATTGGTTGTGTTAGGGTAGGCCATAGGAACATAAAACAACAAGGTAGAACCCACCTCTTCGGAAGATTCACGACGTTTCGTACGATACGGGGGTTTCACCCTATAAGCGCGTGTAAACTCACGAGAGAGAAGTGGATGCCGGTGAAGCGGCCCACACCCCGGAGTGAAATCTTTGCCATCAAAAGCACACAACACACCTATAATAACATGCTATGGCATAAACTTGCTTGTGTTGGGGTCCAGACGCTCCGGATCCACCCCTCCGGTGAAACCCTAGACCCGCAGGAGAAATACCGGACTTATACGGAAACACGCGGTAACGGCGTCGAAAGGGGGTAGCATTGTGGAACTAGGTGCTTGGTTGTGTTAGGGTAGGCCATAGGAACATAAAAAAACAAGGTAGAACCCACCTCTTCGGAAGATTCACGACGTTTCGTCCGATACGGGGGTTTCACCCTATAAGCGCGTGTAAACTCACGAGAGAGAAGTGGATGCCGGTGAAGCGGCCCACACCCCGGAGTGAAATCTTTGCCATCAAAAGCACACAACACACCTATAATAACATGCTATGGCATAAACTTGCTTGTGTTGGGGTCCAGACGCTCCGGATCCACCCCTCCGGTGAAACCCTAGACCCGCAGGAGAAATACCGGACTTATACGGAAACACGAGGTAACGGCGTCGAAAGGGGGTAGCATTGTGGAACTAGGTGCTTGGTTGTGTTAGGGTAGTCCATAGGAACATAAAACAACAAGGTAGAACCCACCTCTTCGGAAGATTCACGACGTTTCGTCCGATACGGGGGTTTCACCCTATAAGCGCGTGTAAACTCACGAGAGAGAAGTGGATGCCGGTGAAGCGGCCCACACCCCGGAGTGAAATCTTTGCCATCAAAAGCACACAACACACCTATAATAACATGCTATGGCATAAACTTGCTTGTGTTGGGGTCCAGACGCTCCGGATCCACCCCTCCGGTGAAACCCTAGACCCGCAGGAGAAATACCGGACTTATACGGAAACACGCGGTAACGGCGTCGAAATGGGGTAGCATTGTGGAACTAGGTGATTGGTTGTGTTAGGGTAGGCCATACAAACATAAAACAACAAGGTAGAACCCACCTCTTCGGAAGATTCACGACGTTTCGTCCGATACGGGGGTTTCACCCTATAAGCGCGTGTAAACTCACGAGAGAGAAGTGGATGCCGGTGAAGCGGCCCACACCCCGGAGTGAAATCTTTGCCATCAAAAGCACACAACACACCTATAATAACATGCTATGGCATAAACTTGCTTGTGTTGGGGTCCAGACGCTCCGGATCCACCCCTCCGGTGAAACCCTAGACCCGCAGGAGAAATACCGGACTTATACGGAAACACGCGGTAACGGCGTCGAAAGGGGGTAGCATTGTGGAACTAGGTGCTTGGTTGTGTTAGGGTAGGCCATAGGAACATAAAACACAAATAAAATAGACTTAGTGTGTGAAAACCCACTCGATAGTTGTGTCGGTGTAGTATGAATAAATGAAATCGACTTAGATCTCTCGATACATGGTAACGGTTGTGAATTTCTATATTTTAAACATGAAATATTAACATATTAATTTTATCAATTGATAGTAACTAATAAATACACATGCATGCACAAAATAAGAAAAAAAAATTCACCTGTGCCGACGGCAAAGCCGTCGGCATAGTGCTGGGTAGGGCCCAGCCAGCGGGCGCAGTACGGCGCAGTAAGCCGTGCCGACGGCCTTTCGGCCGCCGAGGGCCACCGTCGGCCTCTTTGACGCTGTGCCGACGGCTAAAATATTGCCGAGGGCCACCGTCGGCCTCTGTGGTGTTGTGCCGACGGCCAGATTCGTGCCGACGGCCTCTGGCGCAGGCTGGGGGTCTGACCCCCTGTGCCGACGGTGCCCGACATTTGGCCGTCGGCACCTGTTTTGGCCGTCGGCACATATTGCCATTCCTGTAGTGTGCACCCGTCTCCTTACGGTGGCACAGGATTTTTTCTCCCCGCATACGTGGCAGCATCATAATAGGATTTCGTAGTTTCCTTGTGGTTTGCTGTTTTGGTTTAAGGGGATTGTCCTGTCTCCTTGTAAGTGGATAACTATTGTACACGTTGGATTTTTTGGATTTTAATAATCAATAAAGGCTGTGTGCATCACTCGATGCAGAGGCCGGGGTTATCCCCATTTCTAAAAAAAAAATATGAATTGGTTTCTTGTTTAGACTTCTTTGGAACCAGTGCTTCTCTCTTAAACGTGAAAGCACAATCTCGTAGTCTTTTTACTCAACAATTTAACGAATTTTTTTGAAGATGGTGTAAATAGGAACCGAAAATTCATAAAGTACAGACAAAAAAATGAAGTAAAATAATTCACAAGAAAAAAAATTAGTTGAATACAAAAATGCATATTTTTTATGAAAAAGTTGTTGAGAAATATAAAATCTTTACCTAATAATAAAAGCACTAGCAAACGTGTCGGTGCGTTGCGACGGGGGAGAAAAAGAGAATCAATCGGTCATGATGCCCAACGTCATCTAGAATCACCTCTTTGACCCGCGGTTGAGAAATTAGCAATGGCGGTCAACTAAAGCTAGAATCACGGCTCCGGCTAGCTATTCGCTTTCGAGCGAAGGAGACAGAGATGTCCACGAGGATGTGGAACTTGTCGGCCCACTCCTGTGCCTTCATGAAGATCTTCGAGACCTTCACGACGACCCAAGACATATTTGTCCACACCGTATGATCCTTGGCTACACACCACAACGCCTACGCCGTGAGCATCTCCGTCTCATCCACGGGAAAGGAGTCATTGAGCCTCTGATCCACAATTCGCTGCATTCCCTCCTCGGTGACCTCCGCCATCCACCTTGGCCTCCACCCTCTCGATTAGCAATGTTCGCTTGTAGCCTTTGGCCGTCTTGTTGTACTCGTAGAACACGGGTTCCTCCTCAAATAGCAGATCCAACAGCATGATGTCGAGCTCGAATTGTTGTTTTCAAAGGAAAATATACCTTAAGTTGTTCCAAGAATATACATATGAATTGAACCGATATCATTTAATTTCCTAAAATTATAGGACACCATCACCTTCAAAACCACTGTCGTTCCATGCATGAATAGTACGGTAAGAGATACAATCTATTTTTCTCGTTGTGCAAAATACCCTGTGCGTTGCAACGGGTGAACAAATCATAAATAAATCTCATAAAAATAAAATAAATAACATTTCGGTTGCAACTGAATCAATCAAGTCACATACCTTGAATGATACAGATTGCAATTGACTTGATACGGTTGGCATATTGTTCATCATCAGATTTACAGATTGGAGTGTCGTCAAGACAAATAAATAAGGAAAATGAGAAAAATGCCAAAAAAAACAACACAGTTGGGCCTTCCAGAAGACCACCATGATAACGTCGCAAAACTCATTTTAGTAAAACAAAATTCTGTTGGATAAAAAAATTGGAATGCTAAAACATATTTTCTTCATCTTGTACTCCGGTCCACCTATATTGGCTGTTACAGTTATGCTATTTCTCCTCACGACGGTTTTGGTGTCCGATTGGCGAAGGTGGTGATGCTTTTCTGCATCCTCGATAACACCACCAGAATGACTTGCTGGCGCTAGTAGATACATCTTGAGAATGGAAACATGAAAGTACTACCATCTTGTTCAACATTAAAATTTCGGCACCAATTAATCCCGGTCAGCATTTTGGGTTTCCTTTCATTACTGGAGCAGAATTGCCAATACTGCAAACTAATCTGAATACCGGCGGAGTTTCAGTTGCCGTCTGATATCAGGTACGGGCCTGCCATTGTAAAGTGGCACATACTTGCTCCGAGTACATATTTGATGCATCATTTTCCTATTTATACGAGCAGAACAATATATTTGCCTAGATGCCTAGATAAAACTAGTGCATGCCCTGATGCACTAGATATAGTCAAGTGGCATAGACACAGCAGGGGAAGCTTCCAGCTGTGGGCGCTCGTCATACCACATACACGTGGCACCTTCCAGGGATGATCTCCGGGCTCTGGCGACATTGGCCGGCATACTGATGGCGTGTGGATACACGTTCATTGGGAGAGCCCAAGAGGAAGGTATGATAAGTACAGCAGCAAGATTTTTCCTCAGAAATAAACCAAGATTTAATCGGACCAGTAGGAGAAAGAAATCACTTTTGAAGGTTCTTGACAGCTGATGTTGGCAGAACGCACTACCAGGCTCAGCAGCAACGTGGAATATGCACACAACATAACCAAGATACTTTGCCCCAACAAAACAGTGAGGTTGCCAATCTCACCGGTCTTGCTGAAAACAAAGTATTAGACGTATAGTGTGGAAAATAATATTTGTTTATAGTGAATGAAATGAGAACAGTGTTTGCAGTGAAAAAGAACAGTGTTTGTAGTAGGTTGTATTATCAGTGTAAAAAAATAGACTAGGGTCCACATTTCACTAGTGGTGTCTCTCCATAGCAGATAAATAATATACCGGGTGAACAAATTACAGCTGGGCAATTGAAAAAATAGAGAATGCACCGTAATGCGTATGCATGACATGATGACTACTATGATATTCACTTGGGCATTACAACATGATACATAGACCGTCATCCACTACATCTACGACTAATAATCCACCCTCAGGATGTCATCCGAGCAGACTTTGGGTATTAAGTTGCAAGCAACATATTATTGTATTAAGTAAAGTGCGTAATGTAAACAGTACAATTATCATTAGAAAAAACATTGATGTTTTACCCCTAGTGGCAACAGAACATCCACAATCTTAGAAGTTATTGTCACTCTCCCAGATTACTGGAGGCATGAACCCACTATCTAGCATAAATACTCCCTCTTGGAGTCACAAGCATCTACTTGGCCAGAGCATCTACTAGTAATGGAGAGCATGCAAGATCACAAATAACATATATGATAGATCTATAATCAACTTGTTATAGTATTCAATATTAATCAGATCCCAGAAAACACAATATATAGCATTATAATAACATGATTTTGATCATGTTAGGAAGCTCACAAGATGTAAACATGATGGCATAGATAGGAGAAGACAACCATCTAGCTACTACTATGGTCCCATAGTCCAAGGATGAACTACTCACGCATCACTCCGGAGGCAGACATGGTGACGAAGAGCCCTTCGGTGATGATTCCCCTCTCCATCAGGGTGCCGGGAAGAGCTTCAGAACCCTCCCAAACTAGGGTTGATGACGATGGCGGCTACGGAACTTTTGGTGGATGGAGGCTCGGGTACTTAGGGTTTTCCCAAGCAAGGCATTATATAGGCGGAAGGGTGATATCGGTGGGCGCCCAGGGGGCCCACACCACGCCATGGAACGGCCAAGGGGGGCGCCGCCACATGGTGTGGCCACCTCCCTGGCCCCCTTCGAGTCTCCTCCGGACTCCGTGTACGTGACAAAAAATTGGGACTTTGGCTTTTGTTTCGATAATTCCGAGAATATTTCCAGAACAACTTTTCCAAAATAAAAAACTGTAGAAAACAAGAAATGGCAGTATGGCATCTTGTCAGTAGGTTAGTCCTAGAAAATGCATAAAAATGCTATGAAGTGTATAGAACACATGTAGAAATTGGCATAATATCAACATGGAACATCACAAATTATAGATACATTGGAGATGTATCAAGCATGCCCAAGCTTAGTTGTAATTGTCCTTGAGTAGGTAAAATGATAACAACAAAATAATTTCTGAGGTGACATGCTACCACACAATCTTGATCAACATTATTGTAAAAGCATTGCAATCTGAGATCAAAGTACTCTAAACATAGGCATGATAGATACAATTCCAACAATGTAACTTAGAAACTATGTTGCAACATGAAAAATAACACAAACAAAAGATCATGAATAATAATGCACTGACATTTATACGGTTGTTTCGCGCATAGAGAAAACATAGCAAAGTGGTGTTCAGCTTGTCCTTCATAGAATAGCAAAACATAAATGCCAGGACACCTTTAAAATTCAAGTGGTGACTAGATACAAATAATTTGAGAACAAGTAATAACATAATCATGAATCAATCAATAATAAATTTTGGAACTAATGCACATTATACTCGGAACTAAAACTATGATCTCTTAATTGGTGCATAAAGTTAGAAGATGAAGACTCAACATAAAAGTAAAAGAAAGACCCTTCTCAGAGGGAAGCAGGGATTACTCATGTGCTAGAGATTTTTATTTGATAAACAGAGGTATTGAAAATAATTTTGAGAGAGGTGTATGTCTATGTCAACGAATGGTAATGAAAAACTTATCACAATCTATGTCAAGCAAAGTGTTTATACTTTTGAAAGTGGTTTCCGTTGTTTATTAGTTTGGCACTTCCCCCCACCTTTCTTTCACAAATCAGGGCTAGCCGTGTTCATGGGTACCCACCAGTTTTCATCAAACCACTGGGAAGTGCCTTTTTGTTATATTAATTGGTACCAGCTCTCTGCAAATTTAGATGAGCATAGATTCCATACTCATCGGGTGAAATAAGGGAGAAGAACCTTGCTTGAAACAAACCGTAATAAACTTTAAACTACCTACTCATGAGCTAAAACATGAGCAAAAAACAGGTATAATTTTGAAGGTTTTAAAGGTAGCACACAAGTAATTTACTTGGAGTGGCGGTTAAATATCACATATATGTAGATATGGTGGACACATTTGGCAAACTTTAGTTTTGGGGAGTTGGATGCACAAGTAGAGCTCATAATCAGCAATGGTTAAGGCTAGCAAGAGACGGGGAGCGACAAACTAAGAGAGCAATAACAGCCATAATCATGCATAGGGACAAACCATTATTACTCAAAGCATTTATGATATTACAAGTCAAAAAATAAATTATCATAGAGGCTAGAGGCGACTGGTTTGTAGTTATAACATTGTGTGAGCACGCGCCAAGTCAACCCAAATAAAGCATTCAAAGGAAAATACCACAATATTATGCTTTGATATGGTAAAAACAACTCATGATTTCTTTCAATGGCACATTAAGCATTCTCAGATATTTGAGACAAGTCATGCTACATCAATAACTACTAAGCATATAATTAAAATAATATTTAGCATGACATGTTAAAGTCTAAGCCACAGTCTAAACAAGATTCCAATTGCACCATTATAAGTATGAAATATTTTATTCTTCTCCAACACCAATCACTTTATTTCAACACAACCTCTCCAAATAATTTATCAATGAAACAAGAGAGTACTACTCGACAAGAACTAATAGCTCTGAATAAGAGATGCATGAAAAAATGATCTAAAAGATATGCAGCAGCTAGACAATAAATTAAGAATACGAGTATTCATATGAAAAAGCGGAGCGTGTCTATCTCCCACACAAGAATGCTAGGATCCAACAAAGTTTATTACATAAAATAAAATAAAAGCAAACAGACGCTCCAAGTAAATTACATAAGATGTGAACGAATAAAAACATAGTTTCACTAGAAATGACCTGATAAGTTGTTGATGAATAAGGGGATGCCTTGGGCATCCCCAACCTTAGACGCTTGAGTCTTCCTGAAATTTGCGGGGATGACCCACTGGGGCATATCCAAGCTTAGGCTTTTCACTCTTCTTGATCATATTATATCCTTCTCTCTTGACCATTGAAAACTTCCTTCATACCAAACTCAAAGTAATTCTCATTAGAGGATTAGTGCATAATCAAAAATTCACATGTTCTGCATGGTCACAAGCATTACTAATACTTTATAAACATTAGGTACAGCCACTGATGTTTTGTGGAGCAAAGAAATCCACTCAACATAATAAAAGAGAGGATGCAAAATAAAAGGCAGAACGGACTATAAAGATAAAAAATTTCAAGGCACTTACATTTCTCAAATCAGAAAAACCAGAACTAAGAAAAGTTGCATGGATATCTAAGGATCACGCACAAAACATTTCTGGACGTTTCGATTTTTCTGGAATTTATTATGAATTATACGGTGGACAGCAAAAATTTGTTCCTACGCAGAAATCTGAATCTAGCATCAACTTTCCACTAGAGACTTTACTTGGCACAACAATTCAAAAAAGTAAAGATACAAAGGAGTTGTTAGAGAAGTAAGAAACACCTTGATTCAAACAGAAACGAAAGAAAAATTACATAAATAAATATGGATTATCTCCCAAGAGTGCTTTTGTTTAACGCCTTCCAGCTAGGCACAGAAAGCAAGAATCAAGTATTTTCAAGTGAAGAAGCATCAACGTCATAATTTGATCTAATAATAGAATCAAAAGGTAGCTTCATTATCTTTCTAGGAAAGTGTTCCATACCTTTCTTGAGTGGGAATTAATTTTTAATATTCCCCTCTTTCATATCAATAACAGCACCAAGAGTTCTAAAAAAGGTCTTCCCAAAACAATAGGACAAGAAGAATTGCATTAAATATTCATAACAACAAAATCAACTGAGACAAGGTTATTGTTAACCATAATAATAACATCATCAACTCTTCCCCAAAGGTTTCTTCTTAGCATTATCAGCAAGATGAACATCCAAATAACAGTGTTCCAAAGGTGGTAAATCAAGCATATCATAGAGTTTCTTAAGCATAACCGAAATACTAGCACCAAGATCACATAAAGCATTACAATAAAAATCATTCACCTTCATTTTAATGATGGTCTCCCAACCATCTTCAAACTTCCTAGTGATAGAGGCTTTTCACATTTTAACTTTTCTTCTCTAACTTGCAGGAGAGCATTTGTAATATGTTTTGTAAAAGTCCTATTTATAACACTAGCATTAGGACTTCTAGATAGATTTTGTAGGAACATAATTACTTCAGAAATATTGCAACCATCAAAATCAAAATTATTATTATCAAACATAATGGGACCATTGTCTCCCATATTTCAAAAAAATCAAACCTTCTATCAGGAACAGTTTCAGTGGTTTTAGGCAATTTTAAACGTTTAACAGAAAAAGACATTGCCAACACCAATATTTTATCATTAATAGTAGGAGGTTTACTAGCATTTGAAACTTCAGCATTAGTAGTGGTGGTAATATTACAAACTCTAGTTATATTATTCTTTCTAGCTATTTCATCTTCTCTTTCCCACCTAGCATGCAATTCGGCCAACAACCTAACATTGTCATCAATTCTAACTTGAATGACATCAGTAGCAGTAGAGGGATTGATGTCCATAGTTTCAGGTTTAGATTCCATTTTATTAATCAAAGAATATTGTGTTCAGACATTGATGAAATACAGGTTTCGTCATTCGAAATTTTAACTTGCAAACCATAATTTTCACTATTTAAATTCTCAGTTTGATAACAAATATTTTTCAACATGGCAGATTGTTCCTCCATGGTTTTAGTGAATAATTTATTCTGCTCATATTGCATTTTCATAAAGTTCTTAGTGGCTCTTTTAAATCGTAAAATCCTTTCCTCACTAGTCATTCCAGATCTACCATAAGAATAACTCTTGCCACTATTAGAAGGATATGGCTTATAATTGTTACTAGCAAAATTATTTATATAAGCATTGTTGTTGAAATTATTTTTTTTAATGAAGCTCACATCAACATGCTCTTCTTGAGCAACCAAAGAGGCTATAGGAACATTATTTGGATCAACATGAGTTTTATCATTCACAAGCATAGACATAATAGTATCAATCCTACCACTCAAGGAAGAGGTTTCTTCAAAAGAATTTACCTTCTTACCTTGTGGAGCTCTCTTAGTGTGTCATTCAGAATAATTTATCATCATATCATCAAGAAGCTTTGTTGTAGCACCCAGAGTGATGGACATAAAGGTACCTCCAGCAGCTGAATCCAAAATGTTTCTTGAAGAAAAATGCAGACCTGCATAAAAGGTTTGAATGATCATCCAAGTAGTCAATTCATGGGTGGGACAATTCTTTACCAAAGATTTCATTCTTTCCCAAGATTTAGCAACATGCTCATTATGAATTTGTTTAAAATTCATAATGTTACTTCTCAAAGATATAATCTTAGCAGGAGGATAATATTTTCAATGAAAGCATCTTTACATTTGGTCCAATAATTAGTACTATTTCTAGGCAAACATAGCAACCATTCTTTAGCTCTTCCTCTCAAAGAGAAAGGAAACATTTTTCAGTTTTATAATATCTCCATCTATATCATTATACTTTTGCATCTCACAAAGTTCAAATTATTAAGGTGAGCAGCAGCATCAGTACTAACACCAAAAATTTGCTCTCTCATAACAAGAATTAATAGGGCCGGCTTAATTTCATAAAAATATGCATTAGGAGTAGGTGGAGCAATAGGTGTACAAATAAAATCATTGTTGTTTGTGCTAGTAAAGTCACACAACTTAGTGTTGTCAGGGTTACTCATTTTAGCAATATTAAAACAGGATAACAAAAATTACAACTACAATAGGAACTATTTTTTTTGTTTTTGATATAAATAAACAAACAGGACAAAGTAAAATAAACTAAGCAAAACAATAACAAAGTAGAAACGATTAGAGGTGAGAGACTCCCCTTCCAGAAATAGCTTGATGGCTAGTGGACACACGTTCGTTGGGAGACCCCAAGAGGAAGTTATGATGAGTACAGCAGCAAGATTTTCCCTTAGAAAGAAACCAAGTTTTAATCGAACGGATAGGAGAAAGAAATCACTTCTGAAGGTTGTTGACAGTTGATGTTGGCAGGTCACACTACTTTGCCCCAACGAAACAGTGAGGTTGTCAATCTCATCGGTCTTGCTGAAAACAAAGGATTAGATGTATAGTGTGGAAAATGATGTTTGTTTGCAATGAATGAAATGAGAACAGTGTTTGCTGTGAAAAAGAACAACGTTTGCAGTAGGTTGTCTAATCAGTGTAAAAGAATGGACCGGGGTCCATAGTTCACTAGTGGTGTCTCTCCATAACAAATAAATAACATGTTGGTTGCACAAATTACAGCTAGGAAATTGATAAGATAGAGAATGCACCGTAATGCATATACATGACATGATGACTACTATGATATTCATTTGGGCATTACAACATGATACATAGACCGTCATCCAACTTCATTTATAACTAATAATCCATCCTCAGGACGTCATCCGAGCAAACTTTGTGTATTAGGTTGCAACCCACATATTATTTCATTAAGTAAATTGCGTAATGTAAACAATAACATTATCCTTAGACAAAGCATTGTTGTTTTACCCCTAGTGGCAACAGCACATTCACAATCTTAGAAGTTATTGTCACTCTCCCAGGTTACCAGAGGAATGAACGCACTACCTAGCATAAATATTCCCTCTTGGAGTCACAAGCATCTACTTGGCCAGAGCATCTACTACTAACGGAGAGCATCCAAGATCACAAATAACATATATGATAGATCTATAATCAACTTGGCATGGTATTCAATATTCATCGGATCCCAGCAAACACAACATGTAGCATTACAATAAGATGATCTTGATCATGTTAGGCAACTCACAAGTTCTAAACATGATGGCATGAATAGGAGAATACAACCATCTAGCTACTCATATGGACCCTTAGTCCAAGTATGAACTACTCACGCATCACTCTGTAGGCAGGTATGGTCATGAAGAGCCCTCCGATGATGATTCCCCTCTCCAGCAGGGTGCCGGGAAGAGCTTCAGAACCCTCCCGGACTAGGGTTGAAGCCGGCGACGGCTACGGAACTTTTCATCGATGGAGGCTCGGGTACTTAGGATTTTCCCGATGAAGGCATTATATAGGCGGAAGGGAGATGTCGGTGGGCGCCCAGGAGGCCCACACCACGTGGTGGCGCAGCCAGGTGCGCGCCGCCACATGGTGTGGCCACGTCCCTATCCTCCTTTGAGTCTCCTCCGGACTCCGTGCACGTGACATAAAAATTGAAACTTTGGATTCTGTTTCGTCCAATTTCGAGAATATTTCCAGAACAACTTTTCTGGAATCAAACACAGCAGAAAACAGGAACTGGCACTATGGCATCTTGTCAATAGGTTAGTCCCATAAAATGCACAAAAATGTTATGAAGTGTATATAAAACATATAGTAATTGGCATAATATCAACATGGAACATCAGAAATTATAGATACATTGGAGATGTATCACGTACCACAGCGAATATACACGATTATGGCTCTCTACATACGCGGACCACGTCGTCAGATATAGACGTTTTCGTCTCGGTGTTCGTGGAGCGATGCTTTGTGGAAGGGCCAGCTTGTTGCGTAGTTGATTTGTAAGCCGAGCGGCAAAAAGATCGTTTCCTCTAATGGGGCTCGCCTGCGCACAGTTAGGACGTGTTTTGTTGCCTGTGTTGATTCTTAGGCTCGCTGAGGGTAGGCTTAGCAGGGCCCTGATCGGCAGAGGCACCTATAAAACCATGTCCCGTAGATTGTTTGGTAGCTAGTATGAGTTTCAGCCAGGCCGTCTATACGCAGGTAAACCAAATAACACTTTATGTTTGCATTGTTGATTACTCTCACCTATTTCCTATTAGGCGAAGTTACCTCTCACCAGACGGGTGCTAGGTGTAGCCCCCTAGGGAGCTCCTGGGGTCATCATGTGGCCCTGGCCACCACCTCTCGTCGCCTCTTCGTCTATAAATTAACTTTAACCCTAAAAATGTCGAAGATGGAGAGAAAAGTTCATGAAACAGATATAGAGGCGCCGTCGCCACAAAATTCCGATCTAGGCCTTCTAGAGTCCTGCTCTGGCACCCTGCTGGAGAGGGGGATCGTCACGTGAGGCCTCTACATCGCCATGATTGTCTCCGGACATATGTGTGAGTAGTTCATCTCGGAATTACATATTCATAACAGTAGCTAGATGGTTTTATCGTCACTTTGTGCAACCATGTTTAGATCTTGTGAGCTTTCCTATATGATCAAGATCACTGTTATGTAATTGCTACATGTTGTGTTTGCTGGGATCCGATGAACCATGAGATTATGATAATTTTGTTCATGTCATATATATTGAGATGATTCACTTATATCTTTAGAGAGTTTTAATGTTGTCTTGCAATTCTCTCCAGTGTGTATGATTTTCTTGGCTAAGATAATGTATGCAGTTTCAAGAGAGGGTTTATATCCAGGATGCAAGTGGGACAGCCTGCGGGATGCCTGCCAAACGCCCGCATATGCCCGCATAATTATGTGAAATTATGCGGGTTCCCACATAATGCGCGGGTGTCCGCGGCACCCGCATGTACCACGTAAGTTACGCGAGTAGATACATCAAAATACATGAAAAAGTTTGCTTTAGTACAGAGGATTGAATGAGTTAATTTCTCAAAACTAGTTGTTGCTCAGTAGAAGAACACATAGCACGAAACATTGTTGTTGCGGTACATCACACATGCATGGCATCTCCCAATTGGATGAGCGCCGAGAGCTGGGACCCAGCGTGTTGTCTTGGATGTCAAGATCAAGCATACTAAACCATTATTTATGGAGGTGGTGATTACTTCTTGTAGACATATCTAGCTTCAAAGGAATGGAAAAGTTTTTGAAAATCTGAAGCCTTCTTTTGCTAAGTGGAAGGAGGGATTCATTCATGATATGACCATGCTGCAATTCAGAATGAAGAACAAGACTAAAGATGGATTATTACAATGGATTAATGTCCTGCCTTAATATGTGTAGCATGTTGTAATTAGGTTCTTTGAGCTTTCTCTTTTCTTTTTTCTTATCTGTACATAAATTTTTGGTCTACTCTTAATAAAGGGGTGGGATGTTGTGGGGATTTTGCCCTACAGTCAGAGTCCTCTAAAACAGATCAAGCATCCTATGGAAGAACGATGCCCCCGATGCGGCTCTCCATGGCCATTGCCATAGCGCTAGTCAGGGCCATCGGCCCGGTCCGATCGAACCCAAGGTCCACCTTCCACCACCCGTGGAGGTTGTCAACACGATGCCATACAAGAACCCCCACGTGTTGCACGCCTCCATCATCCTGAGCATGTGCCGGAGGACGCCATACTATGCCCGGAGCATCGCCTTACGGCGGTACCGTGACTCGGGCATCTCTGTCGGCTCTTTCTACGCCTGGGCAAGCGGGTCCGAGCCTGGACGATGTGCGTCGGCTCGACTTTCATGGCCCAAGCTGCCCTCAAGCTTTATAAGGAGCATTCGGTCCTTGAACATGCGCTTCTTTTGGTCCGCGATCTCGATCAACTTTGCACCTAACTCGGACTAGCTGAACAACTCTTCGATGTCCTGTAGATCGTGTTCGGCTGCAACAGTCATGGTAAGGTCGTGCTTGGCTTTGCCTTTGTCCATATCTATCTATGGAAGCTAGTGCAGAGCATGAGAAGGTTTCTCTTTGCTTGGGCTAACTCTCCCCTGTCGACCTGGTGGAAGAAATCATGGGATGGATGTGGGCTAAGTGGGATGCCCACTTATGACCACATAATTTTTTATGTTAGCTCATGGATGCCCACTTAATATTTTTGGGGGTGTGGGTAGTGGGAACCATGCACAACCCACTCCCACCTGCACCCTTAGTTTATATGCTATATAGTGTGTCCGTACCTCCTTTACATCTATGCCCGAGTGACGGATATGTGACGTGTGGAGGATGTGATGTTCCCACTAGGGAGAAAAAAACGGTGTCCTTGCCTACAGATGAGAACTATTGCTTATATTATATATTGTTCTTGATGAATTTGTCTATTACACACAAGCAATCACTTCATTGCTGTAACTTAATACTAGCGAGATTTGCTGGATTGCCTAGCTCACTTGGTTAGTGAAGTGGATATACAACCCAGCCACCCAGGTTCAAGTCCTCACAGACGCAGATTTGGGTTCTTATTATTTCAAAAAAAAGATCGTTGTAGGGGCTTCCCCTACCGCATTCCTTTCAAAAAACAACTATGGCACCTGTTGTATTTTCCTCATAGATTACAACCTCGTTTACTTGCTTTAAATCATCACTTGCTCGTTGTTTTGTTTTCATGTAATCATTTCCAACCATTCGATATAATTAATCCTCTAGTTTTCAGCAAGACGGGGAGATTCACAGCCTTCTCAAAAAGTTGGGAGGAAGAAAGAGTTTGTGTTTGTGTGTTGGTCCACGTTTGTTGAAGCGCTAGACAACAAGAAACCTACGGAGAGACTTCAAAGTCCTACAGGATTGATAACCCCGGTTCCATAACTGGGGGAAATAGTGTTGCGCTACACCATACCTTCCTCTTGGGGTCTCCCAATGAACGTGCAGTATCACGTCATCAAGCTCTTTTCTGGCGTCGTTGTCGGGGACTTGAAGATTTCAGCTAGGGGAGTTACACACTTTCAATTTATCTCTTTTGTTTTTTTCTTTCTTAATTTACTTTTATTTAGCTTTGTTTTCCTTATATAAAAAATCCAAAAAAAATAGTTGTGTAGTTTCTATTCTTTTACTTGCTTTGTTAGTTGTTTTTATCTATGTTTTATTGTTATGTCCAGCTCTACTCCTTTTTTATGTCACCTGGATCTTAGTTCGTCTCCTTTAAGCAAACAGGTGGGTAAAGTTTAAATTTTGTTTGGTATAGAATTAATGTTGTTCAAAATAAGTCTACCAAAAAGCAAACCACCACTATCCTTCTTACAATTTTTTATGTCGGTGTCACAAATTGGTATAGATATATCCTTGACACTTTAATGGGTGGAAATTTCTTAGGAGCTCACACTTTGGAGGCTCTTAATGTTATTGAAATCTTGTTGGGAAAGCCTCCCTCCTTGATGAAATTAAAACTGAGATTACTTTGAAACATGTTTTAAATAGGTTGGATGTTATGGAGAAGAGTATATCTAATATTCAGAAGCAAAGTGAGAATATATTAAAAAAGTTAATTAATCACGTGGATAAGCTAGATGGCACTATAAATAATATTTCTAAGAGGTTTAAAAATTGGAACTATAAAGGCTAGTGAGAATCAACTATCTAGAATAGAAAAAAATTGAGAAGATTATAGAAACTTTGGGAGCCACTTAGTCATCACTCAAGACTAACAAATGGAATCTATGGTAGGAAAGAAACCTAAGTTCGTGTATGTTCCTAAGAACCCACAACCAAAAACTAATTCGTCCATCAATAGGGAAGGAACTTCTAAATTTTGGGGGAAGTGCGTAATTTGAGCAAAAACTAAAAGTGATCATCTTATTGATAACGACACTATCCTTGATTCTACTAGAATTTTGGACAAGTTTAATTCAGAAATTCCTCCTAGAAGGACTAGTTGCACTGTTGAAGAAATTTTGTATGATCTTGATGATGGTGTTATCGAAAATACTTGATTCTTACTTTATGCCTAGCTGAAAGGCGTTAAAAAAAGCGCTTGTGGAGGCAACCCACCTTGTTTTTTCTTGTTTTCCCAAAAAAAAAATTTGAGTCTTGGAAGTTTTTGCCTTGGTAGAAACCTCTCATTATCCTTTTTATTTTGTTTGTTTGCCAGGACTAACCTCTATATGAAAGAAAGTGAAATTTGTTGTTTTCTGTCCAAATTTTTATGCTTCACCGTAAAATTTGTATCTCTCGGCTAGAGTGTGAGAAAATTATTTAAAAAATTCACATTTTTGTTATCTAACTCTCATTAGTTGACCACTTTTTGATTTGAGCTAGGAAATGACTCGAAAAAAATCGTCTTTACAGCCAATTCTGTTTCGACGGATTTCTGTCTCTGTTTGCATTTGCCTCTTGATATTTTTTATTTTTGTGTTCTCTTCGGGGGGAGCTTTAAATTAATTTATGGTAGTAGCTAATGTTTAAATTGATTGTTTGTCTTGTGTTAAAACTGAACCAAGTGGATTTATTTATTTGATGCACTAACCCCACTAATGAAGATTGTGCGAAGTTTTGTGTGGAATAAGTTTTCAAGTGTAACGAGAGGAGGAGGATTTGAGAAGATAAAAGGATGGAAAAAATCTCAAGCTTGGGGATTCCCATGTAACCCCCATGAACCAATAAGTAGATGTGTCAAAACTTGGGGATTTCCAAGGCATCTCCTTCTTCATCAACAATGTTATCAGCTCATCCTTCAAGACACTATTTGTATTGCTTCACATACTATGTGTTATTCTTGGAGAGTTATTTTATGTTTCTTTTAGTTTTCTTATATTTTCTTGCTTGTAATAAATGGTTGGATCTAATATTATTTGTTGAAGAGAAACACACTCCATTATATTGTTTTGAACACTCTGGTTTTCACTCTTATTGCTTTGTGAGTGTTCAGTTTTTGCTACTGATATTTTTAGCTCTTGTTTTCTTTTCATATTTTGTTCAGAGAGTGTTAGTTTTCTATATTTATATATGATTATCTCTTTGTTATTTATTAAGTACTTGTTAAGAGAGTTGTTTCAGATAGGTTTATTGGTATTGGATGGGAGAAAAATATTTCATGCCTATAGTGGTGCAAAGGAAGCTTCTTTTAGACTATGGCTAGGCTTTGACATGTCATGTTAGATGTTATTTCAATTGTGTTCTTATTAATTTATGATGCATCATGACTAGTATTAAATAACTTAGAGTGATTAATGTGATACTGAAATTAAATGATGTGGTGTTCTTGATCATAATGAAGCTTGTTATTCCGATATTCTCCTTTGAAGATTTATTTGGATCGTCTCGGTGCATGCTCACACCATGTTATGACTATAAAAAATTCACCTTTAGCCTTAATGAGAATTTATCTTTAGACTCGTAGTATCACTTTATGCTTTGATCAATGATGTGTTGTTGCTATGCATAATTATGGATGTTATCGCTCTCTTAGTTGGTCGCTCTCAATCCCTTTCTAGCCTTCACAGGTACTAAGTATGAGCTCTAGTCGTGCATCGAACTCGCTTAAAGCAAAGTTATTCCAATGTGTCAACCATACCTACACATACATGGTATTTTATAGCCATTTCAAGTAAATTGCTAGTATACTGCCTTTAAAACCTACAAAATTATTAAATCTTGTTTTGTGTTCCTTTTTTAGCTCATGAGTAAGTTTTAAATTCTTTATTACTTCTTCATTTTCGATGCATTCACCTATTGACTTTCATGCATAATGTTTTGCTCTCTAATATAGTAAAAAGAGCTGGCAAACGGGTGCCCAACCCACAAAATATAAATTACAACAATAACAATTAATCTAGTCTCACTTTATTCCTAATGAATCGGTTCAAACATAGCTTGTATAAAAAAAGGAGAGGGGGAATGTTACATTTCCACTATGGGAGACGCTCTTAGAAGCCATTTGACGTGAAAAGATAATAAAAACATATATTAGCATTCGTTGACATAGACATACAACTCTCTCAAAATTCTTTTTTTCAATATTCTTTGTTTTATAAAATAAAAAGATCTAGCAAATGAGTGATATATGCTTCCCTCTACGGCGAGCATTTATTTTAGATATAGCATGAGTCTTCACCTTCTTAATTTATGCACCAATTAAGAGATTGTAGTTGTCATTCTGAGTATAATGTGCATAGTCCCAAAATTTAGTATTGATTGGAACATGATTATGATATTGCTTGTCTAAAATTATTTAAACGGGGTGAGAGTGATGGTATAATAAATATGAATTGGTTTCTTGATTATGGTTAGCAAAAACCTTTTTGGAACCACTAGTTTCTTCTTAAACATGGAAGCACAATATCGTAGTATTTTTACTCAACAATTTTAAAAAATAATTGTTAGGACAGAGTAAATAGAAACCGAATATTAGTAAAGTAATAGTTTTCTAGCATGAAGATCCACAGGATAATGTGGAGACAAAAATAACTGAAGTGAAATAAGGCACACAAATAAATTTTTGTGGAATACAAAAATGCATATTTTTTATGAAAAGCTTGTTGAGAAATATAAAATATCTACCTAATCAGACAAAGCACTAGCAAACATGCATGTGCATTGCGGCGGGAGAGGAAAAAAATTAGAAGATTAATATCTGAGCAACCAATTGGTCATGATGCCCAACGTCATCTAGAATCACCTCTCGGGCCAGCGGTTGAGCAATTAGCGATGGATGTCAACTACAGCTAGAACCGCTACTAGTACTAGCAATTCAGTTTCGAGCAAATGAGATAGAGATATCCACAAGGACGTGGAACTTGTTGTCCCACTTATGTGCCTCCTTGAAGATCTTTGAGACATTCACGACGACCCAAGAGATATCTGGCCACATCGTTGGATCCTTGGCTACACACACAACTCTTACTCCGTGAGCATCTCCACCTCGTCCACGATGAATAAGTCCTAGAGCCTCTGATCCACCATTCGTTGCATTCCATCCTCGGTAACCTCCGCCATCCATCATGGCCTCCATGCTATCGATTAGCAATGTTTGCTTGTAGCCTTTGGCCACCTTGTTATACGCGTAGAAAAATGGTTTCTCTTCAGATAGAAGATCCAGCAGTAGGATGCCGAGCTCGAATTGTTGTTTTCGAAGGAAAATATACGTCAAGTTGTTCCAAGAATATACATGTGAATTCAACAAATATTATTTGATTTCCTGAAATTATAGGAAAAAACATCACCAACACCTACAAAACCACTATCCCTGGAAGTGGTGAGAGCATTAATCTAGGTTGATTGGCTGACCATATTCCCCTGTCTCTATGACGGGCAGGCCCCGCCTGTCGGAGGCGTTGTCCATGGCCTTCCCGACAGCGCTCAGTCTGCATCCAAGGTTAGAGGATGATGACCCACAAGTATACGGGGTGTATCGTAGTACTTTCGATAAATAAGAGTGTCGAACCCAACGAGGAGCAAAAAGTGTTGACAAGCAGGGTGGATAGAGGATTCACTGTAACACTAGTAAACATGTTTTTGGTGGTTTTGGATATAGCAGATAAATAATGTGCGAGTAAATAAAAGATAGTAATAATAATTACAGCGAGTGGCCCGATCCTTTTGAGAGCAAAGGACAAGCCGGTTGTTTTACTTATGATGACTAAACATTCTCGAGGACACATGTGAATACCGTCAAGTGCTTTTGCTTCATATAGTTGATTAATATTTATTGTTTTGATAGTTGGTGTGTGGGTGAACCTATGCTAATGCACCGCCCAACTAGAACTAATACATACTTGTGATTATACCCCTCATAAGCATCCGCAAATACAAGAAGTATTTAAGATAAATCTAACCACAGCCTTAAACTCTAGGATCCTACACTCCCTCATGCATCGGTTTCCTAACAGGGGTTTAGGTTTCTGTCACTCCAGCAACCCCACAATTAGTAGCCAAATACACAATGCATCCTCCTAAGGCCCATAAAGCTGAAGTGTCATGTAGTCGACGTTCACATGACACCACTAGAAGAATAATACCACAACTTAAATATCAAACCACATAGGTATTACTTCAACATAATTCCACTACTAACATCTTGACTTCTCCCATGTCCTCAAGAACTAAACGAACTTCTCACGAGACATCATATAAATCATAATCAGAGGTGATATAATGATGAATAACAATCTGGTCATAAAGTGCAAACACCGATAAATCTCACAAGCATCAACTACTAACAAGTAATCCACACCGAGAGAGAGATCTAGTGGAAAACAACGATGATTCCTCGATATTTCTGTAGGTCTTAGGGTTCCCTGGGGGGTCAAGTACGCAAAATGAGGCGACCAGAGGTGGGCTAGGGTGGCCACACCACCCCCAGGCGTGGCGAAGGGGTTGTGTGCTTCCTGGTGGTGTGGGCCCCTGGTAGCCCCCCTCCGGGTCTCCTCGTGGTTGGCTTCCTCTTTTGGACTTCTAAGACTCCTCCGATGCCCCCGTTCTTCTTCTGATCTTCTGAAATATGGTATCCTAACGGTAATTTTTCCATCAGATTTCTGGTCCCGCTGTTTATTCTCCAATAATTATTAAACATCAAAATAAGATGAAATAACATAAGTAATGCATCATAATATGAAATATATCGATGAATAACAAAAAATAACAATATAAAATAGTGATGCAAAATCGACGTATCAACTCCCCCCAATCTTAGCCCTCGCTTGTTTCCAAGCGAAACTGAACTCGATAAAAGACCACAGGTTTATGGAGTGAGGTGTCGATAAATAAAATACGGACAAGAAGCATCACATCTATCAATACAAAAGTCACCCTAGACAACAACTTCATATCATATAAGTTAACTTGAAGTAAGTAAAGGGAATCACAATAGAGGTGCAAAAAGGAAATCATAATTGGTGAAGGCAAACTTCGTTCTTGATCAGAGAACAATTAATAGATTGTACTTATGTTTTGATCAGAGTCTTTATATTAGAGCTTATATTGCAAAGTTTAACATGCTCAATCATAACAATTTCTTTGCAATAATCGATATCTTTCAAAGTGGTATTCATTTAGATAAAAACATGTGTATTAAACAAGGAAGGATAAAGGACATGATTGAGTAAATCAACATATAGATGGATGGATCACAACAACTCAAATGCTTGCTTAAGACATAAAGTAGTAGGTTTACCAGCTCAACATAAAAGTAAAAGATAGGCCCTTTGCAGAGGGAAACAGGGATTAACTCGAGTGCTAGAGCTTTTCATTTGATAAATAGAAGCATTGAAAACAATTTTGAGAGTGGTGTATGTTTATGTCAACGAATGGCAAACAGAAAATACAGTACATCACAAACCAACTAGACCTTACAAGAGCGGTTCCCATTGAAGGACGCTAACTGAAATCAGCAGATCATCCCTCTTCTCTTTTGTTTAACAGAATCATGCTTTGACTGATAAATCAGAGGCAAAAATAGTGAAGAGATTTTTTTGTAATTAAGTTTGGGGCTGGGCACCCCACTGTCAGCTCTTCTAGCATTTGGATAAGAGTATGAAGCTACTAGTCCAGGTGTGTAAATTCCAATCAACAAGGAGATAAATATTCTCTATTTGCGTCCTCATGAGCTAAAATATGGGCACAAAACAGGTGTAATTTTGAAGGTTTTAAAGGTAGCACACAAGAAATTTACTTGGAGCGGCGGTTAAATACCACATATAGGTAGGTATGGTGAACACAAATGGCATGGTTTTGGGCTCAAGGTTTGGATGCATGAGAAACATTCCCTCTCAGTACAGGTTTTTGGCTAGCAAGGCTGGGTAGGAAGCATAGGAGTTGAGGAAAAACAAACAAATATACATATGATAGAACCAATCATGCAATCTTCCTTGGAAGTATAAACAATCTTAACTTGAGAATACTAAGCTTATGATCCAACAAAAAAAAGAAAGATCATGGAATAATATATCTCCATGCACCTCCCTCTTTTCTACTTAAGCCTCAAAGTATCGTTGCTACTGACCAATGCTAAGTTTTCCAAAACCAACTAGATTAAATTGATGTTCCAATATTGATACCAATACTAATAACAAGATCAACCATATAACAAAAATTGCAAGCTAAAATAAAGTGTAGAAGATGATGAACTTCTCATTAATATTCTGTAACGGCAACTCAAACCAAGGGGTACAACAATAGCCAACTAAAGAATGATACTTCCACACTGCAAACCATCCTATATGATAATTTATCTACTCATTATATGACTCTACTAAAAAGTAAAAAGGTGAAAGATAAAGGTGTGGTACCGCGACACTCCCCCAAGCTTGGAACAAGCCAAGGGGATGCCAATACCAATGAAGAAATAACTCTTCGGTGGTGGTGGTGAATCCATCTCAATAAGCTTATCAACTAATTACTTCAAATCTTCAATCGCTTAGATGAGTATTCACATTATCTCCGTATTGTGCTCAATAAGGTTCGCGTTCTTGTCATATGGTGAGTCCCAGCCATTAAGATTTTTCCCCCACACTTCCTTAGATCGGGAGCTTCCCTCACCTGCACGGTTAGAACGATCCATATCCCATCAAGAAGGAAACTTTGCCTCGGGTAACTTTTTAGATTAATACTCATGGATCAAGGTACGAAAAGGGTTTTTGATGCTTGGTAGTGGTATCCTTGAGGCTAGACAGTGACGTGGGGCCTTCGCTCCAGTGCTCATCCTTGCAGCTTGCTTGAAGGGTTTTTCTACACTCCAATGCTTGCGACGGTGGCGCGTGGATGCATGCGTGAGTCTTCTTCTACATCTCCTTCAGTTCCACTTTCGATCTCCTCCTCTAGCTTTGGGTCTTGGAGGCCATCTTCCATCGGCCCCTTCCCCTTGTTGTTGTTGGCGGTAACCATGGTGCTTCTAAAACCGAAAACAGATCCTGGCAAAAACAGGTCAAAACAGAAACACGACGAGAAAACGATATATACGAGCCTCAGTGGCCCGAGGGATCATATAGCAGAAACATATGTAACGAAAGGAAAGTGCAGGTCAAAAAACGGGTCGGAGAGGGGCTTAGAGGCGCCCAAACCATAGGGTGGCGCGGCCAGGGGTGGGCCCGCTCCCCAGGTGGTGTGGTGCCCTCGGGCACCATCTCCTACCCTTGTTCGGCTCGGTATTTTTCACATTTTCCATAATTTACAAAAATATAACTTGGAAAGTAATCCGCAAACTTTTTCTTAACATAAACTGTTACCTATTCGAAAACAGACTCTGCAGTTTCCGGAATTTTCTCCCTTATGAGCTCTTCCGGGGTTACCACTTGAATAGTATCAATATCTTCATCATAAGAATCTTCGTAAATATAATGTTTGATTCTTTGCCCATTGACCACTTGTGTAGTGTTATCTTTGAGAGATGAAATTTTGATTGCACTTGAACGATACACTTCTTCAATAACATACGGTCCTTCCCATCTTGAGACTAATTTTCCTGCAAAAGATCTGCAACGAGACCAATACAATAGAACTTTCTCACCGACATGAAACTCTCTTTTAAAAATTCTCCTATCATGCCATTGTTTATCTTTCTCTTTAAAGAGTCTAGTATTTTCATAAGCTTCACATGTCCATTCATCTAGAGAACTCAAATCAAGCATTATTTTCTTACCAACAAGTTTAAAATCTTTATTAAGTTCTTTCACTGCCCAATAAGCTTTGTGTTCTAATTCTAAAGGCAAGTGACAATCTTTTCCATAAACCATTTTATAAGGAGACGTACACATGGGATTTTTATAAGAAGTTCTACAAGCCCATAAAGCATCATTCAACTTACTAGCCCAATGTTTTCTAGATTTATTAACATCCTTTTGCAAGATAGATTTAATTTCTCTATTTGATATTTCTACTTGCCCACTGGTTTGAGGATGATAAGCTAAAGAAATTCTATGATTAACATCATATTTAGCAAGGGTTTTTCTAAAACCACCATGAATAAAGTGAGAACCTCCATCAGTCATAAGATATCTAGGCACACCAAACCTAGGAAAAAATAACATCTTTAAGCATTTTTAATGAGGTTTCACCATCAACACTCTTTGAAGGGATAGCTTCTACCCATTTAGTAACATAATCAAAAACAACAATAATATGAGTATAACCATTCGAAGGAGGAAATATACCCATAAAGTCAAATCCCCAACAATCAAAAGGTTCAAGAACAAGAGAATAATTCATAGGCATTTCATTACTTCTAGAAATATTACCAACTCTTTGACATTCATCACAAGATAAAACAAATTTACGTGCATCTTTAAGAGAGTAGGCCAATAGAAACCTGATTGTAGAACCTTTTGTGCAGTTCTATCTCCAACGTGATGTCCTCCATAAGCACTACCATGATATTTTCTCAATATTTCACATTGTTCATGTTCTGGAACATATCTTCGCATAATACCATCTACTCCTTATTTATATAAGTGTGGGTCATACCAAAAATAATGCCTCAAATCATAAAAGAATTTCCTTCTCTGTTGAGCTGTAAATGTTGGAGGCAAATACTTGGAAACAATAAATTTAGCATAATCTGCATTCCATGGACTATCTCGCGAGCTTACCTTTATTCAGCTGGTTGTTCATTTGGAAAACTATCATTAACAGCAATAGGGTCATAAGCAATGTTTTCCAATCTACAAAAATTATCAGCAACATGATTTTCAGCACCCTTTCTATCCACAATATGCAAATCAAACTCTTGGAAAAGCAACGCCCATCTAAGAAGCCTAGGCTTAGCATCTTTCTTTTCCATAAGATATCTAATAGCAGCATGATCAGTATGAATGGTGACTTCTAAACAACAATATAAGGTCTAAATTTATCACATGCAAAGCCTACAGCTAAGAACTCTTTTTCAGTAGTAGCATAATTCTTTTGAGCAGCATCAAGATTCTTACTAGCTTTATGAATAACATTCAATTTCTTATCTACTCGCTGTCCAAGAACAACACCTACAACAAAATCACTAGCATCAAACATAATTTCAAAAGGCAAATTCCAATCAGGTGGTTGAACAATAGGAGGAGTAGTTAAACCCTTCTTCAAAGTTTCAAAAGCTTATTTGCAATCATCATCAAAAACAAAAGGAACGTCTTTTTGAAGAATATTATTAAGAGGCTTTGATATCTTAGAGAAATCTTTAATAAATCTCCTATAGAAACCAGCATGACCAAGAACACTACGGATACCTTTAAGATCCCTAGGACAGTGCAATTTCTCTATTGCTTCCACTTTAGCTCTGTCAACTTCAATACCTCTTTCAGAAATTTTATGTCCAAGAACAATTCCTTCATTAACCATAAAGATAAAATTATCAAGATTAGTTTCCCAATTGAGAACAAGATTAGTTTCCTCACATATTTCCAAAACTTTATCAAGATTGTGCAAGCAATTATCAAAAAAAATTCCATAGACGGAGAAATCGTCCATGGATACTTCCACAATTTCTTCACAAAAGTCATGAAAAATAGAAGACATGCATCTTTGAAACGTAGCAGGAGCATTACACCAACCAAAAGGCATACGTCTATAAGCATAAGTTCCATAATGACAACTAAAGGTTGTTTTCTCTTGATCTTTTGTTCTAACAGCAATTTGGGAAAACCAGAATAACCATCAAGAAAGCAAAAATGAGTTTTCTTAGACAACCTTTCTAGCATTTGATCAATAAAGGCAAAGGGTAATGATCCTTCTTAGTAACTTTATTAACCTTTCTAAAATCAATGCACATTCTATAACCAACTACTACTATGTGAGGAATAAGCTCGTTATTTTCATTAGGCACAACAATCATTCCACCTTTCTTAGGGACACAATGCACATGGCTTACCCATCTACTATTAGCAATAGGATAAATAATACCAGCATCAAGGAGTTTTAATACCTCATTTCTTACCACTTCCTTCATCTTAGGAATTGAACGGCGTTGATGTTCAACTACTAGCTTTGCATCTGGTTCAATATTACTAATATGCTGACATATAGTAGGGGAAATCTGATGGCTTCCGTTGGTAAACCCCAAGAGAAAGAGTGTGTGTATTATCAGTATGAGAAAATGGACCGGGGTCCACAGTTCACTAGTGGTGTCTCTCCATAAAAGATAAATAACATGTGTGGTGAACAAATTACAACTAGGCAATTGACATAAATGAAGGTTGCACCGTAGTGCATATGCAAGACATAAAGATTACTATGTGATTCATGCGGGCATTACAACAAGATACATAGACCGTCATCCAACTGCATCTATGACTAATAATACACCCTCTGATTATCATCCGAGCAAACGTGGGCATTAAGTTGCAAGCAACTGATAATTGCAGTAAGCAAAGTGTGTAATGTAAACAATGTAAACGAAGTAAACAGCGTTGTTTTCTCCCTAATGGCAATAGCACATCCTCCATCTGTCACGTTTCTGTCACTCGAGCACAGATGCAAAGGAGGCATGAACCCACTATCGAGCATAAATACTCCCACTTGGAGTTACTAGCATCTACTTGGCCAGAGCATCTACTAATAATGGAGAGCATGCCAGATCATAAATAACATATTCATGAAGATAGATTGATAATCAGAAGACATAGAATTCAACATTCATCGAATCCCAGCAAACACAACATGTAGCATTACATAAAGATGATCTCGATCATGTAGGGCAGCTCACGAGATCTAAACATGAGGCATAAAGTGGAGAAGACAACCATCTATCTACTTCTATGGACTCGTAGTGCAGGGATGAACTACTCATGCATCACTTCGGAGGAGGGCATGGTGGTGTAGACCCCTTCGGTGATGAATTTCCCTCCCGACAGGGTGCCGTGGAGAGCTCCAGAACCCTCCCGATCTCGGGATGACGATGACGGCAGCCTCGGGTGTTTCTCAGGAAAAAGTGGTCTCCTCTTAGGGTTGATGCATCAGAGGGAATAAATAGGTGAAAGGGCGATGGCGGTGGGCGCCCGAGGGGCCCACACCACCCCCAGGCGCGGCCAGGGGGTGCGCCGCCCTATGCTGTGGCCCCCCTCCAGGCCTCTTCGCGACTCTGTGGAACCTTCAGGAATTCTAAGACTTCCTAGCTTCAAATTTTCCAATTCCGAGAATATTTCTAGAACAACTTCTCTGAAACTAAAAACAACAGAAAACAAGGAACTAGCTCTATGGCATATTGGCAATAGGTTAGTCCCGGAAATCGATAAATATGACATAAAGTGTATAGCAAAGATGTAGGAAATAACATGAAAACAACATGGAACATAAGAAATTAAGGATACGTTTATGACGTATCAACATCCCCAAGCTTAGTTCATACTCGTCCTCGAGTAGGTAAACGATAAAACACATAATTTCTTAGGTGACATGCTACCAACATAAACTTGATCATCAATATTGTAAAAGCGTATGAAAGCTGAGAACATAGTACTTTAAACACAATCATGATAGATATAATTCTAGCAATAAAATATAAAAGTCACTTTGCATCATGAGAAGTAACACAAATAAAAGATCACGAATAACAATGCATTGAAAGTTATACGTTTGTTTCAGGCATAGAGATAACATGGCAAAGATATATTTCGCTTGTCCTTAAGAGTTGGGCAAAACATAAATGCCAGGACACCTTCAAAGTTTATGACGAAGACTAGAACAAATAATTTGAGAACAAGCAATAAGACATCATGAATCAATTAATAATAATGCTGGGACAAATGCACAATGAACTCAGAATGGCAACTATGCTCTCTCACCTGTGCATAAAGTTAGAAGATGGAGAATCAACATAAAAGTAAAAGAAAGGCCCTTCACAGAGGGAAGCATGGATCACTCATGTGCTAGAGCTTTTATTTTATTAAAAAGAGGTATAAAATGTTTGACACTCCTTCCAACAGTATTACACAAACCATGGCTAACCGAATCCTCGGGTGCCTTCCAACAATCACAAACCATGGAGGAGTGTCTATTTTTTAGAGAGGTGTATGCTTATGTCAACGAATGGTAAACAGAAAATGCAGTACGTCACAAGCCAACTAGACTTCACAAGAGCGTATCCCATTGAAGGACGCAAATGGTGTAGAAGGTCATCCTTCTTTCTCTTTTGCTTACACAATTATGCTTTGACTGATAAATCGGGGGCAAAAATAGTGAAGGGAATTTGTTTGTATTAATTTGGGGCTGGGCACCCCGCTGCTAGCTCTTCTATAAACTGGATAAGAGGATCAAGCCACTAGTCCAGGGTGTGAAAGTACAATCAACAAGTCAGATAAAGATTTCTATTTACGTCCTCCTGAGGTAAACAGGAACACAAAACAGGAGTAATTTTGAAAGTTTTAAAGGTAACACATGAGCAATTTACTTTGGAGTGGTTGTTGAATACCACATGTAGGTAGGTATGGTGAAAACATTTGGCATACTTTGCTTTTTTGGAGTTGGATTGCACGAGTAGAGCTCATACTCAGTACAAATGGAGGCTAGCAAAAGGCTGGGAGCGACAAATCAAGAGAGCGGTAATGGCCATAATCATGCATAGCAACAAAAACATCATTAATCAAAGCATAAGTGGTACCGCAAGTTAAAAAACTAAATGACCATAGAGGCTATAGGTGACTGGTTTGTATTCATAAACATGGTGTAAGCACGCACCAAGTCAACCAAATAAAATGTTCAAAAGAGAACACCACAAATTTATGCTTCAATATGACAAGAACAACTCATGATTCTTTCAATGGCACATTAAACACTCTCAGCTATTTGTGTCAAATCATGCTATCAAAGAACAATTAGGATTTAAAATTAAAATAACATTTAGCATGATATGAAAAAGTCTAGCCACAGTCTATACCAGCTTTTATTTGCATCGTTATAAATTCTACCACATGCAGCAGTTTCTTTTCCCAACAAGCACCATACAAAATATGTTTTAACAAAAACTGTCTAATTGATACAGCAACAAAACATGAGAGTACTCACATAATACTACTAAAACTAACATCTCTGAATAAGAGATGAAATGAAAACAAGAGCTAAACAGGAATTTTGCAGCAGCTAGAAGAAAAATTAAGAATACGAGCATAACGAGTATTCAAATTAAAAAGCAGAGCATATATCTCTCCCAAACAAGGGTTCTAGGTTCCAATGATATTATTGCATCAAGGAAAACCAAATAAAACAAAAGAAAACTAACGAAAAATAAAAGACGCTCCAAGTAAATTTCATATGATGTGACCGAATAAAAATATAGTTTCACTAGAAGTGACATGATAAGTTGTTGATGAAAAAGAGGATGCCTTGGGCATCCCCAAGCTTAGATGCTTGAGTCTTCTTAGAATTTTATGAGATGAACCACGAAAGAATCCCCAAGATTGGACCTTGCACTCTTCTTAATCACATTATATCATCCTCTTCTCTTGACCCTTGAAAACTTCCTTCACACCACACTCAGAGAGCAATTTGCATTAGAGGGTTAGTGCAACAATAAAAAAATCCATGAGTTCTGTATGGGAACTGGTGCTATTGATAATTTTAAACATTAGCTACATCTACTGATATTTTGTGAAGCAAAGAAATACACTTGACATCGTAAAAGAGCAAATGCAAGAAAATGGCAGAATCATCCAAAACTGGAGCAGTCTGTAAAGACGAATTTTTTGGGGCACTTACGTTGCTCAAATAAAACACCTTTAAGAACGAAAAAAATCGAAATTAGCTAAGGAATAAGCACACATAGTTTTAGGTCATTTCGATTTTTCTATGAATTATACGATTTTGTACGGTGGATAGCAGAAATCTGTTTTCTGCGCAGAAATCCAAAACCAACTCCAACTTTCGTGAGAAACTTTACTTGGCACAACTAAAACATGAAAATAAAGATAATAAGGAGTTTCTACTGAAGCATACAACCCCGTGACTCAAAGAAAACAGACAAAAACAAAGCTAAAATAAAACCATGGGTTATCTCCCAAGAAGTGTTTTTTCTTTAACGCCTTTTAGCTAGGCCCCGAAAAGTGGAATCAAGTATTTTCAAGTGAAGAAGAATTCAAATCGAGATAAGTCAATTCCTCAATAATGCATTGTATTTTATCTAAATGTGTTTCAGATGTTCCTCTCTTATAACTTTTAGGTTTACTACTCTCATCAAATAAATTCTCAGGAACAATCCAATCTATATTATTTTCTTGGGCTTCATGCAATGCTACCAATTTAAAGGAGATTGGTATTTTCTCCTCCTTTTCATTTTTAGGTTCAGATTTTTCGAGAATACCAACAACATCTACACATGAGCCTAGCATATTGAAACGATCGAAAAGTTTTCTAGCTTCTATAGCAACATCTCCAAATTCTTTAAGCATGGTTTCTAAAATAAAATTTCTTTTTTCGATGTCTTCAATATTATTCAAGTTGAGGAAGATATGCTGCAGTATGGGATGAAGGTTAGCAAATCTATCTTCTAACATGTGAAGTAAATAAGTTGTATCAGTTTCATAATTTGGGACAAGTTCTACTATGGATTTTTCCTCCAAATTTGCATGCTTACTAACATGATTAAAGAATTCTTTAATGGTATCCTTTCCAAGTATAGAATCACTACCAAATGGAAGATCTTTCAGGGTAAACTTAAGGAGCAACATGATGAAGAAAAACAACAAGATAATAAAAATAGCAACTAGAATAAAACTACTTTTTTGTGTGTTTTTGATATAGAGAAACAAACAAGACAAAATAAAATAAACTAAGCAAAACTAAAACAAAGTAAAGAGATTGGAAGTGAGAGACTCCCCTTGCAGAAATTCTCTTCCTCCCCGGCAACGGCGCGAGAAAACTTGTTGATGGCTGGCGTTGGTAAACCCCAAGAGGATGGTTGTGAAGAGTGTATCGGGAAGTTTTCCTCAGAAAAGAAACCAAGGTTGAATCGACCAGTAGGAGGACAAGCAATCTCTGAAGGTTGATCTAGCTGATGTGGCAGGGCGCACTACCGGTTCAGGAACAACGTGGAACCTACACAACACAATCAAATCACTTTGCCCCATCAAAGAAGTGAGGTTATCAATCTCACTAGTTTTGCTGAACACAAAGAGGTTAAACATATGGTGTGGAAAACAATATGAAAGTAGTAGCATAGTGTGAAAACAGTGGAAGAAGTGTGTGTATTATCAGTATGAGAAAATGGACCGGGGTCCACAGTTCACTAGTGGTGTCTCTCCATAAAATATAAATAACATGTGTGGTGACCAAATTACAGCTGGGCAATTGACAGAAATGAAGGTTGCGCCGTAGTGCATATGCACGACATAAAGATTACTATGTGATTCATGCAGGAATTACAACAAGATACATAGAGCGTCATCCAACTGCATCTATGACTACTAATACACCCTCTGATTATCATATCATCCGAACAAACGTTTGGTATTAAGTTGCAAGCAACAGATAATTGCAGTAAGCAAAGTGTGTAATGTAAACGAAGTAAACATCGTGGTTTTCTCCCTAATGGAAATAGCACATCCTCCATCCGTCACGTTTCTCTCACTCGATCACAGATGCAAAGGAGGCATGAACCCACTATCGAGCATAAATACTCCCTCTTGGAGTTACTAGAATCTACTTGGACAGAGCATCTACTAATAACTAAGAGCATGCAAGATCATAAATAACATATGCTTGAAGATAACATGATAGATTGATAATCAGAAGACATAGCATTCGACATTCATCGGATCCCAGCAAACACAACATGTAGCATTACATAAAGATGATCTCGATCATGTAGCGCAGGTCACGAGATCTAAACATGAGGCGTAAAGTGGAGAAGAGAACCATCTAGCTACTGCTATGGACCCGTAGTCTAGGGATGAACTACTCATACATCACTTTGGAGGAGGGCATGGTGGTGTAGACCCCTCCGGTGATGAATTTCCCTCCCGGCAGGGTACCGGGGAGAGCTCCAGAACCCTCGCGATCTCGGGATGACGATGACGGCGGCCTCAAGTGTTTATCGGGAAAAAGTGGTCTCCTCTTAGGGTTGATGTATCGGGGGAATAAATAGGCGAAAGGGAAATCGCGGTGGGCGCCCGAGGGGCCCACACCAGCCCCAGGCGCGGCCAGGGGCGCGCCGCCCTATGGCGTGGCCCCCCTCCGGGCCTCTTCGGGACTCCGTGGAACCTTCGGGAATTCTAAGACTTACGGGCTTCGAATTTTCCAATTCCGAGAATATTTCCAGAACAACTTTTCTAGAACTAAAAACAGCAGAAAACAGGGAACTGGCTTTGTGGCATCTTGTCAATAGGTTAGTCCCGAAATCGATAAAAATTGAAATAAAGTGTATAGCAAATATGTAGGTAATAACATGAAAACAACATGGAACATCAGAAATTAAGGATACGTTTATGACGTATGAAAATCCCTTTCAAATCATCAAGACTATATCCAATAGCCCCACGGTGTTTCTTCAATATCCCAAATAATCTTTCCTCTTCTTCACCTGAAAGTTTAGAACTAATAATAAGAGGAGATATTTTCTTCTCATAAATCTAAGCATATTTAAGATCATCAAGTAATGGTTTTAAATCGAAATCAGGATCCTCCTTGGGTGGTAATGTGGTACCCAAATCCTCCACAGGTAAATTGTGTCTCAACATCACTGGTTAACGAATAAGAATATCGTCAATCTCATTTCTTTCCTCCATAAAGACCTCACTTTCAGGGTCCTCCATCTATTGCTGAAAAGCATTGTTAGGGGCAAGAGCAATAGAAGCAAGTTGATCAACTCTAAAAATTTCATTAGGCAATTCAATTTCATAAGGAGCTCTAGCAAATTTAGAAAAATTATACTCATAAGATTTTCCATCAAATTTAGTCAATATTCTCTCTTTCCAACAATCTATAACAGCGCCACGAGTGTTCAAGAAAGGTCTACCAAAAATAATAGGACAAGTTTTACTAGCAGCTTTACCCAGTACTATAAAATTAGTAGGATATTTAGTTTTACCACATAAAACTTCACATCTCTAACAATATCAATCGGAAAAACAGTTTCTCTATTAGCAAGCTGAATAGCCGCATCAATAGCTTCAAGTTCACAAGAACCAATTTCATGCATGATCTCTTTATAAAGCTCGTAAGGAATAGCACTAGAACTTGCACAAATATCACATAAACCATAATAGACCAATCTTACAGAAAGCACAGGAACACTAGTTTTCTTAGGTCTATGGGGATGTGAAACAATATTAGAAGCATCCTCACAGAAGACAATGTGTCCATCTTCTACATTTTTAGAGGCAAGATTTGTCGGATATATACCGATTAGGGGTATATCCGGCATTGTCCTAAAGAGCCAGATTACCAGGGTGGTCTGATTGGTAATGGATCACAGTCCATTGGGTGGCCCAGTAAGCTGACGCGCAGAAGATGGATTCTAGAAGAACCCGGACCACTGCCCACGTGGTGCGGCTTGGAGTAGAAGGCGGATTCCTTCTTTCCAAGTTAGAAACTTACCGTAGTCTTCTAGGTTTCCTTTCTGTAAGACCTAACCCGGCTATTTATATAAAGCCAGACGTGAGAGAAGAAAAAGGGAGATAGACAATAAGCTGAAGCCAACTCGCCGAGAAGTTGATCCTCACGGAGTTAGCGAATCCCAACTCACATTGTACTCTGTATACTTCAGCCCTGATTTAGGGAGATTGCAGGAGTAGGAACACCGCCTAGTTGCGACGTACCGAACCTGGGTAATTTTGGTGTTCCTGGTTTTCATACTACCACGTCCCCCCACATCTCTATCAGTAGTCTCATGGTACCCCCGTCTATGAACTCTACTACGATGTATCGACAGTTGGCGCCCACCGTGGGGCCAGTGACGTCAGGCGTTATGTTTCGATCGGGGATACTCGGCGGAATCGGCAGTGCCATAACTGTCGGAAGCTTGGAATTCGACGACGATGTCGGGCGCTTCCTCGACAACGGATCGTACATGCCAGCACGGAATCATCTGGTAAGTGCCTGCGTTTTACCGATTGGATCTGCAAACATCTTTATCGGATTAACTTCAGAGGCAATGGGATTCTATGGTGGAAGTAGATTTATCCCACCCGCCCTATACCCAGTTGAATAAAACTATGATGCCAGATTTTGCTCAGATCGTCAATATCTTGCTGAATCTGCTGCCTCTTCGGAGATACCTGCAATCAGATCTCACTTTATTGGCATGGTGCAATCCGAGGTCGCTGAATACACGGATGACAGCAATCCCGTGGAAGAGGCAGATGAAAACAATCCCATAGTAGAGGTGGAACATCCGACACCCGTCTATATGACGGTAAACTCGGAAGCCAACTCTATGCTAGCCGCCATTGAGGCGAGATTAGAGTCGGAACCCGGATCGGACAAGCTCGATTCCGAGGACGAAGATGAAGATGCTTTTGAAAGAAAGGTCAAATCTCTTCAAGAGGGATTCCATGAAGTTCTTATGGCAAAACCGGCTGAAAACACGGATTCTGAAAGCCAGGAAGACCCTGAAACACCTCCGCCAGATGAGGAAAGAGAGGACGGTGAAACCAGTGCAATTTACCCTGATGTCAAGGAATTGACAGAAGATGAACCTGGTAAAAAACCTCCCTCTTCCAAGAAGAGAAACAAGACTGCCAAGAAACACCAGTACAAACTCCGGAAGAAAAAATTGGTGGATACCGCCAATGAAAACCTGGAAGTAGGAGGAGGAAGCGGAGTCAAGCCTGCGGAGAAGAAAACCAAGGAAATCCATGTTCCACCAATGTTAGAACAGGACGAACGTGATTTACTTCAAACACCAGTGGGACTCCACGAACCCCCTGAAGTGTTGGAAGCGAGGAGACAAGCTCTCCAAAGGCAGCAGCAACATCTATTCAGAACTCGGGAAAACCTCCTAAAAACTCAAGCTAACATTAAGTTACAGCAGGAAGAAATTGAGGAATACGAGAGAAAGAATAGATCTGGCATAAAACCTACACGGGTTACCCGGAATCGCAAGTCCGGAAGTATTTCAACCAAAGGAACGGTTCCAAAACCCTTCCTGGAAAAAACAAGTGAATGGCATTGATGCCAAGGGCGAACGTGTATACAAAACCGCAGCAGAAAACGCGGAAGCCGCATTTGCCATCCTCAATGATGATCTGTACTCCAACGACGAAAAGCTTCAAGGGGTGTATGATTTCTTAGGAAAGTCATTGCAACAGCAATAGCGAGGGCAAGCAAGATCAGGGAAGTTGTATGAAGACTCAGCACTATGCAAAACAGCTACATGCGTCGCTGGAGCACCCGGACCTGGCGAACCTGGAGATTTAGGCAATTCCAAAGAGAAGAAAGGAGATCCGAGAAAGGAAAAGAAAATTCCTGATCATAAGGATGCAGCGTCCAGGACAGGATCCCACCCGCCGAAAGGTGGAATTAATCCCCGAGTCCGGTGTGACGCCCCGGGATCGGGCACTATGCATATTTCAGCATTTCTACCAAAATCCACATAATAACCGATTTCAGGTTGCCACTTGTGATAACATTACAACAGTTCACGAATAATCCACGACAACAACAGAGGAGGTATATACGAGACGACTCAAACGAGTCAAGGATACAACTGATACCATACAAAGATCCAAATAACAGCGGAAGAAACAACATATGGTCCGACTACGGACAAGATCCAAATTGGACTAAGAGTCCTGAAGATAACCGATGGCATCCAATCCCTGCCCAGACCAAGCCGGAGGATTCCCAAGCTAACGTCGTCAGACTTCAAACCTGTTGACTACAATGTGGAATATGCAGCCACGAAAGGGTTTCGTGGGTCAGTACGGTTAAGTACTGGCAAGTGGATAAACCATACTCACAAGATACCAGCGTAACCAATCATCACCAGATACAAATACTTTGGGTTCAACGGAAAGGAAAGGATTATTGCAACGAAGCGGCAGCGGGCTGCACTAACTAACTACAGAGACTCGCTACAACCTCCCGCTAAAAGAAAGGGATAAGATAGCGCGACAAAACCAACTATAACTACTCACCAAGCAATACCCATCCAATGTTACCCCCTACTAAGGAAGCAAACTCACACGGTTGATTAAGGTGGCAATCAGTTTCATGGTGGAGGTAATCTATATTACTAATCAAGTTATTATCGTTAAGTGTAAGTTGTCTGAGTACTTGTTAGCCAGCACTTTCACCAAGTCATCCATAACCGCGGACAACACGGCTTCTCGAGAAGATTTAACCCTGCAGGGATGCACCAATTTGGCCGTACACGTAAGAATAACCCGCCAGACGGGGGATCAACCCACCAAGCGAGGTACTCAACACAACCCAACTCTTCTTCGCATCAATCCCAAAGAACCCCGTGCAATTGAGCGCACGGCTAATCAAGCCCCACGAAGAAAAGGGGACCCTCATAGCACTCTAAGAACGTGTCTCCCTAAATGCCGACTACAAAAGTTCCACCCTGGCGCCAAGGGTTCGCACCTGCATATGCATGCGGCAAATGGAAAACCCGAACTAAATGAGGCGATTTGGACGAGATGCGAATAGAATCAGAATTGCGGGGGGCGCCCATACTCGCTTCCCACATGCGGATAGTGCGCTCATCATGGATCGGAGGACAAGACCTTTTTCCTAATTAAGGTCGACACTAGCAGGCCTCAAAACCACGCCGGGCCTCCTGCCGGTGCCTTATCATCAAATTGTTATTACCCAAAACATTAACATGTTGTTGATTGAATTGAAACCCAACTATCAAACTAAACAGGTGATCAGACGGACAACAAGACTTGAGCACAAACAACACTAAGCATGCAACTACGACACAAGGGCCAACAGGGTAAACAAACAACAGTTAATAGGAAGTGGAAGGAAGGCTATATCACGGCTGCAAGGTAAACATAGGATCGAGACGCAAGCATCGAATCATAAGGCTAGCATAAGAACAACGGAAAGAATCGGTAACAAGTGATGAAAGGCAGCCATTTGGCAGCAAGTGAGTATACTTGCCTGGAATCCAGCAAGTAGAGGTACATCCGAAGAACTTGTCGTTGCTCACATCATCTCAACGTCCTATCCGCGAAGAAGCAACGAACTAGAACAAACACCGGATGCAACAATTACTACTACGGCAAAAGATCCAGCATGATCCTATTTTATATGCATGGCATGGCAAGATGCAACAGGGGAAACAACTTAAGCAATTTAATCGGAACCGGAGTCCGGAGAAATAGGAATTGGTTCAAGTTGTTTATCCACACAGCAATTTAAATGTGGTTTAGCATGGCCAATAATAAAAGAGGTGAGCTAGGCAATTTAAATGGAATGGGGCAACAGTTGAATTAAAATGCCCCATACATTCCATATGTTGCCATTTAGGTGATCATGCATAACAAATGCTAAAATGCACAAGGCAAGATGCAAACAGGAATATGAATGACATGAACATGTGAATGACATGAATCTGATTGGAAAACATACTTTATGGGTTGAGAAACAGTTTTAAATGATTTAGTTAAGCATATTACCACTTTAAATGCATTAAATAAGAGGTGAAGCAAATATCCAAATTTAAATGTTGCAAACCAGAAAACAAAGTTGATATTCAAGTGTAGCATTTCATTTTGGATGGATTTCATGTTTTGGGTTTTCAATTTGGAGCAAGCATGTGAAAATTATTAATTAGGACTTTTAATTAATTAATTAAGGCATTTCTAAATGACATTGATTTTAATTGTCCAAAATGCAAAACAAAGTTGATATTCAGAAAGGTGGTTTCATTTTGAGTGGAAAACATATTTTATTTGTTGAAATTGGATTCTAATTGAGCAAGTTATGAATTTCACCATTTAAATGATTTAATTAAAGCATTAAGTAATTGCATTAGTTTTATTTATCCAAAACAGAGAACAAATGTTATATTTGGAAAGAGCATGGAATTTTGGATGGAAAACATATTTTATTTGGGCCATTTGAATTAAATTTGAATTAGTTATGAATTTAATCAAATTCAAAAGAGTTATCTGAATTTGAATTTTTGAATTGATTTGGAATGGTCAAAACAGTAAACAAAAATGCATATTTGAAAAGTTCATGATTTTCTGATTGGGATGCATATTTTATTTGTGCAATTTGAAGTTAAATTGAAGGAGATATTAATTTTACAATATTTAGGTTCAAATTACCATTTAAAAGAAACGGGACAGGGCTTTTCTACAGAGGGCAGGGCCACCCACGCTGGCTGACAGTGGGCCACGGCCAGCGTGGTGCCACAGTGGCGTGGGTGCGAGGTGATGTGGCTGTGGGGGTGGATGACAGGTGGGCCAGGGTTGTGCGCGTGTAGAAAATGGCAAAATGCCACGGAACTGCGGCTGCTGGGACTCGATCCCGCGCCCTCGCGGCGCGCACAGGGGTGCCAAGCCACTGGGCTACTGCATGTTTGGTGACAGATCTGGAGAGCGAAGGGAGTTGAGGTGGACGTGCGGGAAATAACTGAAACTGACGAAATTCAGTTTCTGAACCTTGGAACGACAGAGGCAGCCACGGCGTTTTCCGGCTAGAACCCCGACGGCGCCGCGCGAGGACGGGGCACAGAGAAAAGGGAGGGATCAGAGGGAAGGCCTGAGGGCGGACGCTCACCGAGGGGCTCGAGACCGCGGGCGTGCTCGGTGGTGATGCCGTTGCCGACGTGCTCGCGAACGTGGGAGGTAGACGACCTCGCCGGTGATGATCTAGGTGGCTTCGGCCCCTGATATACAGCGTAGAGGTCGAGGAAGTTAGCACGGACTGATTCCCGCCATCGGCAGCTCGTCGCGGCCACCCTGTCCCCCGCCCCCGTGAGCTGGCTTCTCCGGCCATGGTGGTCTCGGTGGAGGAAAGAAAAAGACAGGGAGAAGAGAGATGGTGGCGGCGGCGGAAGGAGGAGAGGAAGATGGAGCTGCTAGGGTTTTGGAGGGGAAGGGGTGAGGTTTTAACGGAGGGCAGGTGGGAGGGGACCTCGGGGTGACAGCGACCTCCCCGCTCTCTGTTCTGTCCGTACGAGGAAGAACACGCTTGGTGGGCTGGGCTTGGGGGAAGGCCCGTGGTGGGCTGGGTGCTTGGGGTGGAGGGGAAAAATGCAGGGTGGTAGGTGGGCTGGCCCTTTTTGGGCTGGCCTGCCTCCCCTAGCTCAGTTTTTTTTTTGTGTTTGCACATTTTTTTTGTAGGAAAGAGAGAGAGAGAAAAGAAATAGGTTTTTAGGGTTTTATTTTATGCAATAATTTTTGTTGAAATACCTAACAGCAAGATCAAATGTTTGTTAACTTTATTTTCAAAAATTTCAAATTGCCAAATTGATTTGAATTTGCCATTTTAATTTCAATTAGTGTTTCATAAAGAATGTTTTTTTTTTGAAATACCCAAGCAAATATTAATTCCAATCAACTTATATTGACAAACAATTTGAGTTTGAAAAAACACAGGTGCATTGTTTGAAAATTTTAAATTGATTTGAATTTTGGTTTTGTGTTTGAATTGGGTTGCAAACAAGGTGCAGATGATGCATGTGATGCAATGCCAAAAAAAAAGAAAACAACCAATTTCCTAACTTGGGGAAAACACCCCAGGTGTTACAGACGACACCACTAACAAGGGATTGCGCCCTCGCAATCCACCCAAGGCAAGGGGAAGAGAGGTTTCAACTACGGAGTCTTCGTGCTGCGGTTGATTTCCCGGGTCAGTGGGTGGATCTCTTCTTCTCGACACCACTAACAAAAGATTCTCGACACCACTAACAAGGGAATCTTGCTCGGGCTGATGACGATGTTATTCCACCAGGAATCTTCCGATGATCGAACCTATTAGGTTAAAGGCTCAGAAAACGTCCACCCACGTAGGATCCTAAAACTTTGAAAGATTGAGAGGGAGAGAGACTCCAAAACAAATAAGATGGGAGGAGAAATAGAATAGAGATAAGGAGAAAACAAGAATCCTATTGAGATGTTTCCAAAATAGTTTAACAGAAAATAGTTTTTGACACTCTAGAAACAACGACCGTTAGCGAGGTTACCCTACATGCTTTGCGGACCCGTTGCTTCGATAACCATTCGTATCGAAACAATATCGGGAATCGGAAACCATGCTCTGATACCATTTGTGACGCCCCGGGATCGGGCACTATGCAGATTACAGCATTTCTGCCAAAATCCACATAATAACCGATTTCAGGTTGCCACTTGTGATAACATTACAACAGTTCACGAATAATCCACGACAACAACAGAGGAGGTACATAAAGGACGACTCAAACGAGTCAAGGATACAACTGATACCATACAAAGATCCAAATAACAGCGGAAGAAACAACATATGGTCCGACTACGGACAAGATCCAAATTGGACTAAGAGTCCTGAAGATAAACGATGGCGTCCAATCCCTGCCCAGGCCAAGCCGGAGGGATTCCCAAGCTAACGTCGTCAAACTTTAAACCTGTTGACTGCAATGTGGAATATGCAGCCACGAAAGGGATTCGTGGGTCAGTACGGTTAAGTATTGGCAAGTGGATAAACCATACTCACAAGATACCAGCGTAACCAATCATCACCAGATACAAATACTTTGGGTTCAACGGAAAGGAAAGGATTATTGCAACGAAGCGGCAGCAGGCTGCACTAACTAACTACAGAGACTCGCTACAACCTCCGGCTAAAAGAAAGGGATAAGATAGCGCGACAAAACCAACTATAACTACTCACCAAGCAATACCCATCCAATGTTACCCCCTACTAAGGAAGCAACCAGGAAACTCACACGGTTGATTAAGGTGGCAATCAATTTCATGGTGGAGGTAATCTATATTACTAATCAAGTTATTATCGTTAAGTGTAAGTTGTCTGAGTACTTGTTAGCCAGCACTTTCACCAAGTCATCCATAACCGCGGACAACACGGCTTCTCGAGAAGATTTAACCCTGCAGGGATGCACCAATTTGGCCGTACACGTAAGAATAACCCGCCAGACGGGGGATCAACCCACCAAGCGAGGTACTCAACACAACCCAACTCTTCTTCGCATCAATCCCAAAGAACCCCGTGCAATTGAGCGCACGGCTAATCAAGCCCCACGAAGAAAAGGGGACCCTCATAGCACTCTAAGAACGTGTCTCCCTAAATGCCGACTACAAAAGTTCCACCCTAGCGCCAAGGGTTTGCACCTGCATATGCATGCGGCAAATTGAAAACCCGAACTAAATGAGGCGATTTGGACGAGATGCAAATAGAATCAGAATTGCGGGGGGCGCCCATACTCGCTTCCCACATGCGGATAGTGCGCTCATCATGGATAGGAGGACAAGACCTTTTTCCTAATTAAGATCGACACTAGCAGGCCTCAAAACCACGCCAGGCCTCCTGCCGGTGCCTTATCATCAAATTGTTATTACCCAAAACATTAACATGTTGTTGATTGAATTGAAACCCAACTATCAAACTAAACAGGTGATCAGACGGACAACAAGACTTGAGCACAAACAACACTAAGCATGCAACTACGACACAAGGGCCAACAGGGTAAACAAACAACAGTTAATAGGAAGTGGAAGGAAGGCTATATCACGGCTGCAAGGTAAACATAGGATCGAGACACAAGCATCGAATCATAAGGCTAGCATAAGAACAACGGAAAGAATCGGTAACAAGTGATGAAAGGCAGCCATTTGGCAGCAAGTGAGTATACTTGCCTGGAATCCAGCAAGTAGAGGTACATCCGAAGAACTTGTCGTTGCTCACATCATCTCAACGTCCTATCCGCGAAGAAGCAACGAACTAGAACAAACACCGGATGCAACAATTACTACTACGGCAAAAGATCCAGCATGATCCTATTTTATATGCATGGCATGGCAAGATGCAACAGGGGAAACAAATTAAGCAATTTAATCGGAACCGGAGTCCGGAGAAATAGGAATTGGTTCAAGTTGTTTATCCACACAGCAATTTAAATGTGGTTTAGCATGGCCAATAAGAAAAGAGGTGAGCTAGGCAATTTAAATGGAATGGGGCAACAGTTGAATTAAAATGCCCCATACATTCCATATGTTGCCATTTAGGTGATCATTCATAACAAATGCTAAAATGCACAAGGCAAGATGCAAACAGGAATATGAATGACATGAACATGTGAATGACATGAATCTGATTGGAAAACATACTTTATGGGTTGAGAAACAATTTTAAATGATTTAGTTAAGCATATTACCACTTTAAATGCATTAAATAAGAGGTGAAGCAAATATCCAAATTTAAATGTTGCAAACCAGAAAACAAAGTTGATATTCAAGTGTAGCATTTCATTTTGGATGGATTTCATGTTTTGGGTTTTCAATTTGGAGCAAGCATGTGAAAATTATTAATTAGGATTTTTAATTAATTAATTAAGGCATTTCTAAATTACATTGATTTTAATTGTCCAAATTGCAAAACAAAGTTGATATTCAGAAAGGTGGTTTCATTTTGAGTGGAAAACATATTTTATTTGTTGAAATTGGATTCTAATTGAGCAAGTTATGAATTTCACCATTTAAATGATTTAATTAAAGCATTAAGTAATTGCATTAGTTTTATTTATCCAAATCAGAGAACAAATGTTATATTTGGAAAGAGCATGGAATTTTGGATGGAAAACATATTTTATTTGGGCCATTTGAATTAAATTTGAATTAGTTATGAATTTAATCAAATTCAAAAGAGTTATTTGAATTTGAATTTTTGAATTGATTTGGAATGGTCAAAACAGTAAACAAAAATGCATATTTGAAAAGTTCATGATTTTCTGATTGGGATGCATATTTTATTTGTGCAATTTGAAGTTAAATTGAAGGAGATATTAATTTTACAATATTTAGGTTCAAATTACCATTTAAAAGAAACAGGACAGGGCTTTTCTACAGAGGGCTGGGCCACCCACGCTGGCTGACAGTGGGCCACGGCCAGCGTGGTGCCACAGTGGCGTGGGTGCGAGGTGATGTGGCTGTGGGGGTGGATGACAGGTGGGCCAGGGTTGTGCGCGTGGAGAAAATGGCAAAATGCCACGGAACTGCGGCTGCTGGGACTCGATCCCACGCCCTCGCGGCGCGCACAGGGGTGCCAAGCCACTGGGCTACTGCATGTTTGGTGACAGATCTGGAGAGCGAAGGGAGTTGAGGTGGATGTGCGGGAAACTGACGAAATTCAGTTTCTGAACCTTGGAACGACAGAGGCAGCCACGGCGTTTTCTGGCCAGAACCCCGACGGCGCCGCGCGAGGACGGGGCACAGAGAAAAAAGAGGGATCAGAGGGAAGGCCTGAGGGCGGACGCTCACCGAGGGGCTCGAGACCGCGGGCGTGCTCGATGGTGATGCCGTTGCCGACGTGCTCGCGAACGTGGGAGGTAGACGACCTCGCCGGCGATGATCTAGGTGGCTTCGGCCCCTGATATACAGCGTAGAGGTCGAGGAAGTTAGCACGGACTGATTCCCGCCATCGGCAGCTCGTCACGGCCACCCTGTCCCCCGGCCCTGTGAGCTGGCTTCTCCGGCCATGGTGGTCTCGGTGGAGGAAAGAAAAAGACAGGGAGAAGAGAGATGGTGGCGGCGGCGGAAGGAGGAGAGGAAGATGGAGCTGCTAGGGTTTTGGAGGGGAAGGGGGTGAGGTTTTAACGGAGGGCAGGTGGGAGGGGACCTCGGGGTGACAGCGACCTCCCCGCTCTCTGTTCTGTCCGTACGAGGAAGAACACGCTTGGTGGGCTGGGCTTGGGGGAAGGCCCGTGGTGGGCTGGGTGCTTGGGGTGGAGGGGAAAATGCAGGGTGGTAGGTGGGCTGGCCCTTTTTGGGCTGGCCTGCCTCCCCTAGCTCAGCTTTTTTTTTCTGTTTGCACTTTTTTTTTGTAGGAAAGAGAGAGAGAGAGAGAGAAAATAAATAGGTTTTTTGGGTTTTATTTTATGCAATAATTTTTGTTGAAATACATAACAGCAAGATCAAATGTTTGTTAACTTTATTTTCAAAAATTCCAAATTGCCAAATTGATTTGAATTTGCCATTTTAATTTCAATTAGTGTTTCATAAAGAATGGTTTTTTTTTGAAATACCCAAGCAAATATTAATTCCAATCAACTTATATTGACAAACAATTTGAGTTTGAAAAAACACAGGTGCATTGTTTGAAAAATTTAAATTGATTTGAGTTTTTGTTTTGTGTTTGAATTGGGTTGCAAACAAGGTGCAGATGATGCATGTGATGCAATGCCAAAAAAAGAAAACAACCAATTTCCTAACTTGGGGAAAACACCCCAGGTGTTACATCCGGGAAGAACAAAACCGGAAATACGAAAAGTGATGCCGCCTCCACGACGCCCTGCTGAAAAAGCCAGAAGATACGACATTCCTCACAGGTGTGAGAGATCCCGTACTCCTCCTAGGAACAAAGAAAGGCCAAGGAGTAGAAATCCACCTTATTCCAAAGGACATTACAACAGACGAAATAAGGATAATCCCGGAAAAGCTCATTCGCGCAACAATGGAAAAGAAAGGAGTAGATCCCCTTCTATCCATTCAGCCGGAAGATATTCTGTTCACGTTGATAGAGCGGAAAGAGATGATCTATACTTTGGACCTAAGTGTTTCACTGACAGGATCCGGAGAATAACTCTACATTCTGGCTTTGCCAAAGTTGGTCCAACATATCAAAACTATACTGGCAGTACAAACCCGGATACCTGGCTCTAAACTACTATACAACCATCCAGATTAACAAAGGGACAGACCTAAAGGCGGTAAAATTCCTCCCCCTAATGTTGCTGGACGGAGCCAGAGATTGGATAAACGGGCTCCCGTCAAGAATCGTGGATAGCTGGGATGATATTGCTAGAGTTTTTACTCGGCATTTTCGGGGAACATACAAACGCCCCAAGAGCATCAACCAGCTAAACCGCTGCATCCAATTTGAAGATGAGCCATATGTCGACTTTATCTCAAGATGGACTGCAATGAAAAACAACTGCTCTAGAGTAAGTGATGTGCAAGCAATGCATGATTTAATCAATGGTTTAAAACCCGGCCTCGTACCGTTCATGGTTGGTTCAAAGGATCACAAAGATCTCGGATCTATGTTTACCACCGCCAATGAGCATGCAGCGGTTGAAGACGACATTAGAGCGAGAGGTGGAAATATAGATGCTTTGGCTCAGGCCAAAAAGACGCCTCGTTCTGAGAAAAAAGCTACTCCAGAAGCACAACCAAAGCCCAAAGAAGTTAATTTAGCCTTTGGAAAGGATAATGGCAGCAAATGGAAAGGAAGAAACACATAACCTATCTCCTACTCAAAGAAAGAGTGGGAAAAGAATAAGTCGGAAAATTGTGTCCACCATTTGCAATTTGGGAAACCTAGCCATACTAATGCGCAATGCCGGCTTAATAAGCATATGAAAGGCAGTGCAGGATCTGGGAACAAGGGGAAAAGATCCAAGAGAAAATTCTCCAAGCAAAAGCCAGAAGCTGAAAAAGAAGACAGTGAATCGGACACTAACGAAAAAAATCCAGGAATAGCAGCGAAAAGGCGAACCAAAGTTTCCGAGAGTTGATGGGTAATGCAATTTAACTTTCCTGGCAACTCCCTCTGCAAAGGTGGCAAAGAGGACACTTCGAGAAATAAACGTGGTTGTTCCACCAACCCCCAAATTCTTGAAGTACTCAAACACACCAATTACCTGGGATCAGTCTGATCATCCCGGAAATATCCTAGAACCCGGCACACAAGCTCTAATTGTAAGCCCTATTGTTCAAAACACTAGGCTAAAAAGAGTGTTGATGGATGGAGGATACAACATCAATATAATGTACCTGGATACACTGAAACATCTGCGAATCTCCGAGACCCAGCTCAGTCATAGCAATATACGTTTCCACGGCATCCTTCCTGGCAGACAAGCACAATCCCTAGGAGAAATTTCCCTAGATTTAACCTTTGGAGAAAAAGAGCATTTCCGACAAGAAAAAATCTCTTTCGAGGTCGTGTCGTTCGAAAGTGTATACCATGCAATACTCGGACGTCCAGCTTCCGCCAAATTCATGGCAAGATCATGTTATATTTATAACAAGCTGAAGATGCCAGGGCCAAAAGGAGGAGTAATCACCATATCGAGAGACTTCAAATTGGCAAACAAGCTAGAAAAAGGAAACACCCTTTGCGCAGAAAAAGAAATAGCAAAGGAGGAATTGAAGGAGCTGGCAAAAAAAGTATTGCCGACAGAGAATGCCGGCAGGAAAAGAAAGCCGAAAGCCAGCAGGTAGTTTCAAAGCTTCCGAGAATACAAGACAGGTTATCCTAGATCCCAAAGATCCGATAAAATTTGTCGTAGTGGGGACCGGGATGACCGACAAATAGGAAAGCGCGCTCATCAAGTTCCTCCATGAGAACTGGGATATTTTTGCCTGGTGTCCTGCGGACATGCTAGGTGTACCCAGGGAACTTGCTGAGCATCAACTCAAGGTGATTCCAGGATCTAAACCCGTCAAACAAGGTCTCCGTCGATTTGACGGAAGAAGACGGAAGGCTATCGGCAAAGAAATTATACGCCTTTTAGCAGCCGATTTTATCTGGGAAGTTATACATACTGAATGGTCTGCAAACCCAGTATTAATCCTGAAGAAAGATAGTACTGTTCTTGGAATGTGTATATATTACACCGGCTTGAATAAATTGTGTCCAAAAGATAGGTTTGCATTACCGCGAATCGATCAAATAATAGATGCCACTGCTGGCCCTGAGCTCTTATGCTTTTTGGATGCTTATTCCGGGTACCATCAAATAAGTATGAGGGAGGAAGATCAAATCAAAAATTCCTTCATAACCCCGTATGGAACATACTATTATATAACCATGCCTTTTGGCCTAAAGAACACAGGTGCAACTTACCAGCGTTGCATGCAATGTTGTTTGCATAGTCAGATTGGCAAAAATGCTCACGTTTACGTGGACGACATTGCCGTCGTTTCCAAGGAAAAAGATACACTCCTTGAAGATCTACGAGAAACCTTCGAAAACTTGCGCACTTACAAAATGAAGTTGAATCCATTAAAGTGCATATTCGGGGTTCCCTCAGGAAAACTTCTGGGTTTTATCATTTCTCACAAAGGAATAGAAGTAAACCCGGAAAAGATCAAGGCAATCTTAAACATCTCAAAGCCTACGTGCTTAAAAGATGTACAAAGATTGACGGGTTCTGCAGTCGTTGTCAGCGGGTTTATAAGCCGGCTAGGAGACAAAGCTCTACCATTATACAAATTGTTGAAGAAATCTGATAAATTTGTATGTACAGAAGAGGCGGACAAAGCATTAACCCAGTTAAAAGAAACCTTGATGAAAACTCCGATTTTGGCATCGCCAAAAGACGAAGTACCCATGTTAATGTATCTCACGGGAACAAACAGGGTTATTAGTGCTGTGATAGTTGTGGAAAGATGGAAACAAGAGAAAAGCATACCAGATCAACATCTAGTGTATTATGTGAGTGAAGTTTTTTCCGAGTCCAAACAACGGTATCCACACTATCAAAAGCTGGCATATGGCGTGTTTTTGCATCTCGAAAACTCCGCCATTATTTCCAAGGACATTACATAACAGTGGTATGTAAAGCACCACTAGGGGATATTATCAACAATGCAGACGCAACAGGCCGAGTAGCCAAATGGGGCATCGAGTTAGCTGCGTTCGACATTAAGTACCAACCCCGGACGGCAATTAAATCCCAGGCGTTGGCAAATTTCGTCGCTGATTGGACAGAAGCAATGGAAAACACACCAATGCCGGAGTCGGAATACTGGGTTATGCACTTTGACGGATCCAAGATGAAGGACGGCGGTGGAGCTGGTGTAGTGCTAAAATACCCAAAGGGAGATACTATGGAGTATGTATTACAAATACACTTCAACGCCAGTAATAACGTGGCAGAATACGAAGCTTTGCTTCATGGCTTGCATATTGCAAAAGAAATAGGTGTTAAACGCATATTATGCTATGGTGGCTCAGATTTGGTACAGCATCCGCTCCACCAAACATGGGACGCCAAAAGCCCCATCGTGGCCGAATATCGGAGAACGGTGGACGAGTTTGCCATTTGCTTCCTGGGATTTGAAATACTTCATGTCAAAAGGGAAGAAAACTGGAACGCGGACGCATTAGCCCGCATGGGCTTGGAAAGAGTGAAAACCCTACCACCAGGTGTGTTTGTCCAACATTTGCATGAACCATCGATAAAAGGTGGAGATGTTGAGTATCCTCTTGTTTCCGTGTCAATTGAAGTCCTGCTCGTTAACCCGGATTGGACAATTCCATATTTAAACTTCTTAGTGGATCAGAAGTTCCCGGATGGAGCAAACGAGGTCTTGCAAAGACAGATAAAACATCGATGCAAAGGATACACGGTAATTAATGGTTGCCTATATAAACGCAGCACTATTGGAATTTTCGGCGATGTATTTCGCCAGAAGAAGACCGAGAAATATTGCAAGAAATCCATGAAGGAGATTGCGGACATCATGCTCAATCAAAAAACATAGTTAAAAAAAGCATTCCGTGCAGAGTTTTTCTGGCTTACAGCCAAGACAGACGCCGAACATATAGTAAACACATGTGCCGGATGTCAGTATTACGCCAAGCAGACGAATATGCCAGCCCGAGCACTCAAGACTATCCCTATTACATGGCCATTTGCGGTATGGGGGCTAGATATGATGGGACCATTCAAAACTGCAAGAGGTGGACTTACACATCTACTCGTTGCAGTAGATAAGTATACCAAATGGGTGGAGGCTAAACCCATCAAAAAGCTTGATGGTGTAACTGCCGGGAATTTCATCATTGACGTAGTCATGAGATACGGCATTCCACGCAGCATAATTACCGACAACGGGACAAATTTCTCAATTGGAGAGTTGGCAAAATATTGCCGGCAAACGGGAATACGCCTAGATCTTGCATCTGTGGCACACCCACAATCCAATGGGTAGGTTGAAAGAATGAATAGCTCAATCCTGCAGGGAATACGCCCGAGACTCGAATCTCCTCTTCATAGAGAAGCTGGAGCATGGGTAGAGGAATTACCTTCCGTGCTTTGGAGTATTCGAACGACGCCAATAGATCAACATGGCAAACCCCGTTTTTCCTGATCTATGGCGCAGAAGCAGTGCTTCCAAGGGACATGCTCCATGATAGCCCAAGAGTGCAGGTTTACGATGACTCGGATGCCGAAAGTGCACGACAGGATGCCGTCGATCTTTTAGAAGAAGAACGAGAACTTGTACTTCAAAGATCCTCCATTTATTAGCATGGATTACGACGCTACCATAGTCGGAAAATCAGGCGTCGTTCTTTCAAAGAAGGTGACCTAGTGCTAAGATTGGTGCAAGAAAGGAAGCACAAATTAGCCCCAGTCTGGGAGGGACCATTTGTCATTAGCAAAGCTATGAAAAATGGATCATACTATCTTGTAGATATTCGGCATACGGAGGATGATCCCAAAAGACCGAATCGCAAAAGGAACAGAAAGATAGATGTTGAACTAGGAGAGACCAAAAGACCCTGGAGCATCCGGCATTTACGTCCTGAAATAAAGTTGTCGGAATTCATACATCTATGTTATTACATGTTTATTATAGTACAAAGCATAAATCCGCCTTATCTATTTCCCAATGATCTTTCAAAACTACTCAATGTTAACCCGAATTGTGCCTGCGTGCTCGGAGTTAAAAAAAACTGAATGATTTTCAGCGTAAGGAGGCTTAAGGAAACCCAGATTGTGCCTGCGTGCCTGAGTTTTATACAAAATTCCTTACTTTTTCTCTAAGTATTATCTGATTGTTTTTATGTTGGGTCACTGGAACTAGTCAGTAAAAATGCCTTTAGTATGATCCATGTTTCCGAGTTTCGACTGATTGGTTATACCCGGTCACTTGGCATGAATATTATGTACTATCGAGTCATTTCAAACACTAAGGACAGTTAATACATATAAACCAGAGAACTTAGAAGATAAAATAATTAAAACCTGGAAAACTTGCAAAGATTTATAACTTAAACTGCAAAAGCGGAGTACTTGTTTATACAAAATAATAGATAGCATTACAATAAGAGTCACATTGTAAGATCGGTAATGCTTCTATTTTCCTATCTTCTACCCAGGACCAAGCAGCTTCTTCAGGCATCCGAGTCTGCGTCCTCGCTGCTGGATTCCTCGGGAGTTGTCGGGATTTCCTCCTCAGGGTAGAAGGTGGATATGTTCACCATATTGGCGATCTTTGTGGCGTGACCTTTGATTTCATGAAAGATGCTGGTCCGCTGAGCATCCGTGTATCCTTGAGGAATACCGGACGCGCCATGATTTGGCAGTGGGGTAATGCATACGCATGAGCCCAAGGGCCATGCGTGCACCACCGCGAGCCGCGGAGCGGAGCCAGAACTCCTTGCGGTTCGCCACCTCCACGATAGCCTCCAGAAGTTTGCTGACTTTCGAGAACTCCCCAGATTTGTCGGGAATGTACTTATTAATAAGTAACATCCCCACAGCTTTGAGTGCGGTGAAGAGTTTCCCGAAAGCCCGGATTCTCTCAATCTGGGTAAGCTGGGGGCTACCTCCTGTTTCAATCAACAAACAAATGTTATGAAAAACAAAAGAAGGGAAACAAGGAAAAATCCGGTAAAAGCTAAAATACTTACCGAGAATCCGGTCCATCTCCGTGCCTTCCTCCAGGCGTTGGTTCAGGGCATTCTCCAGGTCCCTAATTGTAGCTTTGTCTTTCTCGGCCTGGCTGGAGGCCTTAGATTCGGCAATGCCAACAGCTAGTTGGTTGGCCTCCAGGTCCTTCTGGAGCTTCACAGTAAGGTTGTGAAGATCCAGATTTTCTCGACAGAGGCTCTCAGCATTGCCAGCATCTTCAGCGATTTGTTTGGCTTTCGCCAAAGAAGATGAAAAGCAAGTAAAAAGAAGAGTTAGAAACTCGAAAAATTACTTAGCAAAAATTCTGAATGAAAGCAGTGAAAATTTTATTACCTGCTGATTCAGTCAGCTGATTTTGAACATACGCCAGCTCTGCTTCCTTATCTTCAAGAATAGGAAGAAGGGTTTTCACCTCCTTGTTCTTGATGGTAAGTTTACTAAAAACTTCCACATTGATGTTTTCAGCAGTTTGCTGAAACACGGAAAAGAGACAAAAACACTTAAGTTAAAAACAAGCATAGTAATGAAAAAAACATTAAGTCAAAAGTATACATTCGGCTTATTGCTTGGGGGCTAGAGATATTACCTGGCTCATCTTGGTCAAGTTCGACAAGTTTTCATTGAATTCTTTTGCATAGTCTACAAAAAGAATCCCGACATTCCAAAGGTCGTCCTGGATGACCTGCCGAGGTGAAAATACGAAGTTATTCCTTACAATAAGCCTGCCTTGCGGCCAAGGACGGATTAAAGGTGCGAGAGCAAAGAATTTGGTCGCCCACGGATGCATATATCCGTGTTCGTCGAATGGCTCCTCCTTTACCTTGAACTCCTTGTCGAATGTCGGGATAGGCTCCTCCTCTGGAACTCGAGAAGGACCTCCCGCCTCTGGCACCGCCCTTTCCCTCGCGTCCGGCTCGGACGCAAAAGGACGGCTGGTCTGCAGGGGTTCCTCGTCCCTTGCAGCCATGTTTTCCTCCACGGCTGCGACCGGAGTGTCGGGAGAAGCAGCAGGAGAAGGTTGTGTCCCTCTCCGGGCAACAGACTTATGTTTCTTCAGCCTTTTTGGCTTCAATGTTGTCGGAGCCAAGCTAGAAAGAAAACATCCGATAAATTAGAATTCCGAGAAAAGAAAAGAACTCCTGCGACAAAAAGCGGAGAAAAAGGAAACCCGGATGATTTACCTGGAAGTAGCGACGGGAATTCCGTCAAGTTCCACCAATTCTTCAGCAGCCGATGGCTTCTTGCGTTTCCGTCCGCCAAAAAAGTTGGCACGCATTGCCTCCAGTTCGGCATCGGTCGCAAGATCCTTGCCGGTGAGATCGGCGAACTATGGAAAAAAGCGTAAAAGTCCGGCTAAGTTAGGAATCTGAGAAAGATAAAAATCCGAGAAAACTGCCCAAACAGGAAAAACATTACCTTTGGAGCCGGATTTCCTTGATGGTACATTTCTCGACTTTCTTCATATTGGTCGCGAGTAGCGACCAAATGATTAACCCTCTTCTTGAAGTCCCTCTTGGAGAACGCTTTGTAAGTTCCCCTCATTGTATCCTCCGGACCCTTGTATTCACACAGAAGCCGGGTTCCGCGATAAGCCAAAGGATGGATGCGTCTCCCGAACCAACACATAACTGTGGCGGTTCAAGTGAGAGGAGGGATGGAGGAGACGAGTTTTGTGATGCGCCATTTTATTTTCATTAAATCATCCGGCAAAGTTTGAACTGCGTCCATTGCCCAGTTTTCTTGGGGAGTGGCAGCAGAGTTAACAAAAGGTGAAATTCCCGTATCCTTTCCAGGATACGGGACATCTTGATGGTAGAAGAAGGAACCCGTCCAAAACTTGACGGATTCCGAGGTTTTGATCTTGGGGAACCAATCCTCCCTAAATCTACGGAGGGTGAAGGAAATGGTTCCGCAAGTCGGGAGTGCGCCCTCAGAAGGGTTTCGCTTAACCCCAAAGCAATACTGCCAAAAGTGTAACCTAGGTTCTAAACCTAGATACCCTTCAAAGAGGGCCTGGAACCCGGCTAGATAGAGAATGGAATTGGGAGGAAGATTGTGGGGTTGAATGTTATAGTGGTTGAGGACCTGGAGGAAAAAGGCTGAAGTTAGAAAACCCATACCTCTACTAATGTGCGAGGTAAGGAGAACCCTTTCCCTGCCTTTGTGCGTGGGCTCAAAGTCGTCCTCCTCGTGCCGCCACTTCCCCTTCAGAACCAGTCCTTCCTTCTCCATTGTCGGAAGGAGGGAAGGAACCAAGTTTCAATGGCTCCAATTCCCGGACATCTCGCCTTCTTCTTCCGCTCCGGCCGCGGCCGCGGCGGCGAGTTACTCACCGATGAGGGTGAGATTTTCTTCCGCTGTCTTGGGGGCGAATGGCGGAGACGGCGCAGAAGATGATGCCGCCAAGTTTTTGGCCGCGAGAGGAGGATCCTCGCGGGCCAGGCCTCTGGTAGTTCCCTCCGGCGCGCTCGCGGTGGCGCGACCGGGAGAATCCACTTGGGGATCCATGTTGTTGATAATCTCGTCAATGTCGACAGAGACGGAGTTTTCCTCTGCGGCGCGCGGTGAGTCGCTGGTAGCCATTTTTGGGGGGCGCGGGGAAGATCCCGAGCCTCCGATGATGTTTTTCAGGGGACGGTGCGGGACGCACAAGCTCTGCTCGCACTAGTAAGTTCTTGGCTCGATAGCAATGGTGCTTGGGAGGCTGGAAGACGGAGTGAGAGCGAAAAGGGCAACCGGAGGGCCCGAGGGCGGCTATTTATAGCCGGAAAAACTTTGAGATGCGTTACAACGGCTCTTTTGACCGTTAGATCTTCGACGCGTGTCACGCACCGGAAAATCCGGGAAATGAGGGGACGGGTGATAATTGCTATCTCCTCGTTTCCTGGAAGAATCTGTCAAAGATACGTTTCAGAGTTTCACATTGAACCCAAACGTCCCTGACGTCAGCATGATTTTATCGTTGACGTCAGGAAGTTCCTTCTCCACGAAGGCTCGTGGAAGAAAAAGGCGGATTCCGAGAAAATCCGAGTTCCGCGTTAAGCAAGATTTGGGGAAAAGAAGAATCGAGACGGAGCGCCAGCGTTTCTCGGAAAAGAATACAAATTGACGAAAGGTGGCAGAATGGAGTCTCAATCCTTCTTGGGGGCTACTATAGGATATATACCGATTAGGGGTATATCCGGCATTGTCCTAAAGAGCCGGATTACCAGGGTGGCCTTATTGGTAATGGATCACAGTCCATTGGGCGGCATACTAAGCTGACGCGTAGAAGCCGGATTCTAGAAGAACCCGGACCACGGCCCACGTGGTGCGGCTTCGAGTAGAAGGCGGATTCCTGCTTTCCAAGTTAGAAACTTACCGTAGTCTTCTAGGTTTCTCTTTCTGTAAGCCCTAACCCGGCTATTTACATAAAGCCGGATGGGAGAGAAGAAAAAGGGAGATAGACAATAAGCTAGAAGCCAACTCGCCGAGAAGTTGATCCTCGCCGAGTTAGCGAATCCCAACTCACATTGTACTATGTATACTTCAGGCTTCAGCCCTGATTTAGTGAGATTGTAGGAGTAGAAACGCCGCCTAGTTGCGACGTACCGAACCTGGGTAATTTTGGTATTCCTGGTTGTCATACTACCACGTCCCCCCACATCTCTATCAGTAGTCTCATGGTACCCCCGTCTATGAACTCTACTACGATGTCTCGACAAGATCTTTAACCATAGCCACTGTAGGTTCTATAGTTATTTTTTCATCAGGTTCAATAGGTTTCTTTATGCTCTTGGTGACCACACAAGCTACTATAGAATGTTCCTTTACCTTAGCAGAGAAAGGCATTTTCTCAATATAAGGTTCAGACACAGCAGGATTAACATCATGTACTTCTATGTTTCTACCGGGAACACAATTAATAATATCTTTATAAGGTGCATGATAATTGTTCAACTCCCTTTTAGGAATATCAAGATATGAAGAAAAGGCTTTAAGACAGTTTGCAAAGATTTGAGAATCAGAACCACAAACAGCACTAACATTTTAGAAATCATCGGTTCCCATAAAAGCTTTAATGCATTTAAAATCGTAATTTATACATGACCTTCTACCTTTTTCATTCTACCATCCTTCAGTATTTTCTTGAATACGTTCAAAAAGGTCCCATTTAGCTTCTTCTTTCATATGTGTGAATGATCCAGAACAAGAAGCATCCAATAAATCCTTATCATGAAGAGAAAGCCTTGCATAAATATTATTGATAACAATATTACTCGTGAGCTCATGAACGGGGCATTTAAGCATTAATAACTTCATTCTCCCCCAAGCATGGGAAATACTCTCTCCGTCATGGGACCCGAAATTATATATTTGATTCTGATGCTTACGAATCTCACTAGGAGGATAGAATTTAGAATAAAAGAGATTTACAATTTCCTCCCATCCAATAGATTGACCATTCTTCAGCATTTTGAACCATTCCGTAGATTTGACCTTCAGATATAAAGATAATAATTTCCTTTTAACTTGATCCATTGTAATACATGCACACATGAATAACTCGCATAATTCATGTATAAAGAGCAAATGATCACCGGGATGGACAGTTCCATCACCATAATAGTAGTTATCCATAACAAATCCAACAATTGTCATAGGTATTTTATAAGGATCCAATTCAACAGACAACGGGTCATATACTACCCTAGAATTAATTGTAGTGACCTTAAATAGAGAACCATATGGACTATCCATAGTAAAATAAAGCAGCAGACATGAATAAAAACAGCACTCACGGTAATAGTTTCTCTTACCAATTCCACTTACCAATAGCCCGTCGATCCTCGGCAACGGCGCCAGAAAATAGTCTTCATGACCCAAAAGTATAGGGGTGTATCGTAGTACTTTCGATAAATAAGAGTGTCGGACCCAACGAAGAGGAGAAGGAGTTAACAAGCAAGTTGGATAGAGGATTCACTGTAAACACTAGCAAACAGGTTTTTGCTGGTTTTGGGTATAGCAGATAAATAAAGTGCGAGTAAATAAAAGACAGTAATAATAGTTGCAGCAAGTGGCCCAATCCTTTTGAGAGCAAAGGACAAGCCGGTTGTTTTACTTATGATGACTAAACGTTCTCGAGGACACATGGGAATCTCGTCAAGTGCTTTTGCTTCATATAGTTGATTAATATTTATTGTGTTGATAGGTGTTGTGTGGGTGAACCTATGCTAATGCACTACCCAACTAGGAATAATACATACTTGTGATTATACCCCTCATAAGCATCCGCAAATACAAGAAGTAATTGACATAAATCTAACCATAACCTTAAACCCTAGGATCCTATGCGCCCTCGTGCATCGGTTTCCGAACGGGGGTTTAGGTTTCTGTCACCCCGACAACCCCATAATTAGTAGCCAAATACACAATGCATCCTCCTAGGTCCATAAAGTTGAAGTGTCATGTATTCCACGTTCACATGAAACCAATATGCATGTATGGACAAACAGAAGTCGTCTATTTTGGAACATATGAGGGAGTAGTTGTGCCAGAAAAGTTGGGTGACAACGCTCAGTACGTCACACCGGAGGTCATTCTCGGTAGACAGCTATCGTTATCCTATGTGTAGTGATGGCGGTACGTCACCGTTAGGATACCCTCTACCCTATCTAGGGAGGATAGAGGGTAACCTAATGGTAACCAAACTGCCATCACTACCTTTGTGGAAGGCCCAGCTTGTTTTGGAGTTGATTTGTAAAGTCGAGCGGCAAAAATATGATTTCATGTAAGAGCAATTCTAGCAGAATCCATATCCCGCGGAACTGAAAACGCGGTTTTCAGTTCGGGTTTTAGAGTTTTTTTCAGTTTCGTTTCATCGCGCTGTAGCAGTGCCCGTAAACATAGCCCGCATATTTCGATTTCTGATTTTGCCGCGAAATTAGTTAACAAAAGAGGCGGTAAAGACCACCGATTACAACGATTATCACTTACGGTGATCAATGGAGTAGCCCTATCCATAGCCCTAGCCCTAACCCTAGCCTACCCAGGGGCGGCACCGCTCCCCAAAAAGTCGCGGTGGCACTGCTAAAGAATGGTGGCGCCGCTCAGTCCTCGTTGGACCAGCCGATGTATTGTGCCTTCTTGAGCGAGGCAGCGATGCCGTTCTCGAGGAGTACCGCGTTCGCCTTGAGCTGCTGGCGGCGCTGCGCCTTGAGCTCCACCTCCTCCACTGTAGAGCGTTGGCAGAGCTTCGCCACAATGTCATCCACCATATTGTTGGGGACGAAGTTGAGCTCGCAAAAGTAGGGGCCAAATTCCGCCGGGTCGTACTCCGGCAGCGGCTCCTCCTCACGAGGGCGTTGTAGGACCTCCCCGCACTGGAGACGCTCCTAGCGCCGCGGAGGCGGAGTGTGATGACCCACAAGTATAGGGAATTATAATAGTCTTCGAGGGAAATAAAACCCAAATTTATTTATTCGACATAAGGGGAGTCAAACAATATTTATCTAAACTATTTATAAAAGAGCAAACATGTCGGGATACATTAAATCTAATCCGTTCAATAGCCCCGAATCAATAACCTAGATCTTTTCAATGTTGAGCAAATAAAACGCTTCGCATAACAGGGCACATTAAAAAAAGATCTTCAAGTAAAAAAAAGATCTTGATTTACCACACCAAACGTCCGGTTGAAAAGGAGCTACGAACAGACCACGTGCACAAAAACCTTCGCGCGTATTGATCAGGTTATTCGCTAGTCTACGAGTACAACTCCTATAGGTTCCATTGAAATAGAAGCACGTAACAGGCGTCCCTTGGCTGTTGGAAGTTTTCTTAATGGAATGTCCGATCGTTTCGTTTCTTCTATTGAAAAAGAAGCCACGTAACAGGAACCCACGCAGGTAACTCGTAGGAGAAGGAAGAAAGAAAAATTAGGACCGATCGTCTCTCTCTCGCGTTTCTCGTACACAAGGACTCTGTGGTTGGGTCCGTCCTGATGCTGCTGGAGATCAGCTAGCACAATTTGCGTGCTTGTGCACAGATCGTCGGCTTTTTTTTTGAAATTTTATATATTTCTCAGCCAACACAATTCCTTCGCTAAAATAATGCTAACCCAATTTCTATACATGTACACGTCCATTTCTCTACCTAATAATAAAAGCATTAAGCCTTCCTTAGTTGGTTGGTTGGTTGGTTGGTCCGTCCTTAGTTTTACCGTTTTACCCTTTCACTAATCCTACATTGTCCTGTTTACGTGGTCGTCTCCCGATCGGTAACCTTCGTCCTTGTTTCGTAGGTGGTCAAGCAATCTGGTGCTATTGGTTTTGTATGTCAACCTGCAGCCGAGTCATTATTCTGCCTCCTACCGGTGATTTCCTATCTGCATCAAAGTCTGTGTCTGCCTCTATGTGATGTGTTCCTTCTGTCCTCCTCCTTCCTATAACGAGCAGGACCCGAGAAGCCAACAAAGAGCGATCGATCGACCGGCGCCTTCTAGATTGGCCACATCCAGCAACTCGCAGTAGGCCACCATCCTACCTTACGTCGACGCTTCACCGTTGGCAAGCTCCTCCGCCGTTTGCGTGGCACTGCCAATGCTTCGCCGGTGTGTAAGCTCATCCACCATGTGCCCCATGAACTATGGCACATGTCCGCGTCCAAGCTCCACCGGCTCATTCTCTGCCCCGCCGCTTTACTCAAGGAAAGAGTCATGCCCGTCGCTGAACCTCTTGCATCGTTGTTGCTTTACCAAGTACACGGGCTCCTAGCGCGTGCCTCTCGGCGTCATATTATTTGTTGTACGTGCAATGCAAGTCTTTATATTCAAAGTCGACAATTTACAAGTAGAAAAAGATTGTATCAAAGTCTACATGAATTACTTATTTTAGTGCAAATTAATAGAAACCATCCACGTCGACTTCTCTTTGAGCACCCTATTCTTCCACTCTAAGATAATGACCGCCAAAGAATCAATTTAACCTTAGGGGCTAGCTTCGATGGTCAGCTCTCAAATCTCAGACGCGCGGATCCACCATAACTGCAGCACCCCAAACCAGATTTGGCCTTGAAAAACAAATAGAGAAAGTACGCGGGCTCCTTGCACATGCCTCCCATCGTCAAATTATTTCCTAGAACTAGGTACACTGCTTCCTATGGTATCAAGTCCTTCGGTTTGACAGCAGAACCAGGGGTTGAAAACTAGAAGGGTAACAGTTTGATGAGACAGGTTGGTATGTCAATGGAGTTGAGTTGAGAAGATTGGGCTCTTACTTTTAGAGCTACCAAATCATGCCGATAATAGAAGGAGTTACATGGTACCTTATTTCTTCGTTGGTGAGAGGAGCAGTCCTACGTGATTATTTATATCAAAAAGACGCTAACGATTAGGTCAAATATAGTTTAGGTAATTCTCTAGCACATGTTTATTTCTTCACACTCATGAACAACTAATTGCTAATTCTGATTCCGAACTCTATCCATTATCTGCACTACTTTGCTTGTTGATACCGAATCAAACAATCATTACAATTACTTCGTGCATATGGATTTGACTGAGTTATGAATGTATCTCATTAGCATTAGTCAAGACGTGCATTGCACATGCCAACCTACTAGTAAGCATTAACAGATGAGTTGTCAATTCAGCTGCACCTGTAAGTAGACTTGCTCGCAACAGTTTATCAGTAGCAACAGTTTTATAGTAGTAGCGGTAGTAAAATAACAGAAACAACAAAATAAAAACAACGGTAGCAATTGTGGGAAATAACAGGATTAAAATATTGTAGTCATAGGGATGGATGAACAGGCATTGCATGGATAAGATAGTTCATATAATAATCAAAACATGGGCAATTATAGATAGATAATAATAAAGCATCCAAGTACTTTGTAACCATAGGCATGTGTTTCGTATTAAGTCGTGCGTGCTCGCAATGATAAAGTTGCACACCATCTTCTTTCTTACCAGCCTGTTTGCAGCAGGGCCTCAAGGGAAACTATTGGTAATTAAGATGCTCCTTTTAATAAAGCACCAAAGCAAAGCATTAACACTCCGTGAACACACGTGATCCTCACATCACAGTCATCCCCTCTGGTTATCCCTATTGTTGTCACTTTGGGGCCTCCGGTTCCAGACAACGACATGTGTAAACAACTTGCAGGTATGATCAAAAACATAATTATCCTCGTGAAACAATAACATCTTCAAATCTGAGATCATGGCACTCTGGCCCTAGTGAAAAGCATTAAGCATAACAAGTTGCAACAACGATAGATAGCACTAACAACGGATACTAGGCATCATGCCCTAACAATCTGGCAATTATTACATGAACGATCTCATCCAATCACTACCATCCCTCTCGGCCTACAACGGGGATCACTCACACATGGATGGGGGAATCATGGATGGTTGATGGAGAAGTGGTGGCGATGATCTCCTCCGAATCCCCGTCCCGGTAGGGTGCTAGAACAGGTACTTCTGGCCCCCCGAATGGCTTTTGAGGTGGCGGTTGGCGCTCTGGTGTTTTTCTCTGGAATATGACGAACGCCCTCGGGTTTTTAGGTCAAGAGGTATATCTAGCCGAAAGGGGGACACCAGGTGGCGCGGCGCCACCAGGTGGAGTGGGCCACTCCTGGCCCCTCTCCGTCTCGTCTTCTGACTCCGGGGGTCTTCGGGTAAAATAGGGACATTGGTATTGATGGCGTATAGTTGACGGGAGACTTCTTGCTGATGATGACTTTGAATTCCCCGGCAACGGCACTAGAAAACTTTGACGCAAACGTTGGTAAACCCCAAGTGGAAGGTTATGAAGAGTGCAGCAGCAAGTTTTCCCTCAGAAAAGAAAACCAAGGTTGAATCGACCAGTAGGAGGACAAGCAATCTCTGAACGTTGATGCAGCTGAGATGGCAGGGCGCACTACCGGTTCAACAAAAAAGTGGAACCTAAACAACACAATCAAATCACTTTTCCCCAACGTAACAGTGATATTGTCAATCTCACCGGTTTTGCTGAACACAAAGAGGTTAAACGTATGGTGTGGAGAATAGCAGGAAAACAGTATGAAAGCAGTAGCAGAAGTGTGAAAGCAGTAGGTGTTTCATCAGTATGAGGAAAATGGACAGGGGTCCATAGTTCACTAGTGGTGTCTCTGTGTGAAAGATAAATAACATGTGTGGTGAACAAATTACGGCTGGACAATTGACAAAAATGAAGGCTGCACCGTAGTGCATATGCAAAACATAAAGATTACTATGTGATTCATGCAGGCATTACAAAAAAATACCTAGACCGTCATCCAACTGCATCTATGACTAATAATCCACCCTCTGAATATCATCCAAACAAACGTTGGGTATTAAGTTGCAAGCAACAGATAATCGCAGTAAGCAAAGTGTGTAATGTAAATAATAACATCATCCTTAGACAAAGCATTGTTTTTTTCTCCCTAATGGCAACAACACATCCTCCATCCGTCACGTTTCTGTCACTCGAGCACAGATGCAAAGGAGGCATGAACCCACTATCGAGCATAACTACTCCTTTTGCCATTACTAGCATCTACTTTGCCAGATCATCTACTAATAACGGAGAGAATGCAAGACCATAAATAACATATGCATGAAAATAACATGATAGATTGATAATCAAAAGACATAGCATTCCTCATTCATCGGATCCTAGCAAACACAACATGTAGCATTACATAAAGATGATCTCGATCATGTGAGGCAGCTAACAAGATCTAAACATGAGTCATAAAGTGGAGGAGACAACCATCTAGCTACTTTTATGGACCTGTAGTCTAGGGATGAACTACTCACACATCACTTCGGAGGAGGGCATGGTGGTGTAGACCCCTCCGGTGATGAATTCCCCTCCCGGTAGGGTGCCGGGGAGAGATCAAGAACCCTCCCGATCTCGGGATGATGATGACGGAGGCCTCGGGTGTTTCTCGGGAAAAGGTGGTATATTTTTAGGTTTTACGTCTCAGAGGGAATAAATAGGCGAAAGGGCAAAGGCGGTGGAGGCCTAGGAGGGCCACACCACCCCATGGCGCGGCCAGGGGCGCGCCGCCCTATGGTGTGGGCCCCATGTGGCCCCCCTCCGGGTCTCTTCGGGACTCCGTGGAACCTTCGGGAATTCTAAGACTTCCGGGCTTCGAATTTTCCGATTCCGAGAATATTTCCAGAACAACTTCTCTGAAACTAAAAACAGCAGAAAACAAGGACTTGCTCTGTGGCATCTTGTCAATAGGTTAGTCCGGAAAATGGATAAAAATGGCATAAAGTGTATAGCAAACATGTGGGAAACAACATGGAACATCAGAAATTAAGGATACGTTTATGACATATCAACATCCCCAAGCTTAGTTCCTACTCGTCCTCGAGTAGGTACACGATAAAAACACATAATTTCTGAGGTGACATGCTACCAACCTGAACTTGATCAGCAATAATGTAAAATCATATGTAAGCTGAGATCATAGAACTTAAACACAAGCATGATAAATAGAATTTTAATAATAAACCATAGCAATGACCTTGCATCATGAGAAGTAACACAAATAAAAGATCATGAATAACAATGCATCGAAATCTATACGTTTGTTTCAAGTATAGAGAAAGCATGGAAAAGTGATATTTCACTAGTCCTTAAGAGTGGGGCAAAACATAAATGCCAGGAAACCTTCAAAGTTCATGAGGAAGACTAGAACAAATAATTAGAGAACAAGAAATAACAGATCAAGAATCAATTAATAATGTTTCTGGAAAAAATGCACATTAAACTCAGAATGGCAACTATGCTCTCTTAGCTGTGCATAAAATTAGAAGATGGAGACTCAACAAAAAAGTAAAAGAAAGGCCCTTCGCGGAGGGAAGCATGGATCACTCATGTTATAGAGATTTTATTTTATTAAACAAAGGTATAAAATGTTTGACACTCCTCCCATCCATCTTACACAAACCATGGCTAACCGAATCCTTGGGTGTCTGCCAACAATCAGATACCATGGAGGAGTGTCTATATTTAGGGAGGTGTATGCTAATGTCAACGAATGGTAAACAGAAAATACAGTATGTCACAACCCAACTAGACTTCACAAGAGCGGCTCCCATATGAAGGACGCAACTGGTGTATAAGGTCATCCCTCTTTCTTTTTTGTTTACACAATTATGCTTTGACTGATAAATCAGGGGCAAAAATAGTGAAGAGAATTTGTTTGTATTAATTTGGGGCTGGGCACCCCGCTGCCCTATCAATTGGATAAGAGGGTGAAGCCAGTAGTCTAGGGTGTGAAATCCAATCAACAGGTGAGATAAAGATTCTCTATTTACTTCCTCATGAGCAAAAACAGGAACACAAAATAGGAGTAATTTTGAAGGTTTTAAAGGTAACACATGAGCAATTTACTTGGAGTGGCAGTTAAATACCACATGTAGGTAGGTATGGTGGACACATTTGTGAAAACTTTGGTTGTTTGGGAGTTGGATTGCACGAGTAGAGCTCATACTCACTACAGGTGGAGGCTAGCAAAAGTCTGGGAGCGACAAATCAAGAGAGCAATAATGGTCATAATCATGCATAGCGACATAAACATCATTAATCAAAGCATAAGTGGTACCACAAGTTTAAAAAATAAATGATCATGGAGGCTATAAGTGACTGGTTCATATTCATAAACATGGTGTGAGCATGCGCCAAGTCAACCAAATAAATCATTCAAAGGTGAATACCACAAATTTATGCTTCAATATGACAAGAACAACACATGATTTTTTCAATGGCACATTAAACACTCTCAGCTATTTGAGGCTAATCATGCTACTCAATAAACACAAGGCTTTATAACTAAAATAGAATCTTGCATGATATGAAAAATTCTAGCCACAGTCTATACAAGCTTCTACTTGTATTGTAAAAAAATTCTACTTCAAGCAGCAGTTTCTTTTCCCAACAAGCACCATACAAAACATGCTTTAACAAAAACCCACTAAATGCTACAGAAAGCAAACATGAGAGTACTCACATAACACTACTAAAACTAACAGCTCTGAACAAGATATGCAATGAAAACAAGAGCTAAACAAGAATTTTTGCAGCAACTAGAAGAAAAACTAAGAATACTAGCATATCAGGTATTCAAGCGAAAAAGCGGAGCGTGTCTCTCTCCCAAACAAGGATGCTAGGTTCCAATGATATTACTGCAGCAAGGAAAACAAAATAAAACAAAGGAAAACAAAAGAAAAACAAACAGACGCTCCAAGTAAATTTTATATGATGTGACCGAATAAAAATATAGTTTCACTAGAAGTGACCTGAGAGATGGTTGATGAAGAAGGAATGCCTTGGGCATACCCAAGCTTAGATGCTTTATTATTCTAAAAATATGCTTGGATGAACCACAAGGGCATACCCAAGCTTTGACCTTGCACTCTTCTTGATCACATATATCACCCTCTTCTCTTGACCCTTGAAAACTTCCTTCACACCACACTCAAACAGTAATTCTCATTAGAGGGTTAGTGCAACAATTAAAATCCATTGGTTCTGTATGGCACAAGTGTTATTTATACTTTTAAAAATAAGCTATAGCCGCTGATGTTTCGTGAAGCAAAGAAATGCACTTGACATCACAAAAGAGCAAATGCAAGAAAAATGGCAGAATCTGTCAAAACCAGAACAATCAGTAAAGACGAATTTTTTCGAGGCACTTAAGTTGCTCGGATCGAAAAACTTAAAGAATAAAAAAATTTAGGAATTAGCCGAGGAATAAGCAAAAGCAATTTAAGGTCATTTCGGTTTTTGTGTGAATTATACGATTTTTAACGGTGTACACCACAAATATGTTTCCTGCGCAGAAATCTGAAAACCAACTCCAACTCTCGTCAAAAACCTTACTTGGCACTACTAAAACATGAAAAGAAAGATACAAAGGACCTGCTACAGAAGTATAAAAATCCTTTGACTCGAAGAAAATAGATAAACACGGGTTATCTCCCAAGAAGTGCTTTTGTTTAACCCCTTTTAGCTAGGCCCAGAAAAGTGGATTCGCGTGTTTTAAAGTGAAGAAGATGCTCACATAAGAAATATAAATTAAATCATAAGAGAGCATCAAGAATCGAGTATAAAACAAATTTAAGTCTAACCCACTTCCTATGCATAGGAATCTTGTAAAGAAATAAATTAAAAAAGCTCAAACTACAAATCATGGAAGGTAGAACAAGAGCAACTTCAAAAGTTTCAACAAAAAGAGAGGTGTTTTTGTAACATGAAAATTCCTACAACCATATTTTCCTCTCTCATAATAATTTCCAGTAGCATCATGAACAAACTCAACAACATAATTAGCACATAAAGCATGTTTGTCATGGTCTAAAAGCACACAATTCATATCAAGCTCAAAAGTAGTGGGATTAAAATTTAAAATCAGCTCCTCTTTTTTCCCACTTTTAGCAATAGCAAAACAAGATGATTGGTCATCCTTAAAAGGTATAGGACACATTATAGCAATCCAATTTTTAGTAGCAATATGATTTATAACATCAAGTAACATTGTACCATCATCAAGAGCATTATCATATGCAAACTTCCTCATTACCATGCATATCAATAGTTGGAATAAATAGAGGATTATCATAGGATTTATCAAAGTAGAATGGATTATCATAAATAACAGTAGCAATATCATTCTCACGAGTTTCTTCATATTAGTATCAAGGTCACAAGTATAGCAAGTATCAATTTCATCAAAAAGGGATATTTCAAAAGAATCAATAGGATCATCATAATTATGAGTTAAAGAGTTACTCTCATTTCGAGGTATACATGGGTAGCTCCATTCTTCCTTCTGTTGATCATCACTCCCCTCCTCTTTTTCATCTGATGAGCTTCCAGATTCAGAAATTTCCTCTTCCATGGGCTCCTGCAAGGCACTAGTATCTTCCTTACGTTGAGAGCATTTATTACGATATTCCATTTTGTAGTAATTACAATCCTTGTAATTATCAAAGCAATATGACGTATAGCATAAATCTTATATTTATAAGGTGCATCATCAATACTTTCAAGCAAATAGGCAATTTTGAATGCACCCTTCCAAGCAATAAATTCTTCAATTTGTTCCACATCATAAAATTCTTAATTTCCCTTAACATAAGAAGATATGGTAACATTATCATTATACTCACATTGAAAAGGGCGGTGTTTATACCTCCTACAGCAACGAGATTTATCAAAGCAATAAGTAACATTATAAGTAGAGCACAAGTTTCTAGCATAGTCATCCAATTTATTGATTTGTTGCCATAAGTGTATCCCTTTTTCTAACAAGCGGTGTTCCTTATAATATATTTTTTGATCTTCTGTGAACCCATCTTTCCAATAAGATCTAGTTTCAAAGACATCAAACATTGATAGCAAGCATGATAAAGCAAAAAAATAACAACTAGAATAAGAACTAATTTTTTGTGTGTTTTTGATATAGAGAAGCAAACAAGATAAAATAAAATAAGCAAAACTAAAAAAACGTAAAGAGATTGGAAGTGAGAGACTCCCCTTGCAGAAATTCTCTTCCTCCCTGGCAACGGCGCCAGAAAACTTTGTTGATGGCGTATAGTTGGCGGGAGACTTCTTGCTGATGATGACTTTGAATTCCCCGGCAACGACGCCAGAAAACTTTGATGCAAACGTTGGTAACCCCAAGTGGAAGGTTGTGAGGAGTGTAGTGGCAAGTTTTCCCTTAGAAAAGAAACCAAAGTTGAATCGACCAGTAGGAGGACAAGCAATCTCTCAAGGTTGATGTAGCTGAGGTGGCAGGGCGCACTACCGGTTCAGCAGCAACGTGGAACCTACACAACACAATCAAATCACGCTGCCCCAACGTAGCAGTGAGGTTGTCAATCTCACCGGTTTTGCTGAACACAAAGAGGTTAAACATATGGTGTGGAGAATAACAGGAAAACAGTATGAAAGCGGTAGCAGCGGTACGAAAGCAGTGTGAAAACAGTAGGTGTTTTATCAGTATGAGAAAAATGGACCGGGGTCCACAGTTCACTAGTGGTGTCTCTCCGTGAAAGATAAATAACATGTGTGGTGAACAAACTACAGCTGGGCAATTTACAGGAATGCAGGCTGCACCATAGTGCATATGGAAGACATAAAGATTACTATGTGATTCATGCGGGCATTACAATAAAATACATAGACTGTCATCCAACTGCATCTATGACTAATAATCCTACCTCTGAATATCATCCGAACAAACGTTGGGTATTAATTTGAAAGCAACAGATAATTGCTGTAAGCAAAGTGTGTAATGTAAACAATAACATCATCCTTAGACAAAGCATTGTTATTTTCTCCCTGATGGCAACAGCACATCCTCCATACGTCACGTTTCTGTCACTCGAGCACAGACGCAAAGGAGGCATGAACCTACTATCGAGCATAAATACTCCCTCTTGTAGTTACTAGCATCTACTTGGCCAGATCATCTACTAATAACGGAGAGCATGCAAGATCATAAATAACATATGCATGAAGAACATGATAGATTGATAATCAAAAGACATAGCATTCCTCATTCATCGGATCCCAGCAAACACAGCATGCATTACATAAAGATGATCTCGATCATGTGAGGCAGCTCACGAGATCTAAACATGAGGTATAAAGTGGAGGAGACAACCATCTAGCTACTGCTATGGACCCGTAGTCCAGAGATGAACTACTCACGCATCACTTCGGAGGAGGGCATGGTGGTGTAGACCCTCCAGTGATGAATTCCCTCCCGGCAGGGTGCCGGGGAGAGATCCAGAACCCTCCCAATCTCGGGATGACGATGACGGCGGCCTCGGGTGTTTCTCGGGAAAAGTGGTATATTTTTAGGTTTTACATCTCGAGGGGAATAAATAGGCGAAAGGGAAAAGGCGGTGGAGGCCTGGAGGCCCCACACCACCCCATGGCGCGGCCAGGGGAGCGTCGCCCTATGGTGTGGGCCCCCTGTGGCCCCCCTCCTGCTCTCTTTGGGACTCCGTGGAACCTTCGGGAATTCTAACATTTCCGGGTTTCGAATTTTCCAATTCCGAGAATATCTCCAGAACAACTTTGCTGAAACTAAAAACATCAGAAAACAGGGAACTGGCTCTGTGGCATCTTGTCAATAGGTTACTCCGGAAAATAGATAAAAATGACATAAGTGTATAGCAAACATGTGGGAAACAACATGAAAACATCATAGAACATCAGAAGTTAAGGATACGTTTACGACGTATCAGGTATCTTTTCCGGGCATTTTCCTGAAAGTTGATTTTCTACACAAAAACGAGAGAGCATTAGTCAGTGTTAGTTGTATCCAAAACTCACAAGTTTAGAGCAAAACAACAGAAAAATTGTTCGGAAAAGTAGATATGTTTTGCACGTATCAACTCCCGCCAATCTTAGCTTATTGCTTGTCCTCAGGTGATTCAGTTAACAGCCGAGTGCGATAAAAGAACTTTTACGAACACATTTGCTTCATATGATGTAAATATTCTCACTATATGATCAAGTACTTAGGCAATTCATAATAAGAAGTATGCAAATAAATTCACCTAATATTTATGCAAACCATGAAGAGATTCCAACACACTAATAATAAGAAACATGAAATATATCAATTTGCCGGATTTCAATGTTCATAAGAAGATATGATAAAGTGGTATATCGCTTGCTCTTAATTGTGGAGCAAAAAATAAATGCCAGGGCACCTCTGAGGTTCGAGTGAAGATTATAAGTAAAGATATCAAAGATGGTAGCATCAAAGTTATACCACAATCAACTGTATTCTGGGACAAGCACATTTCATTAAGAATGATATCTATGCTCTCGGGAAGGTGCATAAAGTTAGAAAATGAAGATTCAACATAAATTAAAAGAAAGGACCTTCGCAGAGGGAAGCAGGGATTAAATCATGTGCTAGAGATTTTTATTTGATTAAAACAGTGGTATTGAAAACAATTTTGAGAGAGGTGTATGTCTATGTCAACGAATAGCAAACAGACAATACAGTACGTCACAAGTTAACTAGACTTTACAAGAGTGGCTCCCAATGAAGGACGTTCTTTCTACTGGGGTCAGTAGATCATCCCTCTTCTCTTTTGTTTACACAATCATGCTTTAATTGATAAATCAGGGGCAAGAAGAGTGAACAGAATTGTAATAACCACATTTTGGGGCTGGGCACCCCTTTGCTAGATCTTATAGAAATTGGATAAGCGGACGTGCCACTAGTCCAGGTGTGTAAATTCTAATCAACAAGTGAGATAAAGATCGTCTACCCGCGTCCTCATGAGCTAAAACAGAGCACAAAATAGCTATAATTTTGAAGGTTTTAAAGGTAGCACACGAGCAATTTATTTGGAGTGGCGGTTAAATACCACATATAGGTAGGTATGGTGGACACATTTGGCAAACTTTGGTTTTTGTGAGTTCGATGCACGATTATAGCTCATACTCAGAACAAGTGAAGGCTAACAATAGACTGCGAGCGACAATCAAGAGAGCAGTAACCGTCATAATCATGCTTGCGACAGAATAAAATTAACTGGGGCATAAAAGTGATACAAATACTCTGAGGCAAAATAAATCATCAAAGCTTAACTGACTTTTCGTTGTCAGTCTTATGCATGCGTGAGCATGTGCCAAGTCAATTCAAGCGAAACATTCAGGGGAAGATACCACAATGTCATTCCCTTCTATGAATGAAACAATGCAAGCAAACATTTATAGGACATGATATCTACTATTAGTAAGTTGGCACTAATCATAAGAGAGCACGAACTACTAAGCATCCATTAAATAACATATACCTTACAAGAAAAAACTAAGCATGTCCACATGGATGAGTATATATACAAAAATGAAAACAAATAGAGTTCATAGTAGCCTCTGACCACAACTTGAATTGTCGTAAATCATCATTATTGATCTTCGCTTGTGTGGCTTGAATAATACGAAATAATAACCAAACTCCAATGGAGTCACGGAAGACCGTTGAACTATGCAGTAAACTTTACAAAATCAAAGAAGAACAAAAAATATATTTTGGTTTTCGAATTTAAAACGAGAACAGAAGGAAAAAAGCAAACAAAGCAAAACCTTTTTGGGTTTTTGAATAGCAAACTAAAACTAGAAAGCAAAGCAAACCAATAAAGACAGTAAAGGAACAAATAAAGAGAAACAACAGAAATATTTTTGATCTTCTTGCGTTTTGGAAAGAAGAAACTAAACGAGCAAATCCAAAGAAAAGAAAGATACAAAAACATGGATATACAAAGCACCGACAGAAATACGATATGTAAATGAGTGTGATGTCGGTATACCTCCCCCAAGCTTAGGATATTGACCTAAGTGGATATCAATCCCAAGAGGGCCATGAAGTGGCGCCCCCATAGTACATCGAGGAAGGGTCATCCTCCTGCTATCTACTCGAGGACGCCTCGGTGTAATGCACAGTTGTGACGCCCCGAGATCGGGCACTATGCAGATTTCAGCATTCCCGCCAAATCCGCATAATAACCGATTCCAGGTTGCCATTTATGATAACATTACAATAGTTCACGAATAATCCACAATTACAACAGAAACAGATAGATACAAGATGACTCAAACGAGCCAGGGTTACAACTGATACATTACAAAGATCCAAATTACAGCGGAAGAAACAAACGTCCGGCTACGGACAAGATCCAAATTGGACTAAGAGTCCTGAAGATAACCGAGAGCGTCCAATCCCTGCCCAGGCCAAGCCGGAGGGATTCCCAAGCTAACGTCGTCAGACTTCAAACCTGTTGACTGCAATTTGGAATTTGCAGCCACGAAAGAGATTCGTGGGTCAGTACGGTTAAGTACTGGCAAGTGGGAGAAAGCCCATACTCACAAGTTACCGGCGTAGCCAGTCACCACAAGATACAAATACTTTAGGATCAACGGAAAGGAAGGGGTTATGGCAAATAAGCGACAGCAGGCTGCACTAACCAACTACAGAGATTCTATTACTTCCAACTACCAGAAAGGAGATAAGATCGAGTGATAGTAACCAACTGAAAGATAACTTCAAACAAACCCATCCTGGATCTCGCCCCTTATCCGAAGAAGCAATCCGAGGATAACTCACACCGTGGTATTAAAGATGAGTCAAGTTATTGTGTGAATAACCTATTACTAGTCAAGTTATTAATCATTGGGTGAAACATGATTGATCATTATGTTGAAGTTGTCCTGAGTACTTGTTAGCCAGTACTTTCACCAAGTAATCCATAACCGCGGAAAACACGGCTTCTCGAGAAGATTTACCCTGCAGGGGTGCACCATAGCAACCGCACTCATGAATATCCCGCCAGATGGGATGCCTCCCACCAAGCGGGGCACTCAACACAATCCAACCCTTCTTCGCATCAAGCCCAAAGCACCGCGTGCTGTGCGTGCGCGGCTAATCGAGCCCCACGAAGAAAAGGGGACCCTCATAGCACTGGAAGATCACGCCGCCCTAAATGCCGACTACGAAAGTTCCACCCGGGTACCAAGGGCTCGCAAGATCATGCATGCAGCAAATGGAAAGCCCGAACTAGTACGGCGATTTGGACGAGATGCGAATCGAGTCAAACCGAGGGGGAGCCCATACTCCCCAAATGCGGGTAGTGCGCTCATCATGGATCAGTAGACAAGACCCTTTTCCTAATTAGGGGGTCGACACTAGCGGGCCTCAAAACCACCCGTGGGCCTCCCGCCGGTGCCTTATCGTCAAATTTATTATTAACATTAGCATTAACAGGATTGATTGATTAACTTCGAGCCCCGGTACGATAACAGTAATAATAGAACGATGGTAAAAGAAGTAACCGACAACGAGCTCGAGCAAAAGCAACCCTAAGCAAGATAGTAAGACACAGGCTCAAGCAAAGGTTATAGGAGTGGAGGTGAGGCAATATCAGGGTTAAAGGATTCATGTGATAGGTTCGTAACAGAAATAACTACTACTAAGGCTAGCAGAAAAGAACAACGGAGAATATCGGTAACAAGTGATGAAAGGCAGCCATGTGGCATGCAAGTGAGTATACTTGCCTGAGATCCCGCAAGGTGGCAGAACTTGTCGTTGCTCACATCATCTCAACGTCCTATCCGAGAAGAAGCAACGAACCTCGAACAAACACCGGAATGCAACAATTACTACTACGGCAAAAGATCCAGCATGATCAAGATATGGATGCATGACAATTTAATTGATGCATAGAAATAAACTAGTTGACATGATAAACAGATTTAAATGGACCCATATGCAATTTGAGTTGCATATGAAAAGCCCATGCATTATGGTTGAAACAATTGTTTTCCAACTAACCAATAGGTGAAAGTGGATTAGCATGATGCATGGATGAGGGAAACAGCAAAATAACAACATTAGAATCAAATTAAAATAGGGTGTAGCAATTTAGAATTTTATTATTAACTTAGGGAATTTTGGGTGCCTTAAAGGGAACACACAAGTATTTGTTGTTTTCAACCATTTAAAATGTTCAAAACAAATAACAAAGTTGATATTTGAAAAGAACATCAAATTTTAGTTGGATTACATGTTTCACATTTTGAAATTGGACTTAGGATTATTTAATTATAAATTAAACAATATTAAACAATTGTTAATTGAAATAAACAAGATTTAAATTGTTTAGGCAATTTAAATTATTCAAACCATGAAACAAAATTTATATTTGAAAAGGTTATTCAAAATGGTATGGAAAACATATTTTATTTGCCTTATTTGGAATTAGTATGAATTATTTATGAATTGTTGCAAATTACAATTGAATTAGTTGAATTCAAATTTGAATTGCATTTTGAAAGTTCAAAATAGAAAACAAAAAGCATATTTGAAAAGTTCATGAGTTTCTGACTGGGATACATATTTTGTTTGTGCAAAACAGAGTTGAAATGGCAAAGATATGATTTATAGAAGTTACACACATTTTCTGAAATTTTTGGTAATTAGAAAAGGCCTGGAACTATTCTCACCGAAGGGGAGCTAGCCACACTGAATGACAAGCGGGCCAGGAGGAAGCTCGCTGGGCCTCAGCCGCTGGGACATTGACAGATGGGGCCCACCCAGTGCGGGAAATTCACAAAAAGTTGGAGCATTGTGCTCCAACCGGGGTTCGAACCCACAACCCTGGGTGCACGCGGGAGGATGCGCAGCCACTGCGCTACTGCTGCTGGTGTTGATAGCCTAAGAAACTGAAGGAACTTATCCCTGTATATCGACCGTTACTGAACTTTGCAGGGAAAACTTCAGACGAGATCGGGACAGGGTCTGGGCGGAACGATCATCGGAGCCATCGCACAGGGGCGACCGGCGACCAGACCCAGCGACGGCGACGCAATGGTTGGGCCACACATCTCAGAGCAGGAGGGAGGAGGGGCCCTAAGGCGGGAGGGAACGCTCACCTCGATGAGCTTTGAGGGACAGACAGGGAGGAATTCGGTCGCTGCAGGTTGGTGGCGACGGCGGCGGAAGAACTTGATGGCGTCGCCGCCTCGGTCCTCCTCTCGCCGGGCATCCTTCAGCAAAAAGGAAGGGGAAGGCCCCCTTGTTCCATTCCCGCCGCTGCCGGGCCACGACAGGGCCGCGATCGGAGGCGCCATGCCCGCCAAAACACGCCCACCGCAGCCCTCTTTGTGGAGCTTCAGACATTCAGACAAGCAGTAGTTTTGGAGGTGAGATCGAGGGGGAGAGAGGGTGGCGGCGGCCTGGGGAGGAGAGGGGATTAGGGTTAGGGTTTGGAGGGCCTCGGGACCTTCTTGTAGAGGGGGAAAAGGAGCAGCACATGGGGGGGAGTTGGTGGTGTTGATGCTTTTCTGCACAGGGAAAACGACAGAGAGGGGGAAGGGGACCGTACGGAGGTGGAAGATGCTCAGATTGAAGGGGTAACGGGCCCAAGGAAGTTGGGCTTGAGGTGGAAAGGGAAAAAATAGGGGGTGGGCTTTGGAAAAAAGATGATGGGGCTGCTCTCTCTCCTTGCTATTTAATTTTTATTTTTTCTTCCTTATTATTTTTTTTGCAAGAAATAAAAGAGGGAGAGAGAGAAAGAAAATAGGGTTTAGGGGGTTTTCCCTTTAGGAATTATTTGTGTTACTTTTTCCAAAACAACTACAACAAGGTGGTATAAAAATATTTTCAACAATTTGAAACTATTAATTGGATATTAATTTGTTATGTGATTTTGTTGTAAATGGGGTTTGGTTTTGGAAGTTTGGAAAATAAACAATTTTTATTCATTAACCTCAAGCAATTTGCAATCATCATTGACTTTAAAAGTTGGCAAGAATTTGATTTTTAAACCACCATTTGAATCATGCCCAATGATTGAAATGATTTGAAATTTAAGTTTAATTGGAAATTTACCATTAGGGTTTTTGAACAACTTAAATTGTTTTGAAGTTTTGATTGGTTTGGAAAACATGATGCAAATGCATATGGGATGCAGATGATGCAAGCAAAAAGAAAACAAACAGGTAACACCCCAGGTGTTACAGACGACACCACTAACAAGGGATTGCGCCCTCGCAATCCACCTGCTAACCCGGGAGGGGAAAGAAGTTCGACTATCGATTCTTCGTGCTTCCGGTTGATCTCCTCGACACCACTAACAAGGGCTTCTTGCTCGCAGTGACGACGATGTTCTTCCACCAGGAATCTTCCGATGATCGAAACTATTAGGTTAAAGGCTCAGAAAACGTCCACCCACGTAGGATCCTAACACTGTGAAAGATTGAGTACGAGAGTAGACTCCGAAACAAATAAGATGGGAGGGGAATAGAATAGAGATAAGGAGAAAACAAGAATCCTATTGAGATGTTTTTCCAAAATAGCTTAGCAGAAATAGTTCTTGACACTCTAGAAACAACGACCGTTAGCGAGGTTATCCTACAGGCTTTGCGGACCCGTTGCTTCGATAACCATTCGTATCGAAACAATCTCGGGAATCGGAACCAAGGCTCTGATACCATTTGTGACGCCCCGAGATCGGGCACTATGCAGATTTCAGCATTCCCGCCAAATCCGCATAATAACCGATTCCAGGTTGCCATTTATGATAACATTACAATAGTTCACGAATAATCCACAATTACAACAGAAACAGATAGATACAAGATGACTCAAACGAGCCAGGGTTACAACTGATACATTACAAAGATCCAAATTACAGCGGAAGAAACAAACGTCCGGCTACGGACAAGATCCAAATTGGACTAAGAGTCCTGAAGATAACCGAGAGCGTCCAATCCCTGCCCAGGCCAAGCCGGAGGGATTCCCAAGCTAACGTCGTCAGACTTCAAACCTGTTGACTGCAATTTGGAATTTGCAGCCACGAAAGAGATTCGTGGGTCAGTACGGTTAAGTACTGGCAAGTGGGAGAAAGCCCATACTCACAAGTTACCGGCGTAGCCAGTCACCACAAGATACAAATACTTTAGGATCAACGGAAAGGAAGGGGTTATGGCAAATAAGCGACAGCAGGCTGCACTAACCAACTACAGAGATTCTATTACTTCCAACTACCAGAAAGGAGATAAGATCGAGTGATAGTAACCAACTGAAAGATAACTTCAAACAAACCCATCCTGGATCTCGCCCCTTATCCGAAGAAGCAATCCGAGGATAACTCACACCGTGGTATTAAAGATGAGTCAAGTTATTGTGTGAATAACCTATTACTAGTCAAGTTATTAATCATTGGGTGAAACATGATTGATCATTATGTTGAAGTTGTCCTGAGTACTTGTTAGCCAGTACTTTCACCAAGTAATCCATAACCGCGGAAAACACGGCTTCTCGAGAAGATTTACCCTGCAGGGGTGCACCATAGCAACCGCACTCATGAATATCCCGCCAGATGGGATGCCTCCCACCAAGCGGGGCACTCAACACAATCCAACCCTTCTTCGCATCAAGCCCAAAGCACCGCGTGCTGTGCGTGCGCGGCTAATCGAGCCCCACGAAGAAAAGGGGACCCTCATAGCACTGGAAGATCACGCCGCCCTAAATGCCGACTACGAAAGTTCCACCCGGGTACCAAGGGCTCGCAAGATCATGCATGCAGCAAATGGAAAGCCCGAACTAGTACGGCGATTTGGACGAGATGCGAATCGAGTCAAACCGAGGGGGAGCCCATACTCCCCAAATGCGGGTAGTGCGCTCATCATGGATCAGTAGACAAGACCCTTTTCCTAATTAGGGGGTCGACACTAGCGGGCCTCAAAACCACCCGTGGGCCTCCCGCCGGTGCCTTATCGTCAAATTTATTATTAACATTAGCATTAACAGGATTGATTGATTAACTTCGAGCCCCGGTACGATAACAGTAATAATAGAACGATGGTAAAAGAAGTAACCGACAACGAGCTCGAGCAAAAGCAACCCTAAGCAAGATAGTAAGACACAGGCTCAAGCAAAGGTTATAGGAGTGGAGGTGAGGCAATATCAGGGTTAAAGGATTCATGTGATAGGTTCGTAACAGAAATAACTACTACTAAGGCTAGCAGAAAAGAACAACGGAGAATATCGGTAACAAGTGATGAAAGGCAGCCATGTGGCATGCAAGTGAGTATACTTGCCTGAGATCCCGCAAGGTGGCAGAACTTGTCGTTGCTCACATCATCTCAACGTCCTATCCGAGAAGAAGCAACGAACCTCGAACAAACACCGGAATGCAACAATTACTACTACGGCAAAAGATCCAGCATGATCAAGATATGGATGCATGACAATTTAATTGATGCATAGAAATAAACTAGTTGACATGATAAACAGATTTAAATGGACCCATATGCAATTTGAGTTGCATATGAAAAGCCCATGCATTATGGTTGAAACAATTGTTTTCCAACTAACCAATAGGTGAAAGTGGATTAGCATGATGCATGGATGAGGGAAACAGCAAAATAACAACATTAGAATCAAATTAAAATAGGGTGTAGCAATTTAGAATTTTATTATTAACTTAGGGAATTTTGGGTGCCTTAAAGGGAACACACAAGTATTTGTTGTTTTCAACCATTTAAAATGTTCAAAACAAATAACAAAGTTGATATTTGAAAAGAACATCAAATTTTAGTTGGATTACATGTTTCACATTTTGAAATTGGACTTAGGATTATTTAATTATAAATTAAACAATATTAAACAATTGTTAATTGAAATAAACAAGATTTAAATTGTTTAGGCAATTTAAATTATTCAAACCATGAAACAAAATTTATATTTGAAAAGGTTATTCAAAATGGTATGGAAAACATATTTTATTTGCCTTATTTGGAATTAGTATGAATTATTTATGAATTGTTGCAAATTACAATTGAATTAGTTGAATTCAAATTTGAATTGCATTTTGAAAGTTCAAAACAGAAAACAAAAAGCATATTTGAAAAGTTCATGAGTTTCTGACTGGGATACATATTTTGTTTGTGCAAAACAGAGTTGAAATGGCAAAGATATGATTTATAGAAGTTACACACATTTTCTGAAATTTTTGGTAATTAGAAAAGGCCTGGAACTATTCTCACCGAAGGGGAGCTAGCCACACTGAATGACAAGCGGGCCAGGAGGAAGCTCGCTGGGCCTCAGCCGCTGGGACATTGACAGATGGGGCCCACCCAGTGCGGGAAATTCACAAAAAGTTGGAGCATTGTGCTCCAACCGGGGTTCGAACCCACAACCCTGGGTGCACGCGGGAGGATGCGCAGCCACTGCGCTACTGCTGCTGGTGTTGATAGCCTAAGAAACTGAAGGAACTTATCCCTGTATATCGACCGTTACTGAACTTTACAGGGAAAACTTCAGACGAGATCGGGACAGGGTCTGGGCGGAACGATCATCGGAGCCATCGCACAGGGGCGACCGGCGACCAGACCCAGCGACGGCGACGCGATGGTTGGGCCACACATCTCAGAGCAGGAGGGAGGAGGGGCCCTAAGGCGGGAGGGAACGCTCACCTCGATGAGCTTCGAGGGACAGACAGGGAGGAATTCGGTCGCTGCAGGTTGGTGGCGACGGCGGCGGAAGAACTTGATGGCGTCGCCGCCTCGGTCCTCCTCTCGCCGGGCATCCTTCAGCAAAAAGGAAGGGGAAGGCCCCCTTGTTCCATTCCCGCCGCTGCCGTGCCACGACAGGGCCGCGATCGGAGGCGCCATGCCCGCCAAAACACGCCCACCGCAGCCCTCTTTGTGGAGCTTCAGACATTCAGACAAGCAGTAGTTTTGGAGGTGAGATCGAGGGGGAGAGAGGGTGGCGGCGGCCTGGGGAGGAGAGGGGATTAGGGTTAGGGTTTGGAGGGCCTCGGGACCTTCTTGTAGAGGGGGAAAAGGAGCAGCACATGGGGGGGAGTTGGTGGTGTTGATGCTTTTCTGCACAGGGAAAACGACAGAGAGGGGGAAGGGGACCGTACGGAGGTGGAAGATGCTCAGATTGAAGGGGTAACGGGCCCAAGGAAGTTGGGCTTGAGGTGGAAAGGGAAAAAATAGGGGGTGGGCTTTGGAAAAAAGATGATGGGGCTGCTCTCTCTCCTTGCTATTTAATTTTTATTTTTTCTTCCTTATTATTTTTTTTGCAAGAAATAAAAGAGGGAGAGAGAGAAAGAAAATAGGGTTTAGGGGGTTTTCCCTTTAGGAATTATTTGTGTTACTTTTTCCAAAACAACTACAACAAGGTGGTATAAAAATATTTTCAACAATTTGAAACTATTAATTGGATATTAATTTGTTATGTGATTTTGTTGTAAATGGGGTTTGGTTTTGGAAGTTTGGAAAATAAACAATTTTTATTCATTAACCTCAAGCAATTTGCAATCATCATTGACTTTAAAAGTTGGCAAGAATTTGATTTTTAAACCACCATTTGAATCATGCCCAATGATTGAAATGATTTGAAATTTAAGTTTAATTGGAAATTTACCATTAGGGTTTTTGAACAACTTAAATTGTTTTGAAGTTTTGATTGGTTTGGAAAACATGATGCAAATGCATATGGGATGCAGATGATGCAAGCAAAAAGAAAACAAACAGGTAACACCCCAGGTGTTACAACAGTGTAGTCCTCGGAGGGTGCATCCTGTCGTGCTTGATAATCCGGGTTGTGCTCCACATGGAAACCAAGAAAACTAGTTGCTCGTCGAGCTCCTCCTTTGAGTGCGACCATGGCCCTTCTGCGAATACTGAACAAACCATGTTGCAGCAAAGGAACTTCCTTTCATCTCCATCAATAAATAAACTCTATAGACTAGATTTCCAGCACTAGAGTTAGCACTAACAAAATGATGAGCTTTCGTGGAAGCAAGATCAAGTCTCTATGGGGATAATAACTCATCATTGGGAGCAACAGAAAGGCCAAGAGCAGTTAATATACGCACAACAATAATACCCTCATAAATGGGTCCTCTAGCAGCTAAGAGCACCAAGGTTGTACTTAGTGTTATCGTTAAGTGCAGCAGCCAGAAAAGGTAAATGGTAATTTTAAATATTAATAGTGTTTTCCCTACTAAGAACACTAGTGGCAAGATAATAAGAAAAATATCTAATAGCGGGAATTTGAATGTTCATTATCTTGCCACACTGATCTGCGCGGTTATCATCATTTATCACCCCTCGGTAGAGCTCCAGCAAATCAGCAGGTCGTCCTTGAATCTTCCTCGCTGTCCCAGATGAATTAATACCTATGATAATGCAAAATCTTGCCAAGGGCATGGAAAAAGGCCTATCTTAGATTCTGAATGCAATGGATGGATTATAAGAGGAGTTATCAAAGGTAAATCTCTCAACATTTTTTTTTGGTAAGTATAGCATATTGAGAGATTTCGTCATTCATATACTCAGTTAGACAACCCTCCTAACAAGCAGCAAGAAATCATCAAGGATCCCTGCATCATTTAAAAAGTTAACACAAGGGAAGGTAGATGGATGTGCATCTCCATCATCCCCTTCATCTCCAATACTCGGTGCAATAAGATTTTCATTATATGATGGCCTCAATCGAGTAGTTGGTCTTGAAGCCCTTGCCCTCCTTGGTGCACCACTCTCAAAAAAATTCTCCATCGGTATGGTTTTGCATCTTCCTTTTCTGAAATTTTTAACAAACATCATAAAAAATGATTTTGAAGTAACTAAATGAAAGAAACTACTATAGAGACTTGTAAGAGGGATATACATGCATAAAAAATAATTTAATTTCACATAAAACAAGCATGCAAACTCACATAACCCGTCACCTACATTACCAAAATACTCAAGAAATACTCCACTAAACAAAATTCTACTTGGATAATCGGAAGAGTCACATACCGGAGAACAAATGCTCCAAATTTCAGCAGCAAAGATAGGATGCGCAAGAAGATCGAAAATTTGCGCGGAAGAACAACAAGAACACGGGTTTGAGCAATGGTATTGAGTTTGGTGGAGAGAGAGGGGTGTGTGGCAGGAAGGGGAGTAAGTGGAGGGCCAAGGGCCCCACACCATGTGCTGGCGCGGCCAGGGGGTATTTGCGCCATCAAGTAGTGTGGAGGCATGGTGGGTCCTCGTGGGTTGTCCCAGGTGTCTCTCTGCCTCATTTTCAACGTAAAAATTTAATATAATTTTTCTGGAATTTTTAGAGAAACTTTATTTTTGAGGTATTTTTAGAGTTTGAAAAATTATTATAATCCACGAAAAAGATTGTGGAATGATGAAAAACAAAATAAAACCAAATCTACAGAAGTTCTAATACACTCTAATGTGCAAATAACTAGTGGAAACATAGTAGAAGGTGGTTAAAACAAAATTGTGGATGGTGAAAACAAAATTGAACATGGTGAAAACAAAAGTGAACATGGTGAAAACAAAAGTAAACATGGTGAAAACATAATGAAAACATTGTTTTCTTCATTAAAAAATACTTTGTTAACAAGGTTGATCAAGTCTTGTTACCAAAACAATTTTACATGAAGCAAACTTTGCATATCAATAAATTATTATGTTAGCTCAACTTTGATAGACATAGTCCCAATCATAACAATTTACTATTCTTTCTGTGGCATTAGAATAGGACAATACAATTCTCCAATCTTCATGGTTTCAATATTTTCAATTGAATTTAGACCATATTTCTTGTCAATCTTCTTGGGAAAATAAACTGTGTGTTCTTTGTCATTAACATTAAAAGTTATTTTTCCTTGGTTGCAATCAATAACAGCCCCTGTAGTGTTAAGAAAAGGTCTCCCAAGAATAATAGACATATTATCATGTTCAGGCATTTCCAACACAACAAAGTCAGTTAATATCAAACAGTTATTACCCACTTGATCCAGAACATTCTCACATATACCAACAGGAATAGCAGTAGATTTATTAGCCATTTGCAAGGATATCTTAGTTGGTATCAAGTTTTCAATAGGGAGTCACTTATAGAGAGAAAAAGTCATAACAGTAATTCCTGCTCCCAAGTCACATAAACCAGTTCTAACATAATTATTTTTAATGGAGCATGGAATGGTGGGTATACCAGGATCTCTAAGCTTCTTTGGAACCTTACCGTTAAAAGAGTAATTAGCAAGCATAGTGGAAATTTCCTCATTAGGAATCTTTCTTTTGTTAGAGACAATATCTTTCATATTTTTTAAATAAGGAGGCAATTTGATAGCATCGTTAAAGAAATTTGCAAAAAAAAAAGGTTATCTAATCACAGAACTTGTTATAATGTTCTTCTTCCTTTGATTTGTGTTTGTTATTAGGAAAAGGCATTGATTTTTGTACCCAAGGTTCTCTCTCATTACCACGTTTATTAGCAATGAAATCTTCCTTAGTGTACTTTGCATTTTTAGTTTGCTTTTCAGGTTCAACTTCAATTTATTCTTTATCAGAAGCATCATTATTATCATTACCACTTTCAGTTTCAGCAACAGATATAGATATACTATTCGGATCTTTAGCAGGTTCAGGAGATTCTACAACAGTTTTATGTTTCTTCTTCTTATTCTTAGAAGGAGTAATATTGTTTTTAGCTTGTTGAGAATCTTGTTCAATTCTTTTAGGATGTCCCTCAGAATACAAAGGGTCCTGAGTAGAAACACCACTTCTAGTGCTAATTTCATAAACATGTTTTTCTCTAGAAGCATTAAATAGCAAATCTTTTTGCACCTTACTGAGTTGATCAATTTGAGTTTGAACCATATGGAAATGTTTAATAAGCATTATAACATCATTAGAGGTTATCTCTATAATACCATGCAAATCATTAATAGCTCTATAATTTTCCATCAGACGATTATGCACTCTCATATTAAAATTATCTTGCTTAACAATGTAAATATCAAGTTCATCAAAGCATTGATTAGGTGGTTTAGAATAGGGAATATCTCTATTTTCAAAATATTTGAGAGAGTGTACCTCAGCTGTGGATGGGTGAGGAATTGGCTTACATAATTCTTCTAGAGGTGGTAGATTCTTCACATCTTCAGATTTAATACCCTTCTCTTTAAGATATTTCTTGGCTTCTGTAATCACTTCATCATTTAATTCAATCATTCTCCTCTTCTTTGGTGTTGGTGTTGGTGTTGGGGTAGGTTCACGTATAGTCCAATCATCATGATTTTAGCTTATTTTTGCCAGCAATTCCTCAGCTTCTTCAGGAGTTTTTTTCCTGAAAACACAACTAGCACAACTATCTAGGTATGTCCTAGATTCAACACTTAGTCCGTTCTAGAATAGATCAAGGAGATCATTTTTAGCTAATTGATGTCCGGGCCTAGCTCTAAGTAAAGAACAAAATCTTGCCCAAGATTCGGGCATTTTCTCTCTTCCAATTTGCTTAAAGTTAAAGATTCTTTGCAAAGCAGCATGTTGAGCACTAGCAGGAAAATATTTCTGGAAGAAAGCATTAACCAAACCAATGGGACTATCAATAGATCCAGGAGACAAGTTATTAAACCAAGTTTTAGCTTCATCTTTCAATGAGAAAGGAAAAAAGTTAGCAACAAAGTAACTATGTTTCTTAATATCATCAGAAAATAAACTACTCAAAGATGAGAGATCATTCATATGTCCTACAGCACTTTCATTCTCAATACCACAAAAAGGTTCTCCCTCAACAATAGATATATAAGATAAATCTAGAGAGAAATCATAATATTTATCTTTAATGTTTATGGGGGATGTAGCAAACTTAGCATCAGGAGACGGTTTATATCTAACAGCACGTCTTGCAAGAAGAATCTTAATAGCACTTGCACTAGTAGCGGCATGACATTCTTCAATAAATTCATCATCAAGTTCAATGTAAGTTTCCTCAAGATCATCACTAGGACTATCTCTAGACTCAGGTGAACTAATAGGTGTACCATTATTTTCATTAGAAATTTGAGTGTTTTCTATCTGTTTAGATCTATAATTGTGGCATCTAGGAAGGGACCTAACGAACCACTCTCATCAAGCACAGTAGAAGCATCATCAAAATTATCAGCAGTATTCTCAGATTCAGCAGAAGTATCAGCATGTGTAGCATGTGTATGTGGTGGTGTAAGGAGTTTACTCATTGCAGATGGCAAATCAAGAGCAAAAGAGGTGTTCAGAGTTTTACCTCTCCTTGTAGTGGATGGCAATATAGAGACTTTCTCATCACGAGTTTTACCCATGATGAATAACTCGCAACGAACAATATCACGTTCAAATGAGCTTATAAATAAAGAAATGCTCCCCGGCAACGGCGCCAGAAAATAGTCTTGATGACCCACAAGTATAGGGGATCGCAACAGTCTTCGAGGGAAGTAAAACCCAAATTTATTGATTCGACACAAGGGGAGCCAGATAATATTTATAAGCCTTAACAGATGAGTTGTCAATTCAGCTGCATCTGGAAGTAGACTTGCTCGCAACAGTTTATCAGTAGCAACAATTTTATAGTAGTTCCATTAGTAAAATAACAGCAGGAATAAAATAGAAACAACGGTAGCAATTGTGGAAAACAGCAGGACTAAAATATTGTAGGCATAGGGATGGATGACCAGACGTTGCATGGATAAGATAGTTCATATAATAATCAAAACATGGGAAATTGCAGATAGATAATAATAAAGCACCCAAGTACTAGGTAACCATAGACATGTGTTATGTATTTAGTCGTACGTGCTCGCAATGAGAAACTTGCACAACATCTTCTGTCCTGCCATCCTGTTTGCAGCGGGCCCTCAAGAGAAACTACTGGTAATTAAGGTGATCCTTTTAATAAAGCACCGGAGCACAGCATTAACACTCTGTGAACACACGTTATCCTCACATCACAACCATCCTCTCTGGTTATCCCAATTGTTGTCACTTTAGGGCCTTGGATTCCAGACAACGACATGTGTAAACAACTTGCAGGTAAGATCAAAAACATAATTATCCTTATGAAACAATAACATGTTCAAATCTGAGATCATGACACTCTGGCCCTAGTGACAAGCATTAAGCATAACAAGGTGCAACAACGATAGATAGCACTAACAACGGATAGTAGGCACCATGCCCTAACAAGCTGGCAATTATTACATGAACGATCTCATCCAGTCCCTACCATGCCTCTCAGCCTACAGCGGTGATTACTCACACATGGACTGGGGAATCATTTATGGTTGATGGAAAAGTGGTGGCGATGATGATGGTGATGATCTCCTCCGGATCTTCGTCCCGGTAGCATGCCGGAACAGGAACTTCTAGTCCCCGAATTGGGTTTCGAGGTGGCGGCGGCGCTCTGGTGTTTTTCTATGGGATATGACGAACACCCTCGGGTTTTTAGGTCAAGAGGTATATATAGCCGAAAGGGGGCACCAGGGGCGCCCGAGGCGGCCACACCATGTGGTGGCGCGGCTTAGGGGGGCGCCAGGTGGTGTGGGCTCCTCCTGGCCCCTCTCTGTATCGTCTTCTGGTTCCAGGGGTCTTCAGGTAAAATATGTACATTGGTATCTTTCCTGGGCATTTTCCCGAAAGTTGATTTTCTGCATAAAAAACGAGACACCGGGGCAATTCTGGTGTAAACAGCGTTAGTCCGTGTTAATTGTATCCAAAACACATAAGTTTAGAGGAAAACAACAACAAAACTGTTCGGAAAAATAGATTCGTTTTGGACGTATCAGAGTGCGCGGAGGCGGTCGAACGCCAGGTTGTCCGGCACGCGAAGATCGTTGTTGGTGAAGGCGTGCGCCACCCTCTTCCTCGTGGCGTCGGAGCGCACCACCCGTCTCCGTGCCTCGTCAGATAGATCTGACGGGTCGAATGGGGGCCGTAAGGCGGGCTTGCGATTCGGGGTCTTCAGTTTCGGCGGCATGGTGGCGTGGCGGAGCTGGATCTGGGTGGAGGCGCGCTTAATTTGACGTCGGAGGTGTGTGGCGGCGCGAAGGGATTGCTCGTCGGTGGCGGCTGAGGGGATATGGGGGGCTTGACCTTATAATGACCGCGCGGCCACTACTTTTAGGGTTCCACGCATCGGATTCTCAGGCGACTAAAAACCGTTTACGGCCGGGTGCGTCATACGGGGTGTGCTACGACCAAAACATCGCCCCAGGCTGTAAAACCTCCGGAATTTTACGGGTTTACCCCCTTTTACACGTTCTGTTAGAGCTCTAACGGGGCTCGCCTGCCCTCAGCAAACGGTCGACACGTATTGGGGCGCAAAGAGAGGAGCATTAACGGCATCCCCCGTCCCGCACACACAAAAACTCCCATCTCTCTTGTGGTTCATCTCACTCTCGAGTATACCTGGCCATGGGCAGCCCGGCCCGGACGGCCCGACCCGACCCGGCCTGAAAATCCCGGGCCGGGCTGAGCCCGACAGCACCATCGGGTCGGGCTCGGGCCTGGGAATCTAAGCCCGGTGGTCGGGCCTGGGCGGGCTTTCTCGGGCTCGGGCCGGGTTCGGGCCCGTTTTCTGCAGCCCGGCAGTCGGGCCGGGCCGGGCTCGGGCCTAAGTTTTGCCCGGTAAATTTTTTAGGCCCGGCCCGGCCCGAATTTTGGCCAGGTATACTCTCGAGCTCCTCTGCGCGCGATATCTTTGGCCTGACAACAAAATCGCGCGGTGTCTGTGGAGGGGGCCATGGCTGGAGTTGCAGGGGAGACCGTGTGCGTGACCGGCGCCGGCGGGTACATCGCGTCGTGGCTCGTGAAACTCCTCCTCGCCCGCGGCTACACCGTTCACGGCACCGTCCGCGACCTTGGTAGGTGCTTGCTCCTCCCCGATCCATCCCCGACCGCCGACCACCTCCGCACAACCAAGCCAGCCCTCCTAGACCGTCCCGGTTCTCAGATCCGGATCACGTACGATTCCACGGGAAAGCTCAATCGTACGTACAGGTACACGTGTATTTGGGCGTTGTACTACGGAACAGTAGGTCGTGGGTGTATATAGCATGCGTTGTGTTCGGGTGTTCCTTGACAGGGCGTGACCAGGGGTCGTTGCTTTGCTTGGCTCTAGCTGCTCGGAAGGAGAGGAAGAGAAACTTTGGTTCCGTATTTTCAGTCCATACTCCAACGCTCAGCTCAAGTGCACTTTGTTTTTACAGTTTTCTTCAGACCATCTCTGGCAATAGATAGACCGATGCAGCTGTTTTGCTGAATTCTGACGGTGCTTCAGGTGAGAAGAAGACTAGTCATCTCCGGTCGTTAGAGAATGCCTCTGAAAATCTCAAGCTGTTCAAGGCCGATCTCCTTGATTATGATGCGACGGCTGCTGCGATAGCGGGATGCCAGGGAGTTTTCCATGTCGCGAGCCCGCTTCCTTCGTCGAATCTGACTGATCCAGAGGCAAGACTTTTACACTCTTGTAACATAGGAGTATTACTTATGACACGTTCCAGACTGTAATCTTATACTGAAGGCATTTATGCCATACACAGCTAGAAGTTGTACGTCCTGCTGTTACCGGTACCAGGAATGTACTGGAGGCTGCATCGGCGGCGAAGATTCAGCGAGTGGTCGTTCTGTCTTCCATGGTTGCCATTGACATCAACCCCAAAGATTGGCCTAAAGACAGGATCAAAGACGAAAGCTGCTGGTCAGACAGAGAATTTTGCAGGAACAATGAGGTATTCAGTACTTCTAAGTGCTAACAGTTCAATTTACTGACTTCTGATTTGCGTTATGTTCCCCATGGCTCTTCAGGACTGGTACTCAGTTTCCAAGATCACAGCAGAGGAGGCGGCGCTTGAGTACGGACGGCGAACCGGCTTGGACGTCGTCACTATCAACCCAGCGGTGGTGCTTGGTCCCCTGCTGCAGCCAACGGTGAACGCGAGCATCCAGTTCCTGATCTACTTCCTCAAAGGTGGGTTCAGTCATGATCGCAGAACCTGATCATACATCATCTCTTCGGTCTTGTTTTCTCAAATTTTGATGAATGTTGGTGGCTGCAGGAGGACCTGACAGGATGAGGGACAAGCTCTGGCACATCGTCGACGTGCGCGACACTGCCGACGCTCTGCTTCTGCTCTACGAGGTGCCTGAGGCATCCGGCAGGCACATCTGCGCGCCACATATTATCACTGCTCGGGACCTGAGGGAGTTGCTGAAGAGCATGTACCCTGAATACCCTCATATCAGCGAGTATGAAGGACACCTTAACCCATCGTGTACTGGAGCGCACAGGCCAACGTTCAGCTCTGGCTAACTCCATTCGCTGTGGCAAAATTTACAGGGACAGCATCGATGACATGGAACACCCTGCGCCGATGACCTCCGAGAAGCTTAAAAAGCTAGGGTGGAGCTGCCGGCCGCTGGAGGAGACCATCGCCGACACCATTGAGTTCTGCCGTCAAGCTGGGTTTCTGAACGACGCGGAAGGGTCCGCGCCATGGCGTTTCCCTCCTGTCTACAACAAGATTTAGGTTCAGTGACGACGAGAGTTTAGGGGCCAGCAATGAAGTTCCCGTTCAATAAGATGCCGGCCATTCAAATACAATGCGCCCTTTAATTTCGCTGCTCAACGATGTCTAACTTTAATCATGATTTGTCCATACTCACATAAATAATATAAAAATATATGATATGAAAGAATTTTACTAGACGAGTTCAACGGTACCATTTATACATTTTCAAACCACACAAATTGTTATATATTTCTGGTCAAAGTTGACCATCAAAGACACCACAAAAATAGCGCGTCTTATATTTTGAAACGGAGGTAGTAGGTCTCACCTGACATGACAAAACTTCGCCACAATTCAAAATTGGCTCCCAAGGCGCCGCAAGAGAAATGGCAGAGAAAACAAAGTTGATTCAGCAAACATAGACGATCACGGATGCAAGCTAAACTGCTCTAAACTAAAACTTCTGCGTAAAACCGGGACGGATATGATCTTGGGTTTTTTTTAACTAAGATGTGGTTCTTTGATCCTTCTTGCATAACACATCTGCCGAGAGGCGCTTCTCTTAAAATACTACCAAGCAAAGTCTTCTTGCGTTTCACTATTCAAACATTGGCCCCGATTTATGTACCGCCGAAAAGCTAGATTAGAGTTCTCACAAGTGTAGAATAGGAAAAAAATCTCTTAATAATTCCACGTGTCCTCGCTCGCTAAGGCATGTGTCAATGCGGGTTTCTTAGCACGTTTTATAGTCATTTTGCTGACATGGCATGATATTTAATAAAGAGAGAGTGGGGTTGTTTCTTAGCTAAGATGCAACACTTGCACGTTATCATAGGCAAAAATATGTGGCAGAACAATCATATATAGATACACCACATAAGAAACAATACACTGTATAAGTTGTTTCTAAATTTTTTAATACATCAAGAAATAATGCATTGACACAGACCTAAGGGTCAAATCATACACGATTCCAATAGTCATACCTACCTTGGGAATACATCCCACTTCGTCTTCGTATTGTCCTGGCTATGGCAGGATGACTTTTACGAGATGGTAGTTGTGGAATATAAGGCTATATCTGTTGGTGATACACACCTATTATAAGATGGCCGGATAAGATTAGACATCTTAGTAGTCTACTATATCTAAATAGGAGGCCCCCACTACCTTATTTTCATGCCCTCGTGATGGCTGACGTTGGTAAACCCCAAGAGAAAGGTTGTGAAGAGTGCAGCGGCAAGTTTTCTCTCAGAAAAGAAACGAAGGTTGAATCAATCAGTAGGAGGACAAGCAATTTCTGAAGGTTGGTGCAGCTGTGGTGGCAGTGCGCACTACCGGTTCAGCAGCAACGTGGAAGCTACACAACACAATCAAATCACTTTGCCCCAATGAAGCAGTGAGGTTGTCAATCTCACCGGTTTTGCTGAACACAAAGAGGTTAAACGTATCGTGTGGAAAACAATATGAGAACGGTATGAAAGCAGTAGCAGCAGTGTGAAAACAATGGAAGCAATATAAAAACTGTAGAAGCGGTGTGTGTATTATCAGTATGAGAAAATGGACCGGGGTCCACAATTCACTAGTGGTGTCTCTCTGTGAAAGATAAATAATATGTGTGGAGAACAAATTACAGTTGGGAAATTGACAGAAATGAAGGCTGCACCGTAGTGCATATGCAAGACATAAAGATTACTATGTGATTCATGTGGGTATTACAACAAGATACATAGACCGTCATCCAACTGCGTCTATGACTAATAATCCACCCTCCGAATAGCATCCGAACAAGCGTTGGGTATTAAGTTGCGAGCAACATATAATTGCAGTAAGAAAAGTGTGTAATGTAAACAATATAAACGAATTAAACATCGTAGTTTTCTACCTAATGGCAACATCACGTCCTCCATTTGTCACATTTATGTCACTCGAGCACAGATGCAAAGGAGGCATGAACCCACTATCGAGCATAAATACTCCCTCTTGGAGTTACTAGATCAACTTGGCTAGAACATCTACTACTAACGGAGAGCATGGAAGATCATAAATAACATATTCATGAAAATAACATGATAGATTGTTAATCAGAAGACATAGCATTCAATATTCATCGGATCCCAGCAAACACAAACTGTAGCATTACATAAAGATGATCTCGATCATTTGAGGCTGTTCGCGAGATCTAAACACGAGGCATAAAGTGTAGGAGACAACCATCTAGCTACTGCTATGGACCCGTAGACGAGGGATGAACTACTCACGCATCACTTCGGAGGTGGGCATGGTGGTGTAAACCCCTCCGGTGATGAATTTCCCTCACTGCAGGGTGCATGGGAGAGCTCGAGAACCCTCCCGATCTCGGGATGACGATGACGGCGGCCTCGGGTGTTTCTCGAAAAAATGGTACCTCTTTAGGGTTGATATGTCGGGGGGGAATAAATAGGCAAAAGGGCGATGGCGGTGGGCGCCCGAGGGGGCCACACCACCCCCAGGCGCGGCCAGGGGGCGCCGCCCTATGGTGTGGCCATCTGTGGCCCCTCTCCGGACCTCTTCGGGACTCCTTGGAACCTTCGGGAATTCTAAAACTTCCGGGTTTCGAATTTTCCAATTCCGAGAATATTTCCAAAACAACTTTTCTGAAACTAAAAAGGGCAGAAAATAGGGAACTGGCTCTGTGGCACCTTGTCAGTAGGTTAGTCCCAGAAATCGATAAAAATGACATAAAGTGTATGGCAAACATGTAGGAAATAATATGAAAACAACATGGAACATCAGAAATTAAGGATACGTTTATGACGTATCAACATCCCCAAGCTTAGTTCCTACTCGTTCTCGAGTAGGTAAACGACAAAAACACAAAATTTCTAAGGTGACATGCTACCAACATAAAGTTGATCATCAATAATGTAAAAGCATATGTAAGCTGAGATCATAGAGCTTCGACACAAGCATGATAAATAAAATTTTAACAATAAAGCATAGCAATCACCTTGCATCATGAGAAGTAACACAAATAAAAGATCATGAATAACAATGCATCAAAACTTATATGTTTGTTTCAAGAATAGAGAAAACATGGCAAAGTGATATTTCGCTAGTCCTTAAGAGTGGGGAAAAACATAAATGCCAGGACACCTTCAAAGTTTATGAGGAAGACTGGAACAAATAATTTGAGAACAAACAATAACACATCATGAATCAATTAATAATGTTTCTGCGACAAATGCACATTAAACTCAGAATGGCAACTATGCTCTCTCAACTGTGTGTAAAGTTAGAAGATGGAGACTCAACATAAAAGTAAAGGAAAGGCCCTTCGCAGAGGGAAGCATGGATCACTCATGTGCTAGAGCTTTTTATTTTATTAAACAGAGGTATAAAATGTTTGACACTCCTCCCATCCATCTTACACAAACCATGACTAACTGAATCCTCGGGGTGCGTGCCAACAGTCACATACCGTGGAGGAGTGTCTATTTTTTTTAGAGAGGTGTATGCTTATGTCAACGAATGGTAAACCGAAAATACAGCACGTCACAAGACAACTAGACTTCACAAGAGCGGCTCCCACTGAAGTACGCAACTAGTGTAGAAGGCCATCCCTCTTTCTCTTTTGTTTACACAATTATGCTTTGACTGATAAATCGGGGGCAAAATAGTGAAGAGAATTTGTTTGTATTAATTTGGGGCTGGGCACCCCGCTGCCAGCTCTTCTATCAATTGGATAAGAGGATAAAGCCGCTAGTCCAGGGTGTGAAATTCCAATCAACAAGTGAGATAAAGATTCTCTATTTACGTCCTCATGAGCTAAAACAGGAGTAATTTTGAAAGTTTGAAAGGTAACACGTGAGCAATTTACTTTGCAGTGGAGGTGAAATACCACATGTAGGTAGGTATGTGGACACATTTTGCATACTTTGGTTTTTGGGAGTTGGATGCACGAGTAGAGCTCATACTCAATACAGGTGGAGGCTAGCAAAAGACTGAGAGCTACAAATTAGGAGAGCAATAATGGCCATAATCATGCATAGCGACAAAAACATCATTAATCAAAGCATAAGTGGTACCACAAGTTCAAAAACTAAATGTTCATAGAGGATATTGGTGTCTGGTTCGTAGTCATAAACATGGTGTGAGCATGTGCCAAGTCAACCAAATAAAACATTCAAAGGAGAACACCAAAATTTATGCTTCAATGGACAAGAACAACTCATGATTCTTTCAATGGCACATTAAACACTCTCAGCTATTTGAGGCAAATCATGCTACTAAATAACCACTAGGATTAGAATTAAAATAACATCTAGCATGATATGAAAAAGTCTAGCCATACTCTATACAAGCTTCTATTTGCATTGTTTATAAATTCTACCACATGCAGCAGTTTCTTTTCCCAACAAACACCATACAAAATATGTTTTAACAAAAACTCTCTAAATGATACATAAATAAAACATGAGAGTACTCACATAACACTTCTAAAATTAACATATCTGAATAAGAGATGCAATGAAAACAAGAGCTAAACAGGAAAAAAAATCGCAGCTGCTAGAAGGAAAACTAATAATACGAGCATAACGTGTATTCAAATGAAAAAGCGGAGTGTGTCTCTCTCCCAAACAAGGATTGTAGGTTCGAATTATATTATTTAAGCAAGGAAAACAAAAGAAAACTGAACGAAAAATAAAAGACGCTCCAAGTAAATTTCATATGATGTGACCGAATAAAAATATAGTTTCACTAGAAGTGACCTGATAGATTGCTGATGAAGAAGGGGATGCCTTGGACATCCCCAAGCTTAGATGCTTAAGTATTCTTAGAATTTGATGGTCTGAACCACGGGGGAATCCCCAAGCTTTGACCTTGCACTCTTCTTGATCACATATAGCACCCTCTTCTCTTGACCCTTGAAAACTTCCTTCACACCACACTCAAAGAGTAATTCGCATTAGAGGGTTAGTGCAACAATAAAAAAATGCATGGGTTCCGTATGGGAACAAGTGATATTGATACTTTTAAACATTATCTACAGCCATTGATGTTTCGTGAAGTAAACAAATCCACTTGAGATCGTAAAAGAGCAATGCAAGAAAAATGGCAGAATCTGCCAAAACCAAAACAGTTTGTAAAGACTAATTTTTTCGGGGCACTTACGTTGTTCAAATCGAAAAACTTAAAGAATGGAAAAGTTTCGAAATTAGCTGAGTAATAAGCATAAAAAGTTTTAGGTCATTTCGAGTTTTCTGTGAATTATATGTTTTTTACGGTGGACAGAAGAAATCTATTTTCTACGCAGAAATCCAAAACCAACTCCAACTTTCGTCAGAAACTTTACTTGGCACAACTAATACATGAAAATAAAGATACAAAGGAGTTGCTAGAGGAGTATAAAACCCCTTGAATCCAAGAAAACAGAGAAAAACAAAGCAAAAATAAAACCATGGGTTATCTCCCAAGAAGTGCTTTTCTTTAACGCCTTTTAGCTAGGCCCACAAAAGTAGATTAATGTGTTTTCAAGTGAAGAAGATGCTCACATAAGAAATATGAATTAAAGCAAAAGAGAGCATCAAGAATCTAGTATAAAAAAATTTAAGTCTAACCCACTTCCTATGCATAGGAATCTTGTATAGAAATAAATTAAAGAAGCTCAAACTAAAAATCATGGGAAGGTAGAACAAGAGCAACTTTAAAACTTTCAACAAAAAGAAAGGTGTTTTAGTAACATGAAATTTCCTACAACCATATTTTCCTGTCTCGTAATAATTTCCAGTAGCATCATGAAGAAACTCAACAACATAATTATCACATAAAGCATGTTTGTCATGGTCTAAAAGCACACAGTTCATATCAAGCTCCAAAACAGTGGGATCAAAATTTTAAATCAGCTCCTCTTTTTTCCCACTTTTAGCAATATTAAAACAAGATGATTGATCACTCAAAAGGTATGGGACACATTACAGCAATCATATTTTCAGTAGCATTATAATTTATAACATCAAGTAACATGGGACCATCATCAAGAGCATTATCATATAAATTTTCTAAACAAACTTCCTCATTATCATGCATATCAATAGTTGGAATAAATAGAGGATTGTCATGGGATTTATCAAAGTAGCATGGATTATCATAAATAATAGTAGCAATATCATTCTCACAAGTTTCATTCATAGTAGTATCAAGGTCACAAGTATAGCCAGTATCGATTTCATCAAAAAAGGGATATTTCAAAATAATCAATAGGATCATCATAATTATGAGTTAAAGAGTTGCTCTCGTTTGGAGGTAGACATGGGTAGCTCCATTCTTCCTCCTCTTGATCATCACTCTCCTCCTCTCTTTCAGCCAATGAGCTTCCAGATTCAGCAATTTCTTCTTCCATAGGCTCCTGCAAGGCATTAGTGTCTTCCTTAGGCTGAGAGCATTTATTAAGATATTCCATTATGTAGTAATTACAATCCTTGTAATTATCAAAGAAATATTCAAGTATAGCATAAATCTCATATTTATAAGGTGAATCATTAATACTTTCAAGCAAATAGGCGATTTCCAATGCACCCTTCCAAGCAATAAATTCTTCAATTTGTTCCAAATCATAAAATTCATAATTTCCCTTAACATAAGAAGATATGGTAACATTATCATTATACTCACACTAAAAAGGTAGGTGTTTATACCTCCTACAGCAACGAGATTTATCAAAGCAATAAGTAACATTATAAGTAGAGCACAAGTTTCTAGCATAGTCATAAAATTTATTAATTTGCTCCCATAAGTGTATCCCTTTTTTTGTAACAAACGGTGTTCCTTATAATATTTTTGTTGTCCTTCCGTGAACCCACATTGCCAATAAGATCTAGTTTCAAACACATTAACCATTGATAGAAAGCATGATAAAGCAAAAAATAATAACTCGAATAAGAACTTTTTTTTTGTGCTTTTGATAAAGAGAAGCAGACAATACAAAATAAAATAAACTAAGCAAAACTAAAACAAAGTAAAGAGATTGGAAGTGAGAGACTCCCCTTGCAGAAATTCTCTTCCTCCCCGGCAACGGCACCAGAAAACTTGTTGATGGCTAACGTTCGTAAACCCCAGGAGAAAGGTTGTGAAGAGTGCAGCGTTAAGTTTTCCCTCAGAAAAGAAACCAAGGTTGATTCGACCAGTAGGAGGACAAGAAATTTCTGAAGATTGATGTAGCTGAGGTGGCAGGGCGCACTACCGGTTCAGCAGCAACGTGCAACCTACACAACACAATCAACTCACTTTGCCCCCCAACGAAGCAGTGAGGTTGTCAATCTCACCGGTTTTGCTGAACACAAAGAGGTTAAACATATGGTGTGGAAAACAATATGAGAACAATATGAAAGCAGTAGCAGAAGTGTGAAAACAATGAAAGAAGTGTGAAAATAGTAGAAGCAGTGTGTATTATCAGTATGAGAAAATGGACCGGGGTCCAGAGTTCACAAGTGGTGTCTCTCCGTGAAAGATAAGTAACATGTGTGGTGAACAAATTACAGTTGGGCAATTGACAGAAATGAAGGTTGCACCGTAGTGCATATGCAATACATAAAGATTACTATGTGATTCATGCGGGCATCACAACAAGATACATAGACCGTCATCCAACTGCGTCTATGACTAATAATCCACACTCCGAATATCATCCGAACAAACGGTATCAAGTTGGAAGCAACAGATAATTGCAGTAAGCAAAGTTTGTAATATAAACAATGTAAACGAAGTAAACATCGTTGTTTTCTCCCTAATGGTAACAACACATCCTCCATCTGTCACGTTCCTGTCACCCGAGCACAGATGCAAAGGAGGCATGAACCCACTATCGAGCATAAATACTCCCTCTTGGAGTTACTAGCATCTACTTGGCTAGAGCATCTACTAATAACGGAGAGCATGCAAAATCATAAATAACATATGCATGAAGACAACATGATAGATTGATAATCAGAAGACATAACATTCAACATTCATCGGATCCCATGAAACACAACATGTAGCATTACATAAAGATGATCTCGAACATGTGAGGCTGCTCACGAGATCTAAACATGAGGCATTAAAGTGGAGGAGACAACCATCTAGCTACTGCTATGGACTCGTAGTCGATGGATGAACTACTCACGCATCACTTTGGAGGAGGGCATGGTGGTGTAGACCCCTCCGGTGATGAATTTCCCTCCCGTCAGGGTGCCTGGGAGAGCTCCAGAACCCTCCCAATCTCGGGATGACGATGACGGCGACCTCAAGTGTTTCTCGGGAAAAAGTGGTATGTCTTTAGGTTTGATATGCCGGGGAGAATAAATAGGCGAAAGAGCGATGGCGGTGAGCGCCCGAGGGGCCCACACCACCCCCAGGCGCGGCCACGGGGGGCGCGCCTCCCTATGGTGTGGCCTCTCTCCGGGCCTCTTCGGGACTCCGTGGAACCTTCGGGAATTCTAAAACTTCCAGGCTTCGAATTTTCCAATTCCGAGAATATTTCCAAAACAATTTTTCTGAAATTAAAAACAGCAGAAAACATTGAACTGGCTTGGTGGCATCTTGTCAATAGATTAGTCCCGGAAATCGATAGAAATGACATAAAGTGTATAGTAAACATATAGTAAATAACATGATAACAACATGGAACATTAGAAATTAAGGATACGTTTATGACGTATCACCTCACAGTCCACCACGTCACCCCAAATTCGACCATCCGTTCGATTTACCACGTGTGGCCATATTTGCAGCTCGTGGGTTCCACCTTCCCACGCTCAATCCATGTTGCCTTGGCTTCACCTACCTCGGCTCCTCACCTCCCAAGTCCCCCCCCCCAAAGGCTAGCACGAACGCAATCACTCGGCTCTGGTTCCCCTTGTTCCACTTTCTTTCCATTAATTCCCAACCAGTCTGGCCTCCCCCGCTCCATCTTCTTTTAATTCCCATGCTCGGTAGTCCATGGAAAATTGGAGACCACTAGCACATCATTGTATCTACGCCCAGCCGCCAGATGGTTGCGATCGGCTTCTTCCACATGAAGCTTCTCGGACGATTCGAGCAGGAGAGACGGGAAGGACAGGGCAAACAGAGGTTGTGTGAGAGAAAGAAGGCAGGGGAGTGCGGCGGCAGCTGTGTTTACGGACGATGGACGTCTCCATGACAAAGAACGATAGGCACACATCATCCTTATGGTATGTTTACAAATTTTATAATTCTGAAGTTAATCCCTCCCGCTTCCATCTCTAGCAGGTTTGTGTATTTCTTGTATGTGGCAGCTCTGTTTTGTTACGCAAGAGAAATTGTTTGTCTGGGTTGGTTCTTCCAAATGTGCATCTCCATGACAATGAACGATAGGCACACATCATCCTTATGGTCTGTTTACAAATCTTATACTTCTTAAGTTAATCCCTCCCGTTTCATCTCTAGCAGGTTTGTGTATTTCTTGTATGTGGCAGTTCTGTTTTGTTATGCAAGAGAAATTGTTTTTCTGGGTTGGTTCTTGCAAATGTGCAGAAATCGTAACGGACTATGTTGTTCATGGATATTAGGTTCTTACGTATGTGCAGAAATCGTAACTGACTCAGTTCATACCGTATTTATTTATCCCCCTAATTACATGATTTCTTCTCTTTGAAGCAACAACATACGCCTCCATTTGAAGACAATCGGTTATTTATGGGAGAGACATAGAGAAATATTATCCCACTAAGGTGAATCTCAGTCTTAGATAAGGTTATGTTATTTAAATTGCTCTCAGAAGTCATTTCTGATCCCATTTAGTTATAGGTTTTACAAGGATATCTAACGCCAGCACTTCAAATCAAATTAATTCTGCGTGTTTAATATTTGGTACGGTTAGCTCAGCACAAGTTTTGGTTCACTAATATGGGAGCATGTTATTTGATATGTTCTAGTTACAACTATTGTGTTCATATTTTTAGCCCAAAGTTGAACTGAGAGCAAAAACACTGCAGCAATCCGCGGGGTATCATCTAGTTTTTTAAAAAGGTTGGAAAAATATCCGCAGATATAAGAAAAAAAAGTGAGGTTGTTAGTTATAATTGATGAGTTGGACATAAAAGCTGAAACAGTTCCATTAGTCAAGCCGAAAGGCTGGGGGAGACGGATGACCAATTAACCAAACATCGACGCGAAGAAGAGACTAAGTGGGCTCAAAGAGTAAAGGTTAAATACATGCATGCATGTAAATAATACATCATACGTTCGTATTACTGCAAATGGTAAATTTCATGAAGTATTCTCTTATAGTTTAAACAAGATGATGGAATCATTGTAGGTAAGCAGAATTTAAAGGTCCATACTACGAAATAGTGCAACAAACTCTTTGGGGCGCCTATCGCGACAAGTATTTCTTTAAAGAAAAATATGATTGATGATATCCCACAACTATTTACCGAGTAAAATGTCATTCTTACAACTCACTTCTTCCAAATTGAACATAACAAAACTCCCTGCATATCCTAGAGGGGGTTGTTGGGGGTTGTTGTTCCACAGGAGACAATCCATGAGCTTCATAGGAAGAAAATTGCTGATATTCTCTATAAAGTTGACTTTAAAAAGACATATGATAAACTGAAATTACCCTTCCTTCAATAATCACCGCGTACAAAACAATTTTCACCAATGTAATATGAATTAGGTGGAAATAAAGTTCAATAATGATATTGGACATTCTTTTCATACTAGAAAAGGTTTAAGACAAGGAGTTCCCATATCTCCTGTGTTTTCCATTTTGTCGTACATATGCTATCTATTATTATTGCATATGTAAAGGAGGATGGTAAAGTAGGTGGTATCATCCCTCGTTTAGCTAAATGGGGATTTCTATTCTACGAGATGCTAACGATACCATTTTATTTTTGGAGAATAATCTTGATAAGGTTGTTAATACGAAGCTCATTTGATGTATTTTTGAGCAACTATCTAGTTAAAGATAGATTTCCACAAAAAAAATTATATTGTTTTGAAAAGGCAATGGAAGAGGAACAATAGTATAAGAAGTTTTATAGCCGTGGGTTCGATTCTTTGCCTTTTGATATATTGGGATACCTATCCACTACAGAAAATTCCGTAATTCGGAATGGCAACCAGTTGGGCACCGCTTTAAAGGAAAAATTGGTTGATAGAAGGGCAAGTTACTCTTGTATGGAAATCGTCTTGTCTTCATAAATTTTATGCTTATAAGCATGCCAATGTTTTATGTTATCTTTCCCTGAAATACCGAAAGGGGTAGAGAAGTGTCTCAACTTTTATAGATCAACGTTTTTCTCGCAAAGCGATGACAAAAACATAAATGGCAGTTAACATAGTGGGATATAGTTTGTAGACCTAAAGATCAGTGGATTCTCGAGCTTTAGAATATGTGTTTACTCAACAAATGGTTGTTAAACTAAATGAAGAAGTGATGCGGAAAGAGTTGTTATACAAAAAATACCTTTCAATCTAAAATTCTTGCTTAGGTGCATTAAAAGCCTACCGATTTTCTTTTTTTGTAAGGTATTTATGCGTTTTAATGATGGGTTCTTTACTATAGTTTTTAAAATTCGAAATGGTGAGAGTACGAGGTTTTGGGAGGATGTCTGGTTAGGAGATGTGCCTCTCTCTCAAAAGTATCCATCCTTATATAATGTTGTGCAACACACGGATGTTTCGACTCGCGCGTTTTATCTCAAACAACACAAAATATTGGGTTTCTACGTGTCCTAACTGGCAAATAAGTGGACCGCATGGCTCCACTTGTCTGAACGATTGACAATGGTGCATTTATCAGATAAGCCATACAGTTTCATTTCGAAACTAAAATGTATACGGTCAAATATATGCATGGGGACCTTATGAATGAGCATGCAAGTTTTCTTCACAAATATCTCTGAAAGCTAAATTTCTGCTAAAAAATAAAATCTTCATGTGGCTTCTTCATAGACAAGTTTTATTGACTAAGCATAACATCGCTATGTGGCAATGTCATGAGTGTAAGAAATATTGTTTTTGTGACTCAAGGAGGCCATTGAGCATCTTTTTCTCTCATGTCCTTTTGCTGGGCTAGCATGACACGGTGTCCAATTTACTTTTAACTTACCTCTACCAATCGGTATTATAAATATGTTTGGAAATTGGTTGAATGTAGCTGATAATATTTTTGAATCCGTATAGGAGTTTTGAGCTTAAAATTGGTCTATATGAAATTGTCGAGACATCGTAGTAGATTTTATAGACGGGGGTGTCATGAGACTACCGATAGAGACGTGGGGGGACGTGATTGCACGATGATCAAGGACACAGGGTTTTACCCAGGTTCGGTACGACGCAGTAATGCGGCGTTCCTACTCCTGCAATCTCACTATTCAGGACTAAAGCCTGGGAATACAGAGTACAATGTGAGGTTCTATTAGCTACTCGTCAAGGATCAACCTCTCGGCGAGTTAGCCTTTAGCTTCTTGTCTATCTATCTTATCTCCCGTCCGGCTTTACATAATAGCCGGGTTAGGGCATACAGAGAAGGAAACCTAGAAGACTACGGTATGTGTTAACTTGGAAAGTAAGGAATCCGCCTTCTGCTCCAAGCCATATCACGTGGGCCGTGATCCGGGTTCTTCTATAATCCGTCTTCCGTGCGTCATCTTACTGGGCCGCCCAATGGACCGTACCCACTACCATTTAGGACACCCTGGTAATCCGGCACTTTAGACTACCATTTGATATACCCCTAGTTGGTATATATCCAACAGTAGCCCCCAAGAAGGATTAAGACTCCGATTTGCCGTCTTTCGTCAAGTGTTGCATTCTTTCCGAGAAATATAGGCTCTCTGTCTTGATTCTTCTTTTTATCAGAATAATGTCATAACGCAAAACTCAGATTTCGGAAAATCCGGCTTTTCTTCCAAGAATCTTCGTGGAGAAGGAACTTCCTGCGTCAGCGCTTTAATCTTGCTAACGTCAGGGACGTTTGGCGTTTCGAGCGGGAAACCCTGAAACATATCTCTGACAGATTCTCGCGGGAAACGAGGAGATAGCAATAACCACCCGTCGTTTCATTTCCCGGAATTTCCGGCGAGTGACACGCGTTGATCATCCAACGGTCAAAAGAGCCGTTAGCACGCATCGCGACGAGTTTCCGGCTATAAATAGTCGTCTCCGTCCCCTCCGGCAAACCTTCTGCTCCCAGCTCTCTTCTGCCTCCACAACTCCCAAGCACACTGCGAGCAGAGCGAACTTCCAGCGAACGCACGAACGCCGTCCGGGAACTCACCTGAGCGCACGGTTTCTCCATCGCGCTGCCGAAAGATGGCCTCACCGAACTCTTCTCCAGCCTGCTCCGTCGCGGCGGAGATCGACGAGATCATTAACACCATGGATCCCATGGTGGACTCTCCACTACGTGCAACCGGCGACGAGCCGGAGAAGACCGTTGGCGGCATAGCCAGTGAGGAAACTCCCCTTTCCGCCACCAATCTCGCGGGATCCTCCTCCGCGTCATCCCCGCCGCTCGCGCCCGAGACGGCGGAGGAAAAAATCATCCTCGTCGGAGAGGAGCTCGCGGCCGCGGCCGCCGCGGCGTCTGCCGCCACCGGGGCGGAAGACGAAGGGGAAACTGTCGGCAATTGGAGCCAGAGCAGTATTCCACCTTCCCTCCTTCCGACAATGGAGAAGGAGGGGCTGCTGCTGAACGGTAAATGATGGATCCCGGAGGACGAGTCCGAGCCAACGCCAAAATACGGGGAACGCGTTCTCCTTACCTCCCACATCGCAAGAGGTATGGGATTGCCGCCTTCCGCCTTCTTTCTAGAAGTCCTCAACCATTACGGTGTTCAGCCTCATAATCTTCCTCCAAACTCCATTCTTTATCTAGCCGGCTTCCAAGCCCTTTTCGAGGGGTATTTAGGAATAGCACCTAGATTAGACTTTTGGCAATACTGCTTCGGCGTGAAACGTAACCCTACAGAGGGTGTTCTTCCCATCTGCGGGACCATTTCTTTCACTCTTCGGAGATTTAGGGAAGACTGGTACCCAAAGATAAAAACATCAGAATCCGTCAAGTTTTGGACGGGTTCTTTCTTTTATCATCACGACATCCCGTTTCCCGGAAAAGAAAACGGGGTTCCTCCATTCATCACTTCCGCCGCCATTCCACAAGAGAGTTGGGCAGTCGAAGCAGTGCAAACCTTGCCGGATGATCTACTGAAGATCAAACGGCGTATTGCCAAACTTACCTCCTCTCAGTCTCCTCTGACCGGAACAGACACAATTTTGTGCTGGCTCGGTCGCCGTATTCAACCTCTTGCCCTCCGCCCCCGGCTTCTTTGTGAATACAAAGGCCCAGAAGACGGAATGAGAGGGACCAACAAAGCCTTCACAAAAAAGGATTTCAAGAAACGAGTCAACCAATTGGTCGCTACTCGCGACCAATATAAGGAGAGCTTGGAGATGTATCATGAGGAGAACCTTGTCCCTAAGGTAGTTTTACTTTTCCTTGATTTGGTATTCTCTCGGATTTTTATCTTTCTCTGATATCTCTGACTTATTCGGATTTTTTGCTCTTTCTGTAGTTCGACGATCTCACAGAAACAGATCTTGCATCCGACGCCGAACTTGACGAATTGGACGCCAGCTTTTATGGCGGTCGCAAACGTAAGAGGCAAGTGATCACAGAGGAGGTGATAAATCTTGATGGATTTCCCATCGCCACATCCAGGTATTTTTCTGAGGTTTTTTATCTCTCATGCCATTCTGGTTCTTCGAGGTATTTACTTCTCGGATCTTTCCTTTCCAGCCTTGCACCAGTTCCTTTGAAGTCAAACAAACTGAAGAAACATAAAGCTATTGCTGGCAAGGGAATGCCGTCTTCAGCTGCAGCTCCACCCACTCCAACAACTCTCGGTGGGGAAGATAAAACCGCGAAACCGGACGAACAATTCCAGCCGTCCAGCCAGCCTATTGCATCCAACTTGGTTGCGAGGGAAAGGGCGGAGCCGGAGATGGGTGGACCTTCTCGGACATCTGGAGAAGACGAGCCCATCCCTACTTTTGACAAGGACTTCAAGGTAAAGGAAGAACCTTTTGACGATCTCGGATACATTCGTCCGGCAGCTAAGAAGTTCTTCGCTCCTTCTCCCCTGATCCATCCTTGCCCACAAGGCGGACTAATTGTCCGAAATAACTTCGTGTTTTCACCTCGTCAGGTCATCCAAGACGGCCTGCATCATGTTGGAATTCTTTTTTCTGAATATGTAAAAGAATTCAACGAGAACTTGTCAGGTTTGGAGCGGATGAGCCAGGTAATATCTCTAGCCCCCAAGAAATAAGTCAGATGCATGCTTTTAACTTAATGCTTTCAACTTTATTATGCTTGATGCTAACTTAAGCATTTTGTTTCATTTCCGTGTTTCAGCAAACCGCTGAAAGCATAAACATGGAAGTTTTCGGCAAATTAACGGTCAAGAATAAGGAGGTTAGAAGCCTTCTTTCTATTCTTGAAGTTAAGGAAGCGGAGCTGGTATCGTCTCAGCATCAGCTGAAGGAAACAACAGGTATTTATTTCCCGTGGTTTCACTTTTAAGCTTTTTTCCTAAGTACTTTTCCGAGTTTTCTAACTCGGTATTTTTTCTCGCTTTTCAGCTGCTTTGGCGAAAGCCAAACAAATTGCTGAAGATGTCGGCAATGCCGAGAACCTCCGCCGGGAGAACCTGGACCTTCATAAGAATCTTATGAAGGTTCAGAAGGAACTGGAGGCCAGCCAGCTAGCTGTAGGCATTGCCCAATCCAATGCCTCCAACCAAGCTGAGAAAGACAAAGCAACTATCCGGGATTTGGAGAACGCTTTGAATCTTCGCCTGGAGGAAGTCTCCGAGATGGATAGGATTCTCGGTAAGTTTTCGACTTTTACCGGATTTTTGACTTTTTACAATCTTTCCCTGCTTTCGTCATAATCCCTTGGTCATTTGTCTGAAATCAAGAGATGACCCCGCTCTTACTCGGATTGAAAAAATCCGAGCTTTCGGGAAGGTTTTTACCGCGCTCAAGGCTGCGGGCATGCAGCTGATCAACAAGTACCTTCCCGCAAGGACTAGGGAATTCTCGGAAGTTGAGAAACTTCCGGAGGCTATCTTGGAGGTGGCGGAGTCCAAGGAGTCCACTTTGCGCTCTGCGGTACGGGGTGGTGCACGCATGGATTTAGGCCTTATGCGTATGCATTACCCCACTGCCAAATCTTGGGGTGTGGCGTCCGGCATCCCACAAGGGTATACGGACACCCAGCGGACCAACATCTTCGACGAGATCAAAGGCCACGCAACCAAGATTTCTTCCATGGTCAACCTCTCCATCCTCTACCCGTAGGAGGCAATCCCGGACACTCCAGAAGAATCCTCCAGCGAAGATGACTCAGATGCTTGAAGGAGAAATCCGGGTCCTGGGGAAATAGAAAATAGGAGCATTACCGAACTTTATGTTGTAAACATTATTGTAATGCTTCTATCCTTTTGAATGAACAAGTACTCCGCCTTTTGCAGTTTAATGTTACATAATTACTTTGCAAGTTTTTTCGGGTTATCATTCCTTTATCTTCTAAATTCTCTGGTTTGTATGCTTTAACTGTCCTTAGTGCTTTAAATGGCTCGATAGCGTTTTAATCTTCATGCCGAGTGACTGGGAATGACCGATCAATCAAAAAATCGGAAACATGGATCATGCTAAAGGCATTTTTTGCTTACTAGCTTCAGTGACCCAGCACAAAAACAATCAGATAATATTTAGAGAATAGCTAAGGAATTTTTATATGAAACTCAGGCACGCAGGCACAATCTGGGTTTCCTTAAACCTTTTTTAGGCTGAAAATCGTTCAGTTTTTTAACTCCGAGCACGCAGGCACAATTTGGGTTAACATTGAGTATTTTGAAAGATCTTTGGGAAATAGAAAAGGCGGAATATGTAAAACGTAGAAGTATGAATTCCGACAACTTTATTTCATGATCACAAAGATGTTTACATAGAAATTGAACTAAGTATAGAAGGGACGTAACTGCTGGATACTCCAGGGCCTCTTTGTCTCTCCTAGTTCATCATCTATCTTTCTCTTTCTTTTGCGATTCGGCTTCTCGGGATCATCTTCCGTATCTCGAATGTCTACAAGATAGTATGACCCATTTTTCATGGCTTTACTGATGACGAATGGTCCTTCCCATACTGGGGCCAGTTTGTGCTTTCTTTGCTGCACCAATCTTAGCACTAGGTCACCTTCTTTGAAAGAACGATGCCTGATTTTCCGACTATGATAACATCGTAAACCTTGCTGATATATGGCAGATCTTTGAAGCACAAGTTCTCGTTCCTCTTCTAAGAGATCGACGGCATCCTGCCGTGCGCTTTCGGCATCTAATTCATCGAAATCCTGTACTCTCGGGCTGTCATGGATCATGTTCGTTGGGAGAGTTGCTTCCGCACCATAAACTAGGAAAAACGGGGTTTGCCCTGTTGACCTATTTGGCATCGTTCGAATGCTCCAAATCACAGAAGGTAACTCTTCGACCTATGCTCCAGCTGCTCTATGAAGAGGGGATTCGAGTCTTGGGTGTATTCCTTGCAGAATTGAACTATTCATTCGTTCAACCTGTCCATTGGATTGCGGGTGTGCCACAGATACGAGATCTAGGCGAATTCCCGTTTATCGGCAATATTTTGCCAACTCTCCAATAGAGAAATTTGTTCCGTTGTCAGTTATTATGCTATGTGGAATGCCATATCTCATGACTATGTCAATAATGAAATTTCTGGCAGTTACACCGTCAATTTTTTTTATGGGTTTTGCCTCCACCCACTTGGTATATTTATCCACTGCAACGAGTAGATGTGTAAGTCCTCCTCTTGCAGTTTTGAATGGTCCCATCATATCTAGCCCCCAGACCGCGAACGACCATGTAATAGGGATAGTTTTGAGTGCTTGGGCCGGCATATTTGTCTGCTTGGCGTAATATTGACATCCGGTACATGTATTTACTATGTGCTCGGCATCTGTCTTGGCTGTTACCCAGAAAAACCCTGCGCGGAATGCTTTTTTGACTATGCTTTTTGATTGAGCATGATGTCCGCAATCTCCTGCATGGATTTCTTGCAGGATTTCTCGTCCTTCTTCTAGCGAAATACACCGTAGAAAAATTCCGATAGTACTGCGTTTATACAGGCAACCATTGATTACCGTGTATCCTTTGCATCGACGCTATATCTGTCTTTGCAAGACTTCGTCTGCTCCCTCCGGGTACTTTTGATCGACTAAGAAGTTTAAATATGGAATTGTCCATTCCGGGTTAACGAGCATGACTTCAATTTGACTCGGAAACCAGAGGATAGTCGACATCTCCACCTTTTATCGATGGTTCGTACAAATGTTGGACAAACACGCCAGGTGGTAGGATTTTCACCCTTTCTGATCCCATGCGGGCTAATGCGTCCGCGTTCCAGTTTTCCTCCCTTTTGACATGGAGTACTTCAAATCCCAAGAAGCAGATTGCAAACTCGTCCACCGTTCTCCGATATTCGGCCATGATGGGACTTTTTGCGTCCCAAGTTTGGTTGAGCTGGTGCTGTACCAAATCTGAGTCGCCATAGCATAAGATGCGCTTAACACCTATTTCCTTTGCAATATGCAGGCCATGAAGCAGAGCCTCGTATTCTGCCACGTTATTACTGGCATTGAAGTGTATTTGTAATACATACTCCATTGTGTCTCCTTTAGGGGATTTTAGGACTACACCAGCTCTAGCGCCCTCCTTCATCTTGGATCCGTCAAAGTGCATGATCCAGTACTCGGACTCCGGCATTGGTGTTTTTTCCATTGCTTCTGTCCAGTCGGCGACAAAATCTGCCAGAACCTGGGATTTTATTGCCGTCCTGGGTTGGTACTTAATGTCGAATGCTGCTAGCTCGATGCCCCATTTGGCTACTCGGCCAGTTGCCTCCGCATTGTTTATTATATCCCCTAGTGGTGCTTTACATACCACTGTTATGGAATGTCCTTGGAAGTAATGACGAAGTTTCCGAGATGCGAAAAATACGCCATATGCCAGTTTTTGATAGTGTGGGTACCTTTGTTTGGACTCGGAGAAAACTTCTCTTACATAGTATACTGGATGCTGATCTGGTATGCTTTGTTCGTCTTTCTTCCTTTCCACAACTATCACCGCACTAATAACCTGGTTTGTAGCCGTAAGGTACAATAACATAGGTTCTTCGTATTTTGGGGATGCCAAAATCGGAGCTTTCATCAAAGTTTCTTTCAACTGGGTTAATGCTGCATCTGCTTATTTTGTCCACTCGAATTTGTCGGATTTCTTCAACAATTTGTATAGTGGCAGAGCTTTGTCCCCTAGCCGGCTAATAAACCTGCTAACGGCTGCTGCAGAACCTGTCAATCTTTGTACATCTTTTACGCACGTAGGCTTGGAGATGTTTAAGATTGCTTTGATCTTTTCCGGGTTTACTTCTATTCCTCTATGAGAAACGTTGAAACCCAGAAGTTATCCTGAGGGAACCCCGAATACGCACTTTAATGGATTTAGCTTCATCTTATAAGTGCGCAAATTTTCGAAGGTTTCTCGCAAATCTTCAAGGAGTGTATCTTTTTCCTTGGACACGATAGCAATGTCATCCACGTAAACATGGACGTTTTTGCCAATCTGACTATGCAAACATTGATGCATGCAACGCTGGTAAGTTGCACCGGCGTTCTTCAGGCCAAACGACATGGTTATGTAATAGTACGTCCCATACGGGGTTATGAAGGAGGTTTTGATTTGATCTTCTTCCTTCATGTGTATTTGATGATACCCGGAATATGCATCCAAAAAACATAAAAGCTCAGATCCAGCAGTGGCATCTATTATTTGATCGATTCGCGGTAACGTGAATCTACCTTTTGGACACAACTTGTTCAAACCGGTATAATCTATACACATCCTAAGGGCAGTATTGTCTTTCTTCGGGACTAATAGTGGGTTTGCTGACCATTCAGTATGAATAACTTCCCGGATAAAATCTGCTGCCAAAAGCCGGATAATCTCCTTGCTGATGGCCTTTCGTCTTCTTCCGTCAAATCGACGGAGACCTTGTTTGACGGGTTTAGATCCTGGAATCACCTTAAGTTGATGCTCAAAAAGTTCCCTGGGTACGCCTGGCATGTCCGCGGGACACCATGCGAAAATGTCCCATTTCTCACGGAGGAACTTGATGAGCTCGCTTTTCTATTTGTCGGTCATCCAAGTTCCTACTACGACAAACTTTGTCGGATCTTTAGGATCTAGGATTACCTGTCTTGTGTTCTCGGAAGCTTTGAAGCTATCTGCTGGCTTCCAACTTTCTATTCCTTCCGACATTTCTGTCGGCGATACTTCTTTTGCCAGCTCTTTCAATTCTTTCTTTGCTATCACTTTTTATGCGCAAAGGGCGTTTTCTTTTTCCAGCTCGTTTCCCAATCTGAAGTCTCCTATTATGGTGATTACTCCTCCTTTTGGCCCTGGCATCTTCAGCTTGTTATAAATATAACATGATCTTGCCATGAATTCGGCGAAAGCTGGGCGTCCGAGTATTGCGTGATACACGCTTTCGAACGGCACAACCTCGAAGGATACTTTTTCCTGACGGAAGTGATCTTTGTCTCCGAAGGTTACATCTAGGGAAATTCCTCCTAGGGACCGTGCTTGTCTGCCAGGGACGATGCCGTGAAAACGTTTGTTGCTGTGATTGAGTTGGGTCTCCGAGATTCGCAGATGCTTCAGTGTATCCAGGTACATTATGTTAATGCTGGATCCTCCATCCATCAGCACTCTTTTTAGCCTAGTGTTTTGAACAATAGGACTTACAATTAGAGCTTGCGTGCCGGGTTCAGAGATATTTCCGGGATGATCAGACTGATCCCAGGTAATTGGTGTATTTGAGTATTTCAAGAATTTCGGGGTTGCAGGGACAACCGCGTTTATTTCTCGAAGCGTTCTCTTTGCCACCGTTGCTGAGGGAGTTGCCAGGAAAGTTAGGTTGCATTCTCCGTCAACTCTCGGAAACTTAGGCTCGCCTTTACGCTACTGTTCCTGGATTTTTTCGTCAGTGTCTGTTTCACTGTCTTCTTTCTCAGCTTCTGGCTTTTGCTTGGAGAATTTCCTCTTGGAGTTCTTCCCTTTGTTTCCGGATCCTGCACTGCCTTTCATATGCTTGTTCAGCCGGCATTGTGTGTTAGTATGGGTGGGTTTCCCAAATTGCGAGTGGTGGACACCGTTTTCCAACTAATTTTTTCCCACCCTTCTATGGTGTAATTTATCGGCTCTGTGCTTCTTCCTTTCCACTTGCTCCCATTTTCTCTTCCAAAGGCTATGTTAACTTCTTTGGGATTTTGCGTTGCTTTGGGAGTTGCTTTTTTCTCAGTGCGAGGGGTCTTTTTGGCTTGGATCAAAGTGTCGATATTGCCGCCTCTCGCTCTGATGTCGTCTTCGGCCGCTGCATGCTCATTAGCGGTTGTAAGCATAGATCCGAGATCTTTGTGCTTTTTGGAACCGATCATGAACGGTACGTGTCCGGCTTTTAAGCCATTGACGAAAGAATGCATTGCTTGAACGTCAGTTACTCCAGAGCAACTATTCTTCATTGCCGTCCATCTTGAGATGAAATCCACGTATGGTTCATCCTCAAACTGGGTGCAACGGTTTAGCTGGTTGATGCTGTTCGGGCGCTTGTAGGTTCCTCGGAAATGATGAGTAAACACTCTAGCCATATCATCCCAGCTGTCGACGGTTCTTGATGGTAATCCATTGATTCAATCCCTGGCTCCATCCAGTAACATTAGGGGGGAGGAATTTTACTGCCTCCAAATCTGTCCCATTGTTGATATGAACGGCTGTATAGTAGTCGGAGAGCCAGGTGTCCGGATTTGTGCTACCGGTGTACTTTTGGTATGTTGGACCAACTTTGGCAAAGCCAGAATGCAGAGTTATTCTTCGAATCCTATCAGTGAAACACTTGGGTCCAAAGTATAAATCGTCTCTTTCCGCTCTGTCTATGTGTGCGGAGTATCTGCCGGCTGAATGGACTGAAGGGGATCTACTCCTTTCTTTTCCATTGTGGCGCGGACGCGCTTTTCCGGGATTGTCTCTGTTTACTCCGTGATCGTGCCCTTTGGGATAAGGTGGAGTTGTACTCATGTATCTTTCCTTATTCCTGGGGGACGTCCGGGATCTCTCACGCCTGTGAGGCATATCCTGTCATCCAGCATTTTCTGCAGGGCGTCTCGGAGGCGGCATTGATTTTCCGTCCTTCCGGTTTTTCTCTTCCCGATCACGGGGATTAATTCCATCTTTCGGGAGATGGGATCCGGTTCTGGACGCTTCATCCCTATTGTCGGGTTTTTTCTTGTCCTTTCTCGGATCTGATTTCTTCTCTTTCGAATTGTTCGAGTCTCCAGGTTCTTCAGGTCCAGGTGCTCCAGCGGCGCATGTAGCTGTCTTGCATAGGGCGGAGTCTTCATGTAATTTCCCTGATCGCTCTTGCGCTCGCTGTTGTTGTTGCAACGCTTTTCCTAGGAAAGCGTACACCCCTTGAAGTTTTTCACCATTGGAGTACATATCGTTGTTGAGGATGGCGAATGCCGCTTCCGCGTTTTCTGCTGCGGTTTTGTATATTGGCTCGCCTCTGGCATCTTTGCCGTTTACCTGCTTTTGCCAAGATGGGTTGTGGAACCTTTCTTTTGGCGGCAGTACTTCCGGTTTTGCGATTCCGGGTAACCGCGTAGGTTTAATGCCAGATATATTCTTTCTCTGGTACTCCACGATTTCTTCCCGCATGAGCTTGATGTCAGCCTGGGTTTTTGGAAGTGTTCTCGAGTTCGAAATAGATGTTGTTGTTGCCTTTGGAGAGCTTGCCTCCCGGCTTCCAGCACTTCAGGGGGCTCGTGTGGTCCCACTGGTGTTTGGAGTAATTCATGTTCGTCCTGTTCCGTCATTGGCGGAACAAGGATTTCCTTCGTTTTCTTCTCCGCAGGTTTTACTCCGCTTGCGTCTCCTACTTCCGGGCTTTCATTGGCTGGATCAGCCGATTTCTTCTTCCGGAGCTTATACTGGAGCTTTTTAGCAGCTTTGTGTTTCTTCTTGGAAGAGGGAGGTTTCCTGCAGGGTTCTTCCTCTGTCAATTCCATGACGTCGGGGAATTTTGGAGAGGTTTCTCCTTCTTCTCTCTCTTCCTCTGGCGGAGGCGTTCTAGGGCTTTCCTGACCGTCGGCATCCGTTTTTTCAGCCGGTTTTGCCATCAGCACTTCGTGGAATCCCTCTTGGAAGGATTTGACCTTTCTTTCAAAAGCGTCTTCGTCTTCGGTATCGAAGTGATCCGATCCGGGTTCCGACTCTAATCTTGCCTCAATGGCGGCTAGTATAGAGTCAGCTTCCGAGTGCGTCGTGATGTCGACGGATGTCGGATCTTCCACCTCTGTTGTGGGAGTGTTGTTTTCTGCCTCTTGCACGGGATTGCTTTCATCCATATTTTCGGCAATCTCGGACTGCACCATGCCGATAAAGTGCGATTTAGCAGTATATCCACGATCTGAGCAAAATCCGGCATCATAGTCGTCTTCGACTGGGTATAGGGCGGGTGGGATAAATTTGCTCCCACCACAGAATCCCATTGCTTCTGCAGTTAATCCGATAAAGATGTTTGCAGATCCAATCGGTAAAACGCAGGCACTTACCAGGTGATTCCGCGTTGACATGTACGATCCGTTGTCGAGGAAGCGCCCGACGTCGTTGTCGAATTCCAAGCTTCCGACGGTTATTGTACTGCCGATTCCGCCGAGTATCCCCGATCTAAACATGACGCCTGACGTCGCTGGCCCCACGGTGGGCGCCAACTGTCGAGACATCGTAGTAGATTTCATAGACGGGGGTGTCATGAGACTACCGATAGAGTCGTGGGGGGACGTGATTGCACGATGATCAAGGACACAGGGTTTTACCCAGGTTCGGTATGACGAAGTAATGTGGCGTTCCTACTCCTGCAATCTCACTATTCAAGACTAAACCCTGGAAATAGAGAGTACAATGTGAGGTTCTATTAGCTACTCGTCAAGGATCAACCTCTCGGTGAGTTAGACTTTAGCTTCTTGTCTATCTTTCTTATCTCCCGTCCGGCTTTATATAATAGCCGGGTTAGAGCATACAAAGAAGGAAACCTAGAAGACTACGGTATGTGTTAACTTGGAAAGTAAGGAATCCGCCTTCTGCTCTAAGCCATATCACGTGGGCCGTGATCCGGGTTCTTCTAGAATCCGGCTTCCGTGCGTCAGCTTACTAGGCCGCCCAATGGACCGTAGCCCACTACCATTTCGGCCACCCTGGTAATCCGGCACTTTAGAGTACCATCTGATATACCCCTAGTTGGTATATATCCGACAGAAATTGTAGAAATAAGTTATTTTTTTAACAAGACTAGAGCTTCAGAAAAATTGAGGTTTTTTCTATGGCCACTCATTAGGTTATGCTATGGGCTTAGTTTCTCCCGATGAATCAGCAGGAACTTATGCATTATGGATGTAGATGGATGCTGCTGATGGTCGCTCGGGATACTTCCAGCCTTGCTGGTTGGTGGCATATTAGTAGACTGAAGATTTGTAACATTTTTGTGCCTATGATTCATGTATCAAACTCATGTGATCCATGATTATATTTTTACCCAATTATAAACTCCACAATGAAATTTATTGGGTACATCAATTGATGAAGAGGCTGAGGTTTATATCTTTTCAAAAGAAAAAATAGTATATAGTGCTGCAAATTAGGATCACGAGCAGAAAATTCGCAGGCATCACGCTTATTTAACCTTTTGACCAACCAGTTCTTGAGGTTTTAGTGATTTCTTTAATTCATTTACACCTCTTTTGTGAGTGATTTTATTTCTATTCTTCATTACCTTATAAACTCTTTGTGCATTGGAATTTCTAACATATATGTACACTAAAATCAATGTATATTCCATTTGTTCATATTTAGTTTATTAAAATGCAAGGAGAATCACTGTTCTTTGGGTTCCATTTGGACTTTATAGAGAGAAAAAAAACATGGTTTTAAAAAGGGAAAACGCTAAGGATCACCCGGGGGATCACGCGCTCGCATCCCCTGGTTCGTTCCGTCATGTACCAGCTAGGCCCACTTGCTCCTTATCTCTTTAGCATTCCTTCTCCTCCACTCGTTCGCCCACTTTTCCAGCAACCGCATGTCGAATATGCATCTCAACAAGTCCCTCGGATGAACCGATAGGGTTTCGAGTAAGAGAACGAGTAGGCGCTGGTGACAATCGTCGGCTAACAGGGGGCACGTTTTACCCAGGTTTGGGGCCCTCGTAGATGTAAAACCCTTACTCCTGCTTCTGACGATCTGTATTAACGAGTAGATCGGTTACAATGGGGGATGCTCAAGTCGAGAGTATGGTCTCAATCTCAAGGCTTTGATGGTGCGGTATCGCTTGGTCCTCCCCCTAGTGGTTCTCCTGGCTTTATATAGATAGCCAGGTCTCAAACCGTGCCCGGGGGGATACAAACCCTAACCCTAAGTCAGTTACATGTTTCCTTTCTTAAACCGCAAGGCTTTGCGGGTGGGCTTTGATTGGGCCTTCTAGAACAGTCCATGGCGTCTCCCTTGGAGCTTGGGCCTTGGGTCTTAGACCGGGTAGGCTCATCCGACAGGTCCAGGATCCATCCCTTCGTCAGTAGCCCCCGAGCGTTTACTCGGCTGAGAATCTGTCGGGTAGACGCTCAAAGTTTGTCTTGATTCCCTTTCGACTGGTAGCTTCAATCGCTTGAAGAGGGTGTGTACCCTGTATGTGATGCATTTCTTGTACTCGAGTATCGAGAAAATAAAAGTGCCAGTGTATTGGCTGTTTCCGCAGAAGAATGTGGCTCAGTTGCTTGGCTCTCCCGAAAGCTCATGGCCAATTAATTGCATCTAGGAAAAAACAGTTCTGGCCTACGCAAATTCGAGACCTCCGATTCAAATCTAATGAGGTGATTATTGCTACTGGGCCGTTGAGGTCTTACCGAGTCGAGCTTAACCTATGAGGGTACCCGGCGCGTCTGCTAGGATTTTTCTTCGTGTTGTTGACACAGAAATATACCGGAGGACACAGCTTGAGTGCGATTCCAAGCCCTCAAGAAAGATCTTTTGGGTCTTACCTTCGTATCGAGAGGATACGGCATCCGGATGTGCCTAGTCGGCCGAACGATCCAGGGTAAAGATGTGTATACATCGTATGTTAGAATGGAAGGGACTGCTCGCCGCGAATATTTCCTCACGAATTTGTGAGTAAGCAGTTTTTCCTTGTTTGAATTTACGCATAAGGATTTTGTGTTTTCCTGTCCATGCAAGAGAAATCTCTTGTCTGGAAGCCTTGTTTGTGCCTATACGAAAGAAATTTCGTGTCAAGGGCTTTTATGCGAAAGAGTTTTCGCGTCTTGATGTGTCCATACGAAAGAAGTTTCGTGTTATAGAGTTTATGCGAAGGAATCTTCGCGTCTTGATGTGTCCGTACGAAAGAAATTTCGTGTTCAGGATCTTATGCGAAAAGGTTTTCGCGTCTTGATGTGTCCATACGAAAGAAATTTCGTGTTTAGGATCCTACTCGAGGAAATTGTCGGGTTTGATGAGGTACGCAATGATGTCATTGTGCACTTTGTTTGTTCTGACTCCAACAGATGGGACGTGACGAAGTGAAAACAGAGCACGCTGGCCCACCTTGTCAGCTTTTTGACCGGAAACGAGACGTCGTTTCCTGTTTTTCCGCGAGCCATGCGCAGTAAATGCGCACGATCCGCTGTTAAGATCGTGGCATAAAATAGCTTTCCACCACCGCTTCGTTTTCACTTCACGCGTGGCAGCCGCGATGGGTGCCACGTTGCTTGATCTGCGGCCCAGATTGGATTGGCTCGTGTATAAATATCCATCCTTAATGGAAAGTGAAAACCTCCCGGTCATTTGCTTACCCATCTTCTTCTTCCTTGTGCACATCTCTTCCTCTGCAAGCACCCACCGGCTCTCATGACGGGAGATAAGAAACGCGGCGGCGCTGCTTCGTCATCTAGGGCGACTGAGGATGTCCTCGTGCTGCCCGCGGCGAGGACGGGCGACTGGCGCTCCGCAAACACCACCAACAAGAGCATCAAGGAGATGAAGAGGGAGGGCGACTGCTGCCCCCTGAGGGCGACAAACGTGTTCGCCTCGGCAAAAAAGAGGAGGTACCAAACCCTCACACAAACGAGCGCGTGATCTTTGCGGATCACGTCTCGCACGGGCTCTCACTCCCCCTTCATCCATTCCTTCTTGGTCTGCTGTATGTCTATGGCATACAACTCCATGACCTGCCTCCAAATGCTATGCAGCACATCTCGTGCTTCATCGTACTTTGCGAGTGCTTCTTGGGCATTCGCCCGCACTGGAGCCTTTGGAAGGCCCTATTCAAAGTGCGGGTCTTCCGCGAGAAGTCGCGGGTGGAGGATCAGCTTGGAGAGACGCTGCGAACTGGCGGCTTCGGAATCCAGGCGAAGACCGACAACTCCTACTTGGAGATGTACTTCATCGACTCCATGCAAGGATGGCGGAAGAAGTGGTTTTATGTCGTCGACAACAGCGCGGGTGGAGCCCATGAATTCCACCCATTCGCTGTTTTGAAGCGCCGGAAGTCTTGGACGCACAAGCTCTCAGTCGAAGAAAACCAGATCGTCGCTCCGCTACTCGCGAAGGTGATAGCTCTCCACGACCAGACAGCAGGGGTCGCGCTGAATGGTCTTCATTTGGCGAGCGTTTTCCTCAGGCGTAGGATCCAGCCTCTTCAAGAGAGGCCTTCAACTATGGGAGTACGAGGGCCCTCAGGACCCCAGTCGTGTGTGCCAAGATATCCTTTCGAATACTGAATTCGAAAAGAAAATTGCGGCTATCACCAAGCTGAAGGTAGGCGAGAAGTTTCCTGCTTGCCCTCTTGAAGCATTTGAGGCTTCAAGGCCTCCTCCAGCGGATGTAAGTTTACTTCCATTCTCTGTTTTAACATTTTTTGCCATTCGAGAGTTTTGTCGACTGAGTTTTCTCTTTTCTTCTTCTTCTCTTGTAGAGTCTGGTAATAGCTACATGCTATCCGCCAGTTTCTGCTGATGATGCTTTGGACTTGCTGGCGAGCAACGTTGAGGCTGCTCTCGACACCAGCGTTGTTGAGGCCGAGTCGAGCTCCGAGCACGGATCTTTAGACGACGTGGAAGAGTCGGGTAGCGACCTCCACCACCGCAAGCGCCGCCGGCAGGTAGACGATGAAGCCACTTCCAAAGATAGTTCTTTGGGTGGCGGATCTGGCAAGGCGACAGAGCCCCTCGTGGTGACGCCCTTGAACATGCTTCTTCCTCCAGCCCCCAAGTCGAAGATTGGCACCGCCTGGAATGCGGATATGCTGGATGACAACGACAACGAGTGAGTTCTTCCTTTCCTATTATCCTTTAGTCAAATATTTTCTCTCGTTTTCCTTATGCTTTTGTTCGATTCTTCCTTTCATGACAGGTTTCAATCCATCAGCCATGGTCAGTTTGCTTCCTCTATTTCTTCTGTGAAGAGAAAAGAAGCGGCTCCAGGCGAAACTCCAGTCGCCAAGGTCACCCAGAAACCTTCGAGCCCAGCACCGGCAGCTGCGGCTCCAGACTATAGACTGCCTGGCTTCACGGGTGGGGCTCCGGCGAACAAAGAAGTCTCGGGTAGCTCGGCGGATCCTGTGTGCACCGCCCGTTTGCATTTTTTTATATCGGGTGCACATCAGTTCTCCCGATGGGAGTAGCCCCCGAGGCTATACTCGACTGTGTACAGTTGTGAATAGGCTCAAGAGCTTTTTTCTTTCTTTGATGTTATCGGGTGGACGGCAGTGCTCCCGATGGGAGTAGCCCCCGAGGCTATACTCGACTGTGTACAGTCGTGAATAGGCTCAAGAGCTTTTTTCTTTAACTTGAAATTTGTCTTGTGCTTTTGCAGTCTCTTCTTGACTCCCTAGCCGTCATTGGCCGACGCGTGCTTTCGGCTGAGGCAGGTTGCGCCTCCCTTCGGCTGGATCGTGATCGACTTGTCGAGGACGGCCAAGCTCTCCAAGGTAGGTTAATCCACTCCATCTTTCTTCTGCTATCTCTTTTGATCATATCGGTTTTCTTTAGGCTGAATTCACTGCTCTACAGCTGAAGTCGATCTCCTGAAGGCCAAGAAAACCAAAGCTGCCTCTCGGGTGAAAACCCTTGAGGCCGAATTGGAGTCCACCCGAAAGGAGCTGGAGTCCACTCGCAAGAATTCGGTTGACTTTGAGGGGAAGCTCGCCGATGCCCAGGATGCGCTGAAGCAGTTGGAGGATGCTGGTGCTAAACACGACAACGATCTTGTTGGCATCATCCGCCCTCTGGCTCAGCAATTCGCGGGTAAGTTGTACTTGATTTTTTGCTGTGACGCGATTTCGATTGGCTATCTTGGGAGTTTACGGTGTCCTTTTGTAGATATCCTTGGTGTTGCACTGGAGCCACCTGGCAGTAGGCGATTGGATGCTTTGACGGACTCCTGCTCCCAGCTCCAGAAACACGCGAGTGGGATCTGCTCCCTCGTTGGCGAAGACATTCGAGTGCTGACGCAATTCCACGAGCATCTTCTGGTGGATGCCGCGGTTCCGCCCACGCTAGACGGCCTTCTGAAAGTTTTCCTAAAGGGTGATCTTCTTCAGGCTTACTCGGTTGCCCAATCTGAATGCGGAGCGAAGACGGAGTCGAGGGCCTGGAGAAAGCATACTCGAGCCTTCCTTACGACGACGCCACTGGCAGAAAGGTAGCGCTTCATCCTTTTGGCGATCCGGCTGAAGCCCTCGCCAAGAAGCTATCTGAATTGCTTGCCCGTGCTAGTCGCAAGGGACATCCTACTGCGAGCGCTAGTACCTCCGCAGTTCCATAGGATAGTCTATTTTTACTTTGCCCTTTCGATGTAATGAACCTTGGGATGCATTCCCGTATTTTTCTCTTAATCCAAGTGTTCTTTTGATGTCTAAAATGCCTGATTATTGCGATTGAAGCGTTACGAGCTCCCGACCCGAGCATCTGTTAAGTAGGTGGTATATTTCTCGAGTGGGCTCTTGGTGTGTATCTGAACTTGTTTCATTTCCTTCCAGGTTGTGGGTCCTAACGCAGAGTCTTCGAGTGGATTTGCTACACGAGTAGATCCCCTTGTTGCTGCTGTTAGTACATTTGCCGGACTCCGTGATCGTGTCGCAGATGGAGAGCGCAAGCTGAAAGCTTTGCGTGGAGTGGCTGATGTGGCTAAATCAAAGAAAAAGTTTTCGGCTGAGCGTGAATAGTTCGTGATGGAGGAGCTGGCAGCTGTTACCAAAGACATGCTTTGTAAGCATGCTAGCCCCCTAGCACTTTGTTGTTTACCTTCGCTTCACCTTTTAACCTTTTGCACTTTTTTTGCAGTTGTTGAGCCCGACGGTCCTTCTGAAACTCACTGGGTAGACAACCACATTGTTCGTGAAGCAAGTAGCTCGAAGCCGCATGCGAACAACTTCTGGTCTGACCGCAGCCGCGGCTTTGTTCTGGCTACTTTGAAGTACCGGGCTGGCCAGGCGAAGCTGCTTGTGGATTCTTGTCGCGAAGCCTTGTCTTCTGTGCACCGGACATTCTATCCGCTGGGTACCGTTCCAGAAAGGTTGAGCGACCTGCTAAGAGTGTTTTCCCGAGTTGGTGAAGTTCGCGAGTGCGTTCGTCAGCAGCTTATCTGCGGTGCTCAAGTAGCGCTTGCTTTTGTTCGGGTGTGGCACCCTGAGGTCAATTTCCCTTCTATGGCTAGGCTTCCTAATGCTCCAGTCGATTTTACTCCCCATTACGATATCGTTCAACCTGCGGCGGAGGAGATCATTCGATTGACTTCCGAAGAGGTTGACCAGATGCTGGCCGAAAGAACTGCTCATCGTCAGGCATAATCGTAGGATGTAGATATCCTGTTGCCTTGTATAGTTTACTTGAGATTTTGTAAGGTGTTTTATAAGGCGTGACCCTTGTTTGTACCTTGTATTTGTAAATTTTCCTCTAATGCTTAGTTAGGCGTAGCCCCGTGCATTTGGGGTGTATACCTGTTGTTTAGCATGTAAAATGAAGAAACACAAATAGCTATGGTTGAGAAACCATGTGTTTTTATTTATATGGCTGAGAAGCCATGTATTTTCCTCGAGCTACAAGATGGCTAGTAAATCCTTATTTTTGCAAATAGAATAATCCTAAGGATAGGACTTGCGGAGATGCGGAACATTCCATGGATTGGAGTAGATGCCACCGGTCTCAGGGTTCTTCAATCGATACGCGTCACATGGGATAACTTCGTGTATGATGAAGGGTCCTTCCCATGGTGACTCGAGCTTGTGCCCTTGTTTTTGCTTGAGCTGCAACACTAAGTCTCCTACCACGAAGGATCTGTGACATATGCGACGACTGTGGTAGTTGCGCAGTGATTGCTGGTATACCGCCGATCTTGCGAGTGCAATGTCGTGAATTTCATCGAATGCGTCCACGTCTTCTGCGAGTGCCTTGTTCGAGATTTCTTCGTTGTACGCGACAACTCGGGGTGCGCTGAATTTGACATCTTCAGGTAGTACGGCCTCTGCTCCATAGACCATGAAAAATGACGTATAGTTTGTTGACCGATTTGGCGTTGTGCGAAGGCTCCACAGTACTGATGGTAACTCCCCTGCCCAGTGCCCTACTGCTGGGTTTAGGCGATCGAGTAGCCGCTTCTTGAGGCCGGCTGAGACTAATCCGTTGGATCGCTCGAATTGACCATTAGTTTTTGGGTGAGCCACTGAGGTGAAACTGAGGGTGATTCCCTTCTGTTCGCAGAATTCCTGTGTTTCCTTCGCTGTGAAATTGCTGCCGTTGTCGGTGATTATGTTGTGCGGTAAGCCAAACCTGCACACAGTGGAGTTGAGGAATTTCATGATTAGGCGCCGGCGGAGGTGACTGGCATAGCCTCGATCCACTTCGTGAATTTGTCGACTGCTACGAGCAAGTGCGTATATCCTCCTGGTGTCGACTTTCGCAGTGGCCCTACCATGTCTAGCCCCCATTGTGCAAAGGGCCATGCGATTGGGATCATGTGAAGTTCAGTGGCAGGGGCGCACGGCTTGGGCGCGAATATTTGGCAAGCATTGCACTTATCGACTAGATCCTTTGCGTCGCTGGCCGCTGTAAGCCAGTAGAATCCTGCTCGTAAAGCTTTACCTACGATCGCCTTCCAGCTGGCGTGGTGCCCGGAATCTCCTTGGTATATATCTCGCAGTAGTTCCATGCCATCCTCGGGTGCTATGAGTCTCTGCAATATTCCTGATATGCTCTGTTTGTATAGCTCTCCGTTGAGCACCCAAAAAGCTTTGATGCGTCGTACTATCTGTCGAGCCTCGCGAACATCTGCTGGGGGCTGCTTGTTGGACAAGTAGTCGAGGTATTTCTGCGTCCAGACTCGCGGAGGATGTCAGTATTTTTCTTCGGGACCAGCACCGGGTTTGCTAACCAGGTGGAGATCTTTATCTCGTGGATGAACTTTGCTGCGAGTAACCTGTTCACTTCTTCTCCAAGTGCTTTTTGCTTTGGCTCTAAGAACCGTCGAGTTGTCTACTTGATAGGGTTGGCATCTTTATAAACTTCTAGTGAGTGCTCGGCGAACTCCTTGGGTATCCCTGGCATATCTGAAGGCTGCTAGGCGAAAATTTCCCAGTACTCACGGAGGTGTTCGACGAGCGCGCCTTCCTATGCTGGCGAGAGGGTGGTGGACACCATCGCCGTTTTCGTAGATTCGGTCGGGTGCACCTGATGTTTTCGAGTGCCGCTGTTTGCGCTGAACTCGAGCTCTGGAGCGTTCTTTTTAGTAAGAGGCATCACAGAGTGATCCGTGGTTTTTGCTATCTCTTCCAGCTCGTCCTGGATCCCCAAGGATTTGGCGATCTCATTGAACTCGATGTCGCATTTATTGGATTTTTGGAAATCGCCGTCGATGGTGATGGTGCCATGTTCCCCAGGCAGCTTGAGTTTCAGGTATGCATAGTGTGGTACTGCCATGAAACTGGCAAACGCGGTTCGGCCAAGAATAGTGTGGTACTGTGAGGGCCAGTCGACTACTTCGAAGTCGAGGAATTCTCGTATGTAATTGCTTCGGTTGCCAAGTACCACCTCCAAGTTTATTATTCCGAGTGGGCGGACTGCCTTCCCTGGTACTATCCCGTGAAAGGATATCTCTGATTGCGTGAGCCCGTCCAGGTTCCTGTTCATCCTGTGGAGTGTGTCCGCGTAAATGACGTTAATCCCACTGCCTCCGTCCATGAATACTCGGGCAAGTTCATAGTTGCATGGATGACGAGTGCGGCATGCCCTGGTCGATAGACTCGGGGGGGGGGGGGGGATGGTCCTCTTTGGAGAAAATTATCGGTTGGTCGGCCATCTTCAGATACTCGGGTTGGGATGGTGGCGCCTGGACAGCCATGAATACCTGTCGAGTGTTTGTTTTCTGGGCCCTGCGGGACGGGCAAACTTTCTGTATCATCCCTAGGAGTGCTGCTGGGTTCGGATATCCGTTGGCTACTTGGTTTGCGGCGGGTGGCGCTGGTAGCGCGGCTAGCACCGTGTTTTGGTTTCCTGGTGGAGGTAGGGCTTGCGGCGGGTGGAATCCTTGAGTTCCCCCTCCCGGGAGCTGCGGGTAGCCCTGGTTGACTGCTGCTCTATTTTTCTTTGAGAAGGCCTCGTGGATGTCAAGAAACTTTCGGCAATCCTTGAGAAGGTGTGTTGCCTTAGTTTTGTCAACGCGCTTATCTGTAAATAGATGTAGCGTGCAGTAACCATCGAGGTCCTCCTCGGGAGTTTTGTCCTCTGGCTTTGGCTTCCACTCGCGATTTCCGCGATATCCGCTATCGCGATTTTTTGTGAATTCTGCTGCCACCAGTTCCTCGCGATCATCGCGGTCGTAATGCTTTCTCCTTTTCTTTCGACCATGGCGATCGTCTTCTGGTGGTGGTGATGATGCTTTCTCATTGCGCACCGCGTCCTCACCGTTGGCCCATCTGTCGGCTATAGCCATCAGTTCTCCGATGGTTTTGGGTGCGGCCCGTCCCAGTTCTTCCCGGAAGGAGGTTCGCCGAGCTCCTTTGGCGAATGCCTCGACTGCAACTTCTTCTGATATATTTCCTGCTGTATTCCTAAGTGTGGTCCATCGCTGAATATATTCGCGAGTAGACTCGCCACTTTCCTGCTTGCAAACTCGTAGTTCCTCGATGGTCGCAGGTCTTTTGTATGTTGCCTGAAAGTTCTTGCAGAAGTCGAAGGTTAGATCGTCCCATGATTTGTAGCACGCCTTCGGTCTTCCTTCGAGCCAGCTGCGCGCGGCGCCTACAAGGTGTATGTCGCACCCGGACTTCTAGGGGATACTTACAGTCCGCTAAATAGTAGAACAAATGGCTTACGGGGCATACCGGCACCCGCATCTCAATATGAGCAGGCCAACACGTAAACGTGTGACAACCATTCTCTACTATTCATCGTCTGTGCAAACCATCCCATAGAAATCCAGATACTTCCATTGACGTACTTCAAAACATACACACATGGTACGTCAACGGCATTGGAACAATTGATATCACAACAGATCTCTAAGACACAAAAGATTGAAATAAGTTGCAAATAGCTCTCATTAGAGCAGAGATAGCAAATACAATCATCCAGAGGACACATGTCCCAACATATCATCATTACATCACAGCGGAAGCATTCCAAGTGTCTGAGTACAGACAAGATCCAAATAGGCCTAAGAGGCCGGAAACAAAAAGACGGAGCCCATCCACGAAGTCTCGGATCCTGCCCGGGTCCGCTATCTACTCGTCAGCAGTCTCGTCTTACTCCACGTAGTAGCCACCATGGGGATCCTCGGAAACGTAGTCTGCGGAAACCACAGCCCCAAAGGGGTCAGTACATAAACGTACTGGCAAGCAAGACTCACAGTTCACCAAAGTGTACCCAACAACATCAAGCACAGATGCTTTGGGTTCAACGGAAGAAAGGGTGATACAAAAGATGCTGCAGCGGGCTGCACTAACCAACTGCAGAAACATGCTACAACTTCCGGCTAACAGAAAGAAGATAAGATAGTGTATCGTAACCAACTACAACTAACATCAAACAAACCCATCCTGGATCTCGCCCCTTATCCAAAGAAGCAATCCGAGGATAAATCACATAGTTGGATTAGTGATGGTTCAAGTTATTGTGTCAATAAGACTATTACTAGTCAAGTTATCATTAGTTAGGTGTAAGTTGTTCTGAGTACTTGTTAGCCAGTACTTTCACCAAGTTAACCATAACCGCGGAAAACACGGCTTCTCGAGAAGATTTATCCCTGCAGGGGTGCACCAATTTGGCCGTACACGTAAGAATAACCCGCCAGATGGGAAGGCCTTTCCCACCAAGCGGGGCACTCAACACAACTCAACTCTTCTTCGCATCAAGCCCAAAGAACCACATGCTGTGCGTGCGCGGCTAATCGAGCCCCACGAAGAAAAGGGGGACCCTCATAGCACTCTAAGACCACGCCGCCCTAAATGCCGACTACAAAAGTTCCACCCTGGCGCCAAGGGTTCGCACCTGCACATGCATGCATCAAATGGAAAGCCCGAACTAAGGGTTGCGATTTGGAAGAGATGCGAATCGAATCAAATTGAGGGGGGCGCCCATACACGCTTCCCACATGCGGTTAGTGCGCTCATCATGGATCAGTAGACAAGACCCTTTTCCTAATTAGGGTCGACACTAGCAGGCCTCAAAACCACGCCAGGCCTCCTGCCGGTGCCTTATCAGCAAATTATTATTACCTCAAAATTTAAAAGGTTGTTGTTTAACATCGAGCCCCAGGACATAATGAAATATAGTAACAGAAAGTAACGGGTAACAGACTCGAGCAAAACAACCCTAAGCATGCTAGTAAGACACGGGCAACAAGCAAAAAGGTTATAGGTGTGGAGGTGAGGCTATATCAGGGTTAAAGGGTAACATGTGATAGGTTCGTAACAGAAGCAACGATTCATAGGGCTAGCAGAATAGACAACGGAAAGTATCGGTATCCAATGTTGAAAGGAACACAATGGTTCATGTGAGTGAATACTTGCCTGCAAACTTAGCATCCTGGTACTGAGCTAGATCCTCAGAAGGGGTGTCGTAAGTATCGTCGGTCTCAACGTCGTCGTCCATTCGAGAAGAAGCAAACAAACAACGCAGAGAGACAAACAATCAATAACATGGCATAATGCACAAACATGGGATGATGCATGGCAATTTAAGTGATGCATCAAAATAAACTAGTTGACATGGTAACATAACATGATTAAATGGACCCATCTGCAATTGGATTGCATATGGAAAGCCCATGAATTAAGGTTGGAATAATTGTTCTACAACTAAACATCATGTGTAAGTGAATTAGCATGATGCATGGATGAAGAAAACAGAAAGAAAACAACAATAGAGGCAATTGAAATGGACTTGACCAAGTTTGGAAATTTGTTTATTAAGTTATGAAAATGTGCTTCTTAAAGGTGTCACACAAGCATTTGTTGTTTTCATCAAGTTTAATTGTTCAAAATAGACAACAAAGTTCATATTTGAAAAGAGCACAAAATTTTAGTTGGAATACATGTTTCACTTATTGAAAAAGGAATTAAGATGAATTAATTATGAATTAAACAAGTTTAAACAAGATTTAAAAGGAGTTAATTCAAGTTTGAATTTAATGGAATTTTTATTTGTTCAAAACATTAAACCAAGCTCATATTTGAAAAGCTTATACTTTTATGGTTTGAAAACATATTTTATAAGTTCAAAAAGAATTTAATTTGACCAAGTTATGAATTTAGCAATATTAAATGATTTAAACAAGATTTAAATCATTTAACCAATTTTAATTATCCAAAACATGAAATAAAGTTTATATTTGGAAAGAGGGTTTAATTTAGCATGGAAAACATATTTTATTTGTTGAAAATGGATTTAAAATGAGCAAGTTATTAATTTGGCAATTTTAAATGCATTAAACAAGAAACAGTTGTTTTCAGCAATTTAAATTATTCAAAACAGCAAACAAAGTTGATATTTGGAAAGTACATGAAAAATGGGATGGAAACATATTTTGTTTGTTGAATTTGGAATTTTTATGCCCAAGTTATGATTTTTGCAAAATTAAATGAATTAAACAAGTTTTCAATTATTTCACCAATTTAAAATATTAAAAAAAGTAAACAAATTTTATATTTGGGTAGAGAATTTAATTTGGATTGGAAAACATATTTAAAATGTTTAAATTGGAGTTAAAATGAATTCTTTAAGCAATTTACAAATTTAGGTGTTATTCTGCCATTTTTTTATTAACTAGGGACTTAGGAAAAAGTTACAGGGGCCTAGAAGATAGTTAGCAGGGACCTGGGTGTGATTCTGTGAAGTTTCTGTATCAAAACAAAAAGAAATAAAAAGTTTGGTTTTTTGCTGCGGGAGGGGGACTCGAACCCAAGACCTCCCGTGCGCGCGTTTGGTTCTGCTACCACTGCGGTGTGCTTGTTTCGTTGTCAGGTAAGGGAAATGCGCAGGAGTTAAGGTGTTGCGCGCGGCCTGTACTGACGAAACTGAAGAAACTCGTGGCCTGTACTGCTAACTGAACTTTTGTTGCCGGTTCAGGGGACAGAGGAAGGCGGCCGCCAGTGGTGAGGAGCGATGCAGCAGCTGCTGCGCTCGCGTGGGGTTGCGGGCGTGCGGGTGGTGACCGAGAGGGAAGTGAGAGAGGGAGGTGAGACGAGGGGAGCTCACCGCGAGGGGGCAGAGGGAGGAGCACGTCGGGGCGGAGCAGGTGGCGACCGGCGACAGGAGGAGGACGGCGGCGGCGCTCCGGTCCTTCCCCGTCCGCGCCGAGGGGTCGAGGAGGTAGAGGGATCCACGGGGAATCCATTCCCGTGCCTCCCTTGGCTGGAGGGAGACTCCATCGGCGGCGATCGCCGGAGGGAGGATGGGGTTTTCGGGTGCGTTCAGGTTCAGAGAAAATGTGCAGATGCAGGGAAGAGAGAAAAGAGAGGAAGAAAGAAGAGAATGGAGGCGGGGGAGAGGGAGGAGAGAAAGGTTAGGGCTAGGGAGAGCATCGGCTAGGGTTTTTAAGGGGAGGAGGGAGGAGCCACGGCCGTTCGCTGCTGCGCTCGTCGACGTGGGAGTCCCGGATGTGCGGCCGTACGAGAGGTTGAAGATGAGGATCGAAGGGGTACGGGCCTGAGGAGAGGTGGGTTGGGCCTGCTGCCCCCCCCTCGCTGTTAGTTTTGTTTTTATTATTTTTCTTTCTTTATTTTTTTTTTGCAGATTTGAGAAAGGGAGAAAAGGAAGGGGTTTTTGTTTATTAGAAAATTTTGGAAAATTTTGGTATAGTGTAAATATGGTAACAGCAACATTTGCAAGTTTGGTTTTTTCAAAAAGTTCAATTATATTGCTGTTTGGAATTTGATTGAAATTTGATGGGATTTTAATATTAATTGATTAATTTGAATTAAGCAACTTAAAAGTGTTAAATTCAAGGTTATTTGAAACAAGTAATTGATTGGTTTTGTAAGTTTCATAATTTCAAAAATGGTTGCTGTTTGTAATTGAATTTGAATAACATTTGAATTAAGTGAATTATTAAAAGCCATAATTGTAAATAGTTTGAACCTTATGGTTTAATGGAAACAAATGATGGAAGTGTTTTGTAATTTTCATAAATTCCAAATGGTTGTTGTTTGGAAAAAATGCAATTGAATTTTGAAAGGAATTTGAATTAAGTGAATTTGCTATTAAATGAATTATTGGAACTTAAACAATTTGATGGTTTGAACTTGATAGTTTAATGGAAACAATTAATTGGTTTGATTTGAATATTCATTTGGAAAATTATAACATCACAAGTATGGAACAAAAGGTTTGAAATTTGATTTGAAATTCAAATAGAAACCAAAGGAAAACAAAGGAAAACAAAGGAAAACAAAGGAAAACAAATGGAAAACAAATGCAATGAACATGATGTCATGATGCAAAACATAAAATAACAGATAGCAAACATTCTAATGGCTATTTTTCATACTTGGGATGTTACAAAACGCCCCCCCTTGAAGGAATCGCGCCCCGAGATTCCTACTGAGAAAAGAAAAGGTCCGGATACTTCTTGCGAAGATCCTCTTGAGCTGTGACACGTGAAACACATCGTGCACCTTGGATAGTTTTTCTGGAAGTTCAAAACGATAGGCATTCCTGGCAACTCTTCTGGAAAGACGTCAGGGAATTTGCAAACCACCGGAACATTTTCGAGTAAAGGTAGAGGTTTTGTATCGAGGGTGTATAGCTGGATAGAACTTGATTCATAGACTATCTGGCCAGAAGGGTGGAACAGAGTTATTGGTTAGACGCCGGTAGAAGAACTGAAATGGAAGCAACAACAAGGTTTTAACGGGCGAAAAGGATGTTGAGAAGAACAGGATATCGAAGCAACATCGGGAAAACACGAGATCAAAACACTCCTGAGGTACTACGGAAAACCCATCCGGGCTTCTAAAGGATCAATATCTACTGCTTAAGGAATAGAGGATCTGCTTCCGGGTCTTACACGCCTCCGTTCTCAATCATGAGTAGGCAACATGATAAATCATGTCACAACCACCTCCATTCCTATGGTCTAGTAGATATAACTATCCTAGAGAAACCAGGATTCGTGAAAACCTAACTTGAAAGTTTAGATGAGAAGAGAAAACAACGTTGCACTTCCTTACCAGAAAAGGGAGGGTGGGTGGGGAAAGTAGAAAAAGAACAGAATTCCTACTCTCACGTTTCATTTTCCCTATATAGCTACAAAATAGTTTCTAGACTCAACTGCGACCAGTAAAAAGGGATCCTACAGGCAGACAGGCTCTGATACCATTTGTCACACCCGGACTTCTAGGGGATACTCACAGTCCGCTAAATAGTAGAACAAATGGCTTACGGGGCATACCGGCACCCGCATCTCAATATGAGCAGGCCAACACGTAAACGTGTGACAACCATTCTCTACTATTCATCGTCTGCGCAAACCATCACATAGAAATCCAGATACTTCCATTGACGTACTTCAAAACATACACGCATGGTACGTCAACGGCATTGGAACAATTGATATCACAACAGATCTCTAAGACACAAAAGATTGAAATAAGTTGCAAATAGCTCTCATTAGAGCAGAGATAGCAAATACAATCATCCAGAGGACACATGTCCCAACATATCATCATTACATCACAGCGGAAGCATTCCAAGTGTCTGAGTACAGACAAGATCCAAATAGGCCTAAGAGGCCGGAAACAAAAATACGGAGCCCATCCACGAAGTCTCGGATCCTGCCCGGATCCGCTATCTACTCGTCAGCAGTCTCGTCATACTCCACGTAGTAGCCACCATGGGGATCCTCGGAAACGTAGTCTGCGGAAACCACAGCCCCAAAGGGGTCAGTACATAAACGTACTGGCAAGCAAGACTCACAGTTCACCAAAGTGTACCCAACAACCTCAAGCACAGATGCTTTGGGTTAAACGGAAGAAAGGGTGATACAAAAGATGCTGCAGCGGGCTGCACTAACCAACTATAGAAACATGCTACAACTTCCGGCTAACAGAAAGAAGATAAGATAGTGTATCGTAACCAACTACAACTAACATCAAACAAACCCATCCTGGATCTCGCCCCTTATCCAAAGAAGCAATCCGAGGATAACTCACACAGTTGGATTAGTGATGGTTCAAGTTATTGTGTCAATAAGACTATTACTAGTCAAGTTATCATTAGTTAGGTGTAAGTTGTTCTGAGTACTTGTTAGCCAGTACTTTCACCAAGTTAACCATAACCGCGGAAAACACGGCTTCTCGAGAAGATTTATCCCTGCAGGGGTGCACCAATTTGGCCGTACACGTAAGAATAACCCGCCAGATGGGAAGGCCTTTCCCACCAAGCGGGGCACTCAACACAACTCAACTCTTCTTCGCATCAAGCCCAAAGAACCACATGCTGTGCGTGCGCGGCTAATCGAGCCCCACGAAGAAAAGGGGGACCCTCATAGCACTCTAAGACCACGCCGCCCTAAATGTCGACTACAAAAGTTCCACCCTGGCGCCAAGGGTTCGCACCTGCACATGCATGCATCAAATGGAAAGCCCGAACTAAGGGTGGCGATTTGGACGAGATGCGAATCGAATCAAATTGAGGGGGGTGCCCATACACGCTTCCCACATGCGGTTAGTGCGCTCATCATGGATCAGTACACAAGACCCTTTTCCTAATTAGGGTCGACACTAGCAGGCCTCAAAACCACGCCGGGCCTCCTGCCGGTGCCTTATCAGCAAATTATTATTACCTCAAAATTTAAAAGGTTGTTGTTTAACATCGAGCCCCAGGACATAATGAAATATAGTAACAGAAAGTAACGGGTAACAGACTCGAGCAAAACAACCCTAAGCATGCTAGTAAGACACGGGCAACAAGCAAAAAGGTTATAGGTGTGGAGGTGAGGCTATATCAGGGTTAAAGGGTAACATGTGATAGGTTCGTAACAAAAGCAACGATTCATAGGGCTAGCAGAATAGACAACGAAAAGTATCGGTATCCAATGTTGAAAGGAACACAATGGTTCATGTGAGTGAATACTTGCCTGCAAACTTAGCAGCCTGGTACTGAGCTAGATCCTCAGAAGGGGTGTCGTAAGTATCGTCGGTCTCAACGTCGTCGTCCATTCGAGAAGAAGCAAACAAACAACGCAGAGAGACAAACAATCAATAACATGGCATAATGCACAAACATGGGATGATGCATGGCAATTTAAGTGATGCATCAAAATAAACTAGTTGACATGGTAACATAACATGATTAAATGGACCCATCTGCAATTGGATTGCATATGGAAAGCCCATGAATTAAGGTTGGAATAATTGTTCTACAACTAAACATCATGTGTAAGTGAATTAGCATGATGCATGGATGAAGAAAACAGAAAGAAAACAACAATAGAGGCAATTGAAATGGACTTGACCAAGTTTGGAAATTTGTTTATTAAGTTATGAAAATGTGCTTCTTAAAGGTGTCACACAAGAATTTGTTGTTTTCATCAAGTTTAATTGTTCAAAATAGACAACAAAGTTCATATTTGAAAAGAGCACAAAATTTTAGTTGGAATACATGTTTCACTTATTGAAAAAGGAATTAAGATGAATTAATTATGAATTAAACAAGTTTAAACAAGATTTAAAAGGAGTTAATTCAAGTTTGAATTTAATGGAATTTTTATTTGTTCAAAACATTAAACCAAGCTCATATTTGAAAATCTTATACTTTTATGGTTTGAAAACATATTTTATAAGTCCAAAAAGAATTTAATTTGACCAAGTTATGAATTTAGCAATATTAAATGATTTAAACAAGATTTAAATCATTTAACCAATTTTAATTATCCAAAACATGAAACAAAGTTTATATTTGGAAAGAGGGTTTAATTTAGCATGGAAAACATATTTTATTTGTTGAAAATGGATTTAAAATGAGCAAGTTATTAATTTGGCAATTTTAAATGCATTAAACAAGAAATAGTTGTTTTCAGCAATTTAAATTATTCAAAACAGCAAACAAAGTTGATATTTGGAAAGTACATGAAAAATGGGATGGAAACATATTTTGTTTGTTGAATTTGGAATTTTTATGCCCAAGTTATGATTTTTGCAAAATTAAATGAATTAAACAAGTTTTCAATTATTTCACCAATTTAAAATATTCAAAACAGTAAACAAATTTTATATTTGGGTAGAGAATTTAATTTGGATTGGAAAACATATTTAAAATGTTTAAATTGGAGTTAAAATGGATTCTTTAAGCAATTTCCAAATTTAGGTGTTATTCTGCCATTTTTTTTATTAACTAGGGACTTAGGAAAAAGTTACAGGGGCCTAGAAGATAGTTAGCAGGGACCTGGGTGTGATTCTGTGAAGTTTCTATATCAAAACAAAAAGAAATAAAAAGTTTGGTTTTTTGCTGTGGGAGGGGGACTCGAACCCAAGACCTCCCGTGCGCGCGTTTGGTTCTGCTACCACTGCGGTGTGCTTGTTTCGTTGTCATGTAAGGGAAACGCGCAGGGGTTAAGGTGTTGCACGCGGCCTGTACTGACGAAACTGAAGAAACTCGCGGCCTGTACTGCTAACTGAACTTTTGCTGCCGGTTCAGGGGACAGAGGAAGGCGGCCGCCGGTGGTGAGGAGCGATGCAGCAGCTGCTGCGCTCGCGTGGGGTTGCGGGCGTGCGGGTGGTGACCGAGAGGGAAGTGAGAGAGGGAGGTGAGACGAGGGGAGCTCACCGCGAGGGGGCAGAGGGAGGAGCACGTCGGGGCGGAGCAGGTGGCGACCGGCGACAGGAGGAGGACGGCGGCGGCGCTCCGGTCCTTCCCCGTCTGCGCCGAGGGGTCGAGGAGGTAGAGGGGTCCACGGGGAATCCATTCCCGTGCCTCCCTTGGCCGGAGGGAGACTCCATCGGCGGCGATCGCCGGAGGGAGGATGGGGTTTTCGGGTGCGTTCAGGTTCAGAGAAAATGTGCAGATGCAGGGAAGAGAGAAAAGAGAGGAAGAAAGAAGAGAATGGAGGCGGGGGAGAGGGAGGAGAGAAAGGTTAGGGCTAGGGAGAGCATCGGCTAGGGTTTTTAAGGGGAGGAGGGAGGAGCCACGGCCGTTCGATGCTGCGCTCGTCGACGTGGGAGTCCCGGATGTGCGGCCGTACGAGAGGTTGAAGATGAGGATCGAAGGGGTACGGGCCTGAGGAGAGGTGGGCTGGGCCTGCTGCCCCCCCCCCCCCCCTCGCTGTTAGTTTTGTTTTTATTATTTTTCTTTCTTTATTTTTTTTTGCAGATTTGAGAAAGGGAGAAAAGGAAGGGGTTTTTGTTTATTAGAAAATTTAGGAAAATTTTGGTATAGTGTAAATATGGTAACAGCAACATTTGCAAGTTTGTTTTTTTCAAAAAGTTCAATTATATTGCTGTTTGGAATTTGATTGAAATTTGATGGGATTTTAATATTAATTGATTAATTTGAATTAAGCAACTTAAAAGTGTTAAATTCAAGGTTATTTGAAACAAGTAATTGATTGGTTTTGTAAGTTTCATAATTTCAAAAATGGTTGCTGTTTGTAATTGAATTTGAATAACATTTGAATTAAGTGAATTATTAAAAGCCATAATTGTAAATAGTTTGAACCTTATGGTTTAATGGAAACAAATGATGGAAGTGTTTTGTAATTTTCATAAATTCCAAATGGTTGCTGTTTGGAAAAAATGCAATTGAATTTTGAAAGGAATTTGAATTAAGGGAATTTGCTATTAAATGAATTATTGGAACTTAAACAATTTGATGGTTTGAACTTGATAGTTTAATGGAAACAATTAATTGGTTTGATTTGAATATTCATTTGGAAAATTGTAACATCACAAGTATGAAACAAAAGGTTTGAATTTTGATTTGAAATTCAAATAGAAACCAAAGGAAAACAAAGGAAAACAGAGGAAAACAAATGGAAAACAAAGCAAAACAAATGCAATGAACATGATGTCATGATGCAAAACATAAAATAACAGATAGCAAACATTCTAATGGCTATTTTTCATACTTGGGATGTTACAAAACGCCCCCCCTTGAAGGAATCGCGCCCCGAGATTCCTACTGAGAAAAGAAAAGGTCCGGATACTTCTTGCGAAGATCCTCTTGAGCTGTGACACGTGAAACACATCGTGCACCTTGGATAGTTTTTCTGGAAGTTCAAAACGATAGGAATTCCTGGCAACTCTTCTGGAAAGACGTCAGGGAATTTGCAAACCACCGGAACATTTTCGAGTAAAGGTAGAGGTTTTGTATCGAGGGTGTATAGCTGGATAGAACTTGATTCATAGACTATCTGGCCAGAAGGGTGGAACAGAGTTATTGGTTAGACGCCGGTAGAAGAACTGAAATGGAAGCAACAACAAGGTTTTAACGGGCGAAAAGGATGTTGAGAAGAACAGGATATCGAAGCAACATCGGGAAAACACGAGATCAAAACACTCCTGAGGTACTACGGAAAACCCATCCGGGCTTCTAAAGGATCAATATCTACTGCTTAAGGAATAGAGGATCTGCTTCCGGGGCTTACACGCCTCCGTTCTCAATCATGAGTAGGCAACATGATAAATCATGTCACAACCACCTCCATTCCTATGGTCTAGTAGATATAACTATCCTAGAGAAACCAGGATTCGTGAAAACCTAACTTGAAAGTTTAGATGAGAAGAGAAAACAACGTTGCACTTCCTTACCAGAAAAGGGAGGGTGGGTGGGGAAAGTAGAAAAAGAACAGAATTCCTACTCTCACGTTTCATTTTCCCTATATAGCTACAAAATAGTTTCTAGACTCAACTGCGACCAGTAAAAAGGGATCCTACAGGCAGACAGGCTCTGATACCATTTGTCACACCCGGACTTCTAGGGGATACTCACAGTCCGCTAAATAGTAGAACAAATGGCTTACGGGGCATACCGGCACCCGCATCTCAATATGAGCAGGCCAACACGTAAACTTGTGACAACCATTCTCTACTATTCATCGTCTGCGCAAACCATCACATAGAAATCCAGATACTTCCATTGACGTACTTCAAAACAAACACGCATGGTACGTCAACGGCATTGGAACAATTGATATCACAACAGATCTCTAAGACACAAAAGATTGAAATAAGTTGCAAATAGCTCTCATTAGAGCAGAGATAGCAAATACAATCATCCAGAGGACACATGTCCCAACATATCATCATTACATCACAGCGGAAGCATTCCAAGTGTCTGAGTACAGACAAGATCCAAATAGGCCTAAGAGGCCGGAAACGAAAAGACGGAGCCCATCCACGAAGTCTCGGATCCTGCCCGGGTCCGCTATCTACTCGTCAGCAGTCTCGTCATACTCCACGTAGTAGCCACCATGGGGATCCTCGGAAACGTAGTCTGCGGAAACCACAGCCCCAAAGGGGTCAGTACATAAACGTACTTGCAAGCAAGACTCACAGTTCACCAAAGTGTACCCAACAACATCAAGCACAGATGCTTTGGGTTCAACGGAAGAAAGGGTGATACAAAAGATGCTGCAGCGGGCTGCACTAACCAACTACAGAAACATGCTACAACTTCCGGCTAACAGAAAGAAGATAAGATAGCGTATCGTAACCAACTACAACTAACATCAAACAAACCCATCCTAGATCTCGCCCCTTATCCAAAGAAGCAATCCGAGGATAACTCACACAGTTGGATTAGTGATGGTTCAAGTTATTGTGTCAATAAGACTATTACTAGTCAAGTTATCATTAGTTAGGTGTAAGTTGTTATGAGTACTTGTTAGCCAGTACTTTCACCAAGTTAACCATAACCGCGGAAAACACGGCTTCTCGAGAAGATTTATCCCTGCAGGGGTGCACCAATTTGGTCGTACACGTAAGAATAACCCGCCAGATGGGAAGGCCTTTCCCACCAAGCGGGGCACTCAACACAACTCAACTCTTCTTCGCATCAAGCCCAAAGAACCACATGCTGTGCGTGCACGGCTAATCGAGCCCCACGAAGAAAAGGGGGGCCCTCATAGCACTCTTAGACCACGCCGCCCTAAATGCCGACTACAAAAGTTCCACCCTGGCGCCAAGGGTTCGCACCTGCACATGCATGCATCAAATGGAAAGCTCGAACTAAGGGTGGCGATTTGGACGAGATGCGAATCGAATCAAATTGAGGGGGGCGCCCATACACGCTTCCCACATGCGGTTAGTGCGCTCATCATGGATCAGTAGACAAGACCCTTTTCCTAATTAGGGTCGACACTAGCAGGCCTCAAAACCACGCCGGGCCTCCTGTCGGTGCCTTATCAGCAAATTATTATTACCTCAAAATTTAAAAGGTTGTTGTTTAACATCGAGCCCCAGGACATAATGAAATATAGTAACAGAAAGTAACGGGTAACAGACTCGAGCAAAACAACCCTAAGCATGCTAGTAAGACACGGGCAACAAGCAAAAAGGTTATAGGTGTGGAGGTGAGGATATATCAGGGTTAAAGGGTAACATGTGATAGGTTCGTAAAAGAAGCAACGATTCATAGGGCTAGCAGAATAGACAACGGAAAGTATCGGTATCCAATGTTGAAAGGAACACAATGGTTCATGTGAGTGAATACTTGCCTGCAAACTTAGCAGCCTGGTACTGAGCTAGATCCTCAGAAGGGGTGTCGTAAGTATCGTCGGTCTCAACGTCGTCGTCCATTCGAGAAGACGCAAACAAACAACGCAGAGAGACAAACAATCAATAACATGGCATAATGCACAAACATGGGATGATGCATGGCAATTTAAGTGATGCATCAAAATAAACTAGTTGACATGGTAACATAACATGATTAAATGGACCCATCTGCAATTGGATTGCATATGGAAAGCCCATGAATTAAGGTTGGAATAATTGTTCTACAACTAAACATCATGTGTAAGTGAATTAGCATGATGCATGGATGAAGAAAACAGAAAGAAAACAACAATAGAGGCAATTGAAATGGACTTGACCAAGTTTGGAAATTTGTTTATTAAGTTATGAAAATGTGCTTCTTAAAGGTGTCACACAAGCATTTGTTGTTTTCATCAAGTTTAATTGTTCAAAATAGACAACAAAGTTCATATTTGAAAAGAGCACAAAATTTTAGTTGGAATACATGTTTCACTTATTGAAAAAGGAATTAAGATGAATTAAACAAGTTTAAACAAGATTTAAAAGGAGTTAATTCAAGTTTGAATTTAATGGAATTTTTATTTGTTCAAAACATTAAACCAAGCTCATATTTGAAAAGCTTATACTTTTATGGTTTGAAAACATATTTTATAAGTCCAAAAAGAATTTAATTTGACCAAGTTATGAATTTAGCAATATTAAATGATTTAAACAAGATTTAAATCATTTAACCAATTTTAATTATCCAAAACATGAAACAAAGTTTATATTTGGAAAGAGGGTTTAATTTAGCATGGAAAACATATTTTATTTGTTGAAAATGGATTTAAAATGAGCAAGTTATTAATTTGGCAATTTTAAATGCATTAAACAAGAAATAGTTGTTTTCAGCAATTTAAATTATTCAAAAAAGCAAACAAAGTTGATATTTGGAAAGTACATGAAAAATGGGATGGAAACATATTTTGTTTGTTGAATTTGGAATTTTTATGCCCAAGTTATGATTTTTGCAAAATTAAATGAATTAAACAAGTTTTCAATTATTTCACCAATTTAAAATATTCAAAACAGTAAACAAATTTTATATTTGGGTAGAGAATTTAATTTGGATTGGAAAACATATTTAAAATGTTTAAATTGGAGTTAAAATGAATTCTTTAAGCAATTTTCAAATTTAGGTGTTATTCTGCCATTTTTTTATTAACTAGGGACTTAGGAAAAAGTTACAGGGGCCTAGAAGATAGTTAGCAGGGACCTGGGTGTGATTCTGTGAAGTTTCTATATCAAAACAAAAAGAAATAAAAAGTTTGGTTTTTTGCTGCGGGAGGGGGACTCGAACCCAAGACCTCCCGTGCGCGCGTTTGGTTCTGCTACCACTGCGGTGTGCTTGTTTCGTTGTCAGGTAAGGGAAACGCGCAGGGGTTAAGGTGTTGCGCGCGGCCTGTACTGACGAAACTGAAGAAACTCGCGGCCTGTACTGCTAACTGAACTTTTGCTGCCGGTTCAGGGGACAGAGGAAGGCGGCCGCCGGTGGTGAGGAGCGATGCAGCAGCTGCTGCGCTCGCGTGGGGTTGCGGGCGTGCGGGTGGTGACCGAGAGGGAAGTGAGAGAGGGAGGTGAGACGAGGGGAGCTCACCGCGAGGGGGCAGAGGGAGGAGCATGTCGGGGCGGAGCAGGTGGCGACCCGCGACAGGAGGAGGACGGCGGCGGCGCTCCGGTCCTTCCCCGTCCGCGCCGAGGGGTCGAGGAGGTAGAGGGATCCACGGGGAATCCATTCCTGTGCCTCCCTTGGCCGGAGGGAGACTCCATCGGCGGCGATCGCCGGAGGGAGGATGGGGTTTTCGGGTGCGTTCAGGTTCAGAGAAAATGTGCAGATGCAGGGAAGAGAGAAAAGAGAGGAAGAAAGAAGAGAATGGAGGCGGGGGAGAGGGAGGAGAGGAGGAGAGAAAGGTTAGGGCTAGGGAGAGCATCGGCTAGGGTTTTTAAGGGGAGGAGGGAGGAGCCACGGCCGTTCGCTGCTGCACTCGTCGACGTGGGAGTCCCGGATGTGCGGCCGTACTAGAGGTTGAAGATGAGGATCGAAGGGGTACGGGCCTGAGGAGAGGTGGGCTGGGCCTGCTGCGCCCCCCTCGCTGTTAGTTTTGTTTTTATTATTTTCTTTCTTTATTTTTTTTTTTGCAGATTTGAGAAAGGGAGAAAAGGAAGGGGTTTTTGTTTATTAGAAAATTTAGGAAAATTTTGGTATAGTGTAAATATGGTAACAGCAACATTTGCAAGTTTGGTTTTTTCAAAAAGTTCAATTATATTGCTGTTTGGAATTTGATTGAAATTTGATGGGATTTTAATATTAATTGATTAATTTGAATTAAGCAACTTAAAAGTGTTAAATTCAAGGTTATTTGAAACAAGTAATTGATTGGTTTTGTAAGTTTCATAATTTCAAAAATGGTTGCTGTTTGTAATTGAATTTGAATAACATTTGATTTAAGTGAATTATTAAAAGCCATAATTGTAAATAGTTTGAACCTTATGGTTTAATGGAAACAAATGATGGAAGTGTTTTGTAATTTTCATAAATTCCAAATGGTTGCTGTTTGGAAAAAATGCAATTGAATTTTGAAAGGAATTTGAATTAAGTGAATTTGCTATTAAATGAATTATTGGAACTTAAACAATTTGATGGTTTGAACTTGATAGTTTAATGGAAACAATTAATTGGTTTGATTTGAATATTCATTTGGAAAATTGTAACATCACAAGTATGAAACAAAAGGTTTGAATTTTGATTTGAAATTCAAATAGAAACCAAAGGAAAACAAAGGAAAACAGAGGAAAACAAATGGAAAACAAAGCAAAACAAATGCAATGAACATGATGTCATGATGTAAAACATAAAATAACAGATAGCAAACATTCTAATGGCTATTTTTCATACTTGGGATGTTACAAAACGCCCCCCCTTGAAGGAATCGCGCCCCGAGATTCCTATTGAGAAAAGAAAAGGTCCGGATACTTTTTGCGAAGATCCTCTTGAGCTGTGACACGTGAAACACATCGTGCACCTTGGATAGTTTTTCTGGAAGTTCAAAACGATAGGCATTCCTGGCAACTCTTCTGGAAAGACGTCAGGGAATTTGCAAACCACCGGAACATTTTCGAGTAAAGGTAGAGGTTTTGTATCGAGAGTGTATAGCTGGGTAGAACTTTATTCATAGACTATCTGGCCAGAAGGGTGGAACAGAGTTATTGGTTAGACGCCGGTAGAAGAACTGAAATGGAAGCAACAACAAGGTTTTAACGGGCGAAAAGGATGTTGAGAAGAACAGGATATCGAAGCAACATCGCGAAAACACGAGATCAAAACACTCCTGAGGTACTACGGAAAACCCATCCGGGCTTCTAAAGGATCAATATCTACTGCTTAAGGAATAGAGGATCTGCTTCCGGGGCTTACACGCCTCCGTTCTCAATCATGAGTAGGCAACATGATAAATCATGTCACAACCACCTCCATTCCTATGGTCTAGTAGATATAACTATCCTAGAGAAACCAGGATTCGTGAAAACCTAACTTGAAAGTTTAGATGAGAATAGAAAACAACGTTGCACTTCCTTACCAGAAAAGGGAGGGTGGGTGGGGAAAGTAGAAAAAGAACAGAATTCCTACTCTCACGTTTCATTTTCCCTATATAGCTACAAAATAGTTTCTAGACTCAACTGCGACCAGTAAAAAGGGATCCTACAGGCAGACAGGCTCTGATACCATTTGTCGCACCCGGACTTCTAGGGGATACTCACAGTCCGCTAAATAGTAGAACAAATGGCTTACGGGGCATACCGGCACCCGCATCTCAATATGAGCAGGCCAACACGTAAACGTGTGACAACCATTCTCTACTATTCATCGTCTGCGCAAACCATCCCATAGAAATCCAGATACTTCCATTGACGTACTTCAAAACATACACACATGGTACGTCAACGGCATTGGAACAATTGATATCACAACAGATCTCTAAGACACAAAAGATTGAAATAAGTTGCAAATAGCTCTCATTAGAGCAGAGATAGCAAATACAATCATCCAGAGGACACATGTCCCAACATATCATCATTACATCACAGCGGAAGCATTCCAAGTGTCTGAGTACAGACAAGATCCAAATAGGCCTAAGAGGCCGGAAACGAAAAGACGGAGCCCATCCACGAAGTCTCGGATCCTGCCCGGGTCCGCTATCTACTCGTCAGCAGTCTCGTCATACTCCACGTAGTAGCCACCATGGGGATCCTCGGAAACGTAGTCTGCGGAAACCACAGTCCCAAAGGGGTCAGTACATAAACGTACTGGCAAGCAAGACTCACAGTTCACCAAAGTGTACCCAACAACATCAAGCACAGATGCTTTGGGTTCAACGGAAGAAAAGGTGATACAAAAGATGCTGCAGCGGGCTGCTCTAACCAACTACAGAAACATGCTACAACTTCCGGCTAACAGAAAGAAGATAAGATAGCGTATCGTAACCAACTACAACTAACATCAAACAAACCCATCCTGGATCTCGCCCCTTATCCAAAGAAGCAATCTGAGGATAACTCACACAGTTGGATTAGTGATGGTTCAAGTTATTGTGTCAATAAGACTATTACTAGTCAAGTTATCATTAGTTAGGTGTAAGTTGTTCTAAGTACTTGTTAGCCAGTACTTTCACCAAGTTAACCATAACCGCGGAAAACACGGCTTCTCGAGAAGATTTATCCCTGCAGGGGTGCACCAATTTGGCCGTACACGTAAGAATAACCCGCCATATGGGAAGGCCTTTCCCACCAAGCGGGGCACTCAACACAACTCAACTCTTCTTCGCATCAAGCCCAAAGAACCACATGTTGTGCGTGCGCGGCTAATCGAGCCCCACGAAGAAAAGGGGGACCCTCATAGCACTCTAAGACCACGCCGCCCTAAATGTCGACTACAAAAGTTCCACCCTGGCGCCAAGGGTTCGCACCTGCACATGCATGCATCAAATGGAAAGCCCGAACTAAGGGTGGCGATTTGGACGAGATGTGAATCGAATCAAATTGAGGGGGGCGCCCATACACGCTTCCCACATGCGGTTAGTGCGCTCATCATGGATCAGTAGACAAGACCCTTTTCCTAATTAGGGTCGACACTAGCAGGCCTCAAAACCACGCCGGGCCTCCTGCCGGTGCCTTATCAGCAAATTATTATTACCTCAAAATTTAAAAGGTTGTTGTTTAACATCGAGCCCCAGAACATAATGAAATATAGTAACAGAAAGTAACGGGTAACAGACTCGAGCAAAACAACCCTAAGCATGCTAGTAAGACATGGGCAAGAAGCAAAAGGGTTATAGGTGTGGAGGTGAGGCTATATCAGGGTTAAAGGGTAACATGTGATAGGTTCGTAACAGAAGCAACGATTCATAGGGCTAGCAGAATAGACAATGGAAAGTATCGGTATCCAATGTTGAAAGGAACACAATGGTTCATGTGAGTGAATACTTGCCTGCAAACTCAGCAGCCTGGTACTGAGCTAGATCCTCAGAAGGGGTGTCGTAAGTATCGTCGGTCTCAACGTCGTCGTCCAGTCGAGAAGAAGCAAACAAACAACACAGAGAGACAAACAATCAATAACATGGCATAATGCACAAACATGGGATGATGCATGGCAATTTAAGTGATGCATGAAAATAAACTAGTTGACATGGTAACATAACATGATTAAATGGACCCATCTGCAATTGGATTGCATATGGAAAGCCCATGAATTAAGGTTGGAATAATTGTTCTACAACTAAAAATCATGTGTAAGTGAATTAGCATGATTCATGGATGAAGAAAACAGAAAGAAAACAACAATAGAGGCAATTGAAATGGACTTGACCAAGTTTGGAAATTTGTTTATTAAGTTATGAAAATGTGCTTCTTAAAGGTGTCACACAAGCATTTGTTGTTTTCATCAAGTTTAATTGTTCAAAATAGACAACAAAGTTCATATTTGAAAAGAGCACAAAATTTTAGTTGGAATACATGTTTCACTTATTGAAAAAGGAATTAAGATGAATTAATTATGAATTAAACAAGTTTAAACAAGATTTAAAAGGAGTTAATTCAAGTTTGAATTTAATGGAATTTTTATTTGTTCAAAACATTAAACCAAGCTCATATTTGAAAAGCTTATACTTTTATGGTTTGAAAACATATTTTATAAGTCCAAAAAGAATTTAATTTGACCAAGTTATGAATTTAGCAATATTAAATGATTTAAACAAGATTTAAATCATTTAACCAATTTTAATTATCCAAAACATGAAACAAAGTTTATATTTGGAAAGAGGGTTTAATTTAGCATGGAAAACATATTTTATTTGTTGAAAATGGATTTAAAATGAGCAAGTTATTAATTTTGCAATTTTAAATGCATTAAACAAGAAACAGTTGTTTTCAGCAATTTAAATTATTCAAAACAGCAAACAAAGTTGATATTTGGAAAGTACATGAAAAATGGGATGGAAACATATTTTGTTTGTTGAATTTGGAATTTTTATGCCCAAGTTATGATTTTTGCAAAATTAAATGAATTAAACAAGTTTTCAATTATTTCACCAATTTAAAATATTCAAAACAGTAAACAAATTTTATATTTGGGTAGAGAATTTAATTTGGATTGGAAAACATATTTAAAATGTTGAAATTGGAGTTAAAATGAATTCTTTAAGCAATTTCCAAATTTAGGTGTTATTCTGCCATTTTTTTATTAACTAGGGACTTAGGAAAAAGTTACAGGGGCCTAGAAGATAGTTAGCAGGGACCTGGGTGTGATTCTGTGAAGTTTCTGTATCAAAACAAAAAGAAATAAAAAGTTTGGTTTTTGCTGCGGGAGGGGGACTCGAACCCAAGACCTCCCGTGCGCGCGTTTGGTTCTGCTACCAATGCGGTGTGCTTGTTTCGTTGTCAGGTAAGGGAAATGCGCAGGGGTTAAGGTGTTGCGCGTGGCCTGTACTGAAGAAACTCGCGGCCTGTACTGCTAACTGAACTTTTGCTGCCGGTTCAGGGGACAGAGGAAGGCGGCCGCCGGTGGTGAGGAGCGATGCAGCAGCTGCTGCGCTCGCGTGGGGTTGCGGGCGTGCGGGTGGTGACCGAGAGGGAAGTGAGAGAGGGAGGTGAGACGAGGGGAGCTCACCGCGAGGGGGCAGAGGGAGGAGCACGTCGGGGCGGAGCAGGTGGCGACCGGCGACAGGAGGAGGACGGTGGCGGCGCTCCGGTCCTTCCCCGTCCGCGCCGAGGGGTCGAGGAGGTAGAGGGATCCACGGGGAATCCATTCCCGTGCCTCCCTTGGCCGGAGGGAGACTCAATCGGCGGCGATCGCCGGAGGGAGGATGGGGTTTTCGGGTGCGTTCAGGTTCAGAGAAAATGTGCAGATGCAGGGAAGAAAGAAGAGAATGGAGGCGGGGGAGAGGGAGGAGAGGAGGAGAGAAAGGTTAGGGCTAGGGAGAGCATCGGCTAGGGTTTTTAAGGGGAGGAGGGAGGAGCCACGGCCGTTCGCTGCTGCGCTCGTCGACGTGGGAGTCCCGGATGTGCGGCCGTACGAGAGGTTGAAGATGAGGATCGAAGGGGTACGGGCCTGAGGAGAGGTGGGCTGGGCCTGCTGCCCCCCCCCCCCTCGCTGTTAGTTTTGTTTTTATTATTTTTCTTTCTTTTTTTTTTTTTTTTGCAGATTTGAGAAAGGGAGAAAAGGAAGGGGTTTTTGTTTATTAGAAAATTTAGGAAAATTTTGGTATAGTGTAAATATGGTAACATCAACATTTGCAAGTTTGGTTTTTTTCAAAAAGTTCAATTATATTGCTATTTGGAATTTGATTGAAATTTGATGGGATTTTAATATTAATTGATTAATTTGAATTAAGCAACTTAAAAGTGTTAAATTCAAGGTTATTTGAAACAAGTAATTGATTGGTTTTCTAAGTTTCATAATTTCAAAAATGGTTGCTGTTTGTAATTGAATTTGAATAACATTTGAATTAAGTGAATTATTAAAAGCCATAATTGTAAATAGTTTGAACCTTATGGTTTAATGGAAACAAATGATGGAAGTGTTTTGTAATTTTCATAAATTCCAAATGGTTGCTGTTTGGAAAAAATGCAATTGAATTTTGAAAGGAATTTGAATTAAGTGAATTTGCTATTAAATGAGTTATTGGAACTTAAACAATTTGATGGTTTGAACTTGATAGTTTAATGGAAACAATTAATTGGTTTGATTTGAATATTCATTTGGAAAATTGTAACATCACAAGTATGAAACAAAAGGTTTGAAATTTGATTTGAAATTCAAATAGAAAACAAAGGAAAACAAAGGAAAACAGAGGAAAACAAATGGAAAACAAACCAAAACAAATGCAATGAACATGATGTCATGATGCAAAACATAAAATAACAGATAGCAAACATTCTAATGGCTATTTTTCATACTTGGGATGTTACAGTGTAGGTTAAGGTACTGCATAGCCGTGTTTTTGTTCCCACGTTGGCATTTTACTGTCATGATGTAATCTGACAGCCAGGCTTGTGGCTCTAGCGATCCGTCGTATTTATGCACCTCCGAAGAGAGCTTAAACCTCTTGGGTAACGGTGCCTCGCAGATGTCGCGAGCAAAGCATAAGGCTCCACAGACCTCCTCGTGGGAGGAGGTGGATGAGGAACGCGCGCGGTTCCTGGCCGCTCGAGCTTTGTCAACTTTGTGCTGAGCGATGTCTGATCGCGCATTGTATCCAGGCTCGTCGCGATTGACGTCTCTCCGCGGCTCTTTGCTGCGGTGTCGCGAGCTAGTTCCGTGACGTCGTGGGTTGCGGTCTCGATCTCTCCGCGGGCTGCGATCGCGACCTCTCCGCGGGCTACGATCTCGACCTCTCGGGCTGTCGTCACTGTCACTCGGACTATCTCCGCGTCGTCGTGCTTCTTTCCCTCGCGCGCGACGAGGCGACTTCTCCCTCCTGGGTGACGTGCTCCCGTGTCCGCGAGGTGCTTCTTTATCTTTTTGCGCAGCCGCCTTTGATGGAGGGATGATAACCCGGTAGGCGAACGCCAAGGTGTAATTCGGCCCAAAGGGCGCTGCGCAAGATCCGGCTTAGGGAAAAGGAGTTTCTAGAAGGCCCAAGAGTGTAGGTCTCGTAACCCGGTTTGTGGGTTCCGATAGGGAAACTTAGGGTTTGTAAGCAGTGTCCGGGTAGGACTCTGAGTATGCCTTGGATGGTAAGCCAGGGGGTACGGACATTATATAAGCCGGCCCCCTAGGGTTAGATTAGACACAATCACACGAACACGAGATATTCGAGTATCCTTTGTAACACGAGAGTTGAGATAATATATTCAGATCGGAGACTCGGCGACTTGATTGCCGGCTACCAGATCGCATATCACCATGGTTTCCTTCGAGCTAAACCCTCTCCCAAACACCAGAGTCGAATTGCCCCAAGATAAGTTACCCCCGGTAACGTCTGTCGTGATTATCCCACGACAGTTGGCGCCCACCGTGGGGCCTACGTCCAAGGGTGTTTACATCACGGGAGAAGCTCGGGAGAACATGAAGAACCTCGTCATCGGCGAGATCTACACCAACCCCAAAGGAGAGAAGATAGTGGACGATTTTGGCTGGGGGCCAGAGTCGGATCTACTCGAATCCGGATCTGTCGTGACAATCGGCCGGGTTAACGTCTTCATCGGCATGGTACGTACGTCCGGTTCAATCCCTGACGATTTTGGATTTGATTCTGTGTCAGGAGAGGCCACCTGACAGGGGGATGCTAACCCGGTATGCCAAGCTCTGAGGAAATAACCCGGCCCGAAGGATGGCGTGCAGGATTCGGCTAAGAATAAAGAAGCTTGTGGAGGCCCAAACTTGTGGGCTTAACGGCCCGGGTTATGGGCTATTGTAAAGGAAAGTTATGGTTAGTGCGCCGTGTTCATGTAGGATCCGGAATATGCCTTGCCGAATAAGTTAGGGGGTACGGGTGCTTTATAAACCGACCCTCAGGTATAGTTTTGCAGAGAGAGAGATCGAAGAACCCTAGCAATATCGTGTGATATCGAGTATCCAGTGTAAACCCTAATCGAGTTATTGTATCGAGAATAGAGATCCGGCGACTTCGATTGCCGGCTGTCAGATCAAGTTGTACCATGTCTTCTCTTGAGCTAAACCCTCTCCCGAACGCCTGTGTCGACTTGCCCCAAGATCAGTTACCCCTGGTAACATCTGCCGTGATTATCCCACGACAGTTGGCGCCCACCGTGGGGCCTGCGTCCAAAGGTGTCTACATCACGGGAGAAGCTCGGAAGGGCATGGAGAATCTTGTCATCGGCGAGATCTACATCGACCACGAAGGAGAAAAGGTGGTGGACGATTCCGGCTGGGGGCCGGAGTCGGATCACCTCGGAACCGGATCTGTCGTGACAATCGGCCGGATCAACATCTTCGTCGGCACGGTACGAACGACTAACTTAAAAGGACAATATCATGTGCATACTACAGGAACTTCTAGCAGGAACAAAGAGACATCAAAGCAAGCGGCAAATTCGGTTTCATCAGCCGCGCCGGGATATCTTAGATGGGCAGAACAAGAGATAACGTGGAGTAGAAGAGATCATCCGGAAAAAGTGGAGCGTCCAGGAGTCTTGGCGTTGGTGGTTGCTCCACAGGTTAATGGTTACGAGCTGAAGAAGGTCCTGATGGACGGTGGAAGTAGCATCAACATCCTTTATTGGGAGACCTTCTTACGGATGAGTCTCAAAGAGTCCCAGCTGCAGAAAAGTTCGACAATCTTTCACGGGATCGTACCGGGTCACTCGGCGAGCCCCGAGGGAAGGATCACCTTGGAAGTTGCTTTTGGGGAATCGACGGATAATTATCGAGTGGAGTGGCTCACGTTCGAGGTGGTCAAGTTGCGCAGTCCTTACCACGCGCTGTTGGGGAGGCCGGCTTACGCCCAATTCATGGCTAGGCCGTGCTACGTGTATTTGCAGCTGAAAATCCCGGGTCCTAAACGGACCATCACTATACATGGGAACCGGGATATAGCGGCCGAGTGCGACGAAGGAGATTCAGTTATGGCCGAGCAGGCATGCAGGAAGGAAGAGCTCGAATATTACCGGTCTCAAGTAAATCCGGACGATAGAACAGCCTTGAAAAAGCCGAATACTGAGGATGAGAGAGCAAAATTCAAGGCAGCGCAAGACACCAAGAAGATAGATTTTGTTGAAGTGGATTCTACTAAGCAATTTACCATAGGGTCTAACCTGGGAAAAGAGCAGGAGGGAGCGCTCGTGGAGTTCATTCGCTCGAATGCAGATGTGTTTGCCTGGACACCTAGCGACATGCCGGGTATCCCTACAGAATTGGCTGAGCACAGTTTGCATGTGGATCCCAAGTCCAGGCCCGTGAAACAGGGTTTGAGGAAAATGAATGAGGAAAGAAGGAAAGCTATAGGCGAAGAGATCGCTCGGCTATTGGCAGCCGGTTTTATCATGGAAGTATTTCACCCGGATTGGTTGGCTAACCCGGTTCTGGTGATGAAAAAGACCAACGAGTGGAGGATGTGCATTGACTTCACTAGTCTCAACAAGCATTGCCCAAAGGATCCGTTCGCGCTCCCAAGGATAGATCAGATTATAGACGCAGTAGCTGGAAGCGATCTGTTATGCTTCCTGGATGCATATTCCGGGTATCATCAGATTAAGCTCAAAAGGGAGGATTGGGAGAAAACATCATTCATAACCCCGTTTGGGGCCTTTTGTTATAAAACTATGACGTTTGGGTTGAAGAACGCTGGCGCAACTTACCAACGGTGTATTCAAAAGTGCTTTGAGGACCAAATCGGACGTAACGTCCATGCTTATGTGGATCACGTGGTCATCAAGACTAGGAAGGCGGAGACATTTATCGATGATCTAAAGGAGACATTCAAAAACCTGAGGAGGTACCAGATGAAGCTTAATCCAACGAAGTGCGTGTTCGGAGTTCCGGCGGGGAAATTACTCGGCTTCATAGTTTCCGAGAGAGGAATTGAGGCAAACCCGGATAAAATCAAGGCAATCTAGAGTTTGAAAAAGCCGGAAAACTTGAAGCATGTTCAAAAGCTCACGGGCTGTGTAGCAGCCTTGAGCCGATTCATATCTAGACTCGGAGAAAAAGCAGTACCCTTGTATCGGCTCTTGCGGAAATCGGATAAATTCGTATGGGACGAAGAGGCAGATGAAGCGTTTGAAGCACTAAAGAAGCAATTATCTGAAGCACCAGTACTAGCGGCGCCGGGTCCTAAAGAGCCTATGTTGCTATACGTGGCAGCTGGCCCCCGAGCCGTTAGCGCAGTGGTTGTCGTGGAACGCAAAGAGGACGGGAAAGGTTACCCGGTTCAGAGGCCGGTTTATTACGTCAGTGAGGTATTATCAGAAGCAAAGCAGCGCTATCCGCATTGGCAAAAGTTGGTATTCGGGGTCTTTATGGCTAGCCGGAAGTTGAAGCCGTATTTCCAAGAGCATCCGATAACAGTGGTTAGTTCAATACCAATGTCAGATATCATCAGAAACTCGGACGCGACGGGAAGAATAGCCAAATGGGCGATAGAGATGGGGGATTATCATATCAACTACGAACCCAGGTCAGCAATCAAGTCTCAAGCTATAGTTGATTTCGTTAACGACTGGACACATACAGGCATGACTGCAACGGTTCCAAATTCCGAGTCATGGATCATGCACTTCGACGGATCAAAGCAGTACGAGGGATCAGGAGCTGGGGTGGTGCTAACATCACCCAAAGGGGACAAATTGAGTTACGTGCTACAAATTCACTTCGACTGTTCCAACAACGTGGCCGAGTATGAGGCCCTATTGCATGGCTTAAAGGTAGCCAAAAAGATGAACATCAAGAGGATACGGTGTTTCGGAGATTCGGACCTTGTGGTACAGCAGGTGTCAGGAACGTGGGATAGAAAGGACGCAACTATGGCGGCATACCGCAGGGAAGTTGATAGGGTAGCAGGATGTTTTTCCGGGTATGAAGTGGAGCATATAGACAGAAGAAAGAACGAGGCAGCCGACGCCCTCGCCAGACTCGGCTCGCGCAGAGAGCCGGTCCCACCTAACGTTTTCCTGGACGAATTATGGCGACCATCAGTTAAAATCGAGTCAGAGGAGGAATTGGCAAATCAAGACTCGGATTCAGGGCTCGTGGCCACTGTACGTACTATTCCCGAGTGGACAGAACCGTTTTTGGCCTACCTATCACGAGGCGAGTTACCACAACAGGAGGTATTAGCAAGGCAAATTTTGAGGCGAGCAAAGGGGTACTCTATCATCAATGGGGAATTGTACAAAAGAAGTGCAGCAGGAGTCTTTTTGCGCTGCGTAGCGCTGGAAGAAGGCAGACAGATTCTCAAGGAAATCCATGAAGGCGACTGTGGACATCATGCGTCCACAAGGTCTCTTGTGGCTAAAGCTTATCGACACGGGTTTTTCTGGCTCACGGCCCTAACGGATGCGGAGCGATTGGTAGCAAGGTGTGACGGATGTCAAAGGTACGCTCGCCAAACCCATGTGCCGGCTATGGAGTTGCGGACTATCCCGTTAACTTGGCCGTTTGCCGTCTGGGGTATGGACATGGTTGGCCCCTTCCATATGTCACCATGCAAGAAAACACATCTTTTGGTGGCCATTGATAAGTTTACCAAGTGGGTTGAGGTTATGCCAGTTACTAATTGCGAAGCAGCTACAGCAGTCAAGTTCCTGAAAAGGATTATCTACCGGTTTGGGTACCCCCACAGCATAATTACCGACAATGGAACCAACATGTCCCTTGGTGAGATGGAGAAGTTTTGTGGCAACAATGGAATCCGGCTCGATGTGGCATCGGTGGCTCATCCCCAGGCCAATGGACAAGTGGAGAGGGCAAACCAAGAATTGCTTCGCGGATTAAAACCACGATTGCGAGTACCCTGTGTCAGGGCCGCTGGTGCATGGGTCGAGGAACTTCCTTCTGTGGTTTGGGGTATCAACACTACACCTAACAGATCCACTCAGATGACACCCTTCTTCATGGTCTATGGTGCGGAAGCAGTGTTACCAAGTGATATTATTCACGATTCGCCTAGAGTATCAGCTTACGTCGAAGTAGAGAACGAAAAAACCCGGCAGGACGCCGTAGATATGTTAGAAGAGCAAAGAGAACAAGCCCTGGAAAGATCAGCCATATATCAGCAAGATCTACGGAGGTATCATAGCCGGCGTGTGAAGACCCGGGTATTCCAGGAAGGAGACTTGGTTCTGCGTCTGGTACAGTCAAACGAAGGAAAACACAAATTATCACCACCATGGGAAGGACCATTTATCATAAGCCGGAGCCTACATAACGAATCATATTATTTGATAGATGCAAGGGAAGAGTCGGCTACAGTCAATGACACCGCACACACCACTTCATCTATGCAAGAAAGAGATAGACCATGGAACGTGGCTCAGCTGCGTCCGTATTATACTTAGTAAAGACTATATTGGCAAGGGGAATTGCACGATGTAATAGGCAGCAGGTTTTCTGACGTACTCTTTTCCTATCCAGGGCACCTTTGGGGACTGGACGGGTTTTTAATGAGGCGGCTTGCTGACCTACATTTTTCATATCAAGTAAAGAGGTGGTTATCAAGAAAAGAGATGGTTGTTATCAGTTTTTCATATCAAGTAAAGAGATGGATATCAAGAAAAGAGATGGTTGTTATCAGGTTATGTATTCTCAGTACGATGTGTATATCTAGGTCTTGGGGGCTGGTCGCTTAAATAGCACAGTTACAAACTCAAAGACCCGGCCATGATGCCTATGAGTTATAAGGGCCGATTACTCGCAAACGAGTACGGCTACAATCTTATAACCGGACAAAGAAGTCCAAATTTCTTGGCTACTCTTACTTAAGCTCGATGTGACTCGCATTAAAGTGGCATGATTTGTTCGCTTACGATGGCAGTTAGTCATGAAACCCGACGGGAATTGGCTGGCTACGCCTTCGTATTGATGTAACAACATGGTATCCACGCGAAAGCCGGCTTACAGTACAAGATAGTCAAAAGGGTCATCTAAACCACAAGTCATGCAGAGTACAAGGCTGAATAGCTGGAAACTCAATGACTATTAAGCATAACTTCAAAACCGATGTGAAACAACTCATGGATCTTTGTGAAAATAGCAATAAGCATTTTGTTCCCTTTTCAAGATCAAGTGTCCTAGGCTCGGCAATCCGGGCCCGGTAGCTTGAAATCTTGAAAAGAACTGGCTTACTTGTATAGTTGCAAAAATCCAAATATCCGACTCTTGGGGACTTGGGGACTTCGAAGCAAAATCCGCTTGTCAATACCCATGAGACCCGGAAATTGAGTTTTCACAAAAGGAGCAATAAATAAAGCCAGATATCGAGAACAGATGAGCTTAAACTTAAAAAGGTCGGAACAGGCATCGAGTATATCAAGGCCTTAGTGTGCATTACAAAATACTGGTGAAAAAATATCAAAGGTGCACAGGTGCACCGCCTAAAAAATGACTGTTTCAAAAAGTATGTCGACCGACTGACGCTTAAGAAGAGGCATTGGAAACCATATATCACTCGGCGCCCATCTTGGCCTTACCCTTGCCATCATTGGTGGTAGCAGCAACACCCGGATCGGCGGCGCCAGCCCCTGCAGGGGGCGGAGCAACTGATGTTGAGGCAGCAGGAGCAGAGCCGGCTTCAGCTTGCTTCTTGGCAGCCTCCGCCCTTATCGCAGCAGCTTCCTCCTTCCACCGAGCCAGCATGTCATACGGCTCAGGAAGATCCGACTTAATTACTTTATCGGCAGAATCATATGCTGGAACAAGTATGTTAACATCCAGTTCATCAGCAATTACGCTGGCCGGGTAACGGACCTCCTTTTGGACGGCCTGGAAATCCTTTACTGAAAACTTGGTTCCGTCAAGCTTGAACTCTGGGAAGCCGCCCATAAGCTTTGCTAACTCGAGCTTGGGGAGATAAGCTTTCGCAAGTGCAAGCCCCCGGGTCACTCCAACCCGGCAAGATGAGCGCTTCCAGTGCCGAATCCACTCGGGAATTGTCGTGGGATAATCACGGCAGATGTTACCGGGGGTAACTGATCTAGGGGCAAGTCGACACAGGTATTTGGGAGAGGGTTTAGCTCGAAGGAAGACATGGCGAAAAGCAATCTAAGAGCCGGAAAACAACTCGCCGGGTCTCGATATGATTATACTGGATACTCGATAATAGGTGTTACAGTTATGACTTGAATCTCTGGCAAACTAAACCTAGGGGCCGGTTTATAAAGCACCCGTACACCCCTAACTTGCCCTTCAAGGCACATCTTTGAGTCCTACTCGAACTCCACATATAAAGCCTATCTTTCCTTATCGCAACCCACAAGCCGGGTTACGCATCTCACAAGCCTTTGGGCCTTCTAATAATCTCTTTACCCCTATCCGGGTATTGCTCAGCTCACCTCGGGCCGGATTATACCTCGAAGTGGGCCTACCGGGTTACTATCCCCCCATCAGTAGTCCCCAGGATAGCGCGGGCTTCACAGATCCATTCTTGAAGTGCTCGCTATTCCTTAAAAAGACATGAAACACCCAAGCTTACGTGAACCGGGTCAAGTTACTTTAACATATGACTAGACATAGCTCCGCAGCGGTCATTCGACAGTTCGATCCTTCCTCGAATGCCCAACGAACATTTTCAAATTTGAACCCTAAGATATTAAGGCCCTACTCTTGATAAGGATCCCGGATATCTCGGGACAAATCGCGTTCCAAACACCCGCAACACCAAATCTGTGCGGATAATTATTGCTCCGTAACCTCCGGCTTTCCAGCCGCGGGCGAGCTCACCACCTTCCTTATAAATATCAGCCGATGGTAACCCTAAGTCATTCATCAATTATCTCCATGCCTAGTCCCCAAGTTCCGAGTAATTTACTAGGTAACTTGCTTGGAACTTTGCATAATGTCTCTGGCTGATCCCTCTTCATGCTTCTTTACAGGATTATGTTTCACAGTTGGAGAAGAAGCTGGCCAAGTCCACCAAGCGTATTGGAAAAGAAACGGCCCTTCGTGAAGCTGCTGAGACTGAGGCTCGCAGGTGCCAAAAGATGACGAAAAAGTACAGGAAGAGAGCTCACAGGGCTAAGGAAAAACTTACAACTCTTTCTGCTCAAATTGCTGATGTTCACCGTACCGCGACTGGTAAGATTTTTGAATTTCACCTTTTTATGACTCGGATTGCTTTGATTTGAACACTTGCACTTGCTTGCCTACTATCTTTACTCCTTTTGCCTTTCTTAGCAGGCCCACGTGATGCTGCCCCCGAAGAAGATGATGCTGCCAAGCTTAAAACCATCAAGAATACTCTTCGCCAACTTTGCGGCGGAATTAGCTGGATACTTGATGAGCTGCGACTGCCGGATGTCAAGCCAGATAATATGAAGAGATTACTGGAATTCTGCTCCACGATCCCCGAGTGGATTTGGCATTGGAAACGATCCTCCTGCCGAGTTGGGGTAACCCGGGGGCTCGCACTGGCTAAAGCATACGCCCCCAAGCTACAACTTGCCAAACTTATGAGTGGATTTCCAGAGTTCAACTTGGATGGGTCCAAGTTTTTGCCAAAGGACTTCAAGGCTATTCAGAAAGAAGTCCGCCATCCGGCTAGCGTTATTGCTGACAGCTTGGAGATTGATGAGATTCTCCCTGCTTATGATGCTAATGACAAGGTTGTCAAGGCGAACCGCCCCCAGCCGTTCGATATGCTTGCCCGTTGGAAGGAGCAGGCGATCAAGATGAAGGAAGAAGCCGCCAAGAAGGCCGAGGCCGATTCTGCTCCTGCAACTTCTGCTGCACAACCCGGGACTGCTGCCGACCCGAGTGGCGCCGCAACTACTGGTGGCGACAAGGGCAAGGCCAAGATGGATCCTGCAGCTTGAAGTAATGCCTATCATTTCACACACGTCAGCCGGCAAAGCATCGTTAAAACAGTCTTTACTATTCGTTTAAGCAGAGCGCCTGTGCTCTTTTGATACTTTATGGTTTTTGTAACACTTTTATTTAAACTCCCAATGCACTTTGCGCCCCCTTTGGGCTTTTGATGAATGTGTCTTTGCATTTACTTATTCTTGATATCCACTTGCTTTATTCTCGATACCTTATACTTTTCCTTATACTTTCCTTAGCAAGACCCGTCCTCCGGGTGTCGTTGGCGTCTAGGGACCAGTTTTAGACCTGAATCCCTAAGCTCCTGAGACCCGGATGCGTGGCTTGTTTTAATTTTATCGGATGGATGATGCTGTTTCTTCCTTAGAGCTCATAAGTCCCCAGTCCGGGTTTCTGCGTCTAGGGCACATGATTGTTTTCTTTCAAGGAAACAAATCGCCTGTCGCTGAATGCCCAAGACTTCAGGACAGCTTCTTATGAGGTTTGAAGTTATGCTTGATAATCGTTGAGTTTCCGGCTATCGGCCTTATACTCTGCATAACTTGTGGTTTAGATGACCCTTTCGACTATCTTGTACTATAAGCCGGCTTTCGCGTGGATACCATGTTGTTACATCAATACGAAAACGGGGTCAAGCAAGTCCCGTTTGGGTCTCATGACCGACATTTAATCGTAAGCGAACGAATCATGCCACTTCGTTGCGAGTCACATCGAGCTTAAGTAAGAATAGCCGAGAAATTTGGACTTCTTTGTCCGGTTATAAGATTGTAGCCGCACTCGTTTTTTCGAGTGACGGCCCCTATAACTCATTGGCATCAAGGCCGGGTCTTTTTTGAGTTTACAGCTGTGCTTGTATGAGCAACCAGCCCTCAAGACCTGAATATTCACATTGCATAAATAAAACTTGCTTCTTTTCTTGATAATCCCTTTTTATTTGATATGAAAAAATTGGGCCAGCAAGCCGCCTCATTAAAAACCCATCCAGTCCCCAAGGGTGCCCTGGATAGGAAAAGAGTGCGTCTGAAACCTGCTGCCTGTTACCTCATTTTCTGCTAAGTATAGTATGGACGTAGCTGAGCCACGTTCCATGGTCTATCTCTTTCTTGCATAGGTGCAGTAGTATGAGCAGTGTCGTTGACTGTGGCCGATTCTTCTCTTGCATCTATCAAGTAATATGACCCATTATGTAGACTCCGGCTTATGATGAAAGGTCCTTCCCATGGCGGTGATAGCTTGTGTTTTCCCTCGTTTGTCTGAACCAAGCGCAGGACCAAGTCTCCCTCCTGGAAGACCCGGCTTTTTACCCGCCGGCTATGATATCTTCGCAAATCCTGCTGATATATGGCTGACCTTTCTAAGGCTTGCTCCCTTTGTTCTTCTAACATGTCCACGGCGTCTTGCCGGTTCTTCTCGTTCTCCACTTCGACGTAGGCTGTCACTCTTGGTGAATCATGAATGATGTCGCTTGGTAATACTGCTTCTGCGCCGTAAACCATGAAGAAAGGCGTCATCTGGGTGGACCGGTTAGGTGTAGTATTGATACCCCAGACCACGGAAGGGAGTTCTTCAACCCACGCTCCAGCGGCCCTGATACAAGGGACCCTTAGCCGCGGTTTCAATCCTCTAAGTAGCTCTTGGTTCGCCCTCTCCACTTGCCCGTTGGCTTGCGGATGTGCCACTGATGCCACATCAAGCCTGATTCCATTGTTGCCACAAAATTTTTCCATCTCTCCAAGGGACATGTTGGTTCCGTTGTCAGTGATTATACTGTGGGGATATCCAAACCGGTATATGATTCTTTTCAGGAATTTGACTGCTGTGGCCGCTTCACAATTGGTAACCGGCATAACCTCCACCCACTTGGTAAACTTATCGACAGCCACTAAAAGATGTGTCTTCTTGCATGGTGACATATGGAAAGGGCCAACCATGTCCATACCCCAAACAGCGAATGGCCAGGTTAGTGGTATTGTCCGTAACTCCATAGCCGGCACATGAGTTTGGCGAGCGTACCTTTGACATCCATCGCATCTTGCCACTATCCGCTCCGCGTCTGTTAAGGCCGTGAGCCAGAAGAACCCATGCCGATAGGCCTTAGCCACAAGGGATCTTGTGGACGCATGATGCCCACAATCACCTTCGTGGATCTCCTTAAGGATTTGTCGGCCTTCTTCCGGTGTCACGCAGCGCAGAAAGACTCCTGTCGCGCTTCTCTTGTACAGCTCCCCATTGATAATAGTATATCCTTTTGCCCGCCTCAAGATTTGTCTTGCTAATACTTCCTGCTCTGGCAATTCGCCCCGTGATAGATAGGCCAGATATGGCTCTGTCCACTCGGGAACAGTACGTATTGTAGCCACAAACTCCTCATCCGGGTCTCGATTTGCTAGTTCTTCCTCAGACTCGGATTTAACTGACGGTCGCCATAGCTCATCCAGGAAAACATTAGGTGGAACCGGCTCTCTACGCGAGCCGAGTCTGGCGAGTGCATCCGCTGCCTCATTTTTTCTTCTGTCTATGTGCTCTACTTCATACCCGGAGAGACACCCGGCAACCCTATCAACCTCTCTGCGATACGCTGCCATAGTGGCGTCCTTCCTATCCCAGGTTCCTGATACCTGCTGCACCACAAGATCCGAATCCCCAAAGCATCGTATCCTTCTGATGTTCATCTCCTTGGCTATCTTCAAGCCGTGCAGTAGGGCCTCATACTCGGCCACGTTATTTGAACAATCGAAGTGAATCTGTAGCACGTAACTTAGTTTGTCCCCCTTTGGCGACGTCAGCACCACTCCAGCTCCTGACCCTTCGTACTGCTTTGATCCATCGAAGTGCATGGTCCATGACTCGGAATTTGGGACTATAGTAGCCATTCCAGTGTGTGTCCAGTCGTTAACAAAATCGACCAAAACCTGTGACTTGATTGCTGATCTGGGCTCGTAGCTGATATGATAATCTCCCATCTCTATTGCCCATTTGGCTATTCTTCCCGTTGCATCCGAGTTTCTGATGATATCCGACATTGGTATTGAACTAACCACTGTTATGGGATGTTCTTGGAAATATGGCTTCAACTTCCGGCTGGCCATAAAGACCCCAAACACCAACTTTTGCCAATGTGGATAACGCTGCTTTGCTTCCGATAACACCTCGCTGACATAATAAACCGGCCTTTGGACCGGGTATCCCTTCCCATCCTCCTTGCGTTCTACGACAACTACTGCGCTGACGGCCCGGGGACCGGCGGCCACGTATAATAACATAGGTTCTTTAGGACCCGGGGCTGCTAGTACTGGTGCTTCCGACAATTGCTTTTTTAGCGCTTCAAACGCCTCATCCGCCTCCTGATCCCACACGAACTTATCTGACTTCCGCAAAAGCCGATACAAGGGTATTGCCTTTTCTCCAAGCCTGGATATGAACCGGCTCAAGGCTGCTACGCAGCCCGTGAGCTTTTGAACATGCTTCAAATTTTCCGGTTTCTTCAAACTTTGGATGGCCTTGATTTTGTCCGGGTTTGCCTCGATTCCTCTCTCGGAGACTATAAAGCCGAGTAACTTCCCAGCCGGGACTCCAAATACGCACTTCGTTGGGTTAAGCTTCATCTGGTACCTTCTCAAGTTTTTAAATGTCTCCTTCAAATCATCAATGAACGTTTCTGCCTTCCGGGTCTTAATAACCACGTCATCCACATACGCGTGCACGTTGCGCCCAATTTGGTCCTCGAAGCACTTCTGAATACATCGTTGGTAAGTTGCGCCCGCATTTTTCAATCCAAACGTCATGGTTTTGTAGCAGAAGGCCCCAAAAGGGGTTATGAATGACGTTTTCTCCCAATCCTCCCTTTTGAGTTTAATCTGGTGGTACCCCGAATATGCGTCCAGGAAACACAGCAAGTCGCTTCCGGCTACCGCGTCTATGATTTGGTCTATCCTTGGTAGTGCGAACGGATCCTTTGGGCAATGCTTGTTGAGGCTCGTGAAATCGATACACATCCTCCATTCATTTGTCTTTTTCATCACAAGAACCGGGTTTGCTAACCAGTCGGGGTGAAATACTTCCATGATAAAGCCTGCGGTTAATAGTCGCGCGATTTCCTCACCTATAGCTCTTCTCCTTTCCTCATTCATCTTTCTCATACCTTGCTTCACAGGCCTGGCCTTGGGATCCACGTGCAAACTGTGCTCTGCCAACTCAGTGGGAATACCCGGCATGTCGCTGGGTGTCCAAGCAAACACATCCGCATTTGAACGGATGAATTCCACCAGAGCCTTTTCTTGCGCATCATCTAGATTGGACCCTATAGTGAACTGCTTGGTGGGATCTCCCTCCACAAAATCTACTTTCTTGGTATCTTGAGCTGCCTTGAACTTTATTCTTTCGTCTTCAGCATCTGGCCTTCTCAACGCTGTACCATCATCCGGATCCACCTGCGACCGGTAATACTGAAGCTCTTCCTTCCTGCAGGCTTGTTCGGCCATTACTGAATCTCCCTCATCGCACTCGGCTGCTATATCCCGGTCTCCATGGATAGTGATGGTCTGCTTGGGGCCCGGAATCTTTAATTGCAGATACACGTAGCACGGCCTAGCCATGAACTTAGCATAAGCCGGCCTTCCGAACAGAGCGTGGTAGGGGCTGTGCAGCTTGACTACCTCAAACGTGAGCCACTCCACCCGATAGTTATCTACCGATTCTCCAAAGGCTACTTCCAACGCAATTTTTCCTTCGGGGCGTGCCGAATGACCCGGCACGATTCCATGGAACACCGTCGAACTTTTTTGTAGCTGGGACTCCTTGAGGTTCATGCGCAAGAAGGTTTCCCAATATAGGATGTTGATACTACTCCCTCCATCCATCAAGACTTTCTTCAGCTCGTAACCATTGACCTGGGGTGCCACCACTAATGCCAAGGTTCCGGGGTGCTTTATTCCTTCCGGGTGATCCCTTCTGCTCCATGTTACCTCTTGCTCCGCCCATCTCAAGGATCCCGAAGTGGCCGAGGAGGCTGGATCCACTGTTTGCTTCGACGCCCCTTTGTCCCTGCTGGAAGTCCCTGTAACATGCACATGATATTGTCCTTTCAAATTGAGCGTACGTACCATGCCGATGAAGATTTTGATTTGGCCGATTGACACCATGGATCCGGATTCGAAGCGATCCGGCTCCAACTCCCACCCGGGATTGTCCACTATCTGCTCTCCTTCGTCATTGGAGTAGATCTCGCCGACGACAAAGTTCTCCATACTCTTCCGAGCTTCTCCCGTGATGTAAACACCTTTGGACGCAGGCCCCACGGTGGGCGCCAACTGTCGTGGGATAATCACGGCAGATGTTACCGGGGGTAACTGATCTAGGGGCAAGTCGACACAGGTATTTGGGAGAGGGTTTAGCTCGAAGGAAGACATGGCGAAAAGCAATCTAAGAGCCGGAAAACAACTCGCCGGGTCTCGATATGATTATACTGGATACTCGATAATAGGTGTTACAGTTATGACTTGAATCTCTGGCAAACTAAACCTAGGGGCCGGTTTATAAAGCACCCGTACACCCCTAACTTGCCCTTCAAGGCACATCTTTGAGTCCTACTCGAACTCCACATATAAAGCCTATCTTTCCTTATCGCAACCCACAAGCCGGGTTACGCATCTCACAAGCCTTTGGGCCTTCTAATAATCTCTTTACCCCTATCCGGGTATTGCTCAGCTCACCTCGGGCCGGATTATACCTCGAAGTGGGCCTACCGGGTTACTATCCCCCCATCAGGAATAGTGGATAGGGCGTCCAACAGCCTCTTCAGGTCAACATGTCCTCTACCCGGACACCGTAACTCGTCAAGGATCCATCTGGTCCCGGCGCATAGCTGCCGGGTAGCACTCTTTATGGTTTTCAGCTTGGCAATGTCGTCTTCATCCGGCATGGCTTCGTCCGGGCCTGAAGTAAAATGAAGATATAAGTCGGAAAACTTTTGCTGTTTGTCAAAAGGATAAAACCGGAGAAGGAAGCATACCAAGCAAAGAACGATAGGTGTCAGATATTTCGACGGAAAGGCTTGTCAGGTCATCTTCGGCTTGGTGAGCCCTTCTTCGGTACTTCTTCATTAATTGCCTATTCCTCCTGGCTTCAGCCTCGGCTGCTTCACGTAAAGATATCTCCTTTTCAACGAGCTTGGCGGCGTCCGCAAGTTTCTCCTCGTATTGAGTCACGAAAGACTGCATGGATGTTAAAAAAGCATTAGTCAGGTAGAAGAGCACAGTTATCAGTCATTGGTATAATAAAAGTACCGAGCAAGTCATGAATGAACTCCCTCGGAACTTGGGGACTGGACAAAGGTACAAGCAACATTAATCGGACTTACCTCGTGTTTGGTTATTAAAGACCCCAAGATGTTTTCCTCGTTAGCCCTTAAGGCGCGCAGGGTTTCTAGCATCTGGGCAAAAGTTAACTCCTCGGAGCGAGTCCCGGAAGAGCCGGCAGCTTGATCATCTGGTAGGGGGGTTCTCCTTGCATTTGGAGTGGAGACCCGGACAGTCTGAGTGTCCGGGTTGGGAGGGCTCATCCTTGTATCTAGAATTTCTATCTCTTCGTCTACTGGTTCCGATAAGGAAGGAGATCCGACGGTTTGGGAAAGTGGATTGTTCAGAGGGCCTTGTTCCCGGTTAGTGGTCGCATCACCACCAGTTGCGGCGTCTGCGTCGTCAGTCGGCTTCTCCACCTGGAGGTTATCCGTTTCTGTGTTTTCCGGGTCACTGACGGTGACCTGAGCGCTGAAAGAAAGATGAAAAAAGGCAGTTATTAATGATGACGGCGGCTCGGATGAAAGTTCGCTAGATGCAAAAAGAAATAGTAAGGCAAAAATTTACCCGGCATTTACGGTGTAATCCGGTGGGAGCTCGCCACTGGAAGCAGACGAGGTATTCGCAGGAACCACTAGTGGAACCCGGAATTGCCCGGCACGTGGGTGGTTAGGAGAAGGGTGGCGTTGAGGAGAGTTGGAAGAACGAGATGGAGGAGCACTGCCACGAGGGACCGAGGGGGCGGAGATGTCCGGGTTAAGTGGATCTTCGCCTGGGGAGCTCCGAGTTACCCTGCGCTTGGCTGGGAAGGAATCCTTCAAGCATGATGAATTTGATAATTGATGGTTAAGTCGCCGCATGACGTCAAAGGAGTAAGGTTCAGAGGATAGTGAGGAAAAAGGAACCTTGGACACTGTCCCCCTGCCTTTCCTCTTGGCCCCGACTGTTGCCTCTGGGTCAGACTCGGTTTTCTCCGGGTCGTCTTCATTGTTTCCACCCTCATCCTCTAGCCCTGCGAACCGGGTGTGCATTCATTGGAAAAAAGACAGACGAGAGGAAAGTAATGCAAGTAAAAATATGCAGATCCTGAGTGAATACCTTCACTATCGTCAGTCGCCTCGTCTTCCTCTTCCGGGTCTCTGGAGGGGGGGAGTGGTTCAACTCTCCAGAAAGGGTCATCAGCCTGAGGTAAAAAGATAAGATTAAAGGCTTAGAAGCAGTATCGAGTTGAAATGTGGAAACAAGCTATGAGCGCCGGGTATTACCGCTGGAGCTGGATTTTCCCGGGTAAACGGAGGTAACCCGGCGATGCCCTTTATCGCCTCCAGTTTCTCCGCCAAGAAGCCCTTGATAGTCTTTATAGTATCACCGGTTGCAAAGCTCTTGGTGGAGTAGCGGAGCGCGTCCGTGGTGTGCCCCGAATACTCGCACATCAGTTTGGCGCGAACGGAATTAGGTTGGATTCGGAAATCGACCCAAGTTTTTATTAAATTGAGCCCTAGGAGGCCCTGGGCTGAGAGAATGGCTATCTTGGCTAGCGAAGGAAGGATTGCCTCCCTGTCTGAGTCTGATGCGAAGGCATTGAAAGACTCGGAGAGCTTGAGGGGGGCCTCTGAGTAACCCGGCAGCTTCTTTTCGCTGTCGGGGGAGGTATCGTGGCAGTAAAAGAAGGATAGCTGCCAATGTTTAACGTGGGAGTGCAGGTTGAGGGTTGGCATCAAAGAATTCTTACGGCGTTGGATTGATACCCCGCCGCAAGTGAGAAGCGCTCCGTCGCCGCTTTCGCGGCACGGCTTGCACTGGAATAACTCAATGAAAAGAGTCAGACTCGGTGGCATGCACAAGTACGACTCAGATAGAACAATGAAGTGGGTAATGTTTAACATGGAGTTAGGCCCTATGTCGAACACCCGGAGTCCATAATGATCTAAGACCTCCCTAAAGAAAGGATGACCCGGAGGACGAAATCCCCGGGTCACGTGGTCAACGAAGCAGATTACCTCGTTTTCTTCGGGGGTGGGACGAGTCTCATTACCCGGGACCCTCCAGTGGATGTCTTTTTGAGAAGGGAGGGTTCCTAATTCGGCTAGCTCGTCCAATTTGGCTTTGGTGGTTGTGGAACGCCCCCAGTTGGCAGATATGGTTTGGGTGGTCCTCGTCGGAGCCGGTTGTTTTCCTTGTCGCTTGGGAGCCATGGGGCCAGCCTGCAAAACACAAAGAGAAGGGGCGTGTGAAATAAGACCCGGGAATACTGAGACATCCGAGTATAAAGGTATCAAGAAGGTGCGAAGCCGAGGGCTGTCCGGGTATTGAGCACATTTGTGAAATTGTTGGTCACTTAGATGGGGAAAGGTATTCGGGGATGACGGATGGTTGCCCATATTTATATCGCAAATGAAATGGCTGGAAAAGGAGGGTTTTTCCGGGTGTCAATGCAATAAGCGGAAAATCGAGGAGGAACGGATCTAGATGGAAATGCTTGCGGATGATTTTTAAGTAAAATTGGTAATCAATGAGGGTTGGAGGATCATTTGTGACTATGGGGCAGATGATTAAAGGAGTTGGCAGGCCTCGAGTCGATCTAATTTGGTGCAATCGGACAAATGACTTGCGGGTTGACCTAGATCCGATCTTGGATAAATTGAAAGTTGTGAGGATTAATTGACTGGTTGCGAGGAGCTTACCGGGGAGATTGGAGTCTAATACGATGGCGATGGGCGGCGTGGCTCGAATGAGAGAAACGGAGGAGCAACGGTGACACTTGACGGTGGCGTAAGGCGACTCAAGGGCGGGCGCGGCCGCTGGTGATCTTGCGTTGGTAACAGGTGCGAGCTCCTCACGGTGGTGTTGCGAGGGTGTTGGGAGCAAGGAAGAAGAGGGGAAGTTGTGGCATGGTGAGAGGCTTAGGGTTGCCCATTAAGTACTATTTATAAGGCAAGGGTGAGCCTATCCTAACGGCCAGTAGCCGGAAATCGCGGGGTAAAGGTTATCAGCGAAGATCTTGCGAGATATGCGTCGAGTATTGGGCGAGGCATTGGGACAGAAGAAGGAAACGATTTGCCCCGTAATGACGGGACTGATTATCGAGCATGAGATCTTGGCATTTTTGTTGTAGTCTGGACCTGGGAATTTGAACCTAAATGTCTGGAGGCCAAATCCGGGTTATCACATGGCCACCATGGAGTGAGGCCTAGCCGAATATCAAAACATCTTAACCCGGTCTTCATACGCCCGTATGATCGATATCTTTGCAGGGAATAGCAAGCGCTTCAAGGAGATCCATGAAGCCCAGGCTATTCTGGGGACTACTGACAGGGGGATGCTAACCCGGTATGCCAAGCTCTGAGGAAATAACCCGGCCCGAAGGATGGCGTGCAGGATTCGGCTAAGAATAAAGAAGCTTGTGGAGGCCCAAACTTGTGGGCTTAACGGCCCGGGTTATGGGCTATTGTAAAGGAAAGTTATGGTTAGTGCGCCGTGTTCATGTAGGATCCGGAATATGCCTTGCCGAATAAGTTAGGGGGTACGGGTGCTTTATAAACCGACCCTCAGGTATAGTTTTGCAGAGAGAGAGATCGAAGAACCCTAGCAATATCGTGTGATATCGAGTATCCAGTGTAAACCCTAATCGAGTTATTGTATCGAGAATAGAGATCCGGCGACTTCGATTGCCGGCTGTCAGATCAAGTTGTACCATGTCTTCTCTTGAGCTAAACCCTCTCCCGAACGCCTGTGTCGACTTGCCCCAAGATCAGTTACCCCTGGTAACATCTGCCGTGATTATCCCACGACACCACCCACGTTCAGTCGGACGGAGAAGAATCGGTCGGGACGGTGGATCCGATAGAAGAGCCCACCACAAAGAGGGAACAGCCGGAGGAGCCGGCATGGACCCCGCGTGGCCGGGTCATGAGAGAAGATGATACCGAGTCTATCTTGCACCTGCTGGAGGACCGGTACGAGGAAGATAGCTGTGATGAGGAGGAATATGAGTTTTTACCAAGCATTGCGCGCCAGGTCGCGGTCTACACGGCCCCTGCAACGAATCTCAATCAGGGGAACGTGACTGCGGCCGCGTTCGGAGCGGCGCAAGCATTGGCCCAGCAGAAAAATCCGGCTGACGGAAATCCGATTCTGACCCGGGTTGACGGAGAGTCGGCTTCAGTCACCAGCCGAGCGGCGGATAGCGAGCTGCAGGCAAATATGTTTGGGTTCCTGGCTAACAGGACGCCAGGGGCGGGTCCTTCGAATCCACAACACCCGGCCCTGTTCAGTAACAATATGGTCTTGGACCCAACAGTGTTAGCTACTGTGATAACCCCGGAAAACGCCGCGGCGCGTGCTAGGGGCCTGGAGGTAGCACGCCGCGCGCTGGAGCAACAAAGAAGGGATGTGGAAGCAGAAAAACAAGGGGTAGCCACGCGCCAACGCGAACTGGATGCACTGGAGAACCGGGTCCGAGCTGAGACAAGCAGGGTGCATCAAAGATACCAGACAAGATTACCGGCGATGGGTGGAGTCATAAACCCGAACGCACTATTCATCACACCCCAGGATCAGCGGATTTCGGCTGTGAATCAGGAAACTGTGCATCATCCGGCATCCGGAGGAGGACAGCCGGCAAACGTGCAGGCCGGGTTACCCACATTGCACACTGGGGCCACTGTCGGCAACACAGCACCACCACCACCACCATCACGATTTCGTACGCCACCAGGTTACTTCAATAACCCCATGGATAATGTGTATGCCGCAACATTAGCATTGAATCAGATCCCCGTAAGAGAGTCACCCCACGCGGAGCAGACCCGGCGGGCGATCGATTTGCTGCATACGGCAGTAGCTCAGCAGGTTAATTACCCGGATAATAGGAGTGGAATGCATGGAACCCCTTATATCAGCCAGCAACATGGCAATACCGACAACATTCAAACAAGTTCAGCGCGGCGGAGGGCAGAGCAGCAGCAAATGCCGCCTCCTCCCCGCGTTCAAGCAGCACCAACAGTATCAGCAGCACACGCTATTGTGGATAGTTCCAGAGCCAGGCGAGCCGCGGCCGGGTCTGCGGTGCACGGACCAGCAGTAGCGCCACGTCCAGCCGTACCCCCCGCAGGATCGCATGTTTCCCGGGTGAGGCCAGCACCGGCTAATCTCGCTGGGCCCAAGTGTCTATCGGATAACATCAGGGCTGAGCCCTACCCGGATAAATTCAAGGAACCGGGCAAAGTAGTGAATTATGAGCCGACTATGGACCCAGAAACATGGTTGAGCAGCTATGAGATGGCTATGTCGATTCGCAACGCATCTGAAAATCTTCAAGCCAAGTTCATGTACTTAATGATGTCAGAAGGAGCAGCAAAGTTGTGGTTCAACAATTTACCTGAAGGATCTATTAAATCATGGAGTGAATTGAAAACTACGTTTATCAAGCACTTTCACGGAACATGCAGGAAGTTATTTACTATCGACGATCTAGAACGGTGTGTGCAAAAGAAGGGAGAGTCGGCGCCCAGCTGGGTGCGCCGGGTTATGGAGATACTGCATTCATCTATAGATATTCAGCCAAAGGACGCGTTGCAAGCTATGGCCAAGACATGCAAGTATACGCCTTTAGTGCAGAAGTTAACTCGCATGAAATCTAGTCGGAATGCTTCAGAGGTTACGATGGGAGAGCTAATGGATGCATGCAACAAGCACGCTGCAACGGATACCACAGAAGAGGACGTTGATGACAAGAAAGCAAAAGCAAACACGAGCAACAATGGAAGAGCCGGCAACGGGTCTGCGCCGGGTAACAATGGAGGTAACAATGGGAACAACCAGAACAAGCGCCCGTTTGAGGGGAACTCCGAGTTTGTCGCCAGCACAGAAGCCGGGTCCTCGAGACCCAGAGCAGAAGGAAATTTCAACGGAGGAAATCATAACGGAGGAAACTATCAAGGGCCACCAAGGCCGGGTAACAACTGGGATATCTTCAGAATGGCGTGCCCGAAACACAGCAGGAACGGAAGGCCGGCTAACCATTCATTGGAGCAGTGTGTGGATTTACAGAGATGGAAGAACGAGGAAGTAAACAAGGCTATGCGAGGTGCAGGCCGGGGAGGAGGACCGGGTCCGGGCGGAAACCCGGGCAACGGCCCACCCCCAGCAGGCAACCCAGGAGTTGGAAATCCGGGTAACAATCAGGGAGGAGCTGGCGGTTTCCAAGCCAACCCGAAGCAATTGGGCCAGTACCATGTTCACACCACAGGAACTTCTAACAAGGATAGAAAGATATTGAAGAAGGCAGTAAACTCGATTTCCTCGGCTGTCCCGAGATACCTGAGGTGGTCGGAGCAAGATGTAACATGGAGCAGAAGAGATCACCCGGAAAGGATAGAACACCCGGGAGTCCTAGCATTGGTGGTTGCCCCACATGTTAATGGTTATGAGCTAAAAAAGGTCTTAATGGACGGTGGAAGCAGCATTAACATCTTATATTGGGAAACTTTTCTACGCATGGGTCTCAAGGAGTCTCAGCTAGAGAAGAGTTCAACAGTTTTTCACGGCATTGTGCCGGGTCACTCAGCGTGCCCTGAGGGAAAGATAACCTTGGAGGTTGCTTTTGGAGAATCAAAGGATAATTTCCGGGTGGAATGGCTCACGTTTGAGGTGGTGAAGTTACGCAGCCCTTATCACGCGCTATTTGGGAGGCCGGCTTACGCCAAGTTCATGGCCAGGCCGTGTTACGTGTACCTACAGCTAAAAATCCCGGGTCCTAAGCAGACCATCACCATACATGGGAGCCGGGATATAGCGGCTGAGTGTGACGAAGGAGATGCGGCAATGGCGGAACAAGCCTGTAGAAAGGAGGAGCTCAAGTATTATCGATCTCAAGTAGACCCGGATGACAGAACAGCGTTAAAAAGGCCAAACACTGAGGATGAGAGAGCAAAATTCAAAGCAGCACAAGATACCAAGATGGTGGCCTTTGTCGAAGGTGATCCCTCTAAGCAATTTGCTATAGGATCTAACTTGGACGATGAGCAGGAAAAAGCACTTGTGGAGTTTATTCGTTCGAATCAGGATGTGTTTGCTTGGACACCTAGCGATATGCCGGGTATCCCCACAGAGTTGGCAGAGCACAGCTTACATGTTGACCCCAATTCCAGGCCTGTGAAGCAGGGCCTGAGAAAAATGAATGAGGAAAGAAGAAGAGCTATAGGAGAAGAAATTGCTCGGCTATTGACAGCCGGCTTTATCATGGAAGTATTTCACCCAGACTGGTTGGCAAATCCGGTTCTCGTGATGAAAACGACCAATGAGTGGAGGATGTGCATTGATTATACAAGTCTCAACAAGCATTGCCCAAAGGATCCGTTTGCCCTTCCGAGGATAGATCAGATAATAGACGCAGTGGCTGGAAGTGACCTATTATGTTTCCTGGATGCATATTCCGGGTATCATCAGATCAAGCTTAAAAAGGAAGACTGGGAGAAAACGTCGTTCATAACCCCTTTTGGGGCCTTTTGTTACAATACCATGACTTTTGGATTGAAGAACGCTGGCGCAACCTATCAACGGTGTATTCAGAAGTGCGTTGAGGACCAAATCGGACCCAACGTTCATGCTTATGTAGATGATGTGGTGATCAAGACCAGAAAAGCGGAGACATTTATTGACGATCTAAAGGAAACATTCAAGAACCTGAGAAGATACCAGATGAAGCTTAACCCGACAAAATGTGTGTTTGGAGTTCCAGCAGGGAAGTTACTCGGCTTTATCGTTTCAGAGAGAGGGATTGAGGCAAATCCGGATAAAATCAAAGCTATCGAGAGTCTGAAAAAGCCGGAAAACCTGAAGCATGTTCAGAAGCTTACAGGGTGTGTAGCAGCGCTGAGCCGGTTTATATCAAGACTCGGAGAGAAGGAAATACCCTTGTACCGGCTCTTGAGGAAATCTGATAAATTCGTTTGGGACCAAGAGGCGGACGAGGCGTTCGAAGCACTAAAGAAGCAGCTATCTGAGGCACCAGTCCTAGCAGCCCCGGGTCCTAAAGAGCCCATGTTACTGTACGTTGCAGCCGGGCCCCGGGCGGTTAGCGCAGTGGTTGTTGTTGAGCGCAAGGAGGATGGGAAAGATCACCCGGTTCAGAGGCCGGTTTATTATGTTAGCGAGGTATTATCAGAAGCAAAGCAGCGCTACCCACATTGGCAGATCTGGTTTTCGGGGTCTTCATGGCCAGCCGGAAATTGAACCCATATTTTCAGGAACACCCCATAACAGTGGTTAGCTCTATACCAATGTCGGATATCATCAGAAACTCGGATGCAACAGGCAGAATAGCCAAGTGGGCGATCGAGATGGGAGATTATCACATCAACTACGAGCCCAGGTCAGCAATCAAATCTCAAGCTCTAGTTGACTTCATTAATGATTGGACTCACACAGGCATGCCTACAATGACTCCAAATTCCGAGTCTTGGATAATGCACTTTGATGGTTCCAAGCAATACGAGGGATCAGGAGCTGGAGTGGTGCTCACATCATCCAAAGGAGACAAGTTAAGCTACGTGTTGCAGATTCACTTTGACTGTTCCAACAACGTGGCCGAATATGAGGCATTATTGCATGGGTTGAAGATAGCCAAGGAGATGAACATTAAGAGGATACGATGCTATGGAGATTCGGACCTTGTGGTACAGCAGGTCTCGGGAACTTGGGATAGAAAAGATGCAACTATGGCAGCATACCGCAGAGAGGTGGACAGGGTTGCCGGGTGTTTTTTCGGGTATGAGGTGGAGCATATAGATAGAAGAAAGAACGAGGCGGCAGATGCACTCGCCAGACTCGGCTCGCGCAGAGAGCCGGTTCCACCCAATGTGTTCCTGGATGAGCTATGGCGGCCATCAGTTAAAACCGAGTCTGAGGAAGAAGTGGCTAACAAAGACCCGGATTTGGAGCTCGTGGCCACAATACGCACTGTTCCCGAGTGGACAGAGCCATTTCTGGCTTACCTATCACGGGGCGAGCTACCACAACAAGAGGTACTAGCAAGGCAAATTCTGAGGCGAGCAAAAGGTTATTCCATTATCAATGGGGAGTTATATAAAAGAAGTGCAGCAGGAGTCTTTCTACGTTGTGTAGCACCAGAAGAAGGCCGACAGATTCTGAAGGAGATCCATGAAGGTGATTGTGGGCATCACGCATCTACAAGGTCCCTTGTGGCCAAAGCATATAGGCACGGTTTCTTCTGGCTCACAGCCTTAGCAGACGCAGAACGCTTGGTGGCAAGGTGCGATGGATGTCAAAGGTATGCCCGCCAAATCCATGTGCCAGCTATGGAGTTGCAAACAATTCCTTTAACCTGGCCGTTTGCCGTTTGGGGTATGGACATGGTTGGCCCCTTTCACATGTCACCTTGCAAAAAGACACATCTCTTGGTGGCTATTGATAAATTTACCAAGTGGGTTGAGGTTATGCCAGTTACCAATTGTGAAGCGATTACGGCAGTCAAGTTCCTGAAAAGGATTATCTACCGGTTCGGGTATCCTCACAGCATAATTACCGACAATGGAACCAACATGTCCCTCGGTGAGATGGAGAAATTCTGTGGTAACAACGGAATCCGGCTTGACATAGCTTCCGTAGCCCATCCACAAGCCAATGGACAAGTGGAGAGGGCAAATCAGGAGTTACTTCGTGGATTAAAGCCACGACTGCGAGTCCCATGCATCAGAGCTGCTGGAGCATGGGTTGAGGAGTTACCTTCAGTGGTTTGGGGTATTAACACCACACCTAACAGATCTACCCAGATGACACCGTTTTTCATGGTTTATGGTGCAGAAGCGGTGTTGCCGAGTGATATTATCCATGACTCGCCTCGAGTGTCGGCTTACGTCGAGGTGGTCGCCCTGTGCCTCTAGAGCTGCTGCCGAGAAGACCCGGCTGGACGCCGTGGATATGTTAGAAGAACACAGGGAACAAGCTTTGGAGAGATCAGCCATATACCAGCAGGACCTGAGGAGGTACCACAGCCGGAGAGTCAAAACCCAGGACTTCCAGGAAGGAGACCTGGTTCTTCGCCTGGTACAGTCAAAGGAAGGAAAACACAAGTTATCCCCACCATGGGAGGGATCGTTCATCATAAGCCGGAATCTGCACAATGGATCATATTACTTGGTAGATGCAAGGGAAGAGTCGGCTACTGTTAATGACACCACTCATACCACTTCATCTATGCAAGAAAGAGAAAGACCGTGGAACGTGGCTCAGTTGCGTCCCTACTATACCTAGTTTAGGCTAGATTCACAAGTGGAATTACACGATGTAACAGGCAGCAGGTTTCAGACGCACTCTTTTCCTATCCAGGGTACCTAAGGGTACTGGAGGGTTTTTAATGAGGCGGCTTGCTGACCTAACTTTTTTCATATCAATAAAAGAGATGGTTAAATAATATATTGTCCTTTTTTGTGTATTTTTTATCAAGTTTTTTATATTTCTGTTGTGTTTTTATTTTTTCTTCCAGGTAACTACTATTTATTGTTCTTAGTATATTAGTTTCTCTAGTAAATTGCGTATATCTAGGTCTTGGGGGATGATTGCTTGAATAGCACAGTTGCAAACTCAAAGACCCGGCCACGATGCCATTGAGTTATAAGGGACGATTACTTGTAATAAGTACGGCTGCAAGCTTATAACCGGACAAAGGAGCCAAACTTTCTTCACCTTTCTTACTTAAGCTTGATGTGACTCGCACTAATGTGGCATGCTTTGCTAGCGTATGATTACAATCAGTCATGATGCCCAACGGGACTTGCCTGACCCTGTCTTCGTACAGCTGTAGCAACATTGATTAACCACGCGAAAGCTGGTTTATAGTAGAAGAAGGTCAAAAGGGTCATCTAAACCACAAGTTATGCAGAGTACAAGGTTAATAACCGGAAAATCAAAGTATATTAAGCATAACTTCAAAGCCTATGTGAAACGGCTCTAGGTTTGGGGCTTAGCAGAAACAATTTGTTCCTTTCGAAAGACCCAACACCCTAGACCCGGAATTTTGGGCCTTGGGGACTTGGGAATTTGAAAAAAGAAACAAATTATCTAGCTATTCGGCTCAAAAACCCAAAAATCCGAGTCTTGGGGACTTGGGGACTTAGAAAAAAGTCCACTAGTCAAAACCTACGAGACCCGGAAACCGAGTCTCACAAAAGGAACCATAGCAGAAAGTCGGAAAATCAGGAATGAAAAAAGCTCGAAGTTAAGAAATATCAAATTCACGCAAAGGCCAGAAGGGCCATGAAAGATATTAAGGTTTTAAAACGTATTACAAACCAGGATAGTAGTATCATAAAGTGCACAGGCGCACTATCAAAAGAATAATTGTTTTAAAAAGGCCCATTGGCCGAATAAAGTGTTTGAAACGGTTGCCGATAAAAAGTTCACTCGGCCTCCTGGGTCGAGTCGTCCATCTTGCCCTTGCCCTTGGCAGCCGGGTCTTGGTCCTTGACTTGTTCTTCAGCAGTCTTTGCGGCAGCGGCATCCGGGTCAGCAGCAGTGCCGGCGCGTGCGGGAGGAGGAACAACCGGCGTGGAGGTAGTGGGCGCAATGTCGGCCTCGGCCTTCTTCTTCGCGGCTTCCTCCCTCGCCTGATCAGCCTCCGCCTTCCATCGTGCCAGCATGTCATACGGCTTGGGAAGATCCGACTTAACTGCCTTATCGTCAGCGTCATATGGTGGGACAATCGAACTGACGTCCAGACTATCGGCAATTATACTAGCCGAGTGACGAACCTCCTTCTGGATAGCCTTGAAGTTGTTTGCTGAGAACCTGGAGCCGTCATGGTTGAACTCTGGAAACCCGCCAACGAGTTTTGCCGGCTCAAGTTTTGGAAAATATGCCTTAGCCAGTGCAAGCCCCCGGGTTACCCCAACCTGGCAGGACGAGCGCTTCTAGTGCTCGATCCACTCGGGGATTGTGGAACACGCATCAAGCAGCGTCTGCAAGCTACCATGTCCAGTACCCGGCCATTTCAAATCTTGCAGGATCCATTTGGTCCCGGCACAGAGTTGCCGGATTGTGCTCTTTATCATCTTCAGCTTCGCTATGTCGTCTTCTTCCGGAGTCTTGTCATCCGGTCCTGCAGAAAATATCAAGGTTTGAGCAAGGAATTCCGAGTCTTTATCAGAGTGGAAAACCCGGGCTACTATTAGAAAGTCGGGAAGTGTTACCAATCAAGGAACGATGAGTATCGGCAATTTGGACTGAAAGCTTGGTTAGTTCGTCCTCCACAGCATGAGCTCTCTTTCTATATTTTCTTGCAATTTTTCCTGTCTTCTTGGCATCAGCTTCAGCCGACTCACGCCGCGTCGTCTCCGCCTCGAGGAGTTTGGTGGCCTTCGCCAACGCTTTCTCAGAGTGGGTTACGAAGGCCTGCGTGGAAACACAACAAAGGGTTAGCCGGATAAAAGCAAACTATCAGTTGGATACACTATGAAAGTTCCAAGCAAATTATCAATAAGTTCACTCGGAACTTGGGTACTAGACAAGTATACAGGCAATATTACTCGGATTTACCTCATGTTTGGCTAGCAAGGCTTCTAGGATATTTTCTTCGTCAGCCCTCAAGGTGTGCAGGGCGTCGAGCATCTGGGTAAAGCTCATATCCTCGGGCTTGGTACCGGAAGAGCCGGCGGCCTGATCACTCGGAGGAGGAATCTTCTCCGGCTTTGGGGTCGAGACCCGGGCTGCCTGGGTGTCAGGATTGGGAGTGCCCATCCTCGTGTCCAAGATCTCGACGTCGTCGTCCTCAGGTTCCTCAGATGGCTTGGGAGACCCGGTTTCCTGCCGGGCCGAGTCTGTCAGGGGGCCTTGTCCTTGGTTCTCTTCACCAGCACCGCCAGTTGCAGCGTCCGTATCATCAACCGGCCCTTCAGTCTCCCGGTTATCCGTATCCATGTTATCCGGGTCACTGATCGAGACCTGGGTGCTAAGGAAAGAAAAGATAAGTGGTTAGTAGCAAAAAGTGAAGGTTATCAAAAGGACTAGTACATCGCTTAGCAGGAAATGTAACTTACCCGGCATTCACCACAAAATCCGCCGGAAGCTCGCTGCTGGACGCGGATGAGGCTGTTACAGGATCCGAGAGTGAGACCCGGAACTGTCCGGCTAATGGATGATTGGGGGAAGGGTGTCTTTGAGGTGAGTTGGAGGGATGAGATGGAGAAGTACCAGTGCGGCGAGCTGGGGATGTGGGAATACCCGGGTTGAGGGGATCGTCACCCGGGGAATTCCGGGTTACCCTGCGCTTGGCCGGAGGCGGGTCCTTCAAGGATGGCGAATTGGATAATTGTCGGTTAAGTTCGCGCATATTATCAAAATAATAGGGTTTGGAGGACATGGAGGAGTAAGGAACCTTGAAAACGACCCCTCGGGTTTTCCTCTTGGCTCCGACCTAAACTTCCGGCTCGGCCTCGCTTTTACGCTCTCAGTTTCTTCCGGGTCTCCCTGGTCATCCTTGTCATCCTTATCATCCATCCCTGAAAGGCACAAATACATAGTCGGAAAAAGAGAAAAAAAAGTGGGAAAGCAAAGTAATAGAAGTTAAGATGATTGAAACCCGGATGGTACCTTCATCGGTGTCAGCCGGCTCTTCTTCCTCCTTCGGGTTCCCGGAGTTGGGGGGGTCTCGATGTTCCAAAAGGCATTATCAGCCTGAGATAAAGGCATAAAAGTGAGAATTAGTAGTTGTATCAAGTAAAAGTACAAGAGTAAGTGAATAAGTGTCGGATCTTACCGCTGGAGCAGGGTTGTCCCGAGTGAACGGCTCTAACCGGCTATATTTTTGATCACTTCCACCTTCTCAGTCAGAAAGCTTTTGATGATCTTGTTCGTGTCGCCAGCCGGGTAGTTCCGCGAGGAGTAGCGGAGTGCATCCGTGACATGTCACGAGTACTCGCACATCAATTTGGGACGAATGGAGTTGGGCTGAATCCGGAAATCTACCCAAGTCTTAACCAAATTAAGCCCAAGGAGACCCTGGGCGGAAAGGACGGCTATCTTGGCTAGGTGGGGCTGGATGGACTCTCTGTCCGACTCAGAGGCAAAGGCATTAAAGGTATCAGAAAGATCGAGGAGCCCCTCAGAGTAACCCGGCAGTTTCTTTTCGCCGGGTGGGGAGATGTCCCGGCAGTAGAAAAAGGATTTTTGCCAATGCTTAACGTGGGAGTTAAGGCTCAAAGTCGGCATTGGCGAATTCTTTCGCCGTTGGATAGAAACTCCGCCGCAGGCCAAGAGGGCCCCGTCACCGCTTTCGCGGCACGGTTTGCATTGGAATAGTTCGATAAATAAGGCAAGGTTAGGGGGATGCACAGGTAGGATTCACAAAGTACTATGAAGTGAGTTATGTTCAACATAGAATTAGGCCCTATGTCGAAAAATCGGAGGCTGTAGTGGCTGAGGACTTCGCGGAAAAAAGAGTGACCCGGGGGACGAAATCCCCGGATCACGTGCTCTACAAAGCATATTACCTCATTTGGACCAGGAGATGGCCGGGTTTCATCACCCGGAACACGCCAGTGGATCTCCTTTTGAGGGGGGAGGACGCCTGACTCGGCAAGCTCCTCCAGCTTGGCCTGGGTCACGGTGGACTTAGCCCAGTTGGCGGAAATAGCTTGAGTCGGCCTAGCTTTGGCCGGCTGTTTTACCTTGTTCTTGGGAGCCATGTGTGCGACCTACAAAACAGGGGATAAAAGAGTGCAGAACATGAGTAACTGAGACCCGGAAACTACAGGTCATCCGAGTATCAACGAGCAGTTACGAAAACTACAGGATATCCGAGTATCAACGAGCCGTTACGGAAATTACAGGTAATCCTAGTATCACTGAGCAATTATGGAAGAGGGTTGGTTGTATGTTTAACTAGAGAGTAACTGGAAGATCCGGAAATTGTGGATTATCCGGGTATCGAAGAACAACTACGGAAAATCTTGAAAAATTACGTCTAGATCGAGAAATTTGCAGAGAAATCTATGGAGAAATTAATGGCTACAACTGACAGGGGAGTATTGTTGAATCTACTTTGAGCAGTTGGATAAGCAAGAAAGGAGTTGCGCAATCCAAATCGGCACGGTACAAAGAAATTGCTTACGAGCGGAATTAGATCCAATCTACACCGAACGAAAAACTTGAAGATAAATCCATGGAGGAAAACTTACCGGCGAGGTCCGGAGGAGGCTGCGGCGGAGGCAGATGGCGTAACCGCGGTGGCCTGCGGGGCTTTCCGGCGGACAGCTCGAGGGCGCGGCAGCAGAGGCTGATGGCGGCACGGCGCGGGTCGAGGATGAGCGCAAATGGCGGCGGCTCGGTCCCGGTGGCGCGTCCGTGGGCTCCGTGGTGGCGTGGCGGCGAGCTCGAGTGTAGGAGCACCGGAGGCGGAGGAGACGAAGTGGAAATGGAACGTTGGATTAGGTTACCCCCTAGGGAACCTATTTATAGGTGCGGGTGGGGATACCTAGGTTAAGTGAGCGGGAGCTGAAATTTCGGGAGGTGGGATACCCGCCCGAAATTTTTGGGATAGGCATTAAAATACCCTTGCGCGATATCCGGAAAAGATCAGAAGCATATCACCTCCGTAATATTCGGGTTAATTAGCAAGCAAAGTGAGCCGGGTCTTCTGTGCTTTTCTTGGAATATTGACCCGGGAATATGAAGAGAGATCCGGAGGAAGCCGGGTTATTATATGGACCACCAATGGAGTTAGGCCTAGCTGGTTATCAAAGCAACCTAACCTGGCCTCTATAAACTTGTATGTTTGTTATTTTTGCAGGGAATAGCGTGCGCTTCAAGGAGGATCTCGTGAAGCCCAAGCTATTCTGGGGACTACTGATGGAGGGATGATAACCCGGTAGGCTAACGCCAAGGTGTAATTCGGCCCAAAGGGCGCTGCGCAAGATCCGGCTTAGGGAAAAGGAGTTTCTAGAAGGCCCAAGAGTGTAGGTCTCGTAACCCGGTTTGTGGGTTCCGATAGGGAAACTTAGGGTTTGTAAGCAGTGTCCGGGTAGGACTCCGAGTATGCCTTGGATGGTAAGCCAGGGGGTCCGGATATTATATAAGCCGGCCCCCTAGGGTTAGATTAGACACAATCACACGAACACGAGATATTCGAGTATCCTTTGTAACACGAGAGTTGAGATAATATATTCAGATCGGAGACTCGGCGACTTGATTGTCGGCTACCAGATCGCATATCACCATGGTTTGCTTCGAGCTAAACCCTCTCCCAAACACCAGAGTTGAATTGCCCCAAGATAATTTACCCACGGTAACGTCTGCCGTGATTATCCCACGACAGCCTTCCTGCGGTCGTAAGCGGTGATTCTTGCGGCTGCCATGCCTAGCCCCTTATGGACCTTCCTGTATTGCTCTGCGCGGGGGTCGTTCTCTCCTGATTGGTTTGTTTGCAGGTAGGTGGCCGCAGCTAGTACCGCGGCGGCAGGAGTCGTCGGGTGCACGTTGCCGTCTTCGTCGACGCGCATAAGGGAGGCCTTGAGTGACCTACGGATCCCGGTTAAGGATTCGCCATCCATAGTCACGGTTCTCGAAACGTGTCTCTTTCTCCCGGGGTGGTTCCCGACAGAAGGTGTCTTTGAGAGCGTTGCACGGCTTTGACTAGACTCGTCTTCTAGCTTTCTTTGTTCAGCCAGGTTATTTCGAGCTTCCTTGATCAGAGTTGCTGCTCTCACTAGGTGGTAGTGGTATGCAGTCATGTCTTCGTGAGGGGCTCCGGCTTTGAGTGGTTTTCTTGTGAAAGTGCATTCTCAATATCTCGATATTTTGTGTGTTTGTTAACAACATGAAGAAGCTACTAACCGTATGTGCTATTTTCTCAAGGATCTGGTCTTAAAATAAGCATGTATACGGTGTCAAAGAAATGGTGAAGAAATCGAAGATCAACGAACTTTTCCGGGCCAGAAAAAGGTTTTTCAAAGTGCAATCCGGATGATTCCGGGATCCGGATTCAGTCCGGATGATTCCGACTGCAACGGGATTTTCTCTGTTACAATCCGGATTATTCCGGATGATTCCGGGATCCGGATTCAGTCCGTATGATTCCGACTGCAACGGGATTTTCTCTGTTGCAATCCGGATTATTCCGAATGATTCCGACCACAACGGGATTTCTCTGTTGCCATCCGGATTGCTCCGGAATATTCCGGGATCCAGAAAATTCCGGACCTAATCCGGGCTGGTCATAGTTTGGGCAGAAAAACGGCTAGTTTGAATGGGGGCTATAAATAGCCCCTCTCTTTCTTCCCCAAGGGTTAGCTCTACCAGCATTGAAGACTCCATTGATTGATCTCACCCACCAAGCTATATCTCCCTCCTCCTCCACCCAAACTTGTTGATTTTTTGAGGATTGAAGGAGGACCACCGGATCTACATCTTCACCAACCGGATTTCATTTCCCCTCTCATTCACTTGAGAGATCTTTGTCTAAGGTTTCCTCATGTGGAGAACCTAGGCTTCTTGTTACTAGTGGTGATTCAAGAAGAGTTGGGAGCCCCCAATTAAGTTGTGGGTGTGTGCCCCAAGTGTTTGTAAAGGATTCGATCCCCGCCTCAAAGGGGTTCAATAGTGAGAGGTGAACTAGGCCTTCGTGGCGCAAGTTCATTGGAGAATAGGGTGAGGCCTTTGTGGCTTGAGTAGGCCTTCGTGGCGAGCTCACACCCCTCCAACGAGACGTACTCCCTTAACAAGGAGGAACTCGGGAATACATCGTGTCTCCGTGTGCTTCCATCGGTTACCTCGTTCCTCACTCTTTACTTACTCGTACTTGTAGCATTTATTGTAGTACTTTTTGTATTAAGTGTTGTCCTACTTGCATTAATTGCTTGCCTTGCCATATAGGTAAATTCACCATTAGTTGCACTATCTAGAGAATTTACCTTTGAGTTAAGCCTAAACCTTGTTAAAAATTAAAATTGGTCGTAGCACCTATTCACCCCCCCCCCCCTCTAGGTGCCCATAATTTACTTTCAATTGGTATCATAGCCTCGGCTCTTGTATCGGGCTTAACCGCCTAAGAGTTTTAATATGGGAGAAGATTTGGATACCGAAACGTCCGTTGGCAAGGTGACCATGGATGATCTCAATGCTTTGAGAACTTCATTGACCTCATCCATAGACACCAAATTTGATGAGTTGCGTGAACTAATGGCACAACTCCTCAAAGCCAAAGGACCGGAGGTAGTCAAATCCTCCCTTCCGGAAATTCCTTCGGAAGGCGCCAAGAAAGGGGTAGATGGTGATCCACTTAAAAATGCTTCCGCCGAACAATCCACTAAGAAAGGCACGGGTGGAGAGGAAGGATATAACGCCGTTGAAGGACGATATTCTCCCGATCCCCCCGTCCCTCATCCTCATATAATCCCTAGGGGAGACCCACCTAAAATTGATGCTTTTTCTTTCCGTGAATGGCAATATTACATGGAGACTCACTTGAACTCTTCTTGTATAGATCTTTGGAGGATCACTCGTGATGGATACAAGCCATTTGATCCCAAGAACTTAACAAGAAGAGAAGCCGTAGATTGCCAACTCAACTACACCGCCTTGTACATTCTTCAACAAGCCGTGGGTCCTAACCACATGCCGCATCTCCAACAATACTCCACCGCCAAGGAAACATGGGACGCTCTTGTCGTCATGTTTGTGGGCAATGAAAGCATGCAAAGAAATGGATATGATGCCTTGACCAATCAGGCCGGAGAGGATCATGTGGACATGTACCAGAGACTCAAGACTCTCGCCACCGCCTTCTCAAATGTTGGTGCCACGTACATTGATGATGCTTGGATCAAGAGGAAGTACATGATTGCCATTATGCCATTTGAGGGCGCGTACATGAAGAGCATTCAAGGGAGACATGATTTCTCCTCCATGAACTCAACTCAAGTAATGCAAGAGATGTGCTCCTACAAAGTGCAAACCAAGAATGCGCTTGACAATCGTGCTAGGGCCATTGGAATGCACCAAGGAGCATCCGTTGCTTTGAAGGCCAAGGTGTTGTCAAGAGAGGTTGAGAATGAATAAGAAGGAGAAGAGGCATTGCCTCCTTTGAAGTAACAAGACTATGATCCCGTTCTAAAGGATCTCATTGCTCTCACCGTGCAAAAGTTTTGGAGCAATCCTCCCAAGGGCAAGAGATTTGTTGAAGAGAAGACAAGGTCTCGCTATGGAAATGATGGGGCTCAAAAAGTGAGGTCTTGCCTCAATTTTCAGGATAAGCATCACTTCATTGCGGAGTGCCCTTATGAAAATAGAGAGCTCCATAGTGGCAAGCTCATTCGCAAGGACAAGTCCAAGTTTGAGTACAAGAAACCTCATTTAAAGAAGAAGCCATACAACAAGAAGTCTCCCACCAAGTTTGTGCTCTTGACTCAAGAGGAGTATGATTCCGGGAGTGATGAAGAAGAAGAAACCACAAGTGAAGGGGCCGCTCTAGCTATTGCTTCTACTCCATCATCTTCATCTCTCTTTGAATCCCCCAATGACGATCTTCCTCAACGTAATGTCAAGTGCTTCATGGCTAAGGCCACGGAGGTATCACCTTCCCCCAACTCTAAGACCCCTAGTGAACTTGAACATCTTGCTAGTCTTAGAGAAGAAGAAGAAAGGGTCTCCTTGGACCGTTTTATGTATAACATGCAAGGGGAGACCAAGAAGTACGTTGAGTATCTCATGAGGCAATTGGGAGAGGCCCAAGATGCTCTTAAGAAGAAAGGTGAGATTGAGAGAAGGGATGCGGATGAAATTGCATCTCTCTCTATGACTCTTGAGGAAGAGCATGATGGTAGAGTTTCTCTAGAGGATGAACTTGAATCTATTGAATTAACTCATAATGAACTTGTCTCAAACATCACTAAGGAACGTGATCTTTCTATTTCTAAATATAAAAAGGCTAAAAGGATAAGGTCGAGTTTGGGGTTGGTCATGGTAAACTAACCGAGGAGTTTGAAAAGCTAACCAAGGCTCACAAAGCTTTGGAAATCCAACACTCATCCCTCAAAGAGTTGCATGAACAACTTCAAACTCAACTTAATCAAACTAACAATGCTAGCACATCTACTTCTTCTTGTGATCATGCAAACATTATTGAGGAAAATTCTAGGTTGAAGGATGAGCTAGCAAGGCTCAAGGGTAAAGGCCCTCAAGTTGTGAAGTTTGTGACCCCTTCCCCACAAGTGGTTGCCCCTAACTCTAATGCGGTCATTGATAGACCACAATTGAGTGCACCAAGGCAACAAGTGGGCAAGCAAGGTCTAGGCTATGTAGCCAAGAAGAAGAAGAAGAAGAAGAAGAAGAAGAAGAAGAAGAGCAAGAAGAAGACCAACAATGGTGCTTCGAGTGGTGTTGTCATTAGGGACAACACTAATCCTAGTACACCCGCTCAACCAAACAACATTACCTCGAGTAGTAGTGTCATGAGGGACAACACTACTCGTAGCACATCCGCGGGAACTAACAATCCACACCATTTCTTATATGTTGATTATTATGTTGTTGTTCAAGCTAAATATGTTGGTCCTATTGAGGGTTTCATTGACTATACCATTTGGGTTCCAAAGACCCTTGTTGCTAACATGAAGGGACCCATCTCGGGTCCTAACTCTAGTCAATGATCTCTTGCAGGACTATGCTTCCGGTGGGACTAAATGGATAATTGATAGTGGATGCGCTAGCCATATGACCGGAAGCAAAGAACTTGTGACGGAGTTGCGCCAAAATGGCATACAAGAAACCGTCACTTATGGAGTCTCGTCCTCGTCTAAGGTATCCGGGTTCGGCAAGGTTGTGGTCGCTCCCGATATCACTATCGTGAACGTCATGCTTGTCGAATCCCTTGGTTACAATTTACTTTCCGTCCGCTCTCTTGGAAAGATGGGGTTCTCTGTCTTTTTTGATGTTGATACTGTGGTCCTTTTGAGGAGCAAGACTCTTGACGTCGCTTACGTGGGACATGTTGAAAATGAGTTGTTCGTGGTGGACTTTTCGAAGTCTACCAACTCTCATAAAATGTGTCTTTTCGGAAAGGCGGACTTGGGATGGTTGTGGCATCTCCGCTTATCCCATGTCAACATGAGAACTTTGCAAAGTCTTCACAAAGGTGGCCTTATTGTCGGACTAAAAGAAAATGTTTCCTTTTCAAAGGATTGCGTTTGTAGGCCGTGTGTTGAAGGAAAGATGCATGATAAGGCACACAAGGCCAAGACTATTATTTCATCAAAGAGGATCTTGGAGCTTCTCCATGTTGATCTCTTTGGTGTTGTGCCTGAGGCAAGTCTTGGTGGCAAGAAGTATTGCTTGGTGATTGTCGATGATTATTCAAGATACACTTGGGTTTATTTCTTCAAGTGCAAGAGTGAAACTCAACAAACCATCATCGACTTATCCAACGAAGTCCAACGTCAACACAATCTGCCAATCATGGCTATTAGGAGTGATAATGGTTCGGAGTTCAAGAACTACACTTTGAATGAATTCCTTAGTGAAGAAGGCATTCATCATCAATATTCCGCCACTTACACTCCTCAACAAAATGGTGTTGCCAAAAGGAAGAATCGCACTCTCTTGTACATGGCAAGGACCATGTTGGCGGAGTACACTTCTCCCCAATATTTATGGGCCGAGGCCATATCCACCGCATGCCACTCCTCCAACCGCCTCTAAATCCGCAAAGGCTTGGACAAGACTCCTTATGAGATCCTCACCGGCAACAAGCCCAATGTCTCCTACTTCCGTGTATTCGGTTGTAAGTGCTTTTATTTGATCAAGGGTGTTAGGTTGTCTAAATTTCAATCCAAAACTATTGAGGGTATATTTGTTGGTTACGGTACCGAATCCCACACCTATAGAGTCTTTGACAAAGCCTCACGGATTGTCATAGAATCTTGTAGTGAGGCTTTCGAGGAAAATGATGGCTCCCAAGTGGCGCAATTTCATTTTTCTAATGTAGATGTTTAAATACCTTAAGAAGCCATAGGAAGGATGGGTCTGGGATTTCTCCGACCCATTGAGGGGCACTTTATGGCGACTCGAGAAGGACTACGCTCTACTCAAGTGGATCCCTCCTCTACATTAGAAGAACAAGCCAAGGAGCCAAGTGCTACACCGAACAAAGAACATGTTGAAGACCCTCCTCTTATTGACCAAGACACTACACAAGTCGTACCCACTCCTATCACTAATGTTAGTCAAGGTCAAGGCCAAGATCAACCATCCTCTTCATCCTCTCGTCAAGTTGAAGCAAGTGTTGAAGATATTGTTGATGATGATGATGATGATGATCAAGGCCAAGTTGGTCAAGATGGGGACCCAAATGATCAAGATGATCAAGTGACCCCTCCGCACAACAATGCGGAGATCAAAGCCCGTCGTGCTAAAAGGATAAGAAGATCTTTGAAGCAAATTGATGCCCAAGACAACAAGGTCTTGGAAGATATTCATATGATCGGAAGCAAAGAGCTTGTGACGGAGTTGCGACCAAATGACATCCAAGCAACCGTCACTTATGGATACTCGTCCAAGTCTAAGGTATCCGGGTTCGGCAAGGTTGTGGTGGCTCCCGATATGACTATCGAGAACGTCATGCTTGTCGAATCCCTTGGTTACAATTTACTTTCCGTCCGCTCTCTTGGAAAGATGGGTTTTTCCGTCTTTTTCGATGGTGATATTGTGGTCCTTTTGAGGAGCAAGACTCTTGACGTCGCTCACGTGGGACATGTTGAAAATGAGTTGTTTGTGGTGGACTTTTCGAAGTCAACCAACTCTCAAGCAATGTGTCTTTTCGGGAAGGCGGACTTGGGATGGTTGTGGCATCGCCGCCTATCCCATGTCAACATGAGAACTTTGTAAAGTCTTCACAAAGATGGCCTTATTGTCGGACTAAAAGAAAATGTTTCCTTTGCAAAGGATCGCGTTTGTAGGTCGTGTGTTGAAGGGAAGATGCATGACAAGGTGCACAAGGCCAAGACCATTATCTCATCAAAGAGGATCTTGGAGCTTCTCCATGTTGATCTCTTTGGTGTCGTGCCCGAGGCAAGTCTTGGTGGCAAGAAGTATTGCTTGGTGATTGTCGATGATTATTCAAGATACACTTGGGTTTATTTCTTCAAGTGCAAGAGTGAAACTCAACAAACCATCATCGACTTATCCAATGAAGTGCAACGTCAACACAATATGCAAATCATGGCTATTAGGAGTGATAATGGCACGGAGTTCAAGAACTATACAATGAATGAATTCCTTAGTGAAGAAGGCATTCGTCATCAATACTCCGCCACTTACACTCCTCAGCAAAACGGTGTTGCCGAAAGGAAGAATCGCACCCTCTTGGAAATGGCAAGGACCATGTTGTAGGAGTACTCTTCTCCCCAATATTTATGGGCCGAGGCCATTTCCACCGCATGCCACTCCTCCAACCGCCTCTACATCCGCAAAGGCTTGGACAAGACTCCATATGAGATCCTCACCGGCAACAAGCCCAACGTCTCCTACTTCCGTGTATTCGGTTGTAAGTGCTTTTATTTGATCAAGGGTGTTAGGTTGTCTAAATTTCATTCCAAAACCATTGAGGGTATTTTTGTTGGTTACGGTGCCGAATCCCACACTTATAGAGTCTTTGAAAAAGCCTCACGGATTGTCATAGAATCTTGTAGTGTGGCTTTCGAGGAAAATGATGGCTCCCAAGTGGCGCAATTTCATGTTTCTAATGTAGATGTTGAAATACCTCAAGAAGCCATAGGAAGGATGGGTGTGGGATTTTTCCGCCCCATTGAGGGACACCTTATGGCGACTCGAGAAGGACTATGCTCTACTCAAGTGGAGCCCTCCTCTACAATAGAAGAACAAGCCAAGGAGCCAAATGTTACACCTAACCAAGAACATGTTCAAGACCCTCCTCTTATTGACCAAGTGACTCCGCATGTCGTACCCACTCCTCTCACTAATGCGAGTCAAGGTCAAGGCCAAGATCAACCATCCTCTTCATCCTCTCCTCATGTTGAAGCAAGTGTTGAAGATATTGTTGTTGATGATGATGATGATGATGATCAAGGCCAAGTTGGTCAAGATGGGGACCCAAATGATCAAGATGATCAAGTGATCCCTCCTCGCAATAATGAGGAGATCGAAGCCCGTCATGTCAGAAGGATAAGAAGAGCTTTGAAGCAAATTGATGCCCAAGACAACAAGGTCTTGTAGGATGTTCAAGCTTGAAGATCCACAAGAAGGCAATTGGCACATTTTTGTGAGCATCAAGCTCATATCTCTATGGTGGAGCCTAATAAAGTGTATGAAGCTCTTGAGGACTCCGATTGGGTTGAAGCTATGCATGATGAGCTCAATAACTTTGAGCGCAACAAAGTTTGGAGATTTGTTGAGAAGCCCAAAGATTGCCACAATGTTATTGGCACTAAGTGGATTTTCAAGAACAAGCAAGATGAGCATGGCATTGTCATTAGGAACAAGGCAAGATTGGTTGGTCAAGGTTACACTCAAGTTGAAGGCATTGACTTTGATGAAACCTACGCACATGTGGCTCGCCTTGAGTCCATCCGTATCCTCCTTTCTTATGCATCCTCTCATAATTTCAAATTGCAACAAATGGATGTGAAAAGTGCTTTCTTGAATGGTCCACTAAAAGAGGAGGTATATGTTAAGCAACCTCCGGGGTTCGAGAATCTCAACTTTCCTAACCACGTTTACAAACTTGACAAGGCTCTCTATGGTCTCAAACAAGCACCTCGTGCTTGGTATGAGCACCATAGGGAGTTGTTAGATGATCGTGGTTTCGAAGTTGGGAAGATTGATCCCACTCTCTTCACCAAGAGAGTAAAGGGAGAGCTTTTCATATGCCAACTATATGTGGACGATATCATCTTTGGCTCAACTAACCAAGCTTTCAATAATGAGTTCTCTAAGCTTATGACTGACAGGTTCGAGATGTCTATGATGGGTGAGCTTAAATTCTTCCTTGGCTTTGAGATCAAGCAATTGGCTCGTGGGACCTTCATTTCTCAAGCCAAGTATACCCAAGATATGATCAAGAGGTTTAATTTCCAAGATGCTAAGATCAAGACATCTCCTATGCAAGTCAAGTGCCATCTATCTCGTAATCCAAAAGGGAGTAAGGATGTGGATCAAAAGTTGTATCGTTCTATGATTGGTTCTTTGCTCTATCTTTGTGCATCTAGGCCCGATATCGTTTTGAGTGTAGGTGTGTGTGCAAGGTATCAAGCGGCTCCTAAGGATAGCCATTTGATGGCGGTCCATAGGATCTTTCGTTATTTGGTTCATACCCCAAGATTTGGTTTGTGGTACACAAAGGGGGCACAATTTTCTCTCAATGGCTACACGGATTCCGATTGGGCGGGTGATCAAGAACATAGGAAGTATACTTCCGGGGCTTGCCAATTTCTTGGTAGGTCCCTAGTGAGTTGGTCCTCCAAGAAGCAAAATTGCATATCACTCTCCACCGCCGAAGCCGAGTATGTGGCCGCCGCAAGTGCATGCACTCAGTTGTTATGGATGAGGCAAACTCTAAAGGAATATGGAGTTCATTTGGATAAGGTGCCTCTTTTGTGTGACAATGAAAGTGCCATCAAGATTGCATACAATCCCGTGCAACACACAAGGACCAAACACATTGAGATTCGCCATCACTTCATCCGAGACCATGTGGCAAGAGGGGATATTGCACTATCTTATGTGCCCACCAAGGACAATCTTGCGGATATTTTCACGAAGCCACTTGATGATGCAAGATTCTTGTTCTTGAGGAATGAACTAAATGTGATTGATTCAAGGAGTTTGACTTGAAGATCTTGCACACACCCCTATAGATGAAACGTGTTTGAGCTTAGGTGTAGGCATGGACATAGGGGGAGTGTTATCCTAACACATTGGGTTCTCCCTCCCCCCATTATGCCCAAAGCAAAAATTTCATTGTTATCTCTCTATTTCTAATGTTGAATTGTGAGCTTCAATGTTGAGTATTGGCAATGCCCCCAAGATATATCTTCGCGGTTGCATACCATGAACTCTTACATGGTGGCTTAGGCCACCAACCTCTTCTCGTTTGAAGAGTTGGTTCTTAGTTGGATATCTTTTGTTTTTTTGTGTTATCCTTCCGAATACTACTTCTCGTTGCTTTTTCGATCTTATTTGCTTTTTCCCCGAGAAGTAAGACTAGGAAATCTAACCCCTTGTGTGTTTTGCTCTATTTGTCCTCTCTAATGTTCATCTATGCATATGCCTTACTCCACACAACATCACATCTTTCCTAGCCTTTCAAAACTGTCTTTTCTGGAATGGTTTGGCCTTTTTCTGGTCTGTCCCGGATTCATTCCGGCCATGCTCGGATTATTCCGAGTAGGTCGGATTGGTCCAGAATATTCCGGCAGCCGGATTTTTCCGGACCATTCCGGACGAGACAGTATTCCTTATAAATACCCCCACACGCACGGGGGGCAGTTTTCTTTCCACTCTTTCCACTCCTCCCGTGCCCTAGCCACCAAAATCTGTGGTTTTCGTCCCCGTTGCCCTTAGGGAGGATTGTTTGATCCCTCCTTTGGTCAAGGACTCCCCCATGGAAGGTATTGTGTTTGGCATCTCATCTTTTTCTTTTTTGTTGGTTGTTTTTGGTTCTAGATGAAATCTCACCTAGGGTTTGATCTAGATCCGAGTTCTATCAACTTGTTCATCATGCCAATCCCTACCTAGATGCCATGGATTCGTAGATCTAGTCTAACCACATCCCAATCTAGACTTAGATCCATCTCAAATCTCGTGCCAATCCCACGTTTTCCCGCACTTAGAACACCTCTAGGATCATCTCTGTGGTACCCCTAATTGTTTGGGACAGTTTTAAGTCAAAATTTCGAGTTTTTTGGCATTTTCTCGAGTCAGGTCGAGGAGCCCGGAATCATTCCGGACCAATCCGACCCGGTCGGATTTTTTCGGGCTCAGCCGGAAAATTTCGGGCCTCCGGAATTTGTCCGGATGCTGCCAGAAATTTGAGAATTTGCACTGTTTCAATCCATTTGAGTTCCTATTGTTCCCGTTTGGCATATGCACTTATCTTCTGCTATTCCTATGTCCTCTAGTCACACGTGACAGCTCTAAACCATATACCAAGAGGAAGCAGTTGGCTGGAAGGGGTTCGCGTCCCATTAGGGGGCGCTCAGCTCATGGGGCTGGGAACCGTGATGATCAGGAGGAGAGGGTTCCCACACTGGATGTCGCACCCGGACTTCTAGAGGATACTCGCAGTTCCGTTGAACAGTAGTTGATTGGATTACGGGGCTTACCGGCACCCGCATCTCTTACGAGTAGGCCAACACACGTATCTGTGACAACCAACCCCTACTGTTCATCGTCTACGTAAACCATCCCATAGAAATCAGGATACTACCATCGACGTACTTCATACCATACACACATGGTACGTCAACGGCGTTTAACAGAATGATAGCACAACATATCTCTAAGACACAAATAAATAGAAATAAGTTGCAAATAGCTCTCACTAGAGCAGAGATAGCAAATACAATCATCCAGAGGACACATGTCCCAACATAACATCATTACATCTCAGCGGAAGCATTCAAAGGGTCTGAGTACAGACAAATCCAAATAGGCTTAAGAAGCCGGAAACAAAAAGACGGAGCCCATCCACGATGTCTCGGATCCTGCCCGGGGCCGCTACCTACTCGTCAGCAGCCTCGTCAAACTCCACGTAGTAGCCGTCACGGGGATCCTCGTAAGCGTAGTCTGCGGAAACCACAGCCCCAAAGGGGTCAGTACATAAACGTACTGGCAAGCAAGACTCATAGTTCACCAAAGTGTAACCCATCAACACCAAGCACAGATGCTTTGGGTTCAACGGAAGAAAGGGGATACAAAAGATGCGGCAGCTGGCTGCACTAACCAACTACAGAAACATGCTACAACTTCCGGCTAACAGAAGAGAGATAAGATAGCGTATCGTAACCAACTATAACTAACTCCAAACAAACCCATCCTGGATCTCGCCCCTTATCCAAAGAAGCAATCCGAGGGTAAACTCACACAGTTGGATTAATGATGGTTCAAGTTATTGTGGCAATAAGACTATTACTAGTCAAGTTATCATTAGTTAGGTGTAAGTTGTTCTGAGTACTTGTTAGCCAGTACTTTCACCAAGTTAACCATAACCGCGGAAAACACGGCTTCTCGAGAAGATTTATCCCTGCAGGGGTGCACCAATTTGGCCGTACACGTAAGAATATCCCGCCAGACGGGAATCAAACCCACCAAGCGAGGCACTCTACACAAATCAACTCTTCTTCGCATCAAGCCCAAAGAACCACGTGATGTGCGTGCGCGGCTAATCGAGCCCCACGAAGAAAAGGGGACCCTCATAGCACTGGAAGACCATGCCGCCCTAAATGCCGACTACAAAAGTTCCACCCTGGCCTCGGGTTCGTACCTGCATATGCATGCATCAAATGGAAAGCCCGAACTAAGTGTGGCGATTTGGACGAGATGCGAATCGAATCAAATTGAGGGGGGCGCCCATACACGCTTCCCACATGCAGATAGTGCGCTCATCATGGATCAGTAGACAAGACCCTTTTCCTAATTAGGGTCGACACTAGCAGGCCTCAAAACCACGCCGGGCCTCCTGCCGGTGCCTTATCAGCAAATTATTATTACCTCAAAATTAGCAGGTTGTTGTTTAACATCGAGCCCCAGAACATAATAGAAAAATAGTAACAGAAAGTAACGGGTAACAGACTCGAGCAAAACAACCCTAAGCATGCTAGTAAGACATGGGCAACAAGCAAAGGGGTTATAGGTGTGGAGGTGAGGCTATATCAGGGTTACAGGATAACATGTGATAGGTTCGTAACAGAAACAACGATTCATAAGGCTAGCAGAATAGACAACGGAAAGTATCGGTATCCAATGTTGAAAGGAACACAATGGTTCATGTGAGTGAATACTTGCCTGCAAACTCAGCAGCCTGGTACTGAGCTAGATCCTCAGAAGGGGTGTCGTAAGTATCGTCTGTCTCAACGTCGTCGTCTATTCGAGAAGAAGCAAACAAACAACGCAGAGAGACAAACAATCAATAACATGGCATAATGCACAATCATGGGATGATGCATGACAATTTAATTGATGCATCAAAATAAACTAGTTGACATGGTAACAACATGATTAAATGGACCCACATGCAATTTGGGGTTGCATATGAAAGGCCCATGAATTATGGTTGAAACAATTGTTTTACAACTAACCAACAGGTGAAAGTGGTTTAATATGATGCATGGATGAGGAAAACAGCAAAATAACAACAATAGAAACAATTTAAAATAAGGTTTACCAAGTTTAGAAATTTATTTATTAAGTTAGGGAATTTTTGGTTCCTTAAAGGTGTTACACAAGCATTTGTTGTTTTCAGCAATTTAAATTGTTCAAAACAAATAATAAAATTCATATTTGAGAAGAACATAAAATTTTAGGTGGATTACATGTTTCAATTATTGAAAAAGGAATTATAATGATTTAATTATGAATTAAACAAGTTTAAACAAGATTTAATTGAATTTAAAACAAGTATGAATATTATTTGAATTTTATTGGTTCAAAACATAAATTCAAATTCATATTTGAAAAGTTTATACTTTTCTGGTTTGAAAACATATTTTATATGTTCAAAAATATTTTAATTTGAGCAAGTTATGAATTTAGCAATTTTAAAATAACATGGCATAATGCACAAACATGGGATGATGCATGGCAATTTAAGTGATGCATGAAAATAAACTAGTTGACATGGTAACATAACATGATTAAATGGACCCATCTGCAATTGGATTGCATATGGAAAGCCCATGAATTAAGGTTGGAATAATTGTTCTACAACTAAAAATCATGTGTAAGTGAATTAGCATGATTCATGGATGAAGAACAGAAAGAAAACAACAATAGAGGCAATTGAAATGGACTTGACCAAGTTTGGAAATTTGTTTATTAAGTTATGAAAATGTGCTTCTTAAAGGTGTCACACAAGCATTTGTTGTTTTCATCAAGTTTAATTGTTCAAAATAGACAACAAAGTTCATATTTGAAAAGAGCACAAAATTTTAGTTGGAATACATGTTTCACTTATTGAAAAAGGAATTAAGATGAATTAATTATGAATTAAACAAGTTTAAACAAGATTTAAAAGGAGTTAATTCAAGTTTGAATTTAATGGAATTTTTATTTGTTCAAAACATTAAACCAAGCTCATATTTGAAAAGCTTATACTTTTATGGTTTGAAAACATATTTTATAAGTTCAAAAAGAATTTAATTTGACCAAGTTATGAATTTAGCAATATTAAATGATTTAAACAAGATTTAAATCATTTAACCAATTTTAATTATCCAAAACATGAAACAAAGTTTATATTTGGAAAGAGGGTTTAATTTAGCATGGAAAACATATTTTATTTGTTGAAAATGGATTTAAAATGAGCAAGTTATTAATTTGGCAATTTTAAATGCATTAAACAAGAAACAGTTCTTTTCAGCAATTTAAATTATTCAAAACAGCAAACAAAGTTGATATTTGGAAAGTACATGAAAAATGGGATGGAAACATATTTTGTTTGTTGAATTTGGAATTTTTATGCCCAAGTTATGATTTTTGCAAAATTAAATGAATTAAACAAGTTTTCAATTATTTCACCAATTTAAAATATTCAAAACAGTAAACAAATTTTATATTTGGGTAGAGAATTTAATTTGGATTGGAAAACATATTTAAAATGTTGAAATTGGAGTTAAAATGAATTCTTTAAGCAATTTCCAAATTTAGGTGTTATTCTGCCATTTTTTTATTAACTAGGGACTTAGGAAAAAGTTACAGGGGCCTAGAAGATAGTTAGCAGGGACCTGGGTGTGATTCTGTGAAGTTTCTGTATCAAAACAAAAAGAAATAAAAAGTTTGGTTTTTTGCTGCGGGAGGGGGACTCGAACCCAAGACCTCCCGTGCGCGCGTTTGGTTCTGCTACCACTGCGGTGTGCTTGTTTCGTTGTCAGGTAAGGGAAATGCGCAGGGGTTAAGGTGTTGCGCGTGGCCTGTACTGAAGAAACTCGCGGCCTGTACTGCTAACTGAACTTTTGCTGCCGGTTCAGGGGACAGAGGAAGGCGGCCGCCGGTGGTGAGGAGCGATGCAGCAGCTGCTGCGCTCGCGTGGGGTTGCGGGCGTGCGGGTGGTGACCGAGAGGGAAGTGAGAGAGGGAGGTGAGACGAGGGGAGCTCACCGCGAGGGGGCAGAGGGAGGAGCACGTCGGGGCGGAGCAGGTGGCGACCGGCGACAGGAGGAGGACGGCGGCGGCGCTCCGGTCCTTCCCCGTCCGCGCCGAGGGGTCGAGGAGGTAGAGGGATCCACGGGGAATCCATTCCCGTGCCTCCCTTGGCCGGAGGGAGACTCCATCGGCGGCGATCACCGGAGGGAGGATGGGGTTTTCGGGTGCATTCAGGTTCAGAGAAAATGTGCAGATGCAGGGAAGAAAGAAGAGAATGGAGGCGGGGGAGAGGGAGGAGAGGAGGAGAGAAAGGTTAGGGCTAGGGAGAGCATCGGCTAGGGTTTTTAAGGGGAGGAGGGAGGAGCCACGGCCGTTCGCTGCTGCGCTCGTCGACGTGGGAGTCCCGGATGTGCGGCCGTACGAGAGGTTGAAGATGAGGATCGAAGGGGTACGGGCCTGAGGAGAGGTGGGCTGGGCCTGCTGCCCCCCCCCCTCGCTGTTAGCTTTGTTTTTATTATTTTTCTTTCTTTATTATTTTTTTTTTGCAGATTTGAGAAAGGGAGAAAAGGAAGGGGTTTTTGTTTATTAGAAAATTTAGGAAAATTTTGGTATAGTGTAAATATGGTAACAGCAACATTTGCAAGTTTGGTTTTTTCAAAAAGTTCAATTATATTGCTATTTGGAATTTGATTGAAATTTGATGGGATTTTAATATTAATTGATTAATTTGAATTAAGCAACTTAAAAGTGTTAAATTCAAGGTTATTTGAAACAAGTAATTGATTGGTTTTGTAAGTTTCATAATTTCAAAAATGGTTGCTGTTTGTAATTGAATTTGAATAACATTTGAATTAAGTGAATTATTAAAAGCCATAATTGTAAATAGTTTGAACCTTATGGTTTAATGGAAACAAATGATGGAAGTGTTTTGTAATTTTCATAAATTCCAAATGGTTGCTGTTTGGAAAAAATGCAATTGAATTTTGAAAGGAATTTGAATTAAGTGAATTTGCTATTAAATGAGTTATTGGAACTTAAACAATTTGATGGTTTGAACTTGATAGTTTAATGGAAACAATTAATTGGTTTGATTTGAATATTCATTTGGAAAATTGTAACATCACAAGTATGAAACAAAAGGTTTGAAATTTGATTTGAAATTCAAATAGAAAACAAAGGAAAACAAAGGAAAACAGAGGAAAACAAATGGAAAACAAACCAAAACAAATGCAATGAACATGATGTCATGATGCAAAACATAAAATAACAGATAGCAAACATTCTAATGACTATTTTTCATACTTGGGATGTTACAGTGTAGGTTAAGGTAATGCATAGCCGTGTTTTTGTTCCCACGTTGGCATTTTACTGTCGTGATGTAATCTGACAGCCAGGCTTGTGGCTCTAGCGATCCGTCGTATTTATGCACCTCCGAAGAGAGCTTAAACCTCTTGGGTAACGGTGCCTCGCAGATGTCGCGAGCAAAGCATAAGGCTCCATAGACCTCCTCGTCGGAGGAGGTGGATGAGGAACGCGCGCGGTTCCTGGCCGCTCGAGCTTTGTCAACTTTGTGCTGAGCGATGTCTGATCGCGCATTGTATCCAGGCTCGTCGCGATTGACGTCTCTCCGCGGCTCTTTGCTGCGGTGTCGCGAGCTAGTTCCGTGACGTCGTGGGTTGCGGTCTCGATCTCTCCGCGGGCTGCGATCGCGACCTCTCCGTGGGCTACGATCTCGACCTCTCGGGCTGTCGTCACTGTCACTCGGACTATCTCCGGGTCGTCGTGCTTCTTTCCCCCGCGCGCGACGAGGCGACTTCTCCCTCCTGGGTGACGTGCTCCCGTGTCCGCGAGGTGCTTCTTTATCTTTTTGCGCAGCCGCCTTTGATGGAGGGATGATAACCCGGTAGGCTAACGCCAAGGTGTAATTCGGCCCAAAGGGCACTGCGCAAGATCCGGCTTAGGGAAAAGGAGTTTCTAGAAGGCCCAAGAGTGTAGGTCTCGTAACCCGGTTTGTGGGTTCCGATAGGGAAACTTAGGGTTTGTAAGCAGTGTCCGGGTAGGACTCTGAGTATGCCTTGGATGGTAAGCCAGGGGGTACGGACATTATATAAGCCGGCCCCCTAGGGTTAGATTAGACACAATCACACGAACACGAGATATTCGAGTATCCTTTGTAACACGAGAGTTGAGATAATATATTCAGATCGGAGACTCGGCGACTTGATTGCCGGCTACCAGATCGCATATCACCATGGTTTCCTTCGAGCTAAACCCTCTCCCAAACATCAGAGTCGAATTGCCCCAAGATAAGTTACCCCCGGCAACGTCTGTCGTGATTATCCCACGACAGTTGGCGCCCACCGTGGGGCCTACGTCCAAGGGTGTTTACATCACGGGAGAAGCTCGGGAGAACATGAAGAACCTCGTCATCGGCGAGATCTACACCAACCCCAAAGGAGAGAAGATAGTGGACGATTTTGGCTGGGGGCCAGAGTCGGATCTACTCGAATCCGGATCTGTCGTGACAATCGGCCGGGTTAACGTCTTCATCGGCATGGTACGTACGTCCGGTTCAATCCCTGACGACTTTGGATTTGATTCTGTGTCAGGAGAGGCCACCCACGTTCAGTCGGACGGAGAAGAATCGGTCGGGACGGTGGATCCGATAGAAGAGCCCACCACAAAGAGGGAACAGCCGGAGGAGCCGGCATGGACCCCGCGTGGCCGGTGAAAGATCATCGTCCGTTTTGGTAATTATATGACAACATAACTGTTTGATCTAATGTTTGTTCAAATTATGAAAATGCCCAGGTTATTAGGTTCACTATATTTATGGGGCTAATGCTTGAGATATTCGAAAAGTGCTAAGAGAAAGAAAGCCAGGGAACCAAAATGTGCAGGGGCGGAAGCTCCGGTGAACCCACCGGAGGCTCCGGTAAATCCACCGGAGGCTCCGGTGAATCCACCGGAGGCTCAGCCCTCTGCTGCCACTCAGCCTGTGCGCAAATAGGCTCCGGTGCGCATCCGGTGGTTCCTCCGCCTAAATGGCCTTCTGTTGGAAAGTGGCGGAGGTTCCACCGGAGGCTCCGGTGGACATCCGGTGGCCCCCTGGTCCAAGTGCAAATGGACTCCGGTGGAGGGTCCGGTGGTGGCTCCGCCAGCTACCCCTTCTGTTGGAAAGTGGCGGAGGTTCCACCGGAGCCTCCGGTGCGGCTCCGGTGGGCGGAACCTCCGCTCAATCCACCGGAGCCTCCGGCCTCCTCAGCAGCGCGCAAAGGATAAGGCACTGCGCAACTGCGCAGCGCACAGAAGACCCACCGGAGCCTCCGGTGAAACCACCGGAGCCTCCGGTGCCCTGGACTGCAAACGGCCACTTGGACGCCAAGAGTATAAATACCCCTTCACCTACCTCATAAATTCTAAGCTTTTCCCATTCTCTCTCCTAGCCATTAATGAAAGCTTCAACCACCTAGATCTCCCACTCCGTCCACCCAATCACTCCCAAACTTGGTGGAGAGCTAGAGGAGACCTAGATCCACACTTCCACCAAAGGAATCTCAAATCCATCCACCACAACCTAGTAGATCTAGAATCCTACTTGAGGCCTAGAAACCTTAGTAGATCTCGTGCTTGTAGTTTCCACCTTGTTGCAAGAAGCTACAGATTGCTTGAGAGCCTCCATCCATCTTGTGGAGTGACCTCAAGCCCTTGTAAAGGTTTGGTCAACGCCTTCAAGTCGACCTCATAGTGGAAACGAGCATCTCCCTCACCGGAGAAGCTCAAGGAGAACAAGGTGTGCACAACCGTGCTATTGAGGAGCGCCTAGGTGGCTCCCCACCTCTCCAACGTAGACGTACTTCTCTTTGAGAAGGAACTACGGTGAATCATATCCTTGTCTCCTTGTTTACACTTGTTGTTTGCTTTACTACCTTACGCTTTACTTCCGTTGCGCATACTACTCTCTTCACATAGGTTGTTCACCTAGTTGCACATCTAGAGAATCGTATCTTATCTTACTAAGCCCCTTAAAAGGAAAAGAAAAGAAAAAATGGTAGTCAACCTATTCACCCCCCCCTCTAGTTGACCATAGTGCACTTTCAATTGGTATCAGAGCCTCGGCTCTTACTAAGGGCTTAACCGCCTAAGAGTACAATGGTCGATGAAAATACCCCCGGTAGTTCTAGTGCGGAGATCTCCAAGATGTCCGACAGTATATCTAACCTACAAGACTCGGTTGGAATCCTCCAAACCGAAATGTCTAAGGTTAGCTCTACTGTCAGTATGGAGGTTTCTAGCATCAAGAAAATGATGGAGGTATTGATGGGGAGAACCAAGGAGTCCGAGGAAGCACCTCTCACCACCAACGATGTTAGCTCGGATGAAGAATCCATTCCGGACATTGATGAAATGGAAGCTAACATCGCTTTAGCTAAGGCGAAAGCCAAAGCAAAAGCCGATAAAAAGGCTAAGGGTAGTGGGAACTCCGAGGGCTCCAAGTCTCAATCGGCTAACGGTTCGGGGTCTAACTCTAAAGTTCCACCGCCTCCCAATTACGATTCTATCCACCCTATTGCTACTATACCACACATGGTTAATGTTGGAAATCCTCCCATGCTTAACACTAACGAATTCTCATCATGGAAGTTCGATATGGAGTCTCACATTTCAGGTTGTTGCACCGCTCTATGGAGAAGCGTTCTTCATGGATTCCATCCTCATGATCCAAACAACTTGACCCCAAGAGAGGACGTGGAATTCCAACTCAACAAGACCGCTATTGTGACTATCCAAAAGGCTCTCCCAAGAGAACATCTTGAGCACATTCGCGGCTTGAAGACCGCCAAGGAAGCATGGGATAAACTTGACTCCTTGTTCCAAGGAAATGCTAGCATTCAATCATCAAAATATGATGTTGCTCTCGACAAGTCCGAGAACTTCGTCATGCTTGAAGACGAGAGTCCCGAGGAGCTATATAGAAGAGTTGTCACTCTTGGAAATCAACTAAGAGATTTTGGGAAAGAGGAAATCTCGGATGAATGGATCAAGAGGAAGTTTGTCAAGGCCATAACTCCATTTGAGAAGAACCTCTCCACTAGCATTCGAACAAGATCCGACTACAACTCCCTCAACTCCATTGGAGTGCTAAGTGAGTTCATTGCCATATCCTTATCTCACAAAAGTGCGGATGATGCTCTTGCTCGCTCTAGAGGACATGGAAAGTCTCCCAACCTTGCCTTGAAGTCTAGAGCAATGGCCAAGATTGAAGAAGTTGATGATGATGATGATGATGATGATGATGAGGACTATGAGGATACATACAAGGGTGCCCATAAATGTATTGCTCTTGCCATGCAAGGGTATTGGAAGAGATGGGAGGCTCACAAAGCCGGTGCCCCAAGACCTTCAAGGAACAAGATCTTTAGGAAGAAAGGGGAACGGCCAAGGACATGTTATAATTGTGGAAGTGCAAACCACTTCGTCAAAGAGTGTCCCTTTGAGCCAAGAGAAGAGAATGAAGGGAAGCTTGTTCGCAAGGACAAGAACAAAGCTCCACAAAACAAGAACCTCGCTAGAAGGGTTCCAAGGGCTCTATATGTTCAAGAAGGCCCCACATTGGAGACATACTACTCCGGAGATGAAGGAGAAGATGAAGTCGTAGGTGTTGCCCACGTCGCCATAGCTACCACTTCCTCTTCATCGGTCTCTCTATTTGAATCTCCCAATGAGAAGACATCGATCCGACCTACATGTCTCATGGAAAAAGCCACCGCGGTAATAACTTCCACCTCCAAGTCTATTACCACTACCTCTCCCTCATTATTGGATTGTGTTGAAAACATTGGTGACGATGAGGAGGCCAAGAACCTAGGGTCTTGGTTGAGTAGTCTTGAAGGTGAAACTAAAGAAAAAGTAAAAGCTCTCCTAAGGCAACTTGATGATGCCAACTCTCTCATTGATGAGAAAGAGGAAATCATCATGACCTTGGAGAATCATGGTGGTACCAATGAGAATCATGATGGTGAACTAATTAAGGCTCTCGAAAAGGAGAGATCCATGAGAGCCTCTCTTGAAGAAAGACTATCTAGTTTACAAGACTCTTATGCTATTAGTGTTTCTAAGCTTAGGAAAGATAATGAAAAATCTGTTGCCAAACTTAAGAAAGAACATGCTAAATCTCTTGTTTTGCTTAAAGAATTTGAAGAGGAAGAGTTGAAGCTAGGAATAGCTCATCAAAAACTTGACGAGGAGCATGACAAACTAAAAGAAGAGTTTAAATCTCTTAAGGAAATTCATGACAAACTTGCCAAGTCTCGAATCAAACTTCTAGCTCAACAATCAAATAAGCATGTTGCATCTTCATCAAATAGCATTGTTATTGCACCTACCTCTTCTACTACGACTAACAATGTAGGGAAGGAAAGAATTCTCAACGATGCAATAAGCTCTCAAGGTGCCAAGAAAGGAAAAGAGGGACTTGGATTTATTTCCAAGTCAAAGAAGATATCCAAGAATGTCACTACTCCCCCTCAAAAGGTTGTTTTTGTGAAAGAGGGTGAGGTGACCAAAGAAAAGGAGACCAACGCCATTACGGGTGGTGATACCTCTAGGGGGAGCATCACTCATAATGATTTCGCCGGAAAATATAATCCATCTTATGTTCTTATGAAATCTAGGGATGGACATGTTTATGCTAAATACGTTGGTACTTCTTATGGTGATGATTATCATTGGACTATTTGGGTTCCTAAGACCCTTGTTACTAACAAAAGAGGACCCATTGAAGGATGGGTACCTAAATCAAGAAATTGATCTCTTGTAGGGAAAAGCTTCCGGGTCTAACAAATGGACAGTGGATAGTGGTGCATCCCAACATATGACCGGAAGCCATGACGCAATAAGCAATCTTGAACCTCCTCTACCTCATCTCAATTGTGTCACTATTGGTGATAAGTCCAAGCTTAAGGTATTGGGACGAGGCAAGGTAGCAATCTCAAATGATCTTTCAATTGAGAATGTTCTCCTTGTTGAGTCCCTTGGCTATAATTTGATGTCCGTTCTTCAACTTGCGAATTGTGGTTTCACCTCGTTCTTTAATAGAGAGAGTGTGATTGTCACTTGGGAGACATCTCTTAAAGTAGCCTTTGTTGGGTTTGTCGAGAACGGCATGTATGTAGTGGACTTCTCTAAAGAAGACACGTGTGCCGCGACATGCCTAATGGCTAAAGTTGATGTGGGGTGGCTTTGGCATCGCCGACTAGCCCACACCAATATGAGAATGTTACATGATCTCCAAAGGGGCAATCACGTTCTAGGACTAACCAAAGCTAAATTTGCTAAAGATCGTGTGTGTAGCTCTTGCACCTTTGGGAAGCAACATGGAGAACAACACCCAACCAAGACAACAATCTCCACTACAAGAATTCTCGAGCTCATTCACTTAGATCTCTTTGGTCCACTATCCTATGATAGTCTCGGAGGAAAGAAGTATTGTTTGTTGATTGTGGATGACTATTCAAGATATTGTTGGGTGTATTTCTTCAAGAGGAAAAGTGAAACTCAAAGTAGAGTCATCGAGTTTATCACTCTTGTTGAGCGCCAACACAATGCTACCATATTGGCAATCCGGAGTGATAATGGCTCGGAGTTCAAGAACTACACCGTTGAGGGTTTTCTTAGTGAAGAGGGCATTGCTCATCAATACTCCACTCCATATACCCCTCAACAAAATGGTGTTGCGGAGAGAAAGAACCGGACTTTGATGGATGCGGCTAGAACTATGATTGCGGAGTTCTCTTCTCCCTATAACTTTTGGGCCGAAGCCGTCTCCACCGCATGTCACGCCACCAACCGGTTATATCTTCGCAAGATCTTGAACAAGACCCCCTATGAGATTCTCACGGGTAAGAAACCGGATGTATCTTACTTCAAGGTCTTCGGTTGCAAGTGCTTCATTCGCAAGAAAGGTAAACGGTTGTCAAAATTTGAGACTAGATCTTATGAGGGCATTTTTGTTGGTTATGCCACAAACGCTCACGCCTATAGAGTCTACAACAAGTCCACCGGACAAGTTGAAGAAGCTATAGACGTGGTGTTTGATGAGGATAATGGCTCCCAAGGGGGGCGTATAGATCATGGTGTTGTAGGAGATGCAATTCCTCCCATCGTCATAAGAAGAATGGGGATTGGTGAAATAATCCCCATTGAGGGACACCGGATGACGGAGGGAGAAGGACTATGCCCCACTCAAGTGGAGCCATTGACCACACCCATTGATGATCAAGCAATCCAACAAGATGCACCAAGCCCTCAAGCTAACGATCAAGGCCAAGCTAATGAACAAGGCCAAGCAACACACCTAAATCATGATCAAGATTCTATTATTGTTGAGAATGCTCAACCTAGTGGTGATTCGTCACCTATCTTTGATCAAGGACGAAATGAAGATGGACATGTCTCCGATGAAGAAGGTGATTCTCAATCAATATCCAAGGAATCTTTGGAGGAGATACTGGCTCGAAGAGCAAAGAGAAGGCTAGAGAATCTTGAACGAGCGGGTCATACGGAGGACATGATTCTTGGTCAAGTTCGTGGAAGAGTGGTCACTAGAAGGCAATTGGCGGATTTTAGCAAGGCTCATGCATTTGTCTCCTTCATTGAACCCAAGAAGGTATATGAAGCTCTCGAAGATCAAGATTGGCTTGAAGCCATGCATGATGAACTCAATAACTTCGAGCGCAACAAGGTGTGGAAATTAGTGCCAAGACCCAAGGATTGCAAAAATGTCATTGGCACCAAATGGGTGTTCAAGAACAAGCAAGACAAAGATGGTATTGTCATTCGCAACAAGGCAAGATTGGTGGCCCAAGGTTTTTCTCAAGTCGAAGGTATCGATTTCGGTGAAACCTTTGCCCCCGTAGCTCGCCTTGAATCCATTCGTATCTTACTTGCCTATGCATCTCATCATAACTTCAAATTACAACAAATGGATGTCAAAAGTGCTTTTCTTAATGGTCCCATTAATGAGTTAGTATATGTCAAGCAACCTCCGGGTTTCGAGGATCCCAACCACCCCGATCATGTCTATAAACTTGATAAGGCGCTCTATGGACTTAAACAAGCTCCACGTGCGTGGTATGAGCACCTTAAAGAGTTTCTAGTAGATCGCGGGTTTAATGTTGGTTTAATCGATCCCACCCTCTTTACCAAGACGGTTGGAGGTGACTTGTTCATATGCCAACTCTATGTGGATGACATCATTTTTGGGTCTACTAACACTTCGTTCAATGAGGAGTTTTGCAAGCTTATGACCGATAGGTTTGAGATGTCTATGATGGGATAGTTGGAGTTCTTTCTTGGCTTCGAAGTGAATCAATATTATGAAGGAACCTTCATCAAACAAGCCAAATATACTCAAGACATGCTCAAGAGATTTAATATGAATGATGCCAAACCTATGAAGACCCCTATGTCCACGACCACCGACTTGAAACCCGACCCTAATGGGAAAGAGGTAGATCAAAAGGTATACCGCTCCATGATTGGCTCTTTGCTCTACCTTTGTGCATCTAGACCCGATATCATGTATAGCGTAGGTAAATGTGCAAGGTTTCAAGCCTCTCCGAGGCAAAGTCATTTGGAAGCCGTGAAACGAATCTTTCGATATCTAGTTCATACCCCAAACTTCGGTCTTTGGTACCCCAAGGGTTCAAGCTTTCAGCTCATTGGTTACTCGGATGCGGATTATGCGGGAGAGAAGACGGATAGGAAGTCCACATCCAGGGGTTGCCAATTTCTTGGCCGCTCCTTGGTTTGTTGGTCTTCCAAGAAGCAAAATTGTATTGCTCTCTCCCCCACCGAGGCCGAGTATATCTCCGCGGCAAGTTGTTGTGCCCAATTGCTATGGATGAGGCAAACTTTGAAGGATTATGGTATTCACTTTGACAAGGTGCCTCTTCTTTGTGACAATGAGAGTGCTATCAAGATCGCCTACAACCCGGTTCTTCACTCCAAGACGAAGCATATTGAGATTCGTCATCACTTTATTCGGGATCATGTTGAGAAAGGTGATATTGATCTCTCTTATGTCTCCACCACGGATCAACTTGCCGATATTTTCACGAAGGCCCTTGATGAACCAAGATTTCGAGCTTTGAGGAATGAACTAAATGTCATCGATTCCTCCAACTTCACTTGAAACCTTGCATATCTACCTTCATTATACTTGCTATCTAGTCTAGGTGTAGGCATAGATATAGGGGGAGCGCTACTCAACTCATGAGTATGCACTCCTTTTATTATGCGAAAATCAATCAATCATTGCATATCTAGTCAATTTGTGACTCATTGTGCTTAATTGTGAGTAGTAATTTTGGACCCAAGATATATCTTCGCGGTGCCAAGTTACACACTCAAACATGGTGGCCTCGGCCACCGACCTTTGAGGTGTGTTTGATCATTTTCTCACATTATATCCTCATCTTGACAACTCGTACGGGTTCGGTTTTTTCACTCATTTTATGGTTCTTGCGAACCCCGTCGAGCAATGTCTCTCGTATGACAGTAACGTTTTTCCAACCCAAGCCCCACTTGCCCAAACCCTCGCTCTTATAGTATTGCTCGAGTTTTTCTAATCTTGGCGCGCTGAAATATCATCTGGGCGGAACCTCCGGTGAAACCACCGGAGGCTCCGCCGGGCCTGTCCACCGGAACCTCACCGGAGGCTCCGCTGGGTCCCTGTGGCTCAGCGGGCCAAAACCTAACGTTTTGGGACAGGGGCGGAGGCTCCGGTGAAATCCACCGGAGGCTCCGCTGGCGGGAGCGGAGGCTCCGGTGAAACCACCGGAGGCTCCGCCGGCGGAAAAAATTACAGCGGATAAGATGTGGGCGCGCGGGGGTAAGTGAGATCCAATCTCATTTTCCCCCACCCGCCCCCATCTTCCTCCTCTCAAACCGCCGCCGCCCCCAAGCTCACCGCCGCCGGACTCGGGCGCTCCACCGCGGGGAGACCTCCTCCTTGCCTCAGGACGCCCCGGGATTCTTCCCTCCTCCCTTTTTCACCATGGATGCCGCCGGTACGTGCTCTCTCTCTCTCTCTCATCTAGTTGATAGATGAGATGCATAAGAGCTCATGTTCTAGCCTTCTAGATTTGTGGATTCGGTGTTAGGAGTGGAATCTCCCTAGTACAAACCCTAGCACCCTAGAAAGTGTATGTTAGGTTTGAATCATTGTGGGTATATGGGCTCCATTACCCTAACCCTAGATTATTCCTTCCTAACACCATGAGTATGTTGGGTTCTTGGTTTTGTGCGTGCTTTATCCTCTCGAGCTTTACTCGTTCTTCATATTCTCCTTGCTTTCTATCTTTAGATGCTTCCGGCTCCAAGGGAAAAGGGCAACGGTACAAGTCCACCGGCCGCCGCAAACCTCCACCCGTGGATGAGGTTCAAGCCGAACTTGACAGCACTCATGGCAAACGCAAGCGTTTTCCGGCTCCCGAGAAGACTTTGCCAAGGAAGAACACCACACCAACCGCATCCAAGATGTCCGATGCGGCATTTCTGAAGGAAAGAAGGGAAAATCCATATGTGATTGCCCGTGACCGCCTAATGCCTCAATTCCGGGGCAAGGATCCGCGTTTTCACACCGTCTTCCAAGGACAAATATTCAGTGAGATCTTGATGAGGAAGTCGAAGGAGAATATCGTTCCCCAACATGCTATCAGTATGGGGCACATGGAACGCAATCACAAGTACTTTGGGGAGGCCCTCGACCTCATTGAGAAGTTTGGTCTTCGCCCCATTATCACTCTTCAACAAGACTTTGATGAAGAGCTCGTCTGTCAGTTCCTTGCCACAGTTCACCTTGGCAATGAGACCAAGCGTCACATTATTTGGATGACCAAGGACAAACAACTTGCCATCCCTTGGAAGGATGTTGGAACTATTCTTGGTGGCTACCCAGATTTTGGTCCTTTTGCAGGCCGAAGAGTTTGCTACGGGATGGTTTCGGGTTCATGCCGCAAACACACCGTCTCTTCCAAAGGATGAACTCACGGCTCTCTATCATTGGAAGAAATACGTCGTTGGGTTCGTCAAGGGTCTCTTTCCTACTTATGACATCATGTTGCGGATCTATAGAGAGACTATCAATCCAAAGGCGGGCAATGTGGATGAGATTCAAGGTTACATGAAGAACTTGATGCTTCTTACTCATCAACACCGTATGGATACCACTCCTCGCAAGCTTGATGTGCTTGACTACATTTGGAACGAGTTGTGGCATGCCATCGCCAACCGCAAGAATGCTTGTTTTGGGCCTTTCATCATGAAGATCATATTGCACGTGTGGAATGATAAGTTTCCGGATGATCCTTTGGATGATGCGCTTTGGATCTCTCACACGGAAAAGCGGCTTCTCATGAAGGATCACACTGAGCCCGTTGTGCATCCCACTCCAGCTGTCCGCAAGCACAAGGCTAGGCCTCGCATCATTGTGGATGAGGAAGAAGCCGAGGGTCCATCTCAACCTCCTCCCTCTAGCAATGCTGTCAAATGGATGGCACGGGCTCTCAAGAAAGTGTTTTGCTTGAACAAAAAGATTGAGCAACATCAATGGGAAGCACATTATGATCGGGAACTCAAGGAACGCAAGAAGGCTCAAGCATCTCGTGAACGTCTCCGTGAAGAGGGTCTCTCCATTGAATCCCCGGTTCTTGATGACATCACGGATTGGGATGCATGGCAAGCAAAGGACTCCAAGGGCAAGCTCATTGAATGGTCCGAGGAAGAAGGAGACGAAGCCACTAGCTCTTACCACCGTGTTCCCTCCCCGGCTCCGGCTGCATCTCCCTCCTCCTCCGAATGATTTGGGGCGTTCGCACTTCACTCTCCCTCTTTTGGTATCTTGATGCCAAAGGGGGAGAACGATATATTAGGCAACGGGCATTTGCATGGTCCCTCAAGCATTCTTTGATTTGCATCTCTCTTTTGCTTGAGGGAGTTTGATTTGAACTATTTGGAACTTCGTTTGTTTACATTATTCGTATCTTTCGTGAACTTCGTTATATTATGATCATGTGTGAACCTCGTTCCATATTATCTATGTATTATGTGTGTTATGTGTTATCATTGTCATATTGCTATTATATATCATGCCTTAGTAATTTCAATATGAAAAGAGCATATCTTTAGGGGGAGCTCCGTTCATATTGAGTCCGTAATCATGCAAATAATTATGTTGTCATCAATTACCAAAAAGGAGGAGATTGAAAGATCATCGTCCGTTTTGGTAATTATATGACAACATAACTGTTTGATCTAATGTTTGTTCAAATGATGAAAATGCCCAGGTTATTAGGTTCACTATATTTATGGGGCTAATGCTTGAGATATTCAAAAAGTGCTAAGAGAAAGAAAGCCAGGGAACCAAAATGTGCAGGGGCGGAAGCTCCGGTGAACCCACCGGAGGCTCCGGTAAATCCACCGGAGGCTCCGGTGAATCCACCGGAGGCTCAGCCCTCTGCTGCCACTCAGCCTGTGCGCAAATAGGCTCCGGTGCGCATCCGGTGGTTCCTCCGCCTAAATGGCCTTCTGTTGGAAAGTGGCGGAGGTTCCACCGGAGGCTCCGGTGGACATCCGGTGGCCCCCTGGTCCAAGTGCAAATGGACTCCGGTGGAGGGTCCGGTGGTGGCTCCGCCAGCTACCCCTTCTGTTGGAAAGTGGCGGAGGTTCCACCGGAGCCTCCGGTGCGGCTCCTGTGGGCGGAACCTCCGCTCAATCCACCGGAGCCTCCGGCCTCCTCAGCAGCGCGCAAAGGATAAGGCACTGCGCAACTGCGCAGCGCACAGAAGACCCACCGGAGCCTCCGGTGAAACCACCGGAGCCTCCGGTGCCCTGGACTGCAAACGGCCACATGGACGCCAAGAGTATAAATACCCCTTCACCTACCTCATAAATGCTAAGCTTTTCCCATTCTCTCTCCTAGCCATTAATGAAAGCTTCAACCACCTAGATCTCCCACTCCGTCCACCCAATCACTCCCAAACTTGGTGGAGAGCTAGAGGAGACCTAGATCCACACTTCCACCAAAGGAATCTCAAATCCATCCACCACAACCTAGTAGATCTAGAATCCTACTTGAGGCCTAGAAACCTTAGTAGATCTCGTGCTTGTAGTTTCCACCTTGTTGCAAGAAGCTACGGATTGCTTGAGAGCCTCCATCCATCTTGTGGAGTGACCTCAAGCCCTTGTAAAGGTTTGGTCAACGCCTTCAAGTCGACCTCATAGTGGAAACGAGCATCTCCCTCACCGGAGAAGCTCAAGGAGAACAAGGTGTGCACAACCATGCTATTGAGGAGCGCCTAGGTGGCTCCCCACCTCTCCAACGTAGACGTACTTCTCTTTGAGAAGGAACTACGGTGAATCATATCCTTGTCTCCTTGTTTACACTTGTTGTTTGCTTTACTACCTTACGCTTTACTTCCGTTGCGCATACTACTCTCTTCACATAGGTTGTTCACCTAGTTGCACATCTAGAGAATCGTATCTTATCTTACTAAGCCCCTTAAAAGGAAAAGAAAAGAAAAATTGGTAGTCAACCTATTCACCCCCCCCCCTCTAGTTGACCATAGTGCACTTTCAGCCGGGTCATGAGAGAAGATGATACCGAGTCTATCTTGCACCTGCTGGAGGACCGGTACGAGGAAGATAGCTGTGATGAGGAGGAATATGAGTTTTTACCAAGCATTGCGCGCCAGGTCGCGGTCTACACGGCCCCTGCAACCAATCTCAATCAGGGGAACGTGACTGCGGCCGCGTTCGGAGCGGCGCAAGCATTGGCCCAGCAGCAAAATCCGGCTGACGGAAATCCGGTTCTGACCCGGGTTGACGGAGAGTCGGCTTCAGTCACCAGCCGAGCGGCGGATAGCGAGCTGCAGGCAAATATGTTTGGGTTCCTGGCTAACAGGACGCCAGGGGCGGGTCCTTCGAATCCACAACACCCGGCCCTGTTCAGTAACAATATGGTCTTGGACCCAACAGTGTTAGCTACTGTGATAACCCCGGAAAACGCCGCGGCGCGTGCTAGGGGCCTGGAGGTAGCACGCCGCGCGCTGGAGCAACAAAGAAGGGATGTGGAAGCAGAAAAACAAGGGGTAGCCACGCGCCAACGCGAACTGGACGCACTGGAGAACCGGGTCCGAGCTGAGACAAGCAGGGTGCATCAAAGATACCAGACAAGATTACCGGCGATGGGTGGAGTCATAAACCCGAACGCACTATTCATCACACCCCAGGATTAGCGGATTCCGGCTGTGAATCAGGAAACTGTGCATCATCCGACATCCGGAGGAGGACAGCCGGCAAACATGCAGGCCGGCTTACCCACATTGCACACTGGGGCCACTGTCGGCAACACAGCACCACCACCACCACCATCACGATTTCGTACGCCACCAGGTTACTTCAATAACCCCATGGATAATGTGTATGCCGCAACATTAGCATTGAATCAGATCCCCGTAAGAGAGTCACCCCACGCGGAGCAGACCCGGCGGGCGATCGATTTGCTGCATACGGCAGTAGCTCAGCAGGTTAATTACCCGGATAATAGGAGTGGAATGCATGGAACCCCTTATATCAGCCAGCAACATGGCAATACCGACAACATTCAAACAAGTTCAGCGCGGCGGAGGGCAGAGCAGCAGCAAATGCCGCCTCCTCCCCGCGTTCAAGCAGCACCAACAGTATCAGCAGCACACGCTATTGTGGATAGTTCCAGAGCCAGGCGAGCCGCGGCCGGGTCTGCGGTGCACGGACCAGCAGTAGCGCCACGTCCAGCCGTACCCCCCGCAGGATCGCATGTTTCCCGGGTGAGGCCAGCACCGGCTAATCTCGCTGGGCCCAAGTGTCTATCGGATAACATCAGGGCTGAGCCCTACCCGGATAAATTCAAGGAACCGGGTAAAGTAGTGAATTATGAGCCGACTATGGACCCAGAAACATGGTTGAGCAGCTATGAGATGGCTATGTCGATTCGCAACGCATCTGAAAATCTTCAAGCCAAGTTCATGTACTTAATGATGTCAGAAGGAGCAGCAAAGTTGTGGTTCAACAATTTACCTGAAGGATCTATTAAATCATGGAGTGAATTGAAAACTACGTTTATCAAGCACTTTCACGGAATATGCAGGAAGTTATTTACTATCGACGATCTAGAACGGTGTGTGCAAAAGAAGGGAGAGTCGGCGCCCAGCTGGGTGCGCCGGGTTATGGAGATACTGCATTCATCTACAGATATTCAGCCAAAGGACGCGTTGCAAGCTATGGCCAAGACATGCAAGTATACGCCTTTAGTGCAGAAGTTAACTCGCATGAAATCTAGTCGGAATGCTTCAGAGGTTACGATGGGAGAGCTAATGGATGCATGCAACAAGCACGCTGCAACGGATACCACAGAAGAGGACGTTGATGACAAGAAAGCAAAAGCAAACACGAGCAACAATGGAAGAGCCGGCAACGGGTCTGCGCCGGGTAACAATGGAGGTAACAATGGGAACAACCAGAACAAGCGCCCGTTTGAGGGGAACTCCGAGTTTGTCGCCAGCACAGAAGCCGGGTCCTCGAGACCCAGAGCAGAAGGAAATTTCAACGGAGGAAATCATAACGGAGGAAACTATCAAGGGCCACCAAGGCCGGGTAACAACTGGGATATCTTCAGAATGGCGTGCCCGAAACACAGCAGGAACGGAAGGCCGGCTAACCATTCATTGGAGCAGTGTGTGGATTTACAGAGATGGAAGAACGAGGAAGTAAACAAGGCTATGCGAGGTGCAGGCCGGGGAGGAGGACCGGGTCCGGGCGGAAACCCGGGCAACGGCCCACCCCCAGCAGGCAACCCAGGAGTTGGAAATCCGGGTAACAATCAGGGAGGAGCTGGCGGTTTCCAAGCCAACCCGAAGCAATTGGGCCAGTACCACGTTCACACCACAGGAACTTCTAACAAGGATAGAAAGATATTGAAGAAGGCAGTAAACTCGATTTCCTCGGCTGTCCCGAGATACCTGAGGTGGTCGGAGCAAGATGTAACATGGAGCAGAAGAGATCACCCGGAAAGGATAGAACACCCGGGAGTCCTAGCATTGGTGGTTGCCCCACATGTTAATGGTTATGAGCTAAAAAAGGTCTTAATGGACGGTGGAAGCAGCATTAACATCTTATATTGGGAAACTTTTCTACGCATGGGTCTCAAGGAGTCTCAGCTACAGAAGAGTTCAACAGTTTTTCACGGCATTGTGCCGGGTCACTCAGCGTGCCCTGAGGGAAAGATAACCTTGGAGGTTGCTTTTGGAGAATCAAAGGATAATTTCCGGGTGGAATGGCTCACGTTTGAGGTGGTGAAGTTACGCAGCCCTTATCACGCGCTATTTGGGAGGCCGGCTTACGCCAAGTTCATGGCCAGGCCATGTTACGTGTACCTACAGCTAAAAATCCCGGGTCCTAAGCAGACCATCACCATACATGGGAGCCGGGATATAGCGGCTGAGTGTGACGAAGGAGATGCGGCAATGGCGGAACAAGCCTGTAGAAAGGAGGAGCTCAAGTATTATCGATCTCAAGTAGACCCGGATGACAGAACAGCGTTAAAAAGGCCAAACACTGAGGATGAGAGAGCAAAATTCAAAGCAGCACAAGATACCAAGATGGTGGCCTTTGTCGAAGGTGATCCCTCTAAGCAATTTGCTATAGGATCTAACTTGGACGATGAGCAGGAAAAAGCACTTGTGGAGTTTATTCGTTCGAATCAGGATGTGTTTGCTTGGACACCTAGCGATATGCCGGGTATCCCCACAGAGTTGGCAGAGCACAGCTTACATGTTGACCCCAAGTCCAGGCCTGTGAAGCAGGGCCTGAGAAAAATGAATGAGGAAAGAAGAAGAGCTATAGGAGAAGAAATTGCTCGGCTATTGACAGCCGGCTTTATCATGGAAGTATTTCACCCAGACTGGTTGGCAAATCCGGCTCTCGTGATGAAAAAGACCAATGAGTGGAGGATGTGCATTGATTATACGAGTCTCAACAAGCATTGCCCAAAGGATTCGTTTGCCCTTCCGAGGATAGATCAGATAATAGACGCAGTGGCTGGAAGTGACCTATTATGTTTCCTGGAAGCATATTCCGGGTATCATCAGATCAAGCTTAAAAAGGAAGACTGGGAGAAAACGTCGTTCATAACCCCTTTTGGGGCCTTTTGTTACAAGACCATGACTTTTGGATTGAAGAACGCTGGCGCAACCTATCAACGGTGTATTCAGAAGTGCGTTGAGGACCAAATCGGACCCAACGTTCATGCTTATGTAGATGATGTGGTGATCAAGACCAGAAAAGCGGAGACATTTATTGACGATCTAAAGGAAACATTCAAGAACCTGAGAAGATACCAGATGAAGCTTAACCCGACAAAATGTGTGTTTGGAGTTCCAGCAGGGAAGTTACTCGGCTTTATCGTTTCAGAGAGAGGGATTGAGGCAAATCCGGATAAAATCAAAGCTATCGAGAGTCTGAAAAAGCCGGAAAACCTGAAGCATGTTCAGAAGCTTACATGGTGTGTAGCAGCGCTGAGCCGGTTTATATCAAGACTCGGAGAGAAGGAAATACCCTTGTACCGGCTCTTGAGGAAATCTGATAAATTCGTTTGGGACCAAGAGGCGGACGAGGCGTTCGAAGCACTAAAGAAGCAGCTATCTGAGGCACCAGTCCTAGCAGCCCCGGGTCCTAAAGAGCCCATGTTACTGTACGTTGCAGCCGGGCCCCGGGCGGTTAGCGCAGTGGTTGTTGTTGAGCGCAAGGAGGATGGGAAAGATCACCCGGTTCAGAGGCCGGTTTATTATGTTAGCGAGGTATTATCAGAAGCAAAGCAGCGCTACCCACATTGGCAGATCTGGTTTTCGGGGTCTTCATGGCCAGCCGGAAATTGAACCCATATTTTCAGGAACACCCCATAACAGTGGTTAGCTCTATACCAATGTCGGATATCATCAGAAACTCGGATGCAACAGGCAGAATAGCCAAATGGGCGATCGAGATGGGAGATTATCACATCAACTACGAGCCCAGGTCAGCAATCAAATCTCAAGCTCTAGTTGACTTCATTAATGATTGGACTCACACAGGCATGCCTACAATGACTCCAAATTCCGAGTCTTGGATAATGCACTTTGATGGTTCCAAGCAATACGAGGGATCAGGAGCTGGAGTGGTGCTCACATCATCCAAAGGAGACAAGTTAAGCTACGTGTTGCAGATTCACTTTGACTGTTCCAACAACGTGGCCGAATATGAGGCATTATTTCATGGATTGAAGATAGCCAAGGAGATGAACATTAAGAGGATACGATGCTATGGAGATTCGGACCTTGTGGTACAGCAGGTCTCGGGAACTTGGGATAGAAAAGATGCAACTATGGCAGCATACCGCAGAGAGGTGGACAGGGTTGCCGGGTGTTTTTCCGGGTATGAGGTGGAGCATATAGATAGAAGAAAGAACGAGGCGGGAGATGCACTCGCCAGACTCGGCTCGCGCAGAGAGCCGGTTCCACCCAATGTGTTCCTGGATGAGCTATGGCGGCCATCAGTTAAAACCGAGTCTGAGGAAGAAGTGGCTAACAAAGACCCGGATTTGGAGCTCATGGCCACAATACGCACTGTTCCCGAGTGGACAGAGCCATTTCTGGCTTACCTATCACGGGGCGAGCTACCACAACAAGAGGTACTAGCAAGGCAAATTCTGAGGCGAGCAAAAGGTTATTCCATTATGAATGGGGAGTTATATAAAAGAAGTGCAGCAGGAGTCTTTCTACGCTGTGTAGCACCAGAAGAAGGCCGACAGATTCTGAAGGAGATCCATGAAGGTGATTGTGGGCATCACGCATCTACAAGGTCCCTTGTGGCCAAAGCATATAGGCACGGTTTCTTCTGGCTCGCAGCCTTAGCAGACGCAGAACGCTTGGTGGCAAGGTGCGATGGATGTCAAAGGTATGCCCGCCAAATCCATGTGCCAGCTATGGAGTTGCAAACAATTCCTTTAACCTGGCCGTTTGCCATTTGGGGTATGGACATGGTTGGCCCCTTTCACATGTCACCTTGCAAAAAGACACATCTCTTGGTGGCTATTGATAAATTTACCAAGTGGGTTGAGGTTATGCCAGTTACCAATTGTGAAGCGATTACGGCAGTCAAGTTCCTGAAAAGGATTATCTACCGGTTCGGGTATCCTCACAGCATAATTACCGACAATGGAACCAACATGTCCCTCGGTGAGATGGAGAAATTCTGTGGTAACAACGGAATCCGGCTTGACATAGCTTCCGTAGCCCATCCACAAGCCAATGGACAAGTGGAGAGGGCAAATCAGGAGTTACTTCGTGGATTAAAGCCACGACTGCGAGTCCCATGCATCAGAGCTGCTGGAGCATGGGTTGAGGAGTTACCTTCAGTGGTTTGGGGTATTAACACCACACCTAACAGATCTACCCAGATGACACCGTTTTTCATGGTTTATGGTGCAGAAGCGGTGTTGCCGAGTGATATTATCCATGACTCGCCTCGAGTGTCGGCTTACGTCGAGGTGGTCGCCCTGTGCCTCTAGAGCTGCTGCCGAGAAGACCCGGCTGGACGCCGTGGATATGTTAGAAGAACACAGGGAACAAGCTTTGGAGAGATCAGCCATATACCAGCAGGACCTGAGGAGGTACCATAGCCGGAGAGTCAAAACCCAGGACTTCCAGGAAGGAGACCTGGTTCTTCGCCTGGTACAGTCAAAGGAAGGAAAACACAAGTTATCCCCACCATGGGAGGGATCGTTCATCATAAGCCGGAATCTGCACAATGGATCATATTACTTGGTAGATGCAAGGGAAGAGTCGGCTACTGTTAATGACACCACTCATACCACTTCATCTATGCAAGAAAGAGAAAGACCGTGGAACGTGGCTCAGTTGCGTCCCTACTATACCTAGTTTAGGCTAGATTCACAAGTGGAATTACACGATGTAACAGGCAGCAGGTTTCAGACGCACTCTTTTCCTATCCAGGGTACCTAAGGGTACTGGAGGGTTTTTAATGAGGCGGCTTGCTGACCTAACTTTTTTCATATCAATAAAAGAGATGGTTAAATAATATATTGTCCTTTTTTGTGTATTTTTTATCAAGTTTTTTATATTTCTGTTGTGTTTTTATTTTTTCTTCCAGGTAACTACTATTTATTGTTCTTAGTATATTAGTTTCTCTAGTAAATTGCGTATATCTAGGTCTTGGGGGATGATTGCTTGAATAGCACAGTTGCAAACTCAAAGACCCGGCCACGATGCCATTGAGTTATAAGGGACGATTACTTGTAATAAGTACGGCTGCAAGCTTATAACCGGACAAAGGAGCCAAACTTTCTTCACCTTTCTTACTTAAGCTTGATGTGACTCGCACTAATGTGGCATGCTTTGCTAGCGTATGATTACAATCAGTCATGATGCCCAACGGGACTTGCCTGACCCTGTCTTCGTACAGCTGTAGCAACATTGATTAACCACGCGAAAGCCGGCTTATAGTAGAAGAAGGTCAAAAGGGTCATCTAAACCACAAGTTATGCAGAGTACAAAGTTAATAACCGGAAAATCAAAGTATATTAAGCATAACTTCAAAGCCTATGTGAAACGGCTCTAGGTTTGGGGCTTAGCAGAAACAATTTGTTCCTTTCGAAAGACCCAACACCCTAGACCCGGAATTTTGGGCCTTGGAGACTTGGGAATTTGAAAAAAGAAACAAATTATCTAGCTATTCGGCTCAAAAACCCAAAAATCCGAGTCTTGGGGACTTGGGGACTTAGAAAAAAGTCCACTAGTCAAAACCTACGAGACCCAGAAACCGAGTCTCACAAAAGGAACCATAGCAGAAAGTCGGAAAATCAGGAATGAAAAAAGCTCGAAGTTAAGAAATATCAAATTCACGCAAAGGCCAGAAGGGCCATGAAAGATATTAAGGTTTTAAAACGTATTACAAACCAGGATAGTAGTATCATAAAGTGCACAGGTGCACTATCAAAAGAATAATTGTTTTAAAAAGGCCCATTGGCCGAATAAAGTGTTTGAAACGGTTGCCGATAAAAAGTTCACTCGGCCTCCTGGGTCGAGTCGTCCATCTTGCCCTTGCCCTTGGCAGCCGGGTCTTGGTCCTTGACTTGTTCTTCAGCAGTCTTTGCGGCAGCGGCATCCGGGTCAGCAGCAGTGCCGGCGCGTGCGGGAGGAGGAACAACCGGCGTGGAGGTAGTGGGCGCAATGTCGGCCTCGGCCTTCTTCTTCGCGGCTTCCTCCCTCGCCTGATCAGCCTCCGCCTTCCATCGTGCCAGCATGTCATACGGCTTGGGAAGATCCGACTTAACTGCCTTATCGTCAGCGTCATATGGTGGGACAATCGAACTGACGTCCAGACTATCGGCAATTATACTAGCCGAGTGACGAACCTCCTTCTGGATAGCCTTGAAGTTGTTTGCTGAGAACCTGGAGCCGTCATGGTTGAACTCTGGAAACCCGCCAACGAGTTTTGCCGGCTCAAGTTTTGGAAAATATGCCTTAGCCAGTGCAAGCCCCCGGGTTACCCCAACCCGGCAGGACGAGCGCTTCTAGTGCTCGATCCACTCGGGGATTGTGGAACACGCATCAAGCAGCGTCTGCAAGCTACCATGTCCAGTACCCGGCCATTTCAAATCTTGCAGGATCCATTTGGTCCCGGCACAGAGTTGCCGGATTGTGCTCTTTATCATCTTCAGCTTCGCTGTGTCGTCTTCTTCCGGAGTCTTGTCATCCGGTCCTGCAGAAAATATCAAGGTTTGAGCAAGGAATTCCGAGTCTTTATCAGAGTGGAAAACCCGGGCTACTATTAGAAAGTCGGGAAGTGTTACCAATCAAGGAACGATGAGTATCGGCAATTTGGACTGAAAGCTTGGTTAGTTCGTCCTCCACGGCATGAGCTCTCTTTCTATATTTTCTTGCAATTTTCCCTGTCTTCTTGGCATCAGCTTCAGCCGACTCACGCCGCGTCGTCTCCGCCTCGAGGAGTTTGGTGGCCTTCGCCAACGCTTTCTCAGAGTGGGTTACGAAGGCCTGCGTGGAAACACAAGAAAGGGTTAGCCGGATAAAAGCAAACTATCAGTTGGATACACTATGAAAGTTCCAAGCAAATTATCAATAAGTTCACTCGGAACTTGGGTACTAGACAAGTATACAGGCAATATTACTCGGATTTACCTCATGTTTGGCTAGCAAGGCTTCTAGGATATTTTCTTCGTCAGCCCTCAAGGTGTGCAGGGCGTCGAGCATCTGGGTAAAGGTCATATCCTCGGGCTTGGTACCGGAAGAGCCGGCGGCCTGATCACTCGGAGGAGGAATCTTCTCCGGCTTTGGGGTCGAGACCCGGGCTGCCTGGGTGTCAGGATTGGGAGTGCCCATCCTCGTGTCCAAGATCTCGACGTCGTCGTCCTCAGGTTCCTCAGATGGCTTGGGAGACCCGGTTTCCTGCCGGGCCGAGTCTGTCAGGGGGCCTTGTCCTTGGTTCTCTTCACTAGCACCGCCAGTTGCAGCGTCCGTATCATCAACCGGCCCTTCAGTCTCCCGGTTATCCGTATCCATGTTATCCGGGTCACTGATCGAGACCTGGGCGCTAAGGAAAGAAAAGATAAGTGGTTAGTAGCAAAAAGTGAAGGTTATCAAAAGGACTAGTACATCGCTTAGCAGGAAATGTAACTTACCCGGCATTCACCACAAAATCCGCCGGAAGCTCGCTGCTGGACGCGGATGAGGCTGTTACAGGATCCGAGAGTGAGACCCGGAACTGTCCGGCTAATGGATGATTGGGGGAAGGGTTTCTTTGAGGTGAGTTGGAGGGATGAGATGGAGAAGTACCAGTGCGGCGAGCTGGGGATGTGGGAATACCCGGGTTGAGGGGATCGTCACCCGGGGAATTCCGGGTTACCCTGCGCTTGGCCGGAGGCGGGTCCTTCAAGGATGGCGAATTGGATAATTGTCGGTTAAGTTCGCGCATATTATCAAAATAATAGGGTTTGGAGGACATGGAGGAGTAAGGAACCTTGAAAACGACCCCTCGGGTTTTCCTCTTGGCTCCGAACTCAACTTCCGGCTCGGCCTCGCTTTTACGCTCTCAGTTTCTTCCGGGTCTCCCTGGTCATCCTTGTCATCCTTATCATCCATCCCTGAAAGGCACAAATACATAGTCGGAAAAAGAGAAAAAAAAGTGGGAAAGCAAAGTAATAGAAGTTAAGATGATTGAAACCCGGATGGTACCTTCATCGGTGTCAGCCGGCTCTTCTTCCTCCTTCGGGTTCCCGGAGTTGGGGGGGTCTCGATGTTCCAAAAGGCATTATCAGCCTGAGATAAAGGCATAAAAGTGAGAATTAGTAGTTGTATCAAGTAAAAGTACAAGAGTAAGTGAATAAGTGTCGGATCTTACCGCTGGAGCAGGGTTGTCCCGAGTGAACGGCTCTAACCGGCTATATTTTTTATCACTTCCACCTTCTCAGTCAGAAAGCTTTTGATGATCTTGTTCGTGTCGCCAGCCGGGTAGTTCCGCGAGGAGTAGCGGAGTGCATCCGTGACATGTCACGAGTACTCGCACATCAATTTGGGACGAATGGAGTTGGGCTGAATCCGGAAATCTACCCAAGTCTTAACCAAATTAAGCCCAAGGAGACCCTGGGCGGAAAGGACGGCTATCTTGGCTAGGTGGGGCTGGATGGACTCTCTGTCCGACTCAGAGGCAAAGGCATTAAAGGTATCAGAAAGATCGAGGAGCCCCTCAGAGTAACCCGGCAGTTTCTTTTCGCCGGGTGGGGAGATGTCCCGGCAGTAGAAAAAGGATTTTTGCCAATGCTTAACGTGGGAGTTAAGGCTCAAAGTCGGCATTGGCGAATTCTTTCGCCGTTGGATAGAAACTCCGCCGCAGGCCAAGAGGGCCCCGTCACTGCTTTCGCGGCACGGTTTGCATTGGAATAGTTCGATAAATAAGGCAAGGTTAGGGGGGATGCACAGGTAGGATTCACAAAGTACTATGAAGTGAGTTATGTTCAACATAGAATTAGGCCCTATGTCGAAAAATCGGAGGCCGTAGTGGCTGAGGACTTCGCGGAAAAAAGAGTGACCCGGGGGACGAAATCCCCGGATCACGTGCTTTACAAAGCATATTACCTCATTTGGACCAGGAGATGGCCGGGTTTCATCACCCGGAACACGCCAGTGGATCTCCTTTTGAGGGGGGAGGACGCCTGACTCGGCAAGCTCCTCCAGCTTGGCCTGGGTCACGGTGGACTTAGCCCAGTTGGCGGAAATAGCTTGAGTCGGCCTAGCTTTGGCCGGCTGTTTTACCTTGTTCTTGGGAGCCATGTGTGCGACCTACAAAACAGGGGATAAAAGAGTGCAGAACATGAGTAACTGAGACCCGGAAACTACAGGTCATCCGAGTATCAACGAGCAGTTACGAAAACTACAGGATATCCGAGTATCAACGAGCAGTTACGGAAATTACAGGTAATCCTAGTATCACTGAGCAATTATGGAAGAGGGTTGGTTGTATGTTTAACTAGAGAGTAACTGGAAGATCCGGAAATTGTGGATTATTCGGGTATCGAAGAACAACTACGGAAAATCTTGAAAAATTACGTCTAGATCGAGAAATTTGCAGAGAAATCTATGGAGAAATTAATGGCTACAAGTGACAGGGGAGTATTGTTGAATCTACTTTGAGCAGTTGGATAAGCAAGAAAGGAGTTGCGCAATCCAAATCGGCACGGTACAAAGAAATTGCTTACGAGCGGAATTAGATCCAATCTACACCGAACGAAAAACTTGAAGATAAATCCATGGAGGAAAACTTACCGGCGAGGTCCGGAGGAGGCTGCGGCGGAGGCAGATGGCGCAACCGCGGTGGCCTGCGGGGCTTTCCGGCGGACAGCTCGAGGGCGCGGCAGCAGAGGCTGATGGCGGCACGGCGCGGGTCGAGGATGAGCGCAAATGGCGGCGGCTCGGTCCCGGCGGCGCGTCCGTGGGCTCCGTGGTGGCGTGGCGGCGAGCTCGAGTGTAGGAGCACCGGAGGCGGAGGAGACGAAGTGGAAATGGAACGTTGGATTAGGTTACCCCCTAGGGAACCTATTTATAGGTGCGGGTGGGGATACCTAGGTTAAGTGAGCGGGAGCTGAAATTTCGGGAGGTGGGATACCCGCCCGAAATTTTTGGGATAGGCATTAAAATACCCTTGCGCGATATCCGGAAAAGATCAGAAGCATATCACCTCCGTAATATTCGGGTTAATTAGCAAGCAAAGTGAGCCGGGTCTTCTGTGCTTTTCTTGGAATATTGACCCGGGAATATGAAGAGAGATCCGGAGGAAGCCGGGTTATTATATGGACCACCAATGGAGTTAGGCCTAGCTGGTTATCAAAGCAACCTAACCTGGCCTCTATAAACTTGTATGTTTGTTATTTTTGCAGGGAATAGCGTGCGCTTCAAGGAGGATCTCGTGAAGCCCAAGCTATTCTGGGGACTACTGATGGAGGGATGATAACCCGGTAGGCTAACGCCAAGGTGTAATTCGGCCCAAAGGGCGCTGCGCAAGATCCGGCTTAGGGAAAAGGAGTTTCTAGAAGGCCCAAGAGTGTAGGTCTCGTAACCCGGTTTGTGGGTTCCGATAGGGAAACTTAGGGTTTGTAAGCAGTGTCCGGGTAGGACTCCGAGTATGCCTTGGATGGTAAGCCAGGGGGTCCGGATATTATATAAGCCGGCCCCCTAGGGTTAGATTAGACACAATCACACGAACACGAGATATTCGAGTATCCTTTGTAACACGAGAGTTGAGATAATATATTCAGATCGGAGACTCGGCGACTTGATTGTCGGCTACCAGATCGCATATCACCATGGTTTGCTTCGAGCTAAACCCTCTCCCAAACACCAGAGTTGAATTGCCCCAAGATAATTTACCCACGGTAACGTCTGCCCTGATTATCCCACGACAGCCTTCCTGCGGTCGTAAGCGGTGATTCTTGCGGCTGCCATGCCTAGCCCCTTCTGGACCTTCCTGTATTGCTCTGCGCGGGGGTCGTTCTCTCCTGGTTGGTTTGTTTGCAGGTAGGTGGCCGCAGCTAGTACCGCGGCGGCAGGAGTCGTCGGGTGCACGTTGCCGTCTTCGTCGACGCGCATAAGGGAGGCCTTGAGTGACCTACGGATCCCGGTTAAGGATTCACCATCCATAGTCACGGTTCTCGAAACGTGTCTCTTTCTCCCGGGATGGTTCCCGACAGAAGGTGTCTTTGAGAGTGTTGCACGGCTTTGACTAGACTCGTCTTCTAGCTTTCTTTGTTCAGCCAGGTCTTTTCGAGCTTCCTTGATCAGAGTTGCTGCTCTCACTAGGTGGTAGTGGTATGCAGTCATGTCTTCGTGAGGGGCTCCGGCTTTGAGTGGTTTTCTTGTGAAAGTGCATTCTCGATATCTCGATATTTTGTGTGTTTGTTAACAACATGAAGAAGCTACTAACCGTATGTGCTATTTTGTCAAGGATCTGGTCTTAAAATAAGCATGTATACGGTGTCAAAGAAATGGTGAAGAAATCGAAGATCAACGAACTTTTCCGGGCCAGAAAAAGGTTTTTCAAAGTGCAATCCGGATTATTCCGGATGATTCCGGGATCCGGATTCAGTCCGGATGATTCCGACTGCAACGGGATTTTCTCTGTTACAATCCGGATTATTCCGGATGATTCCGGGATCCGGATTCAGTCCGTATGATTCCGACTGCAACAGGATTTTCTCTGTTGCAATCCGGATTATTCCGAATGATTCCGACCACAACGGGATTTCTCTGTTGCCATCCGGATTGCTCCAGAATATTCCGGGATCCAGAAAATTCCGGACCTAATCCGGGCTGGTCATAGTTTGGGCAGAAAAACGGCTAGTTTGAATGGGGGCTATAAATAGCCCCTCTCTTTCTTCCCCAAGGGTTAGCTCTACCAGCATTGAAGACTCCATTGATTGATCTCACCCACCAAGCTATATCTCCCTCCTCCTCCACCCAAACTTGTTGATTTTTTGAGGATTGAAGGAGGACCACCGGATCTACATCTTCACCAACCGGATTTCATTTCCCCTCTCATTCACTTGAGAGATCTTTGTCTAAGGTTTCCTCATGTGGAGAACCTAGGCTTCTTGTTACTAGTGGTGATTCAAGAAGAGTTGGGAGCCCCCAATTAAGTTGTGGGTGTGTGCCCCAAGTGTTTGTAAAGGATTCGATCCCCGCCTCAAAGGGGTTCAATAGTGAGAGGTGAACTAGGCCTTCGTGGCGCAAGTTCATTGGAGAATAGGGTGAGGCCTTTGTGGCTTGAGTAGGCCTTCGTGGCGAGCTCACACCCCTCCAACGAGACGTACTCCCTTAACAAGGAGGAACTCGGGAATACATCGTGTCTCCGTGTGCTTCCATCGGTTACCTCGTTCCTCACTCTTTACTTACTCGTACTTGTAGCATTTATTGTAGTACTTTTTGTATTAAGTGTTGTCCTAGTTGCATTAATTGCTTGCCTTGCCATATAGGTAAATTCACCATTAGTTGCACTATCTAGAGAATTTACCTTTGAGTTAAGCCTAAACCTTGTTAAAAATTAAAATTGGTCGTAGCACCTATTCACCCCCCCCCCTCTAGGTGCCCATAATTTACTTTCAATTGGTATCATAGCCTCGGCTCTTGTATCGGGCTTAACCGCCTAAGAGTTTTAATATGGGAGAAGATTTGGATACCGAAACGTCCGTTGGCAAGGTGACCATGGATGATCTCAATGCTTTGAGAACTTCATTGACCTCATCCATAGACACCAAATTTGATGAGTTGCGTGAACTAATGGCACAACTCCTCAAAGCCAAAGGACCGGAGGTAGTCGAATCCTCCCTTCCGGAAATTCCTTCGGAAGGCGCCAAGAAAGGGGTAGATGGTGATCCACTTAAAAATGCTTCCGCCTAAAAATCCACTAAGAAAGGCACGGGTGGAGAGGAAGGATATAACGCCGTTGAAGGACGATATTCTCCCGATCCTCCCGTCCCTCATCCTCATATAATCCCTAGGGGAGACCCACCTAAAATTGATGCTTTTTCTTTCCGTGAATGGCAATATTACATGGAGACTCACTTGAACTCTTCTTGTATAGATCTTTGGAGGATCACTCGTGATGGATACAAGCCATTTGATCCCAAGAACTTAACAAGAAGAGAAGCCGTAGATTGCCAACTCAACTACACCGCCTTGTACATTCTTCAACAAGCCGTGGGTCCTAACCACATGCCGCATCTCCAACAATACTCCACCGCCAAGGAAACATGGGACGCTCTTGTCGTCATGTTTGTGGGCAATGAAAGCATGCAAAGAAATGGATATGATGCCTTGACCAATCAGGCCGGAGAGGATCATGTGGACATGTACCAGAGACTCAAGACTCTCGCCACCGCCTTCTCAAATGTTGGTTCCACGTACATTGATGATGCTTGGATCAAGAGGAAGTACATGATTGCCATTATGCCATTTGAGGGCGCGGACATGAAGAGCATTCAAGGGAGACATGATTTCTCCTCCATGAACTCAACTCAAGTAATGCAAGAGATGTGCTCCTACAAAGTGCAAACCAAGAATGCGCTTGACAATCGTGCTAGGGCCATTGGAATGCACCAAGGAGCATCCGTTGCTTTGAAGGCCAAGGTGTTGTCAAGAGAGGTTGAGAATGAATAAGAAGGAGAAGAGGCATTGCCTCCTTTGAAGGAACAAGACTATGATCCCGTTCTAAAGGATCTCATTGCTCTCACCGTGCAAAAGTTTTGGAGCAATCCTCCCAAGGGCAAGAGATTTGTTGAGGAGAAGACAATGTCTCGCTATGGAAATGATGGGGCTCAAAAAGTGAGGTCTTGCCTCAATTTTCAGGATAAGCATCACTTCATTGCGGAGTGCCCTTATGAAAATAGAGAGCTCCATAGTGGCAAGCTCATTCGCAAGGACAAGTCCAATTTTGAGTACAAGAAACCTCATTTAAAGAAGAAGCCATACAACAAGAAGTCTCCCACCAAGTTTGTGCTCTTGACTCAAGAGGAGTATGATTCCGGGAGTGATGAAGAAGAAGAAACCACAAGTGAAGGGGCCGCTCTAGCTATTGCTTCTACTCTATCATCTTCATCTCTCTTTGAATCCCCCAATGACGATCTTCCTCAACGTAATGTCAAGTGCTTCATGGCTAAGGCCACGGAGGTATCACCTTCCCCCAACTCTAAGACCCCTAGTGAACTTGAACATCTTGCTAGTCTTAGAGAAGAAGAAGAAAGGGTCTCCTTGGACCGTTTTATGTCTAACATGCAAGGGGAGACCAAGAAGTACGTTGAGTATCTCATGAGGCAATTGGGAGAGGCCCAAGATGCTCTTAAGAAGAAAGGTGAGATTGAGAGAAGGGGTGCGGATGAAATTGCATCTCTCTCTATGACTCTTGAGGAAGAGCATGATGGTAGAGTTTCTCTAGAGGATGAACTTGAATCTATTGAATTAACTCATAATGAACTTGTCTCAAACATCACTAAGGAACGTGATCTTGCTATTTCTAAATATAAAAAGGCTAAAAGGATAAGGTCGAGTTTGGGGTTGGTCATGGTAAACTAACCGAGGAGTTTGAAAAGCTAACCAAGGCTCACAAAGCTTTGGAAATCCAACACTCATCCCTCAAAGAGTTGCATGAACAACTTCAAACTCAACTTAATCAAACTAACAATGCTAGCACATCTACTTCTTCTTGTGATCATGCAAACATTATTGAGGAAAATTCTAGGTTGAAGGATGAGCTAGCAAGGCTCAAGGGTAAAGGCCCTCAAGTTGTGAAGTTTGTGACCCCTTCCCCACAAGTGGTTGCCCCTAACTCTAATGCGGTGTCGCACCCTGACTTCTAGGGGATACTCACCGTACGAACTGGATAGCAGATGCTTGGATTATGGGGCATAACTGCTCCCACGTCCCAGCTTCCTGGTAGGCCTGCGCTTATGCGCGACAACACAAGCCCTGCTATTCCATCGTCGATGTAAACTATCCACTAGAGATCAAAGGCACTTCCGTCGACGTACTTCAAACCATACACACATGGTACGTCAACGGCGTTTAACAAGTGATATCACAACAGATCTCTACGACACAAAAGATTGAAATAAGTTGCAAATGGCTCTCATTAGAGCAGAGATAGCAAATACAATCATTCAGAGGGCACATGCCCCAACAATACATCGTTACAATACAGCGGAAGCATTCAACATGCCTGAGTACAGACAAGAACCAAATAGGCCTAAGAGGCCGGAAACAAACAGACGGAGCCCATCCACGAAGTCTCGGATCCTGCCCGGGTCCGCTATCTACTCGTCAGCAGTCTCGTCGTCATAATCCACGTGGTAGCCACCATGTAGATCCTCGGAAACGTCGTCTGCGTAAACCACAGCCCCAAAGGGGTCAGTACATAAACGTACTGGCAAGCAAGACTCACAGTTCACCAAAGTGTAACCCGTCAACACCAAGCACAGATGTCTTGGGTTCAACGGAAGAGAGGGGATGTAAAAGATGCTGCAACTGGCTGCGCTAACCAACTACAGAGATTCTACTACTTCCGGCTAACAGAAAGGAGATAAGATCGAGGATTGTAACCAACTGAAAGATAACTTCAAACAAACCCATCCTGGATCTCGCCCCTTATCCGAAGAAGCAATCCGAGGATAACTCACACAGTTGTAATAAAGGTGAATCAAGTTATTGTGTCATCAACCTATTACTAGTCAAGTTATTAATCATTGAGTGTAACATGTTTGATCATTATGTTTAAGTTGTCCTGAGTACTTGTTAGCCAGTACTTTCACCAAGTAATCCATAACCGCGGAAAACACGGCTTCTCGAGAAGATTATCCCTGCAGGGTTGCACCAATTTGGCCGTACACTCATGAATAACCCGCCAGATGGAAAGGCCCTTCCACCAAGCGGGGTACTCAACACAACCAACCATTCCTCGCATCAAGCCCAAAGCACCTTGGGCGCACGGCTAATCGAGCCCAGAAGAAAATGGACCCTCATAGCACTCTAAGAACGTGTCCCCCTATATGCCGACTACGAAAGTTCCACCCTGGCCTGGGCTCGCAAAAACATGATGCGGCAAATGGAAAACACGAACTAAATGAGGCGATTTGGACGAGATGCGAATCAGGTCAAGTTGAGGGGGGCGCCCATACTCGCTTCCCAAATGCGGGTAGTGCGCTCATCATGGATCAGTAGACAAGACCCTTTTCCTATTAGGGTCGACACTAGCAGGCCTCAAAACCTCTCATGGGCCTCCTGCCGGTGCCTTATCATCAAATTATTATTAATAGTAACATTAGCATGATTGATTGATTAAACATCGAGCCCCCAGAACATAAATGATATAGTAACAGAAAGTAACGGATAACAGACTCGAGCAAAAGCAACCTAAGCATGCTAGTAAGACACGGGCTCAAACAATGGTTATAGGCATGGAGGTGAGGCAATATCAGGGTTCAGGGTATCATGTGATAGGTTCGCAACAGAAACAACTACTACTAAGGCTAGCAGAAATAGACAACGGAAAGTATCGGTAACCAATGTTGAAAGGAACACGATGGTTCATGTGAGTGATAACTTGCCTGCAAAACCCAGTAGCCTGGTACTGAGCTAACTCCTTAGAAGGGATGTCGTAAGGATCGTCGGTCTCAACGTCGTCGTGTATCCAGGAAGAAGCAAACAAGCAAGGCAGAAAGAAAACAATCATTATCATGGCATTGTGCACAATCAAAGATGATGCATGTCATGTTTAATAGATGCACCAAAATAAACTAGTTGACAAGATAACACAATTTAATTGGACCCATATGCAATTGGATTGCATATGGAAAAGATCCATTGAAATAAGTGGAAACAAATGATTTACAATTAATTATTATGTGAGAGTTGTTAGCATGATGCATGCATGATGATAACAACAAAATAACAACATTAGATTCAAATTAGAATAGGGTGTAGCAATTTAGAATTTTTATTATTAATTTTATGGAATTTTGGGTGCCTTAAAGGGAACACACAAGTATTTGTTGTTTTCACCCATCTAAAATGTTCAAAACAAATGACAAAGTTGATATTTGAAAAGGTTATCAAATTTTAGTTGGATTACATGTTTCACATTTTTAAATTGGACTTTGGATTATTTAATTATGAATTAAACAATATTAAACAATTTTTAATTGAATTAAACATGATTTAAATAGTTTAGGCAATTTAAATTGTTCAAACCAGAAAACAAAATTTATAATTGAATAGAGCATTCAAAAAGGTGTGAAAAACATATTTTATTTGACTTATTTGGAAATAGTATGAATTAGTTATGAATTTTGGCAAAATTCAATTGAATGATTTGAATTTAAGTTTGAATTGCAATTTGAAAGTTCAAAACAGAAACAAATGGCATAGTTGGATAGATAATTGAATTTGGGGCAGAAAACATATTTTGTTTGTATTAATTGGAGTTGGAATTAAGAAGTTATGTTTGATTTGGAAACAGGGACTTATTTGTGATATTCAGGGACCTTTGTGTGGAAGAAGAAGTTTTCGGAGAGGTCCCTGGCCGTTTTCTACTCGCTGGGGGCACACACGGTGTCGCTGACCGCGGGGCCCCAGCGCCAACGTGGCGGGTGCGCGGTGAAGTGGCACCCAGGGCCACCGACGGGTGGGCCCTGGCCCCGCGCGGAAGAAAATTGCAAAAAAGGGTGCTTGTGCGTCCGCGGGGCTCGAACCCGGGACGCCTCGCTGTCCAGAAGCGGACGGAACCGCTGCAGTGTTGCTCGCTGTTTGGTTCAGATACAGAACTGAAAGTGTAAGAGGTAAAATCGCTGCCTTTTTTTTTGTATTCTGACGAAACTGAATGACGATTGCTGTCAACTGCAGCTCGTCTGCGACGGACGGAACCAGCTCGGCGATGATCAACGCGGGACGGCGCCGTTGTGACGGTGGTATGGGGGGCAACCAGGGAGTGCTCTCGTGGGTTTGCTCGTGTGCATCCACCGTACTGAAGTTGAGGCGAGTTGAACTCGCGGGAGGTCGAAAACATGATGGCCGGCCCGGCGGCGAGACAGGCGGGGCGGGATGGCGTCGAATCAACGCATACACGAGAGGAGAGGGACGGGGATGATGTCTACGGGGCTTGTCTGCTCACCAGGAGGCGGATGGCGCAGCAGCACGGCGCGATGACGACGATGGCGCCCGGTGGAAGGAGCGGAAGGCGACGTCCTGGAGGCACTCCGCACGGACGGACGGCGGGTGTTCGAGGACGGCGCGGCGCTCCTGGGCACTCCCGGGTCCGGCTCCTGGCGGGAAACGACGTAGGGAGGTGTCGCGCTCCCTCTGGCGCGGCGTAGGAGGTGGGGATGGTGGGGTTCATCGGGGCACCGAGCTCGAGCTCACGGTGGCCATGGTGAGGGTGTTGGCATGTGAGGAGAAGGCGATGGCGGCTCAGAGCTAGGGTTAGGGCTAGGTTGAGATAGATAGGTGGGCTATATAGGATGGAGCTGGGGCTGTACGGCAAGGCATCGGGATGGCATGGGGATGATCATGCGGTTCAGAGCCATGCCGTACTGAAGATGTCGACATCAGAGGAGAACGACAGCGACAGGGAGGGGGTATGTGGGCTCAAATAGATGGGCTGGGCTTAGGGGAAAAAGAAATTAGGTGGGCTGCTGCTCCTCTCCCTTGAAGTTTTAATTATTTGTTCTTCTTTTTTTTTTTGCATAGAACCAAATGGAAGAAAAGGAGGCTTTTTAGGTTAATAGAAATTTTATAAAAATTAGTGTTAGCTAGATAGGTTAGAAGAAAACAAATGCCAAGTTTGGGTTTTGCAGAAGATTAATTTTTTAATTACTGTTTTGCAATTTAAGTCAATATTTCAAAAGAAGGCTTCTTATTTGGTTTTTATTTAAAATCAACATGTTTATTAGGGGAACCCCAATGATTTAATTTGATTAAACATTAGAATGGTTTGGTATTTTTCATGTCTTGGAAGTTGGTGCTGTTTGAAAGTTTTGCCTTGAAATTGAAATCAAATTGGAGTTTAATTAGTGGAAAATAAAACACAATTTTATTAGTTGAACATTATGGGATAATTTGGAAACAATTAAGGTTTTTATTTGGAAACAACTATTTGGATGTTGGTTTGGAAATTCAAATGGAAAACAATTTGAATTTGAAAAGGGTTTGATTATTGGATGCATTTTTATAGAAATAAAGCAATAGTTTGGAATCACCCTTTAATGGAAACAAATGATTGTTTTATTTTGAAATATCTTTTTAGAAAGTTGTAACATCACAAGGATGAAACAAAAGGTTTGAATTTTGGTTTGAAATTCAAATAGAAAACAAAGGAAAACAAATGTAAACAGTTGGAAAACAAATGGAAAACAAACAAAACAAATGCAACCAACATGATGCCATGATGCAAAACATAAAATAACAGATAGCAAACATTCTAAAGGCTATTTTTCAGACTTGGGATGTTACATGCGGTCATTGATAGACCACAATTGAGTGCACCAAGGCAACAAGTGGGCAAGCAAGGTCTAGGCTATGTAGCCAAGAAGAAGAAGAAGAAGAAGAAGAAGAAGAAGAAGAAGAAGAAGAAGAAGAGCAAGAAGAAGACCAACAATGGTGCTTCGAGTGGTGTTGTCATTAGGGACAACACTAATCCTAGTACACCCGCTCAACCAAACAACATTACCTCGAGTAGTAGTGTCATGAGGGACAACACTACTCGTAGCACATCCGCGGGAACTAACAATCCACACCATTTCTTATATGTTGATTATTATGTTGTTGTTCAAGCTAAATATGTTGGTCCTATTGAGGGTTTCATTGACTATACCATTTGGGTTCCAAAGACCCTTGTTGCTAACATGAAGGGACCCATCTTGGGTCCTAACTCTAGTCAATGATCTCTTGCAGGACTATGCTTCCGGTGGGACTAAATGGATAATTGATAGTGGATGCGCTAGCCATATGACCGGAAGCAAAGAACTTGTGACGGAGTTGCGCCAAAATGGCATACAAGAAACCGTCACTTATGGAGTCTCGTCCTCGTCTAAGGTATCCGGGTTCGGCAAGGTTGTGGTCGCTCCCGATATCACTATCGTGAACGTCATGCTTGTCGAATCCCTTGGTTACAATTTACTTTCCGTCCGCTCTCTTGGAAAGATGGGGTTCTCTGTCTTTTTTGATGTTGATACTGTGGTCCTTTTGAGGAGCAAGACTCTTGACGTCGCTTACGTGGGACATGTTGAAAATGAGTTGTTCGTGGTGGAATTTTCGAAGTCTACCAACTCTCATAAAATGTGTCTTTTCGGAAAGGCGGACTTGGGATGGTTGTGGCATCTCCGCTTATCCCATGTCAACATGAGAACTTTGCAAAGTCTTCACAAAGGTGGCCTTATTGTCGGACTAAAAGAAAATGTTTCCTTTTCAAAGGATTGCGTTTGTAGGCCGTGTGTTGAAGGAAAGATGCATGATAAGGCACACAAGGCCAAGACTATTATTTCATCAAAGAGGATCTTGGAGCTTCTCCATGTTGATCTCTTTGGTGTTGTGCCTGAGGCAAGTCTTGGTGGCAAGAAGTATTGCTTGGTGATTGTCGATGATTATTCAAGATACACTTGGGTTTATTTCTTCAAGTGCAAGAGTGAAACTCAACAAACCATCATCGACTTATCCAACGAAGTCCAACGTCAACACAATCTGCCAATCATGGCTATTAGGAGTGATAATGGTTCGGAGTTCAAGAACTACACTTTGAATGAATTCCTTAGTGAAGAAGGCATTCATCATCAATATTCCGCCACTTACACTCCTCAACAAAATGGTGTTGCCAAAAGGAAGAATCGCACTCTCTTGTACATGGCAAGGACCATGTTGGCGGAGTACACTTCTCCCCAATATTTATGGGCCGAGGCCATATCCACCGCATGCCACTCCTCCAACCGCCTCTAAATCCGCAAAGGCTTGGACAAGACTCCTTATGAGATCCTCACCGGCAACAAGCCCAATGTCTCCTACTTCCGTGTATTCGGTTGTAAGTGCTTTTATTTGATCAAGGGTGTTAGGTTGTCTAAATTTCAATCCAAAACTATTGAGGGTATATTTGTTGGTTACGGTACCGAATCCCACACCTATAGAGTCTTTGACAAAGCCTCACGGATTGTCATAGAATCTTGTAGTGAGGCTTTCGAGGAAAATGATGGCTCCCAAGTGGCGCAATTTCATTTTTCTAATGTAGATGTTTAAATACCTTAAGAAGCCATAGGAAGGATGGGTCTGGGATTTCTCCGCCCCATTGAGGGGCACCTTATGGCGACTCGAGAAGGACTACGCTCTACTCAAGTGGATCCCTCCTCTACATTAGAAGAACAAGCCAAGGAGCCAAGTGCTACACCGAACAAAGAACATGTTGAAGACCCTCCTCTTATTGACCAAGACACTACACAAGTCGTACCCACTCCTATCACTAATGTTAGTCAAGGTCAAGGCCAAGATAAACCATCCTCTTCATCCTCTCGTCAAGTTGAAGCAAGTGTTGAAGATATTGTTGATGATGATGATGATGATCAAGGCCAAGTTGGTCAAGATGGGGACCCAAATGATCAAGATGATCAAGTGACCCCTCCGCACAACAATGCGGAGATCAAAGCCCGTCGTGCTAAAAGGATAAGAAGAGCTTTGAAGCAAATTGATGCCCAAGACAACAAGGTCTTGGAAGATATTCATATGACCGGAAGCAAAGAGCTTGTGACGGAGTTGCGACCAAATGACATCCAAGCAACCGTCACTTATGGATACTCGTCCAAGTCTAAGGTATCCGGGTTCGGCAAGGTTGTGGTGGCTCCCGATATGACTATCGAGAACGTCATGCTTGTCGAATCCCTTGGTTACAATTTACTTTCCGTCCGCTCTCTTGGAAAGATGGGTTTTTCCGTATTTTTCGATGGTGATATTGTGGTCCTTTTGAGGAGCAAGACTCTTGACGTCGCTCACGTGGGACATGTTGAAAATGAGTTGTTTGTGGTGGACTTTTCGAAGTCAACCAACTCTCAAGCAATGTGTCTTTTCGGGAAGGCGGACTTGGGATGGTTGTGGCATCGCCGCCTATCCCATGTCAACATGAGAACTTTGTAAAGTCTTCACAAAGATGGCCTTATTGTCGGACTAAAAGAAAATGTTTCCTTTGCAAAGGATCGCGTTTGTAGGTCGTGTGTTGAAGGGAAGATGCATGACAAGGTGCACAAGGCCAAGACCATTATCTCATCAAAGAGGATCTTGGAGCTTCTCCATGTTGATCTCTTTGGTGTCGTGCCCGAGGCAAGTCTTGGTGGCAAGAAGTATTGCTTGGTGATTGTCGATGATTATTCAAGATACACTTGGGTTTATTTCTTCAAGTGCAAGAGTGAAACTCAACAAACCATCATCGACTTATCCAATGAAGTGCAACGTCAACACAATATGCAAATCATGGCTATTAGGAGTGATAATGGCACGGAGTTCAAGAACTATACAATGAATGAATTCCTTAGTGAAGAAGGCATTCGTCATCAATACTCCGCCACTTACACTCCTCAGCAAAACGGTGTTGCCGAAAGGAAGAATCGCACCCTCTTGGAAATGGCAAGGACCATGTTGTAGGAGTACTCTTCTCCCCAATATTTATGGGCCGAGGCCATTTCCACCGCATGCCACTCCTCCAACCGCCTCTACATCCGCAAAGGCTTGGACAAGACTCCATATGAGATCCTCACCGGCAACAAGCCCAACGTCTCCTACTTCCGTGTATTCGGTTGTAAGTGCTTTTATTTGATCAAGGGTGTTAGGTTGTCTAAATTTCATTCCAAAACCATTGAGGGTATTTTTGTTGGTTACGGTGCCGAATCCCACACTTATAGAGTCTTTGAAAAAGCCTCACGGATTGTCATAGAATCTTGTAGTGTGGCTTTCGAGGAAAATGATGGCTCCCAAGTGGCGCAATTTCATGTTTCTAATGTAGATGTTGAAATACCTCAAGAAGCCATAGGAAGGATGGGTGTGGGATTTTTCCGCCCCATTGAGGGACACCTTATGGCGACTCGAGAAGGACTATGCTCTACTCAAGTGGAGCCCTCCTCTACAATAGAAGAACAAGCCAAGGAGCCAAATGTTACACCTAACCAAGAACATGTTCAAGACCCTCCTCTTATTGACCAAGTGACTCCGCATGTCGTACCCACTCCTCTCACTAATGCGAGTCAAGGTCAAGGCCAAGATCAACCATCCTCTTCATCCTCTCCTCATGTTGAAGCAAGTGTTGAAGATATTGTTGTTGATGATGATGATGATGATGATGATGATGATGATGATGATGATGATGATGATGATCAAGGCCAAGTTGGTCAAGATGGGGACCCAAATGATCAAGATGATCAAGTGATCCCTCCTCGCAATAATGAGGAGATCGAAGCCCGTCATGTCAGAAGGATAAGAAGAGCTTTGAAGCAAATTGATGCCCAAGACAACAAGGTCTTGTAGGATGTTCAAGCTTGAAGATCCACAAGAAGGCAATTGGCACATTTTTGTGAGCATCAAGCTCATATCTCTATGGTGGAGCCTAATAAAGTGTATGAAGCTCTTGAGGACTCCGATTGGGTTGAAGCTATGCATGATGAGCTCAATAACTTTGAGCGCAACAAAGTTTGGAGATTTGTTGAGAAGCCCAAAGATTGCCACAATGTTATTGGCACTAAGTGGATTTTCAAGAACAAGCAAGATGAGCATGGCATTGTCATTAGGAACAAGGCAAGATTGGTTGCTCAAGGTTACACTCAAGTTGAAGGCATTGACTTTGATGAAACCTACGCACATGTGGCTCGCCTTGAGTCCATCCGTATCCTCCTTGCTTATGCATCCTCTCATAATTTCAAATTGCAACAAATGGATGTGAAAAGTGCTTTCTTGAATGGTCCACTAAAAGAGGAGGTATATGTTAAGCAACCTCCGGGGTTCGAGAATCTCAACTTTCCTAACCACGTTTACAAACTTGACAAGGCTCTCTATGGTCTCAAACAAGCACCTCGTGCTTGGTATGAGCACCATAGGGAGTTGTTAGATGATCGTGGTTTCGAAGTTGGGAAGATTGATCCCACTCTCTTCACCAAGAGAGTAAAGGGAGAGCTTTTCATATGCCAACTATATGTGGACGATATCATCTTTGGCTCAACTAACCAAGCTTTCAATAATGAGTTCTCTAAGCTTATGACTGACAGGTTCGAGATGTCTATGATGGGTGAGCTTAAATTCTTCCTTGGCTTTGAGATCAAGCAATTGGCTCGTGGGACCTTCATTTCTCAAGCCAAGTATACCCAAGATATGATCAAGAGGTTTAATTTCCAAGATGCTAAGATCAAGACATCTCCTATGCAAGTCAAGTGCCATCTATCTCGTAATCCAAAAGGGAGTAAGGATGTGGATCAAAAGTTGTATCGTTCTATGATTGGTTCTTTGCTCTATCTTTGTGCATCTAGGCCCGATATCGTTTTGAGTGTAGGTGTGTGTGCAAGGTATCAAGCGGCTCCTAAGGATAGCCATTTGATGGCGGTCCATGGGATCTTTCGTTATTTGGTTCATACCCCAAGATTTGGTTTGTGGTACACAAAGGGGGCACAATTTTCTCTCAATGGCTACACGGATTCCGATTGGGCGGGTGATCAAGAACATAGGAAGTCTACTTCCGGGGCTTGACAATTTCTTGGTAGGTCCCTAGTGAGTTGGTCCTCCAAGAAGCAAAATTGCATATCACTCTCCACCGCCGAAGCAGAGTATGTGGCCGCCGCAAGTGCATGCACTCAGTTGTTATGGATGAGGCAAACTCTAAAGGAATATGGAGTTCATTTGGATAAGGTGCCTCTTTTGTGTGACAATGAAAGTGCCATCAAGATTGCATACAATCCCGTGCAACACACAAGGACCAAACACATTGAGATTCGCCATCACTTCATCCGAGACCATGTGGCAAGAGGGGATATTGCACTATCTTATGTGCCCACCAAGGACAATCTTGCGGATATTTTCACGAAGCCACTTGATGATGCAAGATTCTTGTTCTTGAGGAATGAACTAAATGTGATTGATTCAAGGAGTTTGACTTGAAGATCTTGCACACACCCCTATAGATGAAACGTGTTTGAGCTTAGGTGTAGGCATGGACATAGGGGGAGTGTTATCCTAACACATTGGGTTCTCCCTCCCCCCATTATGCCCAAAGCAAAAATTTCATTGTTATCTCTCTATTTCTAATGTTGAATTGTGAGCTTCAATGTTGAGTATTGGCAATGCCCCCAAGATATATCTTCGCGGTTGCATACCATGAACTCTTACATGGTGGCTTAGGCCACCAACCTCTTCTCGTTTGAAGAGTTGGTTCTTAGTTGGATATCTTTTGTTTTTTTGTGTTATCCTTCCGAATACTACTTCTCGTTGCTTTTTCGATCTTATTTGCTTTTTCCCCGAGAAGTAAGACTAGGAAATCTAACCCCTTGTGTGTTTTGCTCTATTTGTCCTCTCTAATGTTCATCTATGCATATGCCTTACTCCACACAACATCACATCTTTCCTAGCCTTTCAAAACTGTCTTTTCTGGAATGGTTTGGCCTTTTTCTGGTCTGTCCCGGATTCATTCCGGCCATGCTCGGATTATTCCGAGTAGGTCGGATTGGTCCAGAATATTCCGGCAGCCGGATTTTTCCGGACCATTCCGGACGAGACAGTATTCCTTATAAATACCCCCACACGCACGGGGGGCAGTTTTCTTTCCACTCTTTCCACTCCTCCCGTGCCCTAGCCACCAAAATCTGTGGTTTTCGTCCCCGTTGCCCCTAGGGAGGATTGTTTGATCCCTCCTTTGGTCAAGGACTCCCCCATGGAAGGTATTGTGTTTGGCATCTCATCTTTTTCTTTTTTGTTGGTTGTTTTTGGTTCTAGATGAAATCTCACCTAGGGTTTGATCTAGATCCGAGTTCTATCAACTTGTTCATCATGCCAATCCCTACCTAGATGCCATGGATTCGTAGATCTAGTCTAACCACATCCCAATCTAGACTTAGATCCATCTCAAATCTCGTGCCAATCCCACGTTTTCCCGCACTTAGAACACCTCTAGGATCATCTCTGTGGTACCCCTAATTGTTTGGGACAGTTTTAAGTCAAAATTTCGAGTTTTTTGGCATTTTCTCGAGTCAGGTCGAGGAGCCCGGAATCATTCCGGACCAATCCGACCCGGTCGGATTTTTTCGGGCTCAGCCGGAAAATTTCGGGCCTCCGGAATTTGTCCGGATGCTGCCAGAAATTTGAGAATTTGCACTGTTTCAATCCATTTGAGTTCCTATTGTTCCCGTTTGGCATATGCACTTATCTTCTGCTATTCCTATGTCCTCTAGTCACACGTGACAGCTCTAAACCATATACCAAGAGGAAGCAGTTGGCTGGAAGGGGTTCGCGTCCCATTAGGGGGCGCTCAGCTCATGGGGCTGGGAACCGTGATGATCAGGAGGAGAGGGTTCCCACACTGGATGTCGCACCCGGACTTCTAGAGGATACTCGCAGTTCCGTTGAACAGTAGTTGATTGGATTACGGGGCTTACCGGCACCCGCATCTCTTACGAGTAGGCCAACACACGTATGTGTGACAACCAACCCCTACTGTTCATCGTCTACGTAAACCATCCCATAGAAATCAGGATACTACCATCGACGTACTTCATACCATACACACATGGTACGTCAACGGCGTTTAACAGAATGATAGCACAACATATCTCTAAGACACAAATAAATAGAAATAAGTTGCAAATAGCTCTCACTAGAGCAGAGATAGCAAATACAATCATCCAGAGGACACATGTCCCAACATAACATCATTACATCTCAGCGGAAGCATTCAAAGGGTCTGAGTACAGACAAATCCAAATAGGCTTAAGAAGCCGGAAACAAAAAGACGGAGCCCATCCACGATGTCTCGGATCCTGCCCGGGTCCGCTACCTACTCGTCAGCAGCCTCGTCAAACTCCACGTAGTAGCCGTCACGGGGATCCTCGTAAGCGTAGTCTGCGGAAACCACAGCCCCAAAGGGGTCAGTACATAAATGTACTGGCAAGCAAGACTCATAGTTCACCAAAGTGTAACCCGTCAACACCAAGCACAGATGCTTTGGGTTCAACGGAAGAAAGGGGATACAAAAGATGCGGCAGCTGGCTGCACTAACCAACTACAGAAACATGCTACAACTTCCGGCTAACAGAAGAGAGATAAGATAGCGTATCGTAACCAACTATAACTAACTCCAAACAAACCCATCCTGGATCTCGCCCCTTATCCAAAGAAGCAATCCGAGGGTAAACTCACACAGTTGGATTAATGATGGTTCAAGTTATTGTGGCTATAAGACTATTACTAGTCAAGTTATCATTAGTTAGGTGTAAGTTGTTCTGAGTACTTGTTAGCCAGTACTTTCACCAAGTTAACCATAACCGCGGAAAACACGGCTTCTCGAGAAGATTTATCCCTGCAGGGGTGCACCAATTTGGCCGTACACGTAAGAATATCCCGCCAGACGGGAATCAAACCCACCAAGCGAGGCACTCTACACAACTCAACTCTTCTTCGCATCAAGCCCAAAGAACCACGTGTTGTGCGTGCGCGGCTAATCGAGCCCCACGAAGAAAAGGGGACCCTCATAGCACTGGAAGACCACGCCGCCCTAAATGCCGACTACAAAAGTTCCACCCTGGCCTCGGGTTCGTACCTGCATATGCATGCATCAAATGGAAAGCCCGAACTAAGTGTGGCGATTTGGACGAGATGCGAATCGAATCAAATTGAGGGGGGCGCCCATACACGCTTCCCACATGCAGATAGTGCGCTCATCATGGATCAGTAGACAAGACCCTTTTCCTAATTAGGGTCGACACTAGCAGGCCTCAAAACCACGCCGGGCCTCCTGCCGGTGCCTTATCAGCAAATTATTATTACCTCAAAATTAGCAGGTTGTTGTTTAACATCGAGCCCCAGAACATAATAGAAAAATAGTAACAGAAAGTAACGGGTAACAGACTCGAGCAAAACAACCCTAAGCATGCTAGTAAGACATGGGCAACAAGCAAAGGGGTTATAGGCGTGGAGGTGAGGCTATATCAGGGTTACAGGATAACATGTGATAGGTTCGTAACAGAAACAACGATTCATAAGGCTAGCAGAATAGACAACGGAAAGTATCGGTATCCAATGTTGAAAGGAACACAATGGTTCATGTGAGTGAATACTTGCCTGTAAACTCAGCAGCCTGGTACTGAGCTAGATCCTCAGAAGGGGTGTCGTAAGTATCGTCTGTCTCAACGTCGTCGTCTATTCGAGAAGAAGCAAACAAACAACGCAGAGAGACAAACAATCAATAACATGGCATAATGCACAATCATGGGATGATGCATGACAATTTAATTGATGCATCAAAATAAACTAGTTGACATGGTAACAACATGATTAAATGGACCCACATGCAATTTGGGGTTGCATATGAAAGGCCCATGAATTATGGTTGAAACAATTGTTTTACAACTAACCAACAGGTGAAAGTGGTTTAATATGATGCATGGATGAGGAAAACAGCAAAATAACAACAATAGAAACAATTTAAAATAAGGTTTACCAAGTTTAGAAATTTATTTATTAAGTTAGGGAATTTTTGGTTCCTTAAAGGTGTTACACAAGCATTTGTTGTTTTCAGCAATTTAAATTGTTCAAAACAAATAATAAAATTCATATTTGAGAAGAACATAAAATTTTAGGTGGATTACATGTTTCAATTATTGAAAAAGGAATTATAATGATTTAATTATGAATTAAACAAGTTTAAACAAGATTTAATTGAATTTAAAACAAGTATGAATATTATTTGAATTTTATTGGTTCAAAACATAAATTCAAATTCATATTTGAAAAGTTTATACTTTTCTGGTTTGAAAACATATTTTATATGTTCAAAAATATTTTAATTTGAGCAAGTTATGAATTTAGCAATTTTAAATGATTTAAACAAGGTTTAAATTATTTAAGCAATTTTAATTATTCAAAACATGAACAAAATTTATATTTGAAAAGATGGTTCAAAGTAGCATGGAAAACATATTTTATTTATGTCATTTGGATTAAGGATGAATTAGTTATGCAATTATTCAAATTTCAAATGAATTGTTTGAATTTGAAATTTGAGTGCATTTGAATTATTCAAAACAGATTACAAATGGTTTAAATAGATAGATAATGAAATTTGGTTCAACAAACATATTTTACTTTTATTATTTGGAGTTGTAAGATAAAAGTTATTAGCATTTTCAATTAGAGGACCAATCTGTAATTAAAAGGACTTGTTTTGAAAAAGAAAAGGGCTGAATTCCTTTTTATACCGCGCAGTTATCTACCCCAGGGCACTGCCAGTGGGCCCTGGGCCAGCGTGGCACTGCGTGGCCGCAGTGGCCACTTACAGGTGGGCCAGGCCTGTCAGTGCCCAGCGCAAAATAGCGGATTTAATCCGCGGGCGCCAGGACTCGAACCTGCGCCCTGCTGAGCGCGCGCAAGCACTGCAACCAGTGCGGTGCTCGATTCAGTTTTGTCAGTATAGCGCGCGTAGACAGGTTAACATTCAGTTCGTTTATCTGAACTTTTTAATAGCGCGCTTGACTGAACTTTGACAGGGAAAACGACCGGCGGCGAGCTGCCGTGGACGGCGTGCTCGTGCTGCTGCTGGGCTCGAGTGTGTGCTGCGGTGTGCGGTGGTGCTCGCGCAAGCAGAGAGAGAGGGAGCAGAGAGGAAGGTCGCTGCTCACCGACGCAGTAGACGTGGCAGAGGCCCGAGGAAGCTCGCTGTCGCCGGCGTCACGGGAGAGGATGGCGGCGGCGTTGTGGTGAATCTTCGTGCACGCTGGGGTGTCCAGGAGGTCGAGGAAGATGGGGTGGACCGATTCCCGTGGCTAAGATGGATGGTGGCGCAACGAGGTGGCGGTGGTCATCGGAGGTTCAGACACGGCGGCGCTCGGGTGGTTGCAGAGGTGGGGAACGGGGCAGTGAGAGGTGGAACGGTGGCGGAGCTCGAGGGAGGAGGATAGCAGGTAGGCTAGGGCAGCACATGGGCCTAGGGGGGCTTTTATAGGGCTAGGGGAGGCACAGTGGCCGTCGGCGCGTTACGGCGGCGACGTGGCACCGGCGGATCTCCTGCCGTACTGTTAGAAGAAGAAGGAGGGGGCGAACCGGTACGGGCCGAGGGGAAGGTAAGTTGGGCTGGGCCTGCGTGGCCCCCCTCCTCTGGCCGTTTTTCCCTTTTATTATTTTTGTTCTGTTTTTTTTTTTTGCAGAAATGGAAATTAGGAAGAAAGCTAGGGTTTTGAGTTAGGAAAAATTTTAGAAAAATTTGTGTGAGTTAGTAATTACAATAGCAACAAAATGCCCACTTTGGTTTTCCAAAAAGTTCAAATTGTTTTGCTGTTTTGTAAATGATTGAATTTGGATGATTTTTGAGATTAAATTGATTATTGAAAACAAGATTTTTTTAATAGGGTGAACCTTAAAGTTTAAATGGAACAACAAGGATTAGAAATGTTTTGGTAATTTTCATAGTTTCCAATTGGGTGCTGTTTGTAAATTTGATTTGAATTTGACTAACAAATTGGATTAAGTGGATTATTAAAGAACAAATTAACAGTTGATCTTTTTATTTTTCATGGAAACAAATGGGAGTTTTATTTTAACCTTTTATTTGGAGAAATTGTAACAGAGCAAGTATGAAGCAACACATTGAATATTGTTTGAATTTCAATTATGAAAACAAAGAAAAACAGATGCAAACAAAAGGAAAACCAATGCAATGAGTATGATGACATGATGCAAAACTTTAATTAAACAAGAAACAAACATTATAGGGGTGTTTTCATACTTGGGATGTTACAAAACGCCCCCCCTTGAAGGAATCGTGCGCCGAGATTCCTTACTGAGAAGAGAAAAGGTCCGGATACTTCTTGCGAAGATCCTCTTCGGTCTCCCACGTTGTCTCTTTATCGGAATGATGGGACCACTGCACTTTCAAGAACTTGGTGCTCTTGTTGCGAGTCTTACGCTCGGTCTCATCGAGAATACGAACATGATGCTCCTCATAAGAGAGATCATCTTGCAGTTCAATGGAATCATGATCAACTGCATGATCTGGATCTTTGAAACACCTCTTGAGCTGTGACACGTGAAACACATCGTGCACCTTGGATAGTTTTTCTGGAAGTTCAAGACGATAGGCATTTTCCGCACGCCTTGAGAGAATGTTGAAAGGACCAATGTATCTTGGTGCAAGCTTTCCTTTCACACCAAAACGATGAGTGCCTCTGAGGGGAGTTACACGAAGATATGCCTTGTCACCAGGTGCATAGATCATATCCCTGTGCTTGCTGTCATAGTAGCTTTTCTGACGAGACTGAGCAATCTTTAGATTGTCACGAATGATGCGAACTTTCTCCTCGGCTTCCTTAACAATGTCAGGGCCTAAGAGTGAACGTTCACCCGCTCCAGACCAATTGATTGGACTCCTGCATCTGCGGCCATAGAGAGCTTCAAATGGTGCCATGCCTAGGCTTGCCTGGAAGCTGTTGTTGTAGGAGAATTCAGCATATGGAAGGCAATCCTCCCATTTCATGCCAAAGGAGAGACCACATGCTCTGAGCATATCCTCAAGAATCTGATTGACTCTTTCGACTTGCCCTTGAGATCGAGGGTGATAGGCTGTGCTGAACAGGAGTTTGGTGCCCAATGCTTCTTGAAAGCTTTTCCAGAAATGAGAAGTGAATATGCTTCCACGGTCTGAGCTTATTTCCAATGGAACACCATGAAGAGGAACAATCTTTGCTGTGTAGAGTTCTGCTAACTGGCTAGCTGAGATTGTTTCTTTGACAACAAAGAAGTGAGCTACTTTAGTGAGACGATCAATGACAACGAAGATTGCATCGTTGCCCCTCCTGGACTTTGGAAAACCAGTGACGAAGTCCATTTCAATCATGTCCCACTTCCACTCAGGAATTTTCAGAGGTTGGAGTAGACCGGCTGTTTTCTGATGGACTGCCTTAACACGTTGACAAACGTCGCATTCAGAAACGTATTGAGCAATTTCACGTTTCATGCCAGGCCACCAATACAGCGTCTTAAGATCCTGGTACATCTTTGTACTTCCAGGGTGGATGGAGAGAGGAGTTTCATGAGCCTCCTTGAGAATAACATCTTTGAGACTTTGAACTTGAGGAACTGCAATGCGTCCTTCGAAGAACACAGTTCCTTTGTCATCAATTGAGAAGGACTTAAATTTCTCCTTGCCTTCTTTGATGTGTTCTACCACCTTCTTGATTTCAGCATCACGAAGTTGTTTAGAACGAATCTTGTCCTCGAGAGTTAGACTGGCTGTCAAGCTAGCAAGATAGCCTTGAGGAACAAGACCAAGGTTCAGCTTCTGGAATTCTTCATGAAGTGGAGGTTGGCTTTCCATGATCATGAGATTATTGCAATACGACTTGCGACTGAGAGCATCGTCCATAACATTAGCCTTGCCTGGAGTGTAAGAAATGGTGAGATCAAAGTCCTTAATCTTTTCAATCCATCTCCTTTGCCTGAGGTTTAGATCTGGTTGAGTGAAGATGTATTTCAGACTCTTATGATCGGAAAAGATTTCAGTGCGATTACCCAACAAGTATTGTCTCCATTTCTTGAGGGCAAACACAACTGCTGCAAGTTCTAGGTCATGAGTGGGATAGTTTTGCTCATGTGCATTCAACTGACGTGAAGCATAAGCCACCACTTGACGTTCTTGCATAAGAACTGCACCTAGACCTTGGAGAGAAGCATCACAGAATATCTGGAAAGGTTTGGTAGTAACTGGGCCAACCAGAACTGGGGTGGAAGTGAGTTTAGTCTTCAGGAGATTGAAACTTTCATCACATTGTGGAGACCAAACAAACTTCTTGTCCTTCTTTGTGAGATCAGTGAGAGGTTTGGCAATCTTGGAAAAGTTTTGGACGAAACGACGGCAATAGCTAGCCAAGCCTAGAAAGCTTCTTACTTGCTTCACCGTCTTCGGAGGTTTCCAATCAACAATTGCTTTAACCTTTTCTGGATCAATGGCTATGCCCTTGGCGGAGATGACATGACCAAGGTAAGCAACTTCTGGAATCCAGAACTCACATTTGGAGAATTTGGCATATAGACGATGCTCGCGAAGCTTCATGAGAGTGAGACGAAGGTGTTCTTCATGCTCTTCCTCAGATTTTGAGTAGACCAGAATGTCATCAAGATATACCACAACGAACTTGTCGAGGTATTCATGGAAGACAGAATTCATGAGTCTAGAGAAAGTCGCCGGTGCATTGGTGAGACCAAAGGACATGACGGTGTATTCATATAGACCGTACCGAGTGGTGAAAGCTGTTTTTGGAATATCTTCCTTTCTGATCTTTATTTCATGGTAACCCATTCTCAAGTCCAACTTGGAGAATATTGAGGCTCCAGCAAGTTGATCAAAAAGATCATCGATACGAGGAATTGGATACTTGTTTTTGATGGTTTTCTCGTTAAGAGGACGATAGTCAACAACGAGTCTCTTTGTTTGATCCTTCTTTGCAACGAACAGAGTTGGGCAACCCCAAGCCGGGGAACTAGGTTGAATGTAAACTTCTCCATGTACATATCGATCTGCTCCTTCAACAACTTCAGTTCAGGAGGAGCTATCTTGTATGGATGCTTAGAGATTGGAGCAGTACCTGGTTCAAGCTCGATCACGAACTCAACTGCTCTGTCCGGAGGCATCCCTGGCAACTCTTCTGGAAAGACATCAGGGAATTCACAAACCACCGGAACATTTTCAAGTAGAGGTAGAGGTTTAGCATCGAGGGTGTAAAGCTGAATGGAACTTGATTCATTTGGAGAATAGACTATCTGGCCAGAAGGGTGGAACAAAGTTATTGACTTCTGAGCACAGTCAATTGTAGCTTTATTGGCCTTCAACCAATCCATGCCAAGAATGACATCAATGTCAGAATTGCCAAGCAGTATGAGAGAAGCAAGGAATATGTGACCTCCAATTAGAATCTGATTTTCATGACTGATTTTGGAAGTTTGCATAGTTGCTCCAGGGGAGTTTACTACTAGCGGGGAACCCAAACCAACAAAGGGGATTTTAACTGCTGTCGCAAAGATCTTTGACACGAAAGAATGCGATGCCCCGGTATCAAACAACACTTTAGCTGGGTTAGAGTTTACGGGGAATGTACCGAGAACGACGTCAGGAGCTTCCTCAGCTTTGTCGACCTTGACATGATTCACCCTTGCGGTCCTCCCGACAGGCCTGCTGTTGGAGTTGAAGGCTTTAGCCGGGGGAGCACGCACCATTGCCTGGTTTGTGTTGGGACGAGGTGGTGGTGGAGGTAGCTGCCTCTGAGTGCACTTGTCAGCGTAGTGCCCCGTCTGCTTGCACTTGTAGCAAGTGACGACACGAGGAGTATCTGGCCTTGGCTGCCCCATTGAAAACCTCTGAGCCTGCATCTGAGCTGGGTTGGGTGGGCGGGGAGCGAAGCATGGAGAAGCTTGGGCATATGGAGCCCGAGTGACAGCACCATTTGGCACCCAGATGCGGCGCTTCTGCGGAGGGGTGGTCATGTTGGAGGAGGAACCACCCTCACGCGAGTGCTTTCGAGACTCCTCGAACGCCTTGCGCCCATTTTCTTCATTGAGCGTGGTGTTAACGAGCTCCTCGAAGTCTTTGGCCTTGATGTTGGTGAGGGCGTACTTGAGCTCCGGGTTAAAACCTCGGCGGAACCTTGCCATCTTCTTAGCCTCAGTGGACACCTCATCACCAGCGTAACGAGCGAGGCGATTGAACTCACTCTGATAGCCAATGACGTCCAGCTTGCCCTGCTTGAGTGAGCAAAACTCTTTACGCATCCTTTCCATGAGACCATCTGGGATGTGGTGCTTCAGGAAAGCTTCCTTGAAACAACCCCAGGTGATTGGGTAGCCAACTCTCATGGTCTGGTAGTTCTCCCACCAAGTAGCTGCCTGACCCTTCAGTAGGTAGGAGGCATACTTGACCTTGTCTTCCTCAGCAACGTGAGAAATGTCCAGAGCCTTGTCCATCTCACGGATCCAGTCATCAGCATCCAGAGGCTCGCGTGTTGCCACGAAAGCTCTCGGCCCCAGACTCAGAAACTCCTTGATACTGACTCGTGGAGCGTTCTGGTTGTTGTGCTGATTAGCCTGGAACTGGGCCATCTGCGTCACGACCTGAGTCATCTGAGTCAACAGCTCCGTGATTGGCGGTGGCTCAGGTGGGTTGTTCCTTGTTGGCGGCATCCTGAATAGACATGCATTTTAGCACAACAACAGAAAAGGATAGACTTGTGAACCGAAAGAGAGATTATTCCGACGCATGAATAGATAACCAACAGGTACATCATCACATGTTCAAATACATCAGAATATCCAACACAGCATAAATGGTTCGAACGCCAAAGGATAACTAAACATAGCTAAGAATGGATACATCGGTACTCCCATGCTCATCACGCAGGACGATGGTGAGTAGTACGACGAGAGATACGGTGAGGAGCACGCCCACGAAAGTAGGTAGAACGACGATCCACATAGATCTGACGTGGCCTGAGAGCGACTCTAGGTGTGGTGAAGTACATAGCGTCGACTCCCTGTGCTCCAAAGCATGGAATCCCAGTGTAACCAGCACCGAGGTTGAGGAGTGGACCTCTGATCGGCTCGTAACCTCCAGCATCTGGCAGACGACGACCAACTGGCTGATCGAAACGTGCAAAGCGCTCATCTCCAACAAAGTCTGTGGTGTAAGTCGCCAGACGAGTCAAAGCAAGGTAGAGCTGCTCTCTGACTGAAGCCAACTCCTGAGATAGTGTGCTGGCAACTGCGTCACTGTGCCTCACAAACTGAGCGGTGGTGTGCAGCCTGGAGTTATCATGCTCGTAGACATCCAAGTTGTCGTAGAGAGTGAAGTGAGCTCCCTCCGAAGTGATGTAACCACGGGGGATGTGGCGATAGATAGAATCGTCAAATCCCCAGTAGTCAGCACGAAGGACGGTGAGACTCACATAAGCTGCCTGCTGCACGGCCATATCCACTGTGGAACCTACTGCCTCGTAGCGGTGGACAACGCTCATGCCATCATCTGACAGAATGTAGACGATAGCCTGGTAGTAGGTCTGGTCAAACTCTCGCTGCTGCTCGTAGACCTGGTACTCTGGTGCCCAACGGAACCCCAGATAAGTGACCATGTCTCTCAGCATCTCCGGATAACCGGCAGTGCTCTGGCAACGAGTCATCCGAACCACCTGCGGGTAGAACCTGAGATCCATCTGCAGATGATCGGGGAAGTTTTGATTAGACGCCGGTAGAAGAACTGAAGTGGAAAGCAACAACAAGGTTTCAACGGACGAAAAGGATGTTGAGAAGAACAGGATATTGAAGCAACAACGGGAAACACGAGACCAAAACTCCTGAGGTACTACGGAAAACCCATCCGGGCTTCTAAAGGATCAATATCTACTGCTTAAGGAATAGAGGATCTGCTTCCGGGGCTTACACGCCTCCGTTCTCAATCGTGAGTAGGCAACATGATAAATCATGTCACAACCACCTCCATTCCTATGTACTAGTAGATATAACTATCCTAGAGAAACCATGATACGTGAAGACCTGACTTGAAAGTTTAGGTGAGAAGAGAAAACAACGTTGCACTTCCTTACCAGAAAAGGGAGGGTGGGTGGGGAAAGAAATAAAATGGCAGAATTCCTACTCTCACGTTTCATTTTTCCTATATAGCTACAAAAATAGTTTCTAGACTCAACTGCGACCAGTAAAAGGGATCCTACAGGCAGACAGGCTCTGATACCATTTGTCGCACCCGGACTTCTAGAGGATACTCGCAGTTCCGTTGAATAGTAGTTGATTGGATTACGGGGCTTACCGGCACCCGCATCTCTTACGAGTAGGCCAACACACGTATGTGTGACAACCAACCCCTACTGTTCATCGTCTACGTAAACCATCCCATAGAAATCAGGATACTACCATCGACGTACTTCATACCATACACACATGGTACGTCAACAACGTTTAACAGAATGATAGCACAACATATCTCTAAGACACAAATAAATAGAAATAAGTTGCAAATAGCTCTCACTAGAGCAGAGATAGCAAATACAATCATCCAGAGGACACATGTCCCAACATAACATCATTACATCTCAGCGGAAGCATTCAAAGGGTCTGAGTACAGACAAATCCAAACAGGCTTAAGAAGCCGGAAACGAAAAGACGGAGCCCATCCACGATGTCTCGGATCCTGCCCGGGTCCGCTACCTACTCGTCAGCAGCCTCGTCAAACTCCACGTAGTAGCCGTCACGGGGATCCTCGTAAGCGTAGTCTGCGGAAACCACAACCCCAAAGGGGTCAGTACATAAATGTACTGGCAAGCAAGACTCACAGTTCACCAAATTGTAACCCGTCAACACCAAGCACAGATGCTTTGGGTTCAACGGAAGAAAGGGGATACAAAAGATGCGGCAGCTGGCTGCACTAACCAACTACAGAAACATGCTACAACTTCCGGCTAACAGAAGAGAGATAAGATAGCGTATCGTAACCAACTATAACTAACTCCAAACAAACCCATCCTGGATCTCGCCCCTTATCCAAAGAAGCAATCCGAGGGTAAACTCACACAGTTGGATTAATGATGGTTCAAGTTATTGTGGCAATAAGACTATTACTAGTCAAGTTATCATTAGTTAGGTGTAAGTTGTTCTGAGTACTTGTTAGCCAGTACTTTCACCAAGTTAACCATAACCGCGGAAAACACGGCTTCTCGAGAAGATTTATCCCTGCAGGGGTGCACCAATTTGGCCGTACACGTAAGAATATCCCGCCAGATGGGAATCAAACCCACCAAGCGAGGCACTCTACACAACTCAACTCTTCTTCGCATCAAGCCCAAAGAACCACGTGCTGTGCGTGCGCGGCTAATCGAGCCCCACGAAGAAAAGGGGACCCTCATAGCACTGGAAGACCACGCCGCCCTAAATGCCGACTACAAAAGTTCCACCCTGGCCTCGGGTCCGTACCTGCATATGCGTGCATCAAATGGAAAGCCCGAACTAAGTGTGGCGATTTGGACGAGATGCGAATCGAATCAAATTGAGGGGGGCGCCCATACACGCTTCCCACATGCGGATAGTGCGCTCATCATGGATCAGTAGACAAGACCCTTTTCCTAATTAGGGTCGACACTAGCAGGCCTCAAAACCACGCCGGGCCTCCTGCCGGTGCCTTATCAGCAAATTATTATTACCTCAAAATTAGCAGGTTGTTGTTTAACATCGAGCCCCAGAACATAATAGAAAAATAGTAACAGAAAGTAACGGGTAACAGACTCGAGCAAAACAACCCTAAGCATGCTAGTAAGACATGGGCAACAAGCAAAGGGGTTATAGGTGTGGAGGTGAGGCTATATCAGGGTTACAGGATAACATGTGATAGGTTCGTAACAGAAACAACGATTCATAAGGCTAGCAGAATAGACAACGGAAAGTATCGGTATCCAATGTTGAAAGGAACACAATGGTTCATGTGAGTGAATACTTGCCTGCAAACTCAGCAGCCTGGTACTGAGCTAGATCCTCAGAAGGGGTGTCGTAAGTATCGTCTGTCTCAACGTCGTCGTCTATTCGAGAAGAAGCAAACAAACAACGCAGAGAGACAAACAATCAATAACATGGCATAATGCACAATCATGGGATGATGCATGACAATTTAATTGATGCATCAAAATAAACTAGTTGACATGGTAACAACATGATTAAATGGACCCACATGCAATTTGGGGTTGCATATGAAAGGCCCATGAATTATGGTTGAAACAATTGTTTTACAACTAACCAACAGGTGAAAGTGGTTTAATATGATGCATGGATGAGGAAAACAGCAAAATAACAACAATAGAAACAATTTAAAATAAGGTTTACCAAGTTTAGAAATTTATTTATTAAGTTAGGGAATTTTTGGTTCCTTAAAGGTGTTACACAAGCATTTGTTGTTTTCAGCAATTTAAATTGTTCAAAACAAATAATAAAATTCATATTTGAGAAGAACATAAAATTTTAGGTGGATTACATGTTTCAATTATTGAAAAAGGAATTATAATGATTTAATTATGAATTAAACAAGTTTAAACAATATTTAATTGAATTTAAAACAAGTATGAATATTATTTGAATTTTATTGGTTCAAAACATAAATTCAAATTCATATTTGAAAAGTTTATACTTTTCTGGTTTGAAAACATATTTTATATGTTCAAAAATATTTTAATTTGAGCAAGTTATGAATTTAGCAATTTTAAATGATTTAAACAAGGTTTAAATTATTTAAGCAATTTTAATTATTCAAAACATGAACAAAATTTATATTTGAAAAGATGGTTCAAAGTAGCATGGAAAACATATTTTATTTATGTCATTTGGATTAAGGATGAATTAGTTATGCAATTATTCAAATTTCAAATGAATTGTTTGAATTTGAAATTTGAGTGCATTTGAATTATTCAAAACAGATTACAAATGGTTTAAATAGATAGATAATGAAATTTGGTTCAACAAACATATTTTACTTTTATTATTTGGAGTTGTAAGATAAAAGTTATTAGCATTTTCAATTAGAGGACCAATCTGTAATTAAAAGGACTTGTTTTGAAAAAGAAAAGGGCTGAATTCCTTTTTATACCGCACAGTTATCTACCCCAGGGCACTGCCAGTGGGCCCTGGGCCAGCGTGGCACTGCGTGGCCGCAGTGGCCACTTACAGGTGGGCCAGGCCTGTCAGTGCCCAGCGCAAAATAGCGGATTTAATCCGCGGGCGCCAGGACTCGAACCTGCGCCCTGCTGCGCGCGCGCAAGCACTGCAACCAGTGCGGTGCTCGATTCAGTTTTGTCAGTATAGCGCGCGTAGACAGGTTAACATTCAGTTCGTTTATCTGAACTTTTTAACAGCGCGCGCTTGACTGAACTTTGACAGGGAAAATGATCGGCGGCGAGCTGCCGTGGACGGCGTGCTCGTGCTGCTGCTGGGCTCGAGTGTGTGCTGCGGTGTGCGGTGGTGCTCGCGCAAGCAGAGAGAGAGGGAGCGGAGAGGAAGGTGGCTGCTCACCGGCGCAGTAGACGTGGCAGAGGCCCGAGGAAGCTCGTTGTCGCCGGCGTCACGGGAGAGGATGGCGGCGGCGTTGTGGTGAATCTCCGTGCACGCTGGGGTGTCCAGGAGGTCGAGGAAGATGGGGTGGACCGATTCCCGTGGCTAAGATGGATGGTGGCGCAACGAGGTGGCGGTGGTCATCGGAGGTTCAGACACGGCGGCGCTCGGGTGGTTGCAGAGGTGGGGAACGGGGCAGTGAGAGGTGGAACGGCGGCGGAGCTCGAGGGAGGAGGATAGCAGGTAGGCTAGGGCAGCATAGGGGCCTTGGGGGGCTTTTATAGGGCTAGGGGAGGCACAGTGGCCGTCGGCGCGTTACGGCGGCGACGTGGCACCGGCGGATCTCCTGCCGTACTGTTAGAAGAAGAAGGAGGGGGCGAACCGGTACGGGCCGAGGGGAAGGTAAGTTGGGCTGGGCCTGCGTGGCCCCCCTCCTCTGGCCGTTTTTCCCTTTTATTATTTTTGTTCTGTTTTTTTTTTTGCAGAAATGGAAATTAGGAAGAAAGCTAGGGTTTTGAGTTAGGAAAAATTTTAGAAAAATTTGTGTGAGTTAGTAATTACAATAGCAACAAAATGCCCACTTTGGTTTTCCAAAAAGTTCAAATTGTTTTGCTGTTTTGTAAATGATTGAATTTGGATGATTTTTGAGATTAAATTGATTATTGAAAACAAGATTTTTTTAATAGGGTGAACCTTAAAGTTTAAATGGAACAACAAGGATTAGAAATGTTTTGGTAATTTTCATAGTTTCCAATTGGGTGCTGTTTGTAAATTTGATTTGAATTTGACTAACAAATTGGATTAAGTGGATTATTAAAGAACAAATTAATAGTTGATCTTTTTATTTTTCATGGAAACAAATGGGAGTTTTATTTTAACCTTTTATTTGGAGAAATTGTAACAGAGCAAGTATGAAGCAACACATTGAATATTGTTTGAATTTCAATTATGAAAACAAAGAAAAACAGATGCAAACAAAAGGAAAACCAATGCAATGAGTATGATGACATGATGCAAAACTTTAATTAAACAAGAAACAAACATTCTAGGGGTGTTTTCATACTTGGGATGTTACACTGGACCTCGCAGGTTGCACTATCCCTCAGTGGAAGCATATCAAGAGGAAGAATCCATACCGCTTTCGTGAGTCTACCTGTGATGATCCTCGTTTCTGGACCAACCTTCAACTGAAGTGTTGGGAAGAGTTCTACTCCGTTGCTCATCCTCTTGTCTGTAAGCAGTCCCAGATTGACATGGAGTTCTATTACCAGCACAAATACAGTGATCTCCTTCATGTGCATGGTTGCCTAATGAAGATGGGTCTGATTCCACTTCTGGATGTTGAGTGTGAGTATTGCCCTGACTTGATAGCCCAGTTCTACTGCACTTTCCACGCCCATGGTGATGCCTCTCGTACTGTGACTTGGATGACTGGGGATCAGAAGATCACTAGCAATTTGGGTGAGTGGGCTGAGGCTCTTGGATACAGGTGGACCTTCACTTATGCTAATCATGGTTTCAAAATCCATGAAAATTTTGAGTTTGACAACTCTAGCTTGGCGTTCTGCTATCCTCCTGATGCTCAGGGCAAGACTAGGCCTTTCAACTCTGCCATGTACCCCTACTACAATCTGTTGTCCAAGATCTTCCGTAACGCCATAAGGATCAAGGCTGATGATATTTCAGCCATCAGGGCTTACATGGTGAACCTCATGTTCATCACCAGGCCTCAGAACCAGAGGAAGATTGATGTGATGGATTTCATATACCGTGAGGTTTGCCTTGGGATCTGTGAGAAGAGGAAGCCTGCTTATGGTCCACTGATTCAGAGGTTCATCAATCACAAGGTAGGGGTTGAGATCATGGGTACCTATCCCGTGGTCAAAGGCAAGAAGATGGTTCCCTCTCTCATTCGTGGAGTGGAGATTCCGGAGTACTCAAGGTCCAAGTCCAAATCTCCTATGGCCACTCCTTCTGCTTCCACGAGTGCTGGTGGTGCCTCTCAGCGTTATTTCAGTGGCATTGCCGAGTTCTTCAAGGCTATGTTCAACATGTGCAGTGACACCATGGCAATTGCTCATGAGGCGAGAGAGTTGGCTAAGGAGACCCGCCGCATTCAGAACTCCGACCGCAGAGATGCTGAGATTTCTGTACCTGATGATCCTCTTTCTCTTGAGCCCACTGTCTATGTGCCTTTTGAGATGCCTGAGATCCATGACGATGACTTCTACTTTGGCGTGCCTCCTGCTGATGTTGAGGATGATGATGAGGAGTCAGGGTCTGCTGAAGATGACTTTGATGTTGTTGGGCTTGGTGGTGGTGGTACTCATGAACCGGAGGAGGAAGAAGAAGAAGGTTCTGATGAGCAAGATGAAGATGAAGAGTGATTTCTTGGGTCGTTAGTTGGACTCGTTTTCCCTTTTTGGCGTCTGGATGCCAAAGGGGGAGAAGGAGTCCCATATTAGGATTCCACGGGCTTTGCAAGGGTTGGGGCACAAGTCTTTTGCCTTTTGATTTCGATCTTATAGGCTTGTGCTCTATCTTTATTTCGTGTCTTTCGTTTGAAACTTCGTATTATTTGTGTGGAACCTCGTGACGTAATTGTGTCACCCTACCCGTGGTTATGCTACTATTATCATGCGTGCTATTATCTCTATCATTATCTATGCATGTTGTATGAACTTGTTTAGTCGGCTTGGTGTCTAAAACATAGGGGGAGCAAAGCCTATGAAGTGTGTGCCTCACAACACACATCGAGGAAGAACTCCATCTATTTTTTGGACACCATTTCTTTAGTTCATATTGATTTATCCCCGTGAAATCTTTATGTTTACATCAAACACCAAAAAGGGGGAGACTGAAAGTGCATTCTCGATATCTCGATATTTTGTGTGTTTGTTAACAACATGAAGAAGCTACTAACCGTATGTGCTATTTTGTCAAGGATCTGGTCTTAAAATAAGCATGTATACGGTGTCAAAGAAATGGTGAAGAAATCGAAGATCAACGAACTTTTCCGGGCCAGAAAAAGGTTTTTCAAAGTGCAATCCGGATTATTCCGGATGATTTCGGGATCCGGATTCAGTCCGGATGATTCCGACTGCAACGGGATTTTCTCTGTTACAATCCGGATTATTCCGGATGATTCCGGGATCCGGATTCAGTCTGGATGATTCCGACTGCAACGGGATTTTCTCTGTTGCAATCTGGATTATTCCGGATGATTCCGACCACAACGGGAATTTCTCTGTTGCCATCCGGATTGCTCCGGAATATTCCGGGATCCAGAAAATTCCGGACCTAATCCGGGCTGGTCTCTTTCTTCCCCAAGGGTTAGCTCCACCAGCATTGAAGACTCCATTGATTGAGCTCACCCACCAAGCTAGATCTCCCTCCTCCTCCACCCAAACTTGTTGATTCTTTGAGGATTGAAGGAGGACCACCGGATCTACATCTTCACCAACCGGATTTCATTTCCCCTCTCATTCACTTGAGAGATCTTTGTCTAGGGTTTCCTCATGTGGAGAACCTAGGCTTCTTGTTACTAGTGGTGATTCAAGAAGAGTTGGGAGCCCCCAATTAAGTTGTGGGTGTGTGCCCCAAGTGTTTGTAAAGGATTCGATCCCTGCCTCAAAGGGGTTCAATAGTGAGAGGTGAACTAGGCCTTCATGGCGCAAGTTCATCGGAGATAGGGTGAGGCCTTTGTGGCTTGAGTAGGCCTTTGTGGCGAGCTCACACCCCTCCAACGAGACGTACTCCCTTAACAAGGAGGAACTCGGGAATACATCGTGTCTCCGTGTGCTTCCATCGGTTACCTCGTTCCTCACTCTTTACTTACTCGTACTTGTAGCATTTATTGTAGTACTTGTTGTATTAAGTGTTGTCCTAGTTGCATTAATTGCTTGCCTTGCCATATAGGTAAATTCACCATTAGTTGCACTATCTAGAGAATTTACCTTTGAGTTAAGCCTAAACCTTGTTAAAAATTAAAATTAGTCGTAGCACCTATTCACCCCCCTCTAGGTGCCCATAATTTACTTTCAGCTTGTGCGGATGGCCTCCTTTGCCTGATTCCAAGCGGCTCGCGATACGCCGATGGCTGCGTGTTCCCTTGCGCTGTCTTCAGTTTCTTCGGGTGGGTCTCCTGATCCTGCCATGCAGACCTGAGCCAGATATGGCTCGTGGATCCTAGGCGTAGTTTGGAAAGCTTTCCTGACCCGAGAAGGTTCCTCTGCGGAGAGGGTATGGAAGTTGCGGGTGTTGAGGCGGATAGATTCGTCGCTTTTCGCTAAGTCGCGATCCGCGTAGTTGGACCGTGAGTCGACAGCTCCTGGGCTTGAGATCGACTCTGAGCCCGATCCGTCGAGATTGGATTGCTCGGGAAACTGTAGAATTCCTTCCTTGTCGGCGTAGAACTGGAAGCTCCCGAACGTCAGGGTGATGCTTTTCTCCAGTTCGCTGAACACTGGGCGTGATTCCGGCGAGTGAGGGGTGACGACGACCGACCCGATGCGGATCGGATTGGTTGGAGTCGAAGTTCCGGGGTTCCAGCGCGAGTTGTTTGTCGATGAAGCCGAAGATGCCGGAGATCCAGCGCCCGCCGTTCCCACAGACGACGCTAATTGTCGAATATGCATCTCAACAAGTCCCTTGGATGAACCGATAGGGTTTCGAGTAAGAGAACGAATAGGTGCTGGTGACAATCGTCGGCTAACAGGGGCATGATTTACCCAGGTTCGGGGCCCTCGTAGAGGTAAAACCCTTACTCCTGTTTCTGTCGATCTGTATTAACGAGTAGATCGGTTACAAAAGGGGATGCTCAAGTCGAGAGTATGATCTCGATCTCAAGGCTTTGATGGTGCGGTATCGCTTGGTCCTCCCCCCGGTGGTTCTCCTTGCTTTATATAGATAGCTAGGTCTCAAACCGTGCCCGGGGGGATACAAACCCTAACCCTAAGTCGGTTACAGGTTTCCTTTCTTAACCCGCAAGGCTTTGCGGGTGGGCTTTGATTGGGCCTTGTAGAACAATCCATGGCGTCTCCCTTGGAGCTTGGGCCTTGGGTCTTAGACCGGGTAGGCTCATCCGACAGGTCCAGGATCCATCCCTTCGTCACCGCCCGGCCACGACTTTCTTCAACCCTCCGCCGCGGTCGAAGCTCCCTCCGCCCATGGAGCTCCCACGGGTCGAAGCTCCCTCCGCCCATGGAGCTCCCGGGGAGGCGCGCCGCATCTGCTCTGGTAGACGCCGCCGGAGCCCGCGACGCCGCTGCTCCTGAGGTGGTTGTGCCGCCGCTGATCCCAGGAGACCGCGCCGCCTCTGCTCCCGTGGACGTCGTCGGGAGGCCACGCCGCTGCTCCCAGGGAGGCCGCGTCGCCTCTGCCCCCATGGAGACCGCCGGGGGGTCGCACTGCTGCAGCTCCCATGGAGGCCGCGCCGTGCTCCCTCCTCAACCGAGCTGCTCGAGCACGCCGGTGGTTGCGCCATGGAGGACACACGGCGGCGTTGCTGCAAAAGGAGCACGCCGGTGCTCCCATTGCAGGACGGCGTTGCTCCGTGGGCTTGTGGCGGCGCTCCGAAAATTACAGGGATGGCGAAAATTTTGCTACATACTCGTTTTTTATTTTTGCTATTTTTTGTCAAATTTTTTTGCTACGAGAACTCCGACGATGTCAAATTTTGGCTATAATAGAGTAATTATTTTGCTACATTTATTCTTTTTAGCTATAGTAGTACAATTTTTTTATATGAGTTTTACCGGGGAGAGTTCTCCGGCGAGAGTCTCCCGGCGAGGTCTCGGACGAAATTAATTTTGCTATAGTAGCACGATGTTTGTGCTATAGTAACTCCGGCGAGGTCTGATATTTTTTTTATTTTTTTTCATGAATCTTTTTTGCTACATTGGAGCAAAAGCGGTTTTTTTTTTACTACACAGAGCAAATACAGATTTTTGGTAAAAAACTGACACGTGTCAGCACGGGATGCGGGGATGGAAAATTTTCATCCGGGACGCCCAGCACTCCTTTAAAAGGACTCGGAAAATGGTGTCCCGATAGTGTCGTGCGTTGACACAGTTTACAGCGACAGTATTGCTGTCCAAGAAAGGCGAAATCTAGGTCCCTTTGCCCTTTGGCATTTATTTCAAATCAGCTTGCATTTGACTTCTGCACAAGATAAGAAAGAGGAAGGAAATAAAATTCCTTCCGCGAAAAGAAACGTTCTCTCCACCACTCAAACGACCAAACCCAAACGAACGGAGCAAGAGCCGTCTGGAATCTTCGACCCACGACTCGTGGCCCACCGCCAGCCACAGACCTAACGCGAACGAAAATGACGGAAATGCCCCCAGCCACCATTTCTTTCCCCTTGCCCAAGCCGATGCGGCGCACCGCGAGGGGTTTAAGAGCAGACGGCGCCTCCCACTAGGGTTTTTCGGATCTCACCTCCTCCCCTTTCTCTCCGCCTAACACACGCCGCCCCCAACCCAGCCGCCGGGAGCCGACCCGAGCTCAAGCGCGCAGCCATGTCCATGGGATCTCTCATCGCCTCGCGGCTGGCCAGGTCCGGCCATGCCCTCGCCACCCGAGCCATCTCTCAGGTACCACCCCCCTTTTCCCCTCCTGCAGAATCTCCGTGTCATCGCATTTTTCTTGTTCCATAGCCAAGTGCTTGCATTTTCTTAGATTGGGACGCCGATTCGGGTGTCGATTTCTCGCGATACGATGTTTATCTGATCTGTATGTGTGTTGCGCTGTTTATCTGATCAGGCTCCCAGGGCGCCCCATCACACGACGGCTCCCCTGCTCTCCAGGCTCGGATCAGTGGCTCGCGCTTTCAGGTAACTAGAAATTTCGAATGGGTAGATCTTCTACTGTGTGCATCCATGACAGCTTGGGTGTTGAGACGGATGTTCTCTGTGTGCAGCTCGAAGCCTTCTGGGGCAGATGTCATCGGGATCGATTTGGGCACGACCAACTCATGTGTCTCCGTCATGGAAGGAAAGGTGTGCTCTTTATTTACCATCTTCTGCTGCTTGTAAGAAAGTTCTATTGTCCCCGCAATTGCTGTATCCAGATGCAACTAGTGACATATGTTCTCATGTTGCGAAGTTGAGTTTGATGACTAGACCTTTAACTGTTAGTGAAATCGGTGACACTGCCAGTAAAATTGTGTCAAGTTGTAGTTTGACGACAACTATACTTTAATCGGTAGTGAATTCATGCACTGCTAGCAAACTCTTATGAGGTTGCAATTTGATGACTGACACTGCAATTTGATGACCGACACTGCTAGTAAATTCTTATGAAGTTGCAATTTGATGACTATACATTTACTTTCAGTTAGTAGTAAATCTGTGACGCTGCTTGTAATATAAAATAAATATATTTGTTTGCGCAGACACCAAAGGTGATTGAGAATGCTGAAGGCGCAAGGACAACACCTTCCATTGTTGCCAGGAACAAGAACGGTGACCTCTTGGTTGGCATCACTGCCAGCCGGCAGGCTGTCACAAATGCCCAGAACACGGTTCGTGGGTCGAAGCGTCTGATTGGTAGATCTTTTGATGATCCACAAACACAGAAGGAGATGAAGATGGTGCCCTACAAGATTGTCAGGGGACCAAATGGTGATGCCTGGGTGGAGTTGGCTGGGGAGAAATATTCCCCAAGCCAGATCGGTGCATTTGTACTCACCAAGATGAAGGAAACTGCAGAGGCTCATCTTGGCAAGTCGGTTTCCAAGGCTGTTATTACAGTGCCAGCTTATTTCAATGATGCTCAGCGCCAGGCTACCAAGGATGCTGGTAGGATTGCTGGACTGGAGGTGTTGAGGATTATCAACGAGCCAACTGCTGCTGCTCTTTCATATGGAATGAACAACAAGGAGGGCCTGATCGCTGTATTTGACTTGGGTGGTGGTACTTTTGATGTATCAATCCTGGAGATCTCCAATGGAGTTTTTGAGGTAATTTTCTTTACAAGACTTTACAAATCCTGAACTTGTAAATTATTGAATAAATTGTTCTGATCATAATATTTATACCTTGTTCAGGTCAAGGCAACCAATGGAGACACTTTCCTTGGTGGTGAGGACTTTGATGCTACATTGCTTGACTACCTGGTTGGTGAATTTAAGAAGTCTGATAACATCGACCTGAGCAAGGATAAGTCGGCGCTGCAAAGGCTCAGGGAAGCTGCTGAGAAGGCCAAGGTCGAGCTTTCCTCAACTGCGCAGACTGACATCAACCTTCCCTTTATCACGGCTGATGCCTCTGGTGCGAAGCACTTCAACATTACCTTGACCAGATCAAAGTTCGAGTCTCTTGTGGGCAGTCTCATTGAGAGAACTCGCTCCCCATGTGTGAACTGCCTCAAGGATGCTGGCATCTCTGCGAAGGAGGTTGATGAGGTTCTACTGGTTGGTGGTATGACAAGGGTGCCAAAGGTCCAGGATATTGTCTCTCAGATATTCGGCAAGTCACCAAGCAAAGGTGTCAATCCCGACGAGGCTGTTGCCATGGGAGCTGCCATTCAGGGTGGCATCTTGAGGGGTGATGTGAAGGAGCTCCTGTTGCTGGATGTCACGCCCCTGTCCCTTGGTATCGAGACTCTTGGAGGCATCTTCACAAGGCTAATCAACCGGAACACTACAATCCCAACCAAGAAGAGTCAGACCTTCTCCACAGCTGCAGATAACCAGACTCAGGTTGGAATCAAGGTGCTTCAGGGTGAGAGGGAGATGGCTACAGATAACAAACTTCTTGGTGAGTTCCAGCTTGAAGGTATTCCACCAGCTCCAAGGGGTATGCCACAGATTGAGGTCACATTTGACATTGATGCCAACGGTATCGTCAAGGTGTCAGCAAAGGACAAGCAAACTGGCAAAGAGCAAGATATCACCATCAAGTCTTCAGGTGGTTTGTCTGACAGTGATATCGAGAAGATGGTGAGGGAGGCTGAGCTACACTCTCAGAGGGATCAGGAAAGGAAGTCGTTGATTGATCTCAAGAACTCCGCAGATACCACCATCTACAGCATCGAGAAGAGCGTCACCGAGTACAAGGACAAGGTTCCTGCTGAGGTTGTCACGGAAATCCAGTCTGCTGTCTCTGATCTGAGAGCAGCGATGGCTGGTGACGATTTGGACAACATCAAGCAGAAGCTGGATACTGCAAACAAGGCAGTCTCAAAGATCGGACAGCACATGTCAGGTGGTGGCGGTGCTGCCGGCGGCAGCGGCAGCAGCGGCGGTGACCAGACTCCGGAGGCTGAATACCAGGACACCAATGAGGCCAAGGAGGCCAAGATGTAGATTTTATCTGCATCAGGTTTCTACTTTTTTGTGTACCCAGTTAGGAAGTTAATATATTCGTCTACCTCCGGCTGCTTTAGGTTTCTATGTGAGGGCTACGATACCTGTAACTTTTTGGCAATTGTTCGAATTGCGGATAAATTGTGAGGGGGACGAACTCATAACCTATATAAGTTGTTATATTGCGCCATTCGCCATATTGCCTTGTTTGATGCCTCCTTTATTTTGTGTGTGCAAGGTCCTGATGTCTTGTTTGTGCGTACTGCAACCTCCTGATATCTGGTCTTGTCACACGTTTGTACGGAGTACCGCGTGCTTGAGCTTACTTTATGTTTTGCTTCAAGTTCATCTTACCTGGAACCCAGAGATGTTTATCCAACATTTGAACTGCCATTGTTAAGATAGAAACTGACCTAAAATATTATCTTGATGCGCTGGTGTATTCAGTTTATCAAAGATGCTCTTCTAATTCCTTTTTAGCAATCTATAAACTGAACTTACCCGTAGAGTATAAATTAAGCAGTTCAGCTATCACAAACTAAAGCCAGGTGAGTTATTTGCGTTTCATGTTATCTGAATCCGAGCTTTTAGAGATCTAATGACGATGGAACACTAGCAACTTGTTTTCACACAAAACTGAACCATTAATGAGAAGATGATGTCTGCTGATCAGCGCAACCTCAGCCCCAGCAGCTGGAGTGGTAGGTCTGTTTTGGTTTGTTTCTTTACCATTGATGACTAGTTCTCGGGTTTTGGTTTTTTCTCTTTAATTTTGGTTGGTTCCTACGATTTGGCAAGGTTAGTTCTGCTCTGGTTCCTGGTGTTCTTCACATAAACGTTAACATAAAATGGTAAAATAATCTCGTGTGTTATGAATTTGGCGATAAAATAAAAATCAACAAAACAGCGATTATTCAACATGGTAGCAACTAGACCTGGCATATCCCAAAGTTTCCTACCTGCAGCTTGGTTCATCATCAATAGCTGTCAAAATCTATAACGAAATTAAACATTCACAGCAGCAGAAAATATGATGTCAGCCTTGAGTGTTAATATCTATTCCGGACTCGCAGAGACTTTTTGCTCTTAAAAAAAAAGTTGTTTCAGTTGGTGCGAAAAATCAAGTGATACAAAGATTCAACAAATGATACAAAAATTTCAATTCCACAATGCTTTTAGCCCTGAACAAGCTATGTGAGCAAAACAAAGGATATAATGTTTGACAAGAGAACATTTCAGGGAAAGCTTTAGTTATAACAAGTTCATCACCAAATAGGTTCCACCAAGACATCCAAAGGAAGTTCATCAGGAACAACACTGAATAGGCAACATCATGCATCTGAATAACTTCACTAGCACCACATTCTAACATCATCTAGTACCATACAAGATCAGACAGCCAGAATATCCAGTGAAAGAGGCAACACTCAACCTGCAACGAGACCGGAGCTCTCACGCTTGCGCCACTTCTCGTTCATGGTTCCACTGCTACAATCTTCGCCCCTCCTCTCCTCAGAACTAAAAAGTTATGACGCATTCAGCACACAATCACTCTCTATGATACTAGCAAAGTAGCGACGACCTACAGACAGTAGTGACAGAGACAGGACCTTGCACACACAAGGTCCTGATTAATTAAAGTTGTTTTTCTGCTTTCTTGGTTGCTCCGAGCAATTCTACCGGTTGAACTAAACTTTGCCTATTTCAATCACTTTGATAACCAACTTCTGCATATCGTTATAAAATCAAGCAGTTTACTCGCTCCATCCCTATTCAGGTGGTATTCTTGTTCTAAGTGTGCTAACTTGGACTATCAGTTTCACCAACAAAGCATGTGTTATTTTCTTACAAAACTATGCCATCAGGTTTGTACTAAAATAATTTATTGTCGATATAATTTTCATGGCACCTATCACACAGTATTTTACCTGTAAAATTAATGGTCAAAGTTAAATCCACGAAAAACAAGGATGCCGCCTAAAGAAGGACGAAGTGAGCAGCAACTACATGACGAGTCCTTTGCATTTGAGCTTTTAGAGATATTATGATGATGGAACATCAAGAATTCCGCGACCAACTTGTTTTCACATAAAACCAAACCAATATTGAGAAGTTAATTGATGATGATCAACGCAGCCTCAGCTCCAGCAGTTTGAGTTCAGCTCTGTTTTGGTTTTCTTTCTTCTCCTTTGATTAGTACTTAGGTTCCGGTTTTCTCTATTTGGCTTTGGTTAGTTCTTAGGATTTGGCAAGCTTTAGGATTGTTCCAAGATTTGAATTTGGGTGCCCAGACTAACAAAGCCGTATGAAGCTGCTTTGTGCGTGTTGCCCAAAGGAGAAGTGCTCGGGTAATTCCTTGGGGCAGGCAGGGGCGCGGTGAAGGTCTGTAGTCGAAGACTACCGTTTCTGTGCATTGAAACAATTGGCCAAGTTTTGACAGTAGTGGCATGCTTGAGAAAGCTGATCGAGCTGTCAGTTTGTAGCGCCAATTAATTGTTGAAAGGTGAGTTGGTGCCAGACCACTCATCCCTTCTCTATGCAAACAGAAAATTTTCATACTACTACCTACTCCTATTTAATCACAATTTAGGAATGTGCTGTGTGGGAAAGTGATTTTGGTAATTTAGCATATGTAAATGGAAGCCACTGATTTTTCCTCTTGTTTTAGCCATAGAGCATGTATGACACCACATTCAGAACTAAAAAAATCATAACGCATTCGGCAAACATTCAGCAAATTATAGTAGCAACTGTTGGGATGTGTTGATCGTAAAGTCAACATGTTCACATTTAACATGTTCTGATCAGGAACTTTATCATCTCAAGTCAACTTGGTGGGTCCCCCCAGTGCACAGTGTGTTTATAAAGAAAAGGGAGAAGGGATGAGAGGATACGTTTTGAAGTGCAGCTGCTGCTCTCGCAGCATTTCCTCTCATCCTCCTATCAAGGCTACTGATCAAGCCAAACGCTGGAGCACTGGGAAGGATTCATCCTCAGCCACCTGAATATCTTTGGGTGTTTATCTAGGTGATATCTATCGAGCAGGAACTGATCAAGGCCAAGCAAAAGAATGGCTTCCTCATCCACAGATCAAGGTATGATCATCTCCTCTCTCTCTCTGTGGCTCAAGCTTAAGCTAGTTGATCTTCTGGATGTTCTTAACATTGGTATCAGAGCACCTAGCTGTAAGCTTGAGCTCATCTAGCTCAAGATCATGTTTGATCTGTTGGTATCTTGCTCAAGTTTATTGTCTAGGCCCTGTATTATGATTGTGCCCTGTTTTCTTCTAAAGATCAAGCCCTTATGATGCTGTTAGAGGTCTAGGGTTTCAATTTTAAGTGGTAATGATGGGGATTGATGGAACAGAACATATCTCATGTGTTTTCCCCAATTTCTGGAAACCCTAGACTTCTAAATCCCTAATGAATCCCCTCTGATGTGATGATTTTGGCTCAATTAAGTAAGAGATCAAAAGGGGAGGAACATCACTGATAAAATCCCCAATTTTTCGGAGCCCTAGTTCATCCAAAATCCCCAAATTTTTTGATGAACCCTAAATCTAATGCTTGTAAAGGCAGTGGACAATACCTTACGGGCCTCTCCGTCGTCGCTGGCCACGGCGGCGTTGATGCCACCTTCTTATGAAGGCAGAGGAGCTCGGGCTCGGTCCCGAGTGCCCATGCCGTCCGCTGCGCCGGGCCGTGGTGGCTTCTCCCGCGCGCGTCGTCGCCATGGGAGGTTGCCGCGGTACCGGGCATGTGCTGGACGCCGACGCCGTCGCGGGGACGCCCGCTCGCGCGCCGTCGCCTGCACGGGGCGCCGCCCAGCGCCGCTCGACGGAGGTGCGCGCTAGCCAAAGCCGCACGCAGCTCCGGCGAGGGGGCCTGGACGCTGCCGTTTCTCTCTCTCCGGCCGTGGGGTGCTCGTCGCCGTCGCCGTTATCTGTCTCGCCGTGGCTGCGGGAGCAGAGGAGGAGACGGGAGGGGATTAGGGTTCGGGGGGGAGAGGAGGACTGGGGACGGCGGCGACGCGGTGGGTTTGTCCCACGCGCGCGCGCGAGCTCGGCCGTTGGATGCGAATCCAACGGCTCGGGTCTTCCCCAGCCGCGGTGGACCGGGCCACAGCCCAGTAAGGGACCCGGAAGCTTAAGTGGGCGAAAGCCCAACAGGAATCTGAGGGGAGCGGACCGGGCTGGGCTATTTTTAGCCCAGTTCTGGCCGAATGAAAATTCCTTTTGAGTTTCGGGCTAAAAAAAAAAAAAAAATATGCTGGGCACTCAGGGCCTAGTTCTGTGGGCTAGGCTGGGCCTTTTTGGCCCAGTTTCGGCCAAATTTAATGTTTTGGTTTTGTTCTTATATTAGTTATGTCATTAGTTGCTATGTTTTATACTTAACTTTGTTTTAAATGCTTTAGCATGTTAAATTTTATTAGTCATGCTTGATTATGATATTTATTATGACAATTATGTTATGATGTTTTCCGCTGCGAAATAAAGTTTAATGAATCCTCAAATAAAGTGTGGTTTTTATGCTTGTCATTCTGACCAAAGTTGATTGACGGGCATTTAAACCACAAAGATCTTTTATTAGCTTGTTTCACTTCTGGCCAAAGCTGATGTGAATCAGGTTAATGGAAGAAAATTAATGATGAGGATTATTAATGTGTGGCTTTTATTTGTCAATTTGGCCAAAGCTAATTGACGAATATCTGTTCACAAAATTTTATTGTTCATATTCATTTCTGGCCAAAGCTGATTTGAATTTGATCAATAAAGTTTGATAATGATGATGCTGCTTACTAAGGCAATTTTTGAATTCTTTTTGCAGCACCTAATGTCTCTCATATTACTGGGATGCTTAATGGCATAGAACAACTTAATGGTAGCAACTATGCTACATGGAAGGAGAAGCTTGAAATAACGATGGCCTTACTGAATATTGATTATGCTCTCCTTAATGATCCTCCTGAGGCACCTAAAGAGAATGTTGAAAATTATGAGGGCCTCAAGAAGGAATATGATGTTATCAAGGCTAAGTGGGATGACTCTAATCGCAAGTGCCTTATGATGATAAAGGGCTCCATTACACAAAGTATGAGGGGAGCCCTTCCTGACTGTGAGACAGCTAAAGGGTACTTTGCGAAAATTGAACATCAGTTCAAAGGGTCTTCTAAAGTTTATGCAACAAGTCTTATTAGAAGGCTTATTGATGAAAAATATGATCCCACTGGAAGCCTTCGAGAGCATATTATGAAGAAATGCAACATGGCTGCCAAACTTAAGACTATGGAAATGGAAATTTCTAATGGTTTCCTTGTCCATTTTATTATGTCATCTTTGCCTCCTGAATTCTCTCCATTTATGATTAATTATAATGCAATGGATGTGAAATGGGAGATTGATGAAATGATGTCGCGATGTGTGCAAGAAGAAGAAAGGCTTAAGGCTGAAAGAATTGACCACATTAATCAGGTCAAGCATTCACAAAAGAAGAGGTATAAGAAATTTGTGAATGAATATATGAAGCCTAAGCCTAATCAGTTTAAAGATAAAGGCCAATCTTCAAAGGGCTCTCACCAAAAGAAGCCTGAAAAGGCGACTGATGGAGAAGCAAAAGATCCTAATGCTTGTCGCCATTGTGGAAAACTTGGGCATATTCGAAAGAATTTTTTTGCCTTTAAGAAATGGCTTCAAGATAGAGGTACTGATGTTATTACTTTTGTTGAGGAATCCCTTTATGTTAATTATGCCACCAATACATGGTGGATTGATTCAGGAGCAACAATTCATATTGCAAATTCGTTGCAGGGATTCAATATGAGGAGGACCCTAAAAAGAGGGGAAAGAACCATTAGAGTTGCTAATGGTGTTGAGACTGATGCTGAAGCACTTGGAGATCTTACTCTTACGCTCCATACGGGCTTCAAGCTTAGGTTGAATAATGTTTTATATGTACCCTCGATGAAACGGAATTTAATTTATGTTTCATGCCTAGATGATGATGCTTATGAATGTCACTTTGGGAACAAGCGTTGTATAATTATGCATGACAATAATAATGTTGGTCTTGCCTTCCGGCAAGATAAGCTTTATGTTATTTCCCTTTGTGATGATATAAATAATGTGGGTTCTACCTCAAATATGAATGTCAGTACCAAACGCAAGCATAATGATAATGAGACTTCTTCGAAATTATGGCACTATCGTTTAGGCCACATTTCGAGGGGGAGAATTGAGCGTCTCATTAAAGATCAAGTTCTTCCTTCCCTTGATTTTACGGATGCGGATATCGATCATTGTATTGATTGCATCAAAGGAAAATATGCCAAGAAAATTAAGAAAGGTGCAAACCGAAGCACGGGAGTTTTGGAAATAATCCATACGGATATATGTGGTCCGTTTAATGTGAAGACGGTGGATGGTTTTAATTCATTTATTACATTCACCGATGATTTCTCCCGTTATGGATATATTTATCCCATTAAGGAAAGATCAGAGGCATTGGACAAGTTTAAGATTTTCAAAGCTGAGGTTGAAAATCAATGTGATAAAAGGATTAAGATTGTGAGATCTGATCGTGGTGGTGAATACTACGGCAGACACACTTCTTATGGCCAAATTCCTGGACCATTTGCAAAATTCTTACAGGAAAATGGTATTATGGCCCAATACTCAGCGCCGGGCGAACCCCAGCAAAATGGGGTGGCTGAAAGAAGAAACCGCACTCTCATGGATATGGTGCGGAGTATGTTGAGCCACTCCACTATGCCGGTGAATTTATGGATGGAAGCCCTTAAGACAGCGGCACATATCCTTAACAGGGTTCCCAGTAAATCGGTGCCTAAAACACCGTATGAATTATGGACTGGGAGAAAACCGACTGTGAATTATTTTCATGTATGGGGCTGTCCTGCTGAAGCAAGGATTTTTAATCCGGTTATGGGAAAGCTAGACCCCAAGACAGTCAGTTGCCATTTTATTGGTTATCCTGACAAATCTAAAGCATATCGGTTCTATTGTCCAAATAAAGCAACAAAGTTTGTTGAAACAAGACACGCTGTGTTCTTGGAAAATGAAATGATGAGGGGGAGTATGACACCTCGGGAAATAATATTGGAAGAAAGCCGGGAATTTTTCCCAGTTCCAATAATTCAAGAACCTGTTCTCCCGGTGTCTACTGAAGTTGCACCTCCTGTTGGGAGGGATATTAGAGCAACTCCTGCTGAAAGTCCTGTGGCTATTTCAGATGTCACACCTGATGATGTTATTGTTGAAGACGTTCAGCAGCCTCAAATTATTGATGAAGTGCCAAATAATGAACCTCTCAGAAGGTCACAACGGACTAGGAAGTCTGCTATTCCTGATGATTATGTCACCTATATGAGTGAGGATATGAATGAATCAATGTTGAATAATGATCCTACCTCATTTAAAGAAGCCATGCAAAGTGAATTTTCGTCTGAATGGCTTAATGCTATGAAAGATGAAATGAAGTCCATGAGCACTAATGAAGTATGGGACTTAGTAGAAATCCCTAAAGGAGCTAAAGTTGTTGGATGTAAATGGGTCTATAAGACCAAACGTAACTCCAAGGGTGATATCGAAAGGTTCAAGGCAAGATTGGTGGCAAAAGGTTTTACTCAAAGAGAAGGGATTGATTATAATGAGACTTTTTCACCTGTCTCTTCTAAAGATTCCTTCAGAATTATAATGGCACTTGTGGCTCATTATGATTTAGAGCTGCATCAGATGGATGTTAAAACAACATTCCTAAATGGAGACTTATATGAAGATGTTCTCATGGCACAACCAGAAGGTTTTGTTGTGGAAGGAAAAGAACATTTGGGATGTCATCTTAAGAAATCCATCTATGGCTTGAAGCAAGCATCACGACAGTGGTACTTTAAGTTTGATCAAGTCATAAGGAAATTTGGTTTTGAAGAGAATAAAGTGGACAATTGTGTTTATGTTAAGTTCAGGGGGAGTAAGTTTATCTTCCTGATACTGTATGTTGATGACATACTTCTAGCCAGCAGTGATAAAAATATGTTGCTGGAAACTAAGAGGTTCCTATCCTCTAGTTTTGACATGAAGGATCTCGGTGAAGCAGCTTATGTCTTAGGAATTGAAATTCACCGAGATAGATCCAGAGGGATCTTGGGGCTATGTCAGAGAGCATATATTGAGAAGGTACTGAAAAAGTACAACATGAATAAGTGCTCAGCCTCGCCTGCTCCTATTGTTAAGGGCGATAAATTTGGGACATTTCAGTGTCCTAGAAATGATTATGAATCTGCGCAGATGAAGTCAATTCCTTATGCATCCATTGTTGGAAGCATTATGTATGCACAAGTGTGCACTCGCCCTGATTTAGCATTCGTGACCGGGATGCTTGGCAGATATCAGTCTAATCCAGGTTTGGATCACTGGAAGGCTGCTAAAAAGGTCTTGCGTTATTTGCAAGGAACTAAAGGCCTCATGCTTACGTATAAGAAATCTGATAACCTCGAAGTGGTGGGTTATTCAGATGCTGATTTTGCGGGGTGTGTTGACACTAAGAAATCCACTTCAGGATATATTTTCACCCTCGCAAAAGGAGCTATTTCATGGAAAAGCTCCAAACAGACTGTCACTGCATCGTCAACAATGCAGGCAGAATTTGTGGCATGTTATGAGGCTACCGGGCAGGCAGTATGGCTGAAGAATTTTATCCCGGGACTCAGAGTGATTGATAGCATTTCCAAGCCACTCACTCTTTACTGCGATAATCAACCCGCAGTAATCTATTCGAGTAACAACAAATCAAGTGGTGCTGCCAAACACATTGATATAAAGTATCATGTTGTGAAAGATAGAATCCAGGATCAGACAATCGACGTCAAGTACATAAGTACTAGGTTGATGTTAGCGGATCCTCTCACGAAAGGCTTACCACCCAGTGTTTTTAAAGTGCATGTTGCCGGCATGGGTTTGGTTGAAAGCTTTTGATCCTGGTAATGTTGGGACCAATGAAAACACCATCTCCCCAAAAGACTCATTCCGAGATTAGATGGGAACCATAGCCAATTGGTTCAGCAGTACTTAATTGACTGTTGTAATCTATTGTCTTGGTGTACTGTTTCATCAAAAGGATGAGTCTGTAATGTTTATGATGTTTATGTAATGTATTATGTCAATTAATGTAATGTATGATGAGAATAAAGTTTATGGAGCTCATAAAGTTTAAGGAGTTTCATTTCGATATGGGGTGATGTATTATAGTCACTAGGTTCAGTGGCATCTCTTTTAGCCATTGAAATCTTTTCGTCTTAATGCATTACCTTGTTGAAAAGTGAAATTATAAAGTTTAAAGTTTTACGATCAAGGGGGAGAATGTTGGGATGTGTTGATCGTAAAGTCAACATGTTCACATTTAACATGTTCTGATCAGGAACTTTATCATCTCAAGTCAACTTGGTGGGTCCCCCCAGTGCACGGTGTGTTTATAAAGAAAAGGGAGAAGGGATGAGAGGATACGTTTTGAAGTGCAGCTGCTGCTCTCGCAGCATTTCCTCTCATCCTCCTATCAAGGCTACTGATCAAGCCAAACGCTGGAGCACTGGGAAGGATTCATCCTCAGCCACCTGAATATCTTTGGGTGTTTATCTAGGTGATATCTATCGAGCAGGAACTGATCAAGGCCAAGCAAAAGAATGGCTTCCTCATCCACAGATCAAGGTATGATCATCTCCTCTCTCTCTGTGGCTCAAGCTTAAGCTAGTTGATCTTCTGGATGTTCTTAACAGCAACGACTGACCATGCGCCATACCATATAGGACGTGGACCGATGGACATGGAACACATCCAACTTGGTCCATCATCCTCAAAGTCTCTAGTACTAAATATCTGAGCATCGATCTCTGGCTATATGCTGCAACCAGAGGAATGACCAGCCCCCCACTGCATGCCACATCCGTAGCAGAACTGATTGCCACACCTGCAAATTTTATCAACTTTTGATGCAACTGTACTGAACTTTTCTAAAAAATTACTGTAGATGAAACAGCAAATATACTTTACCTGCAGGTAATGTGCAAGCATCCATCGGTCTTCTCGACGAAGAACTGGCACCTCGGGCACCTCTTCCACTTCTTGTCCCTGGCCGTCTCCAGGAGCAGCGTGTCCTCCCTGCCCGTGTCACACCTGCCGAGATGCCTGTACGCGGCGCAGTCGGCGCCGGCGTGCCACGGAACTTTGCACTGGGCGCAGAACAGCCGCCTGCACACCTGGCACTCCGACTGCGTCACGCGCTCGCCGTCGCCGTCGTCGGCCACCATCATCTCGGAGCAGTCCTTGAAAGGGCAGTACGTGAGCCGCGCGCCGACGAACATGGACTCGCACAGCGCGGCGCACCACCGCTCGAACACGTCGTCTGGGAGCGCGGCGCGGCAGAGCTCCGGGTCCAGCTTGCCGGCGCAGGCCGCGTCGAGGCATTCCACGGTGGCGGCGCGGCCGGACTCGACCTTGGCGCGGACGTGGCCCTCCAGGCACGACCGGCAGAAGGCGTGCTGGCAGCTGCTACCGCCGCAGTGGGCCTGCGAGGCCGCCATGGGTTCCAGGCAGATGCTGCAGGAGTCCATTGCCGCGCGTATCGCGACCTTTGGAAGGTTTAGGGTGGGATTTTAAGGCCTTCCCGAGAAGCCTCAGTTAACGCTACATGCCACTCTTTGTTTCCATGGAGATGGATGGAATTTGTTCCATTGGCCATAATAAAGATGGAATAAAGATCTTAACGACTGATTTGAACAGATTTTGACCAGAGTAAAATAGATATTCTGATTTTTTTTATCATAGGAATCTGATTTTTCATTGTTTGCATACTGATTTTTCATAGTTCAAGCGCTGATCGTGCGTGTCCTGGGTAACCACCACAGCGTCCGTTTTTTCAACATTTGCTCTGGTTCATCCCTGTGCTCTTCACATGGCGACATGAACATAAAGTGGTGAGAAGTCGTTTAAAAACAGAAGTGGTGAAATTATCTCTGATGATCTGAATTTGGTGATTAAATAAAGATCAACAAAAAGGAGACTATTCCCGCCAAACAAAATTCAACAAACCACAGATTATTCAACAAGGCAGCAGGTAACGATCCTGATTAGATGTGCGCATCTCCCAAAGTTCCCCACCTGCGTTTTTTGTTCATCCTCAATAGCTGTTAAATTGTACTCTGTTCAGACTCGAATGTCAGTATCTATTTTTTTGCAGTACTATGAAATTAAACATTCAGCAGCAGAAAAATATGATGGCAGCCTTGAGTGTTAATATCTAATCCATTCAGACAGGCAGACATTTTGTTCTTAAGTGAACTTGTTCTGCAGTTGGTGGGAAAACTCAAATGATACAAACATTCAAACAAGTGATTCTACATCAATTCAGTTCCCAAATGCATTCAGACTGGAACGAGCAATCTATGGGGCAAAACAATGCATATAATGCTGAGAAAAGAACATCCAGGAAAATCTTCAATCATAACAAGCTCATCACCAAAGAGGTTCAATGAACATATCCAAAGAAAGCACAACAGGATCAACACTGAATAGGTTACATCATGCATCTAAGTTCACTAGGACCACATTCTAAATTCATCTACCATATAAGATCCAAGAGAGGCAGAACATCTGGTGAACTAGGAAACACTCAACCTGCAGCGAGACCGGAGCTCTCACGCTTGCCCAGCTTCCCTTTCGCGGTTCCACTGCTCAATCTTCGCCCTCCTCTCCTCACTGCCCTCCCTGACAGGGCTCCTAGTCCGGCTCCTGTGCCGGCGACGCCTGCTCCCATCGCTGTCATAGTTGCGATTCCTCTCGCTGCTCCTGCGGCTATGGTGATGGTAATCCCCATAGTCTCCACGGTCCATACTGCCGCCATAGTAGTCACCGCGGTCCCTGGACGACCGCGAAGATCGATCACGGTCCCTGGCATGGTAATGGTAAGGGCTGGGGCTCCTGCTGGTCCTGCTGTGGCTTCTCCTGGACCTATGCAGGTGCCCATACAGCCTCTTCCTCAGGTCCCTGCCGATCTGCTTCACATGCATGAAGTTGCAGTACCCACCACGGTTGCAGTTGTGCTCCTCGAACTGCCTGCAGGTGGCCTCCCGGAAGTCGGTGACAGGCGAGAACTCGGCGATGATGGGGCGGCCAGAGTAGAACCTTCCCTGCAGCGCCTGGTGCGCCTTGGCGGCCTGGTCCTCCTCTCTGAACTGCACGTACACGTTGCCGATGAGGTGGTCGGCGAGGTTGTCGCAGACGTGCAGGTTCTCCACCTCGCCGTACTTGCTGAGCTCGTCGAAGATGTCCTCGTAGAAGTCTTCGAAGTCGCCCTGGATCTTGCTGGGGTCGATGGGGTTGCCCTGCGGGTCGAAGCCCGGGGTGATCATGTCAGGGCGCTGGTACATGTTGCAGAGCAGCAGCGTCGGCGAGACGGAGGGGCGGTTGTGCAGGCGAGAGCAGCGGTCGCCGTGCCGGCACGCGCCGATCTTGAAGTAGAACGGGCAGTTCACGCGGTCCTTCTCCGTGCCGAAGATCGACGCGAGGTGCTCAGCCATGGGAGCGACTGGATTCGACCACCTGTTCGCCCCCTCGCAGAAAAGCTAAAGAGATCTCTGCAGTTCCACCACAAGAATCAGAAATCATATGGACAAAGTTGCACCTAAAATTAACAAGAACATTCCAGATAATTAAGGGAGGGGAAAATGAACTTGAGAGACAACATCATGAGTAGTAGACACTGCAATTCCAATTCCGGTACAACTGAAGGAACCTTCAAAATAGCAGGCACTTAAATCTGGGGTCAAATCGATGAACGCACAACGATAAATTGAACCAAAATTAACGACAGCAAGACTAATCCATAACTTATTTTCTCTTGCCCGACCTGATAAGAATCGATAGAGAAGACACACGAAAGCATCATCAATCCCCGAACGAAAGCGAGCACAACACATTCGCACGGGCAATCCAATCCCTTATCCCTTATAACCTAAAGATACATGTATAGATAGATCGGAAGAAGACCCACAGGCCGGAATGCGCGCGTAAAGATAAGGAGTCGTCTTACCGGAAATCAGCGCCGCCGTCGCCGGAGGGGAAGCAGGAAGAGCACGGGAGATTTGTTTGGGATAACTGTTCCAGTAGCATCTGGAAGCGGATATAAAGGTCGTGGCTGGATATCTGCTCGTTGATAAGTTATGCGACGGTCGAGATGTGGTAGGCTGGAGACTGCTAGAACCTTCCACGCTTTTGGGCGTCACAAGGGAACGAGCCTATTGTTGGCCCAGTCCAATAACGGAAGAGCAGAAGCCCAGTTGTGTGAAAGTAGGAAGATCCCAGTTGTGTGAGAAATAACTCGCCGTTTTTAGTTTTTCTTTTTTCACAAAAGATCGTCCTAATAGAAACGCAAAACGATAACTGGATCTGCAAAAAAAATTAGGGGCTGCCGAAAATTTGCCCCTCCAAGCGAAGAAGTTCTGTTTCTGCGGTCGACCCAACAGCGCCCTCCATAGCGAGGGAGCGGTTGTCAGGAAGGACATTTCAGCACCGCGAGAGTTCTCTCCCCATTTTCCATCAAGCCGCCACCGTCAACAGCCCTCCGTCCTCGATTCCGTCCATAAGCTGACACCATATGCTGGCCGGAAGTCGACACCGAGTCGCCATTGCCCTAGATCCACCTCGTCGATTCCGAAGCCGCCACTCCGCGTCGACCGCTCCGGCCATTCCAAAGGGGTTCGTAGCAGAATAACAAAAAAAAAACCTACCAACGAACTCCATAAACTTGCCAGAATCTACTTATTAGTAATGCGGTAACGGTTATGGTGTTTCAGTGACATACCTCTTTTAGACCAAAACACGGGGATTACACCCCCGCACAAGCGTTCCCGAGGAAGAAGACGTAGCCGACCACAAGATCGTTAAGAACTTGGCGAGTTTATGAAGACCCTGGTGCAACGATGATGATGCTAGCGCCGCAAGTGCAGCGCCTCAGAGTACTCGCACACGAACGGTGGTTGAAGGCAACTCCTGGTATTCCGATCCAGCAAAGGTTGCAGAAGTAGATCTCCTAGACCAAATCCCCGCAACACGACGGTGTGCCGAAGGAGGCGAACTCTCACGTGCACATCCCTGACTTGGGGCCGTGGGCTACAAGAGAGAGTGTCGGATATATACCAATTAGGGGTATGTCAGATGGTAGTCATAAGTGCCGGATTACCAGGGTGGCCCAAGTGGTAATGGGCTATGGTCCATTGGGCGGCCCAGTAACCTGACGCACAGGAGCCGGATTCTAGAAGAACCCGGATCACGGCCCACGTGATCTGGCTTGGAGGAGAAGACGGATTCCTTACTTTCCAAGTTATAGTTACCGTAGTCTTCTAGGTTTCCTATTCTGTAAGCCCTAATCCGGCTATTATATAAAGCCGGACGGGAGATGAGATGAAAGAGAAGAAGATATAGGCTAACTCGCCGGGAAGTTGATCCTCAGCGAATAGCTAGATCTAAACCTCACATTGTAATTGTATACACAGGCTTTAGCCCTGATTAGTGAGATTGCAGGAGTAGGAACGTCGTACTGTCGCGACGTACCGAACCTGGGTAAATCCTGTGTCATTATCAACCACGCGATCCCGTTACCCCACGTCTCTACCGTAGTCTCATGGCACCCCCGTCTATGAAAACTACTACGATGTCTCGACAGTTGGCGCCCACCGTGGGGCTAACGACGTCAGGCGTGAAGTTCCGATCTGGGATACTCGGCGGAATCGGAAGATCAATCACTGTCGTAAGCTTGGAGTTCGACGACGACGTCGGACGCTTCCTCGACAACGGATCCTACATACCGGCGCAAAACCACCTGGTAAGTGCCTGCGTGTTACCGATCGGATCTGCTAACATCTTTATCGGACTAACTGCAGAAGCAATGGGGTTTTGCGGTGGAAGCAAATATTTCCCACCCGCCCTTTACCCAGTCGAAGATAACTATGATACCGGATTTTGCTCAGATCGCCGACCAAAAAGTGAAACACACTTTATCGGCATGGTGCAATCCGAAGTCGCCGAAAACACGAATGATGGAAACCCTGTGCAAGAGGCAGACAATAACACACCCCCACGGAAGTGGAAGATCCGACATCCGTCAACACGATGACGAACTCGGAAGACGACTCAGTGCTAGCCGTCATTGAAGCGAGATTAGAGTCGGAAACCGGATCGGATGACTTCGATTCCGAAGATGAGGATGAGGACACCTTTGAGAAAAAGGTAAAATCTCTTCAAGAGGGATTCCACGAAGTGCTAATGGCAAAACCGGCTGAGACCGCGGATGCCGGCAGCCAGGAAAGCCCTAAAACCCCTCCGCCAGAGGAAGAGAGAGAAGACGGAGAAACTTCTCCGGTATTTCCTAATGTCAAGGAATTGACAGAAGATGAGCCTGTCAAAAAGCCTCCCTCTTCCAAGAAAAAGCATAAAACCGCCAAAAAGCTCCAATACAAGCTCCGGAAGAAAAAATTGGCTGATGCAGCCGAAGAAAACCCGGAAGTAGGAGATGCAAGCGGAACAAATCCTGCGGAGAAGAAAACCAAGGAAATCCTTGTTATGCCAATGACAGAACAAGAAGAACAGAATCTGTTGCAAACCCTAGTGGGATTAAACGAACCCCCTGAGATGCTAGAAGCCAGGAGACGAGCTTTCCAAAGGCAACAGCAACATCTTCTCAGATCTCGTGAACACCTCCAAAAAAACCCAGGATGACATCAAGGTCATGAAGGAAGAAATAGAGGAGTACGAGAGAAAGAATAGATCTGCCTTAAAACCTACAAGGTTACCCGGAATCGTAAGACCGGAAGTACTGCCGCCAAAAGAAAGGTTCCATATACCATCTTGGCAAAAGCAGGTAAACGACAAAGATGCCAGAGGCGAACCAATATACAAAACCGCAGCAGAAAACGCGGAAGCAGCGTTCGCCATCCTCAACAATGACATGTACTCCAACGGTGAAAAACTTCAAGGGGTGTATGCGTTCCTAGGAAAAGCATTGCAACAACAGCAGCGGGGCCAAGAGCGATCAGGGAGGCTGCATGATAACTCCGCCCTATGTAAAACAGCTACTTGCGCCGCTGGAGCACCTGGACCGGAGGAACCTGGAGATTCGAACAATTCAAAGGATAAAAAAGAGGATCCGAGAAAAGACAAGAAAAACCCCGACAATAGGGATGAAGCGTCCCGAACCGTATCCCATCCCCCGAAAGGGCGGACTCAAACCCCACGATCGGGAAGAAAAATACCGGAATGACGGCAAAATAATGCCACCTCCGAGGAACCCAGCTGAAAAAGTTGGAAGATACGATACGCCTCACAGACGTGAGAGATCCCGGACACCTCCTAAGGATAAAGAAAGGCACAGGAGCAGAACTCCGCCTAATCCAAAAGGGCGTGATCACGGAAGAGATAGAAACAATCCCGGAAAAGCGCGTGCGTGCAACAATGGAAAAGAAAGGAGCAGATCCCCTTCTGTCCATTCAGCCGGAAGATATTCTGCACACATTGATAAAGCAGAAAAGGATGATTTATACTTTGGACCTAAGTGTTTCACTGACAGGATCCGAAGGATAACCCTGCATTCTGGCTTTGCCAAGGTCGGTCCAACGTACCAGAAATACACCGGCAGCACAAACCCGGATACCTGGCTCTCAGACTACTATACAGCCGTCCAGATCAACAATGGGACAGACCTGGAAGCTGTCAAGTTTCTTCCCCTAATGTTACTGGACGGAGCCAGAGATTGGATCAATGGATTACCATCAAGAACTGTTGACATCTGGGATGATATGGCTCGAGTATTTTCTCAGCACTTCCGGGGAACGTACAAGCGCCCGAACAACATCAACCAGCTAAACCGTTGCACCCAATTTGAGGATGAACCATACGTGGATTTCATCTCCAGATGGACGGCAATGAAGAATAGTTGTTCTGGAGTAACTGACGTACAAGCAATGCATGCTTTCGTCAATGGCCTAAAACCCGGACTTGTACCGTTCATGGTTGGTTCCAAACAACACAAAGATCTCAGATCTATGCTTACAACCGCCAACGAACACGCTGCAGCCGAAGACGACATCAGAGCACGAGGAGGCAATATCGACGCACTGATACTCGCCAAGAAAACTCCTCGCTCTAACAAAAAAGGAACTCCAGAAACAACGACAAAACACAAAGAGGTCAACATAGCCTTTGGAAGTGAAAAAGGGAATAAGTGGAAAGGACGCAGTCCAGATCCAATCAACTACACTCCAGAAGAGTGGGAAAGGATTAAGTCGGAACCCTGTGTCCACCATTCACAATTTGGGAAGCCCACCCATACAAACGCGCAATGCCGGCTGAACAAACACATGAAATGCAGTGCAGGATCCGGAAATAAAGGGAAGAGTTCCAAGAGGAAATTCCCCAAACAAAAGCCAGAAGCTGACAAAGAAGACAGTGAATCGGACACTAATGAAAAAAATCCAGGAACAACAGCGAAAAGGCGAACCCAAATTTCCGAGAGTTGATGGAGAAGCAATGCTGACATTCTTAGCAACTCCATCAGCAAAGGTGGCCAAAAGAACGCTTCGAGAAATAAACGCGGTTGTTCCGGCAACCCCGAAATTCTTGAAGTACTCCAATACACCAATTACCTGGGATCAGTCTGATCATCCCGGGAATATCCCTGAACCCGGCACACAAGCTCTTGTTGTAAGCCCTATTGTCCAGAACACTAGGCTAAGAAGAGTGCTGATGGACGGAGGATCCAGCATTAACATAATGTACTTGGATACGCTGAAACATCTGAAGATTTCCGAGTCCCAGCTCAATTATAGCAACATACGCTTCCATGGCATTGTTCCTGGCAGACAAGCACGATCCCTAGGAGAAATTTCCCTAGATGTCACTTTCGGAGATAAAGATCACTTCCGTCAGGAAAAAGTATCCTTCGAAGTAGTGCCGTTCGAAAGCGTGTATCACGCAATACTCGGACGTCCAACTTTCGCCAAATTCATGGCAAGATCCTGTTATATCTATAACAAGCTGAAGATGGCAGGACCCAAAGGAGGAGTAATCACCATAGCTGGTGACTTCAAGCTGGCAAACGAGTTGGAAAAAGAAAACGCCCTTTGCGCTCAGAGAGTTATAGCAAAGGAAGAACTGAAGGAGCTGGCCAAGGAGGTATCGCCGACAGAAATGCCGGCAGGAAAAGAAACCCGGAAGCCAGCAGACAGCTTCAAGGCGTCCGAGAATACAAGACAGGTAATCCTAGATCCCAAGATCCGACAAAATTCGTCGTCGTAGGGACTGGGATGACCGACAAATAGGAAGGAGAGCTCATCAAGTTCCTCCGTGAGAACTAGGATATTTTCGCGTGGTGTCCAGCTGACATGCCATGCGTACCCAGGGAACTTGCTGAGCACCAACTCAAGGTGATTCCAGGCTCAAAACCCGTCAAACAAGGTCTCCGTCGATTTGATGGAAGAAGACGGAAGGCTATTGGCAAGGAAATTATCCGGCTTTTAGCAGCAGATTTCATCCAGGAAGTAATCCACACTGAATGGTCTGCAAATCCGGTATTAGTACCGAAGAAAGACACTACTGCTCTTAGAATGTGTATAGATTACACAGGCTTGAACAAATTGTGTCCAAAAGATAGGTTCGCGTTACCACGAATCGATCAAATAATAGATGCCACTGCAGGCTCCGAGCTTTTATGCTTTTTGGATGCATACTCCGGGTACCACCAAATACGCATGAAAAAGGAAGACCAAATTAAGACTTCGTTCATAACCCCATATGGGACGTACTATTACGTAACCATGCCATTTGGCCTGAAGAACGCAGGTGCAACCTACCAGCGTTGCATGCAACGTTGTTTGCATAGTCAGATTGGCAAAAACGTCCATGTTTACGTGGACGATATTGCTGTCGTAACCAAGGAAAAAGATACACTCCTTGAGGATTTGCGAGAAACTTTCGAAAACTTGCGCGCTTACAGGATGAAGTTAAATCCATCAAAGTGCGTATTCGGGGTTCCCTCAGGAAAACTTCTGGGTTTCATCGTTTCTCACAGAGGAATAGAAGTTAACCCGGAAAAGATCAAAGCCATCTTGAACATTTCGAAGCCTACGTGTGTGAAAGATGTCCAAAGATTAACAGGTTCCGCCGCTGCCGTCAGCAGATTTATTAGTCGGCTGGGGGATAAAGCCTTACCACTCTACAAGTTACAGAAAAAACTTACCGACAAGTTTGTCAATTTCGGAGCCTTCCTCCAGGCGCAGGTTCAGAGCAGCTTCCAAGTCCTGAATGGTGGACTTGTCCTTCTCCGCCTGTGTGGAAGCCTTGGATTGAGAAATTCCAAGGGCCAGATTGCTGGCTTCCAGATCTTTTTGAGCCTTCACAAGATCCTTGTGAAGGTCCAAATTCTCCTTTCGGAGAAACTCGGCATTGCCGATGTCTTCAGCTATTTGCTTGGCCTTAGCCAAAGCAGCTGAAAAGCAAGGAAAATTCCGAGTTTAGAAAACTTCCGGAATAAGTACTTAGACAAAAGGTTGAATCAAAAACTTCAGAGGAAAAACGCTTACCTGTTGTTTCCGACAACGCCAGCTGAGACGATGCCAGCTCCGCCTCTCTCTCCTCAAGAATAGAAAGAAGATTTCTAACTTCTTTATTCTTGATGGAGAGTTTGTTGAAAACTTCCATGTTAATGGCTTCAGCGGTTTGCTGGAACATGGCAGGGAAAAGAATGTACATAAAGCATCAAGGCAAAAAGCATACATTTTGTTTGATGCTTGGGGGCTAGAGTTACATACCTGGCTCATTCGTTGCAAACCCGCCAAGTTTTCATTGAACCCTTTTGCGTATTCCGCAAAAAGAGTTCCGGCTGCGCTTAGGCCGTCATTGATGATCTTGAAGTCCTTGTAGAAGGTGGGAATCTCCTCGTCGAATGTCCGAGAAGATTTTCCCACCTCTGGAGCCGCCCTTTCCCTCGTGTCCGTGTTCGACACAACGGGCTGGCTGGGCTCCAGCGGCTTGGTGGTGGGGGCTGTAGCATGCTCTTCCGCCATCATGGACGGGGTGTCCGGGACGATGACGGGAGAAGGTTGAGCGCCTCGGCTGGACACAACTTTGTGTTTCTTCAGCTTCTTCGGCTTTAAGTTGGAGAGAGGAAGGCTAAAAACAAAAAACCCGGAAAAGTTAAAACTCCGAAGACGAAAGGAAACTTCGACGAAAAAAAGTAGCCCAGATGTTCTAACCTGGAGGTGGCGACGGGAATTCCGTCAAGATCGATGACTTCCTCGGAAGAGGAAACCTTCTTGCGCTTGCGCCCACCTGTAGAGGCGGCACGCAATGCATCCAGCTCAGCTTCGGAGGCCAGCTCCGAGTCTGGAAGTTCAGCGATCTATCGAAAAGAAAAATCAGAGTTAGAAGCAAAAAAATCCGAGAAAGAATGGCAAAACTCCACCCAAATGACAGAAAAATACCTTGGGAGCCGGATTGTCGGCCGTATACATCGGCCGACTCGCTTCGTATTGGTCGCATGATGCGACCAACTGGTTTACGCGCCGTCGAAGATCCCTCGCGGACCAGTCTTTGCTGGTTGTCCGCATTTGGTCGTTGGCACCCGTGTAGTCGCAAAGCAGACGGCCTCCGTGGTTAGCTAACGGCTGGATCCGCCTATCCAACCAGCAAAGGACCGTGTCCATGCCGGTTAGAGGCGGATCAGAGGAAGTGAGTTTGGCGATGCGCCGCTTGATCCTTATAAGATCAGGAGGCAGAACTTGGACGGCTTCTGTTCCCCAATTTTCTTGGGGAATAGCAGCAGTGTTTGAGAAAGGTGGAACCCCGATGGCCTTTTTCGGGAAAGGCACATCGGGATGATAGAAGAAGGAACCCGTCCAAAATTCGACGGATTCCGATGTTTTGATCGTGGGGAACCAATCTTCCCTAAATCTCCTAAGAGTAAAGGAGATGGTTCCACAAGTCGGGAGTGCACCCTCCGAAGAGTTCCGCTTAACCCCGAAACAATACATCCAGAAGTCTAACCTAGGTTCTAAACCTAAGAAACCCTCAAAGAGAGCCTGGAACCCGGCCATATAAAGAATGGAGTTGGGAGGCAGGTTATGAGGTTGGACGTTATAGTGGGAGAGAACTTGGAGAAAAAAGGCAGACGGTGGCAGTCCTATACCTCTTAGGAGATGGGAGGAGAGAAGAACCCGTTCGCCATCGTTCGGCATGGGTTCGTGCTCGTCCTCAGGGAGCCGCCATTTCCCTTTCAGAATCAACCCCTCCTTTTCCAGGTTTGGAAGGAGGGCTGGCGGAATGCTGCAGGCAATCCAGTTGCCTGCAGTCTCTAGTTCGTCGTCCGCTCCGGCGGCGGCCGACGCGGCGGCTTCTGCAGCGGCGAGCTCGTCGCCGAGAACCGTGACCTTTTCCTCCTCCGTCTCAGGAGAAAACGGCGGAGTAGGCGCGGGCTCGAACCCGCAAGGTTCGAGGCGGCGGAAGGATTACCTCCGTCCGCCGCGGACTCCGCGGTCTTTTCCGGCTCGTCGCCGGCGCGCATCGGGGAGCCCAGCCTTGGATCTAGATCGTTGATGATCTCCTCGATAGTGTGCGCGGCGGAGTGAACGGGAGAGGACGGTGAAGATGCCATTAGGTGGCGGCGCAGTTCGTCTCCGGTGGTGCTCTGGGCGCGGTGTGCGTTCGGGACTGGTTCTTCGCTCGAGTGCTTGGGCGCAGTAATGGCATGGAAAGCGAGAGAGCGGAAGGATTTCTGTGAGGACGAAGAAGGCTACTTATAGCCGAAAATCCGTCAAGATACGTGCCAACGGCTATTTTGACCGTTGGATGATCAACGCGTGTCACTCGCCGGAAAATCCGGGAAATGAAACGACAGGGTAATGATGGCTATCTCCTCGTTTCCCGTGAGAATCTGTCAGAGATACGTTACTGGGTTTCCCGCGTGAAACCCAAACGTCCCTTACGTCAGCATGATTAAAAGCGCTGACGTAGGAAGTTCCTTCTCCGCTAAGGATTGTGAGAGAAAAGCCGGATTTTCAGGATTCCGAGTTTCACGTTACCATCTCTTTTCAAAAGAAGAATAAGAAGAATCAAGACTGCTGATCGATATTTCTCGGACAAAATACATTTGGCGAATGACGGTGAATCAGAGTTTTAATCCTTCTTGGGGGCTACTGTCGGATATATACCAATTAGGGGTATGTCAGATGGTAGTCATAAGTGCCGGATTACCAGGGTGGCCCAAGTGGTAATGGGCTATGGTCCATTGGGCGGCCCAGTAACCTGACACACAGGAGCCGGATTCTAGAAGAACCCGGATCACGGCCCACGTGATCTGGCTTGGAGGAGAAGACGGATTCCTTACTTTCCAAGTTATAGTTACCGTAGTCTTCTAGGTTTCCTATTCTGTAAGCCCTAATCCGGCTATTATATAAAGCCGGACGGGAGATGAGATGAAAGAGAAGAAGATATAGGCTAACTCGCCGGGAAGTTGATCCCCAGCGAATAGCTAGATCTAAACCTCACATTGTAATTGTATACACAGGCTTTAGCCCTGATTAGTGAGATTGCAGGAGTAGGAACGTCGTACTGTCGCGACGTACCGAACCTGGGTAAATCCTGTGTCATTATCAACCACGCGATCCCGTTACCCCACGTCTCTACCGTAGTCTCATGGCACCCCCGTATATGAAAACTACTACGATGTCTCGACAGAGAGCGAGGTGGAAAACGGGGTCTAAAGAGAGGTCTCACATTTTTCTGTGATTTTTGCAGCTTTTGTCTAAAGTTACATAATTGAAGCTTTGGTTCTGATTCTCGGTTTTCTTTTGTAGTTCCAATTAGTAGTAATAATCCTTGTTTGCTAATTACTACACTGGTCAAATTATTGAGCAGGGGACTACCTCCACATCGCTGGATTACTCTGAGCATCTTTCTTGATGTTGCTCATGTAACCTTCGCCAGAGCGGCTCCTTCGCGATTCCGTGATGTCATGGTCGAACGTGGAGGAATGTCGGGCACTGTACCTAGTACCTTTGGCCAGGTTGTACCTAATTGCATTATTCTCCAATATTTGTGTTGTTCTGTCTTTCCTGAGCCGACATTTGACCCGCGCTTCCTTTCCTCCAGGATATATCAGAACAATTTAACCATATCAATAACCTTAGACTGATCAAAAGAGCTCATCAATTAGTTATGGAGGGGGTTAACTAGGCACATGTAATTATCTATTTGCACCTTTCTAGACTTTTCAACTGTGATTCGTTGCTCTTTCGTATTCGCTGACACTTTTCTTGGATGTAACAGGAACAAAAGGTTGTGACAATATTCAACGCAGCTAATTATTGTCACCGTTGTGGTAACATGGCCTCAATCTTGGAGGTGGATTATTGCAGAGAGCATACTTTCATCCAGGTAATTAGTGTTCTGTGGCATCATGTTCTTCTAACCGATGCCTGTTTTTTCAGTGTTGTTGAACTCATATTTATTACCACTTTTGTCCCAAGTAATTAGCCTACTAAAACGTCTTATAATTTGGGATGGAGGATGTAAGAGAGAAGCAAGAAAATGTGTATTTTTTTGTACCAATGGTAAAATGGTTTTAGTTTTTCCTTTTCAGCATGGTTTACACTCTTTTATTCTCGATCATTTTATATAGAATATGCTATTTTTCTTCACTCGACGCGTCCATCTTCATCAGCGTGACAGAGGCCACGTTGAGGTGGTGATGGGATGTGGTTTTCCCCCTCGCCATAGGCTGCTCCACCGCAAGAACTGGTAACCATCACCTCCAGCTGGTGAACAACACTTTGGCGTTACAGTGGTGGTTTACTTCCCGTCGTCTGCGAAGTGAGTTCTTGCCTCTCCGTGGTATCATAATTTCTTTGAGCACTATCTAAGGTCTTTCTAGCATAATGAATACCATTCAATTTCTTATCTACTCTTTGTCCTAAAACAACTCGTACATCATATTCACTAGCATCACGCATAATTTCAAAAGGGAAGTTCCAGTCAGGCGGTTGAAAAATAGGAGCAGTTATTAAAGCTTTCTTAAGAACTTCAAAGGCTTCTTAACAATCATCATAAAAAAAAGAAACATCTTTTTTGAAGAAGATTGGTAAGAGGTCTTGAAGTCTTAGAGAAGTCTTTAATAAATCTCCTATAGAAACCAGCATGACCGAGAAAACTACGTATACCTTTGATGTCCCTAGGATAGGGCATATTTTAAATTGCACTAACTTTAGCCTTATCAACTTCAATGCCCCTTTCAGAAATTTTACGACCAAGAACAATTCCTTCATTAACCATAAAGTTTCATTTCTACCAATTCAGAACAAGATTAGTATCCTCACAACGCTGCAAAACTTTGTTAAGATTATGGAGGAAACTTTCAAAAGAAGTCCCATAGATAGAGGAGTCGTCCATGAATACCTCCACAATTTCCTCGCAATAACCATGAAAAGTAGCAGACATACATCTTTGAAAAGTAGCAAGTGCATTACATAAACCAAAAGGCATGGATCTATAAACATAAGTACAATAAGCACAAGTGAAAGTGGTTTTCTCTTTGTCTTGATTTTTAACATGGATTTGAGAGAAACCAAAATAACCATCCAAATAGCAAAAGTGAGTGTTTTTAGACAACCTCTCTATCATTTGATCAATAAAAGGCAAAGGATAATGATCCTTATTAGTAGCTTTATTCAACTTTCTAAAATCAATGCATATTCTATATCCCACTATAGTTCTTTGAGGAGTAAGTTCATTTTTATCATTAGCAACAATAGTCATACCTCCTTTCTTGGGGACACAATGTACATGACTAACCCATCTACTATCAGAAATAGGATAGATGATACTTGCCTCAAGAAGCTTTAATATTTCACTTCTTTCCACTTCTTTCATCTTTGGGTTTAAGCGGCGTTGATGATCAACCACAAGCTTGGCATCAGGCTCAAGATTAATTGAATATATGCTGACATAGAACATGACTAGTGCCTTTAAGATGATCCAAAGTATAACCAATAGCTTTGCGGTGTTTCTGGAGTGTTTCCTAGAAATGTTGTTCCTCATAATATGAAAGCCTAGCGTTGACAATAAGAGGATATATCTATTTTCATCTAAATAAGCATATTTAAGTGTGTTAGGAACAACTTTAAGAATAAACATTGGGTATCCTTTAGGTCGTAAAGGTGGCCCTAAAGATTCAACAGGAAAATTGTGTTTGATAATAGCAGGTTAGTCGAGGAAAATATCCTCCAATTCATTTCTTTCATGCATATACATATCATTCTCATGTTCTTCCATCAATTTCTACAAAGGATCATCATTTTTATGCAAGGCTTTCACGTCATGACAAGGATCATCTTGTGGAATAGCAATAGAGGCAATTATTTCAATTTCTAGATCTTCATTAGGTAGTTCTTTATCATGACATTGTCTAGCAATCTTACTAAAATTGAGTTCATAATGTTCACCACCAAATTTTACAAACACTTTCTCTTTCTTACAATCAATAACATCACCACATGTATTAAGGAAAGGTCAGCCAAATATAATAGGACAAGCCTTATCTTCAACTAAACCAAGTATTAGAAAGTCAGTGGGGTATTTTACCTTACCACAAAGAACTTCAACATGTCTTACAATACCCAATGGTGAAATAGTCTTTCTATTGGCAAGCTGAATAGTAACATCAACATCTTCAATTTCACACGGAGGATTTTCATTCATCATTTCTTGATTGAGAGAAAATGGTATGGCACTTTCACTTGATCCTAAATCACAAAGTACATAATAATCATGATCACCTATTTTGACAGAAATAACAAGTGTGCCAACAATAGGTCTATGATGTTTATTAGGCTCCCTAAGTTAGAGGCAGCCTCACATAAATATATATCACAACCATCAATATTTTCAGCAACAAGATATTTAATCATAGTAACCGTAGGCTCCACAATTATTTGATCTTCACGTTCAATAACTTTCGTACAACTTTTGTTCACAATATCATTGGAAAAAGAAGGTTCTTTTACTCTAACAGGAAAAGGTGGTTTCTCAAAGCGAACAAAAGGTAAAATAGGGTCAACAATGTTAACAAGTATTTCACTATTAGAGAATTTTTTCAATTTAATGCTATCCATATAAGGTCCATGATACTTGTCCCACTTTACTTTATGAATACTAACATCAGAGGCAATGATTTTTCAAAGTTCAAAAATTACTTGAGAATCAAGCCCATATTTAGCACTAAACATATTAAAAATTTCAGTTCGAGCAAAAGACTTAATGCAATCGTATTCATAGTTTATACCTGGCTCTTTACCTTTGTCCATCTTCCAATATTCAGTATTACATTGAATTATTTCAATAAAATCCCATCTAGCATCACTCATCTTGTTCGTGAAGGAACCATTAGAAGAGGGATCAAGAAGGTCCTTGTCATGACGTGAAAGCCTTGCATAAAAATGATGAATAATAATCTCGTTGAGAAGCTTATGATTGGGGCATTTAAGCATTAATGTTTTCAGCCTCCCCCAAGCCTGGGCAATAGTTTCTCCACCACGAGGCCAAAAATTATAAATATAATTATGATCTTGATGTATTTCATGAAGATGATAAAAGTTTGAAATAAAAGAGAGATTTAAGCTCCTTCAAATCCAGCAAATGTGAATCATCCAATAACTTATACGATTCCCATGCTCTTTCTTTCAGTTATATAGAAAATAACTTCTTCATGATTAAGTCCCTTGAGATACCCGCAATCTTAAATAATCCACATAGTTCTTTGATATAAAGCAGGTGCTCTCCGGGATGGACTGTTCCAGCACCGGCATAACGGTTATCCATAACACGATAAACAATTCCAATAGGTATTTCAAAAGGGACAATTCCAGTAGATGGGGAACTTCTCTCTACCACACGAGTGGAGGAGGAGTCGTTCCTAAACATACAACCAACAGTAAAGGATTCCATGACTAAGAAAAATAAACATATAGTAATAAAAACAACACGTACAACAAAAGGTTTCCTTACCAATAGCGCTACACTTCCTGGCAACGACGCCAAAAAATATTCTTGATGACCCACAAGTGTAGGGGATCGGTCGTTGCTTTTTCGACAAATAAGAGTGTTGTTTCGAGAAAGGTTTCACTGTAAACTCTAGAGAACAATGGTTTAGAGATTTCCGTAATAGTAATAAAGCAATAACAAGTAAATAAAAAAGAAAGTAAATAGTTGCTGCAAGTGGCCCAATCCTTTTTAGCATAAAGTACAATCCGGTGGTTATTCTTATGATGTCTAGAACGTTCCGGAGGACACACATGAGATTTCATCTAGTTATTTTAATAATACGCCGTTGATTAATCTTTATCGTCTTCGTAAGTGTTACGTGGGTAGACCTATGCTAGTGCACTGTCCTATCCAAGAATAATGCACACTTACGATTACACTACTTGGAAGATCCGCAAATACAAGAATGTAATTAAGATACAAATCTAACCGTAGCAATAAACTCGTGGTATCTACTACTCCCTTATGTGAAGTATTGCAAACTGGGATTTAGGTTTCTGTCACTCCGGCAACCCACCATAAGAAATCCAACACATAATGGATTCCTCTAGTCTCTTAAAAGGTGAAGTATGTAGTCGACGTTCACATAACACGACTAGAGAAATAACAACATAAGTTAAATATTAAACCGGTAAATATTACTCAGCGAAATATGATTAATAGTAGCTACATGTGTCCCGTGTCCTCAAGAACTAATCGATCTACTCACAACACATAATATGGTACATGATCAGAGGTGATAAATGGATGAATAACAATTTGGTCATAAAGTGCAAACACCGACAAAACTTGTAATCATCAACTACATACAAGTAATTCACACCGGGAGAGCGATCTAGTGGAAAAAAGGTATATAACCCTAATTTTTACAACGGGATGGACATGGATGATGGTGCTTATGGTGAGGACGATGACGATGATGATCTTGATGATGCCCGGTGCGATGACGGTGATGGTGGTGACGATTTCCCCCTCCGGGAGGGAATTTTCCCGGCAGAATCTCCCTGCCAGGAAGGTGTTTCCTTCTCTTTGTCATTTCAGTCGTGAACAGGGCAGAAAATTTCTATGAAGTGCCTCCCTGATGTTTTTAGGTCAAGGGGATAAGTACCCCGAAGGAGAGCTAGAGTGGGGCCTACCAGGCCCGGTCAAGAGGGAGCCCACGCCTGGGAGGCACTTGGCTGCCCCTAACTCCCCTCTAGCTGCCTTTTGGGGCTCCCCCGGTGATTTCTGACAAAACTAACTTTTCCGTTTTTTCCCGAATTTTATGACATCCGCAAGATGTCCCCTGTGACAGCTGCTTTTCGAGCTGATTTCTGACTCTCATAAATAATTCCTTAAAACTATAAAACACATAGAAAAAACAAAATAACATAAGTATAGTGCTCTAATAAGAAAAATATCAATGAATAAGGGAAAATTATCATATAAAATGGTGACCCATCCATCTATATGTTGATTTACTCAATCATGTTCTATATTTTTCCTTGTTTAGTACAAATGTTTTTATCTGGTTGAATACCACTTTGAAAGTTTTCAATGACTACAATTTTTTTTATGGTTGAGCATGTTAAACTTTGCGATATAAGCTCTAATATAAAGACTCTAGTTGAAACATGAGTACATTGTTAATTCTTCTCTGACCAAGAACGAAGTTTGCCTTCACCAATTTTGATTTCCTTTTTGCACCTTTATTGTGACCCCATTTACTTGTTTCAACTTAAATTATATGAGAGGGAGTTACTTGCTAGAATGACTAGTGTGTTGATAGTTGTGATTCTTCTTGTCCGTATTTTATTTATTGACACCTCACTCCATAAATCTGTGGTCATGTTTACCGAGTTCAGTTTCGCTTGGCGACAAGCAAGGTCTAAGCTTAGGGGGAGTTGATACGTCCATTTTGCATCACTATTTATATTTTTATTTTCTGTTATTCATAAATATATTTCATGTTATGATACATTACTTATATTATTTCATCTTATTTTGCATGTTTAATAATTATGGGAGACGAAATTCTGGAACCAAAAATTTGATGGAAAAAGCACCGTCGGACACCCTATTTCAGAAGATCGGAAGAAGAGGGGGAACACTGGAGGAGTCTTAGAAGTTCCGAGGAGGAAGCCAGCCAGAAGGGCACCTGGAAGGGGGCCACCAAATGCCCACACCACCAGGCGGCGCGCCCCCTTCTGGCCGCGCCTCTGGGTGGTATGGACCTCCTCGCCTACTCCTGGTGTCCCCTTTCGCGTACTTCACCCCGAGGGAACCCTAATACCTATAAAATCGTCGAAGAATTATTCCGCCGCCGCCTTTGGTCGGAAAACAATAGAGAGAGAAAAGCTCTCCACCAGGGATAAATCTGCCAGGGAAATTCTTCATCGGAGAGGGGAAATCGTCGCCATCGTCACCGTCATCACTCCGGGCTTCATCGAGATCATCATCGTCACCATCCTCATCACCAGCACCATCACCTTCACCGTCCACCTTCATCCCGCTGACAATTATGGGTCTTTATCGTTGTTTTCCACTAGATCTCTCTCCCGACGTGGATTACTTGTTAGTAGTTGATGCTTGTGAGATTTATTGGTGTTTTCATTTTATGACCAAATTGTTATTATCCATTATATCACCTCTTATTATGATCCCTATGATGTCTCGTGAGTAGTTTGCTTAGTTCTTGAGGACATGGGAGAAGTCATGATGTTAGTAGTTGAATTATGTTGAAGTAATATCTAGTGGTTTGGTATTTAAGTTGTGGTGCTATTCTTCTAGTGGTGTCATGTGAACGTCGACTACATGATACTTCACCTTTATGTTCCTAGGAGGATGCATTATGTATTTGGATACTAATTATGGGGTTGCCGGAGTGACAGAAACCTAAACCCCCGTTAGGAAACCGATGCATGAGGGAGTGTAGGATCCCGGAGTTTTAAGCCTATGGTTAGATTTATCTTTATTATTTTATTGTATTTGCGGATGCTTGTGAGGGGTATAGTCACAAGTATGTATTAGTCCTAGTTGGGCGGTGTATTAGCATAGGTTCACCCACACGACACTTAACGAACCAATAAATATAATAAACTATATGAAGCGAAAGCACTTGACGAGATTCCCATGTGTTCTCAAGAACGTTTGGTAATGATAAGTAGAACAACCGGATTGTCCTTTGCTCTCAAAAGGATTGGGCCATTTGCTGCAATTATTACTACTGTGACTTATTTTCTCGCACTTTATTTATCTGCTATATCCAAAACAACCAAAACCATGTTTGCTAGTGTTTACAGTGAATTCTCTATCCAGCCTGCGTGTCAACACCTTCTACTCCTCTTTGGGTTCGACACTCTTATTTATCAAAATTACTATGATACACCCTCTATACTTGTGGGTCATTAGAGTGCCGCCAACTCCTGTTGGAGGGGGGCGACACATTTGTTTTCCAGTCTTTTGGTGGTTAAGAGCACTCTAGCGGGGGAGGTCCCCCCCCCCCGACCGGGTGGCCTCTCTCTGTGCCCTTGTGAAGGATGCCGTTGCTGCCTTTGTGAAGGCCTTCACGCCATCTCCTCGTGCTGATGAAGCTCCGGTTCCTGGCACTGGAACCGAGGGTCCTTCTGCTTAGTGTTCCTTCGTATTTGTGGGGTTTGTCTGTGAACTATTTTAAGTGCCTTGTAAGGATAAATTATGCACTTTGTTCCCTATCGTACTCCTATCTTTTATTCTTCTTTTGAAAATACTTAGCTCTTCTGTGGTGGTGTCCTTCGTGGTGATCCTCCAGTTGCTCCATGCGGAGGATCCTCTTGAGCTTTTTGTGGGGTTTGCGTGCTGCTCGCTTGTCCCTTGGAGTGAGGTTGCCACCGTTACCTGCAGTTTGTGCCTCTGGAGAGGTGCGCGCTTGGTTGTTCCTTAGAGAGCATCTCGTGAGGAGAAACACCGAGGGACTTGGCGAAGTGTTTGTGTGCGGTAGCAACCCACTCACATACACTGTTCTAGCCCCGCTCGCGGGATGCTTTCGAGAGGAAAAAGGCCTTCGCGTTCCTCTCTAGAGAGAGGAAGAATGCATGCATGGATTAATGCACATGATATTTTAATGGATGCAAGATGCAGGCATGCCGGCATGCAAGGAGAGATTGCTTTGTGAAAGCAACAAGATTTTAATGCTCGGGTGAGGCATTGTTCTATCAAAACACTTGGGCATGTCGTGACCTTTTGGTCCCGCAAGAGGCACTTGACATTGCCGTGCGGACACGGGACTCCCATTATCATGGGGTTGATACTCGCGCGAGTTCAGGTGCATAGCTCGAGGATGTAGTGGCTTTGTGGCGCCCTCGAGTAACAAAATATTGCCCCGCCGGAGCGAGACTCCCACTTGTGTAGGTACAAGCTCTCGCAACCTTGTGGTCTTCCAGGCGAGAGCTCCATTAGAACCTTACGGGGTCCCCTTGAGAGTGCGTATCCATGGCCTTGTGAGGGCCATGGAACGAGCATGTGGTGAGCGCTCCTCCCTTGGAGAGATGCACGCTCGCATGGAGAGTAGTGGATCCCCGAGCCTCCAGCGCTCTGAGGGGTCTTCTGGGAGGCTGCTCCTTCGTGAGAAGCGAGCAACCTCTTCTTGGGAGCCTCATCGAGGTGTCCCACATCATCTTCATCGGACGGGTAGGAGGCGGCCACCTCCTCGTAGGCTCGCTCGACAGAGCGCGTTGCCTCCTCCACCTCTCCATGGATGGTGATGGTGCCAACAGTTCAAGTAGCTTGGCGAGGTTGTATGCATGGTGCGTCACGACTATGATCTTCGCGAGAGCTGGGTACCCGAGGATGGCATTGTAGGGGAGGCGATGTGCGCGACGTCGAAGTCGAGAGTCTCGGTGCGATATTTCTGGCGAGTGCCAAGCGTGACGGCGAGGCGCACCTGTCTCAGGCGGACCGTGGCGCCTATGAACAGCCCCGTGGGGGCCAGGTGCTCGAAGGGCACCTGGAGCCGCTCGAATGTAGGCACCAAAATGAAGTTGAGGCCCGCACCCCCGTCGAGCAGTGTCTTGTTGATGGCGATCTTGTTGATGGTGGGGTGCAGATCAAGAGCACGATCCCCATGGTCCTTGTGGACTTGGGGTGGTCGTTGATGTCGAAGGAGACCTTGTGGTCTGACCACTTGAGTTACTTTGCCGCGGCTGTTCCTGAGTGGACAGCGGCGATCTCGCGCGAGATGTTCTTGAAGTGGTGGTTGGAGAGTGGAGCTTGTGCTTTGCCAAGAATGCATGCCATGTAGCCCGTTGGTTCTTGGTAGCCCCCGCAGTGTTCGTCGCCCCGCCCCTGGTTGACCTTAGCGTGTGGCTGCGTGGCAACGTTCACCTGAGGCGTGGGTGGGCTGGGACGCTGCAACAGCTGCGGGGGTGGCTGCTGCACGGGCGGCTGGTAGCCACCGTTGTTTTAGCTGTCGGTGTTGTAGTTGTTGTACCGGTTGTACTGGTTCGGGCCGCGCTCCTCCCATCTCCCTCCAGCGCAGCCTCCCCCTCGCCCAGTACTGTGCCAGCCGCCGCCTCGGGAGTAGCCCTCCTGGCCACCCCTCATGAGGAGGTCTCCCCGCATCCTCTCCAGCTGGAAGCAGTCCCTTGTGGCATGTGAGCGCATGCGGTGAAACTCACAGTAAGGGCGGTTGTCCTCCACGGGTACAACGTCGCTATGGCTTTTCTTGCGTTCTGGCTCGGCAGCTAGAATGGCCGGAGTTCTCCGTTTGGCGTCCGTAGCGTCGCCTCGAGCCTTTGTCTTTGTCTTTGGGGCCACCGGCTTGGACTCATCGGCAGGTACGCTGTGCCTGAAGAGGCATCCCTCCTCAGCCTTAGCGCACCTATCGGCCATGTCCATGAGCTCGACGCGGCAGAGGTGAGGTCGTCCCTGATGCCGAGCTCTTCGAGCATGCGCTCGTTGGTGACCCCTTCCGATGGAGGGATTAACCTCTTGGGTGGCCCGATCTTCACGAATCGACCAAGAACACGAATAACGAACGATGAACACGATGAACACGAGAGGGGGATCAAGGGGAATCGTGGGCAAACAAAGTGGAGATAACTAGCGAGAACTGAAGAACCAAAATCTCCCGTCAACTAAGCCGCAACGGCCGCCTACGGGACGATCGATCCAACTGAACTCACCTTTTCCGAAACCGCTTCAACACCACGTGGCCGGTCCACCACGCCAATAGAACCTCAAGGATTAGTTTAGGTAGATAGGAAAGTCCCTAACTGATTCCCAAGGGGAAAGGCTAGGTAACCCAATGTAGCCTTGATACAATCCTAGATATACATCATAGGAGTAGCCTTGATACGGTCCTAGATACAAACCATAGGAGTAGCCTCACAAGATGGGTACAAGAGCAAATCTCAAAGTTCTAAATTCATCTCTAACCCTAGATCTAGCCAAAGGAGGTCCTTATATAGCCAAGGGGGTAGGTGAGGGGTGAAAAGGGGAGACAACCCTTCATTTGCGTAGTTTTTCTGGGGGTCCCGGCTTGGGAGGCCGGCCTGTCCTGCCCTTTAAGACGGGGAGGAAGCGGACGCGAGGCTGGCGTCGGTTGCAGGCGCGCCGGCCTAGGGCCGGGGTGAAGACGAGGGGCAGCCGGCCTGGGGCCGAGGCAGAGGAGCGAAGGGGATGGCCTGGGAGCCGGCCCGAGGCCGGGGTGGAGGACGGGGGCTTCGGGTGGCCTCCCGGCCTGGCACGCGGAGGGGCCATCCTAGGGCTGGGGTGGAGGCCGGCCAACTCTATGGGGGGTCCGGCCTAGGGGCCGGCCTGGCCGGGGTTTGAGGCCAGGACCCCTGTTTTCCCCCTGTCTTCCTCGTCTCTTCTCCTTCCTCAATGCTGTTTTCTCGGACTTCTTCCATGGCTTCTTGGGCATCGTCTTGGCATCTTGGGCATCGTATTGGGGGTCCATGGTGGGGTAAAACCTGATCACACATAGAGCATTTCCATGAGGTAGCGCACCATACACCGAGTCATAAAAAACAAAGCGAAAGAGGAGAGAATTCACCTTGTCGTGTATCGCCTTTGCTAGAGATCTTGTCATTGGTCAATTGGGTGTTGGCCTTGGTGGAATGGGATGTGCTACATCATCTCCCCCCTTGAAAAAGAGTCGACCTCGACTCGTGATCTTCCTCATCACTTGGGTATCCATGGAAGGGAGAGAGATCCTTGGCGCTGAAGGAGTCGTGCATGTTGTACTTGGAGGGTGGTAATTCCAGCTTGTAGGCGTTGTTTTTGATGAGCTTTATGATCTTGAAAGGTCCATCACGTGTTGTCTTGATCTTGGAGTTGCCCTCTTGTGGGAAACAGTCTATGCGCAAGTTTAGCCAAACGAGATCACCTTCATGGAAAACCATGGGCTTCTTGTTCTTGTTCATCATGGATGCTCTCGTTGCTCGGATAGCTTCTCAAGTGTAGCTCTTGTGGATTCATGGAGCTTCTTGATGTAGTCGGTGTGCTTGTCAATGTCCATGTTAACTTTCCCGCGTAAAGGCAATGGTAGGATGTCGAGAGCGGTGTTGGGGTTGAAGCCGTAGACGATCTCGAAGGGGCTTCTCTTGGTAGCTTGGTGTTGTGCTCGATTGTAGGAGAACTCGGCATGTGGGATGCATTCCTCCCAATTCTTGAGGTTGGGCTTGATCAATACCCGTAGGAGTGAAGAAAGAATTCGATTCACCACTTCGGTTTGGCCATCCGTTTGTTGGGGGTAGCCGGTATAAAATAGGAGCTTGACGCCGAGCTTGGACATCAAAGTCTTCCAAAATTATGAGGTGAACTTGACATCTCGATCTGACACCATTGATGTGGGCACACCATGTAGACGCACAATTTCCCTGAAAAACAAGGTGGCAACATGAGAAATATCGTCCGTTCGATTGCATGGAATGAAATGTGCCATCTTAGAGAAACGATCAACAACGACCAAGATTGAGTCCATGTTTGTTTTAGTGCATGGTAGTGAAAGTGCAAACGCACTTAAATCATCTTATTTTTGTGTTTGTTAACAACATGTGTATCTTCAAGTGTGTTGATGTTTTCAGGGCCTTTATATGCTGGAATTTCATTCGAGGCCGGAGTGTCCAGTCTCTCACACCAGAGTCTCCGGTATGAAGTTTATTCGAGGGCCTATTGTGTGCTAAGTGCCAGGTGTCACCCGTTGTACTCACTCCTGTGACTTACCGGAGAAACACCAAAGTCTCCGATGTGAGTATAACTTGTGAAGGTTCAGCGCTAAACTTCTGGTGTCACCCGTTGGACCTAGTCAAGAGATTTACCGGAGACTTTCCGGAGTCTCGGGACTGACTGGCACTTGTGCTGCTTACTCCCCCTCAGACTGTCTCTGCACTCAGGTGACAAGACGCAAGGTATGGCAACACAGGAGTCTCCGATTCCGTGCATCGGAGTCTCCAGACTGGTGACTACTCTGAAGAAATAGAAGCTGGATGGTGTGGTATCAGCCGCTGGAACCACACCGTAGATTTACCAGAAACTGTCCGGAGTCTCCGGACTGATGCCTGGCGAAAATCTCAGACCGGAGTCTCCGGTATGAGTTTGGCAGAAACGTCTCCAACGGCTCCAAAATTTATGAGGGGTATAAATACCCACTCCCCTCCACCTACCTCCAGCTAGCTCGTCCCAAATAGATCTCACCATTGCTAGAGCTAACCCACCTTGCTAGATCTCCCAATCCCTCCACCCAAAAGTGTTGATCTTTGGAGGATTGAAGGAGAAGGCCCCGATCTACGTCTTCACCAACCGGATTTCATTCCCCCCTCATTTTCTTGAGGGGAATTAGTCTAGGGTTTCCTCTTGTGGAGAACCTAGACATCTTATCTCTCTCTTGGTGATTCTTGTGATTGTTGGGAGCCCCCAATTTGGTTGTGGGTGTGTGTCCCAAAATTGTTTGTAAAGGACTCGATTCCCGCCTCAAAGGGGATCAATAGTGGAAGGTGGACTAGGCCTTTGTGACGGGGCTCATCGGAGAATAAGGTGAGGCCTTTGTGGCGTTGAGTAAGCCTTTGTGGTGAGCTCACACCCCTCCAACGAGACGTACTCCCTTAACAAGGAGGAACTCGAGAATACATCGTGTCTCTGTGGGCTTCCTATCGGTTATCTCGTTCCCTTATGCTTTACTTGTGTTTGTATTTCATTTATTGTTGTACTTGTCATATAGGTAAATTCACCTTAGTTAAATTATCTAGAGAATTTACCTTTGTGTCCAGGCTTATCTTGAAGAAAAAAATTAAAATTGGTCGCAACACCTATTCACGCCCCTCTAGGTGCCCATACATTACTTTCAATTGGTATTACAACCTCGGCTCTTTTATCGGGCTTAAACGCCTAAGAGTTTAGTATGGTCGATGATATGGAGACCTCCAGTTCCGCGGTGCATGTCTCTATGGATGATATCAATGAGTTAAAAAATCATTGACCTCATCCATGGAGAACAAAATCGATGAATTGCGAAAACTCATGTTGGAATTCATGAAAGACAAGGAACCGGAGATCTCCACTTCATCTCCTCCGGACGAAGTTCTGGTGGGCGCCGAGAAAGGGAATTATGGTGATCTACCCAAAGATGCTTCCGCTAAGGACTCCACCAATAAGGGTACGAAAGGATAAGGAGAATACCACTCCGTCAAAGGACACTTTTCTCCCGATCCTCCCGTCCCACATCCTCATATAATTCCTAGAGGAGAACCTCCTAATATTGATGCACATTCTTTTGGTGAGTGGCAATATTACATGAAAACTCACTTTAACTCTTCTTGTATTGAACTTTGGAGGGTCACTCTAGATGGATACAAGCCACATGACCCCAAGAACTTGACAAGAAGAGAAGCCGTAGATTGTCAACTAGACTACACCGCCTTGTCCATCATTCAACAAGCCGTGGGTCCAAACCACATGCCTCATCTTAAACAATATTCCACCGCCAAGGAAACATGGGACGCTCTTGTCATCATGTTTGTGGGGAATGAAAGTATGCAAAGGAATAGGTATGATGCCTTGAGCAATGAGGCCGAAGGGTTCTATATGCATGATGGTGACTGCCATGAAGATATGTACCAAATACTCAAGACCCTTGCCACCGTATTCAACAATGTTGGTGCCAAGTACATTGATGATGCTTGGATCAAGAGGAAGTACATCATTGCTCTCATGCCTTTTGAGCCCACAGACTTGAAGCGCATTCAAGGAAGACATGACTTTGCTTCTTTGACCTCAACCCATGTGATTCAAGAAGTGTGTTCCTATCAAGTGCAAACCAAAAATGCTCCTGACAACCGTGCTAGAGCCCTAGGAATTCACAAAGTAGCATCGGTTGCTTTGAAGGACAAGGTTGTGTCAAGGGAGGTTGAGTATGAAGAAGAGTGCATTGAGGACTTTGCCCCGTTGAAGGATCAAGAATATGACCCCGTGATCAAACATGTCATTGCTCTTACCGTGCAAAAGTTTTGGAAGAATCCATCCAAGGCCAAGGCATATGTTGAGGAGAAGACCAAGTCTCTCTATAGAAATGAAGGGACTCAAAGGGTGAGGTCTTGATTCAATTGTCAAGATAAGCACCTTTTCATCGCGGAGTGTCCCTATGAAAATAGAGAACATCATGGTGGCAAGCTCATTCGCAAGGACAAGTCCAAGGTTGCTTACAAGAAACCTCACTTCAATAAGAAACCTTTCAACAAGAAGTATCCCACCAAGTTTTTTCTTGTGACTCAAGAGGAGTATGACTCCGGAAGTGATGAAGAAGAAGAAACCACTAGTGAAGTGGCTGCTCTTGATATTGCTAAAACTCCATCATCTACATCACTCTTTGAATACCCCAATGAGAATCTTCCTCGACACAATGCCAAGTGCTTGATGGTTAAGGCCTCAGAGGTATCATCTTCTCCAAACTCTAAGACTCATGAAGATTAATTGATAAACCATGCTAGTCTTAGAGTAGAAGATGAAATTATCTCTTTGGAACGATTTATGTCTAACATGAAAGGAGAGACCAAGAAGTACTTTGATCACCTCATGATCCAATTGGGAGAGGCCCATGAAGCTCTTGAGAAGAAAGGTGAGATTGAAAGAAGGGATGTGGATGAAATAGCATCTCTTTCCATGACTCTTCAGGAAGAGCATAATGGTAGAGTTTCTCTTGAAGAGAAACTTGAATCTATTGAAGATTCCAATAATGAAATTGTTGCTAATATCACTAAAGAACGTGACCTTGCAATTGCTAAATATAAAAAGGAAAAAAGATAAGGTTAAGTTTGGGGTTGGTCATGATAAACTAAACTAGGAATTTGGAAAGCTCACTGAGGATCACAAGGCCTTGGAGAGTGAATACTCTACCCTAAAAGACTTACATGAACAACTTCAAACTCAACTTAATCAATTCAACCCCCCTAGAACCTCGACTTATTCTTGTGATCATGAAAATATTATTGAGGAAAAAGCTAGGTTGAAGGATGAGCTAGCAATGCTCAAGGGCAAGGGACCTCAAGTTGAGAAAGTTGTGGACTCATGCCCACAAGTCGTTGTTGCTAGACCACAATTTGAGTGCTCCTAGGCCACAAGTGGTCAAGCAAGGTCTTGGATATGTTGCCAAGAAGAAGAATAAGAAGAAGAAGAACAAGAAGAAGGCCAACAATGGTGCTTCAGGTGGTATTGTCATTAGGGACAACACTACTCGTAGCATTCCCGCACAAGCCAACAATGTTGCTTCAAGTGGAGGTGTCACGAGGGACAACATTACTTGTAGGATTTCCACCGGAGATAGCAATACACACCATTTATTATATGTTGATTATTATGGTGTTGTGAAAGCTAAATATGTTGGTCCTATTGAAGGTTACATTGACTATACTATTTGGGTTCCAAAGACCCTTGTTGCTAACATGAGGGGACCTTCCTCGGGTACTAACTCTAGTCAATGATGTCTTCCAGGACTATGATTCCGGTGGATCCAAATGGATAATTGATAGTGGATGCACCACTCATATGACCAGAAGCAAAGAACCTGTGACGGAGTTCCGCCCAAATGATATTGATGCAACCGTCACCCATGGGGAAAAGTCCTGGTCTAAGGTATTAGGGTTTGGCAAGGTTGTGATTGATCCTAATGTTACTACCGTGGACGTCATGCTTGTTGAATCCCTTGGTTTCAATTTACTTTTGGTCATTCTCTTGGGAACATGGGTTTCTCCGTCTTCCTTGATAAAAACATTATGGTACTTTTGAGGAGAAAGACTCTTGACGTCGCCTACGTGGGCCATGTCGAAAATGAGTTGTTTGTGGTAAAATTTTCGAAGTACGCAAACTCTCAATCGACGTGTATTTTCGAAAGGCGGACGTGGGGTGGTTGTGGCATCGCCGCTTATCCCATGTGAACATGAGAACTTTGCAAAGTCTTCACAAAGGTTGCCTTATCCTCGGACTAAAAGAAAATGTTACCTTTTCCAAAGATCGCGTTTTTAGGTCGTGTGTTGAAGGAAATATGCATGATATTCCGCACAAGGTCAAGACTATTATCTCATCAAAGAGGATCTTGGAACTTCTCCATGTTGATCTCTTTAGTGTCGTGCCCGAGGCAAGTCTTGGTGTCAAGAAGTATTTCTTGGTTATTGTTGATGATTATTCAAGATACACTTGGGTTTATTTCTTCAAGTGCAAGAGTGATACTCAACAAACTATCATCGACTTCTCCAACCAAGTGCAATGTCAACACAATGTCCAAATCATGGCTATTAGGAGTGACAATGGTTCGGAGTTCAAGAACTACACTTTGAATGAATTCCTTAGTGATGATGGTATTCGACATCAATATTCCTCCACTTACACTCCTCTATAAAATGGTGTTGCCGAACTAAATAATCAGACTCTCTTGGATATGGGAAGGACCATGTTGGGGGAGTATTATTCTCCCCAATATTTATGGGCCGAGGCCATATCAACCGCATGACACTCCTCCATCTGCCTCTACATCCGCAAGGGCTTGGACAAGACTCCATATGAGATCCTCACCGGCAACAAACCCAACATCTCCTACTTCCCCGTATTCGGTTGTAAGTGCTTTTATTTGATCAAGGGTGTTTGGTTGTCTAAGTTGCAATCCAACACTATTGAGGGTATATTTGTTGGTTACAGTGCTGAATCCCACACTTATAGAGTCTACGACAAAGCCTCACGGATTGTAATAGAATCTTGTAGTGTGACTTTCGAGGAAAATTATGGCTCCCAAGTGGCGCAATTTCATGTTTAATGTAGATGTTGAAATGCCTCAAGAACCCATAGGAAGGATGGGTGTGGTATTTTTCCGCCCCATTGAGGGCCACCTTATTGTGACTCGAGAAGGACTATGCTGTACTCAAGTGGAGCCCTCCTCTACAATAGAAGAACAAGACAAGGAGCCAAGTGATGCACCTAACCAAGAACATGTTGAAGACCCTCCTCTCATTGACCAAGTTACTATTCAAGATGCAACCACTCCTATCATTCAAGATAGTCAAGGTCAAGGCCAAGATAAACCTTCGTCATCCTCCTCTCCTCAAGTTGAAGCTAGTTTGGATGTTGATGATGATGATGATCAAGGCCAACAATTTGGTCAGGACGGAGACCCAAATGATCAAGATGATCAAGTGATTCATACTTGCAATAATGAGGAGATCGAAGCCCGTCGTGCTAGAAGGATAAGAAGAGCTTGGAAGCTATTGATGCTCAAGACAATAAAGTGTTGGAAGATGTTATTGCTAATATATCCACAAGAAAGCAACTGGCTCACTTCAGTGAGCATCAAGCTCACATATCCATGGTGGAACCAAAGAAAGTGTTTGAAGCTCTTGGACTCCGATTGGGTTGAAGCTATGCATGATGAGCTCAATAACTTTGAGCGCAACAAGTTTTGGAGATTAGTTGAGAAGACCAAATATTTCCACAATGTTATTGGCACTAAGTGGATATTCAAGAACAAACAAGATGAGCATGGAATTGTCATAAGGAACAAGGCAAGATTGGTAGCTTAAGGTTACACTCAAGTGGAAGTCATTGACTTTGATGAAACCTATACTCCTGTGGCTCGCCTTGAGTCCATCCGTATCCTCTTGCATATGCATCTTCACATAATTGTAAATTGCAACAAATGGATGTCAAAATTACTTTCTCTAATGGTCCACTGAAACAGGAGATATATGTTAAGCAACCTCCGAGGTTCGAGAACCTCAACTTCCCTAACCATGTCTACAAGCTCGATAAGGCGCTCTATGGACTTAAACAAGCACCACGTGCGTGGTATGAGTACCTTAGAGAGTTATTGGATGACCGTGGTTTTGAAGTTGTGAAGATCGACCCCACTCTCTTCACAAAGAGGGTAAAGGGAGAGATTTTCATATGCCAACTCTATGTGGACGATATTATCTTTGTCTCAACTAACCAAACTTTAAATAATGAGTTCTAAAAGCTTATGACTGATAGGTTTAAGATGTGCATGATGGGAGAGCTTAAATTCTTCCTTGGCTTTGAGATCAAGCAATTGGCTCGTGGGACTTTCATTTCTCAAGCCAAGTATACCCAAGACATGCTCAAGAGGTTTAATTTCCAAGGTGCACAAGATAAGCCATCTCCTATGCAAGTCAAGTGCCACCTCAAGCGCAATACAGATGGTAAAGATGTGGACCATAAGTTGTATCGTTTTATGATTGGTTCTTTGCTTTGTCTTTGTGCATCTAGGCCCGATATCTTTTTGAGTGTAGGTGTGTGAGCAAGGTATCAAGCGGCTCCTAAGGAAAGCCACTTAGTGGCGGTCCATAGGATTTTCCGATATATTTTTCATACCTCAAGGTTTGGTTTGTGGTACCCAAAGGGGGCACAATTCCCTCTCAAGGGCTACACGGATTCCGATTGGGCCGGTGATCAAGATGAAAGGAAGTCTACTTCCGGGGCTTGACAATTTCTTGGTAGGTCCTTGGTGAGTTGGTCTTCCAAGAAGCAAAATTGCATATATCTCTCCACCGCCAAAGCCGAGTACATGGCGGATGCAAGTTCTTGCACCCAATTGCTATGGATGAGGAAAACCCTCAAAGAGTATGATGTTCACTTGGATAAGGTGCCTCTCATGTGTGACAATGAAAGTGTCATCAATATTTCCTACAACCCCGTGCAACACACAAGGACAAATCATATTGAGATTTGTCATCATTTCATCCGGGATCATGTGGCAAGAGGTGATATTGAGACACCATATGTCCCCACCAAGGATAATATCGCGCACATCTTCACGAAGCCACTTGATGATGCAAGATTCATGTTCTTGAGGAATGAGCTAAATATCATTGATTCTAGGAGTTTGACTTGAAGATCTTGCACACACACCCCTATAATTGATTCGTGTTTGGGTTTAGGTGTATGCATGGACATATGAGGGGTGTTATCCTAACACATTGGTTTCTCCCTCCCCCATTATTCCCAAATAAAAAATTCATTGTTACCTCTCTTTTTCTAATGTTGAATTGTGAGCTTTAATGTAGAGAATTGGCAATGTACCCAAGATATATCTTCACGATGAAATACCATGTTCTCTCACATGGTGGCTTAGGCCACCAACCTCTTCCTTTGAAGAGTTGGTTATTAGTTGGTGTTTTTTGACTTGTTTAGTGTTGTTAGCCTCTTTGGAAAACATACTATTTTTTTTAGTGTTATAAGGTTTGTTCTTGCTTTCCTTGAGTATGAAGTTCCATCCCTGTTGTTTCTTTTCTATCCCAAGACAAAATATTCCCAAAAGCCAAGCTTTTCTAGCCTCATACATCTCCTGTCCATTTTCTGGGATTTCTTCGAGTGTGGTCCGGAGACTCTGGTCTGTCACACCGGAATATCCGATCAGTCCGGAGACTCCGGTCTAGGGGTTCAGCAGTATAGAAAAGGGGATCAGGGGAGTTAGGGTTTTCATTCCCACACTCCCCCCGACCCCCAATCGCCTGCTGCGCCGCCGCCGCCTCCAAGGGTCCTTTCCGGCCGGTTTCCACCGCCAGAATCTGCCCCCGAGGGCCTCCCTCGACCCCCCCTTGCATTTCCCCTCCGTGTGATCCTCCATGGCCGACATGGGTGGCAAGGTTACCCCCTCTCGCCTCCTTTTCTTGCTTTTCATCTAGGTTTTACTCTAGATGCTTGTTTTGGGAGAGATGGTACCTTATATTTGTTTTTAGAACCACCCTAGGCCGTTCCGCCCAGTAGAAATCATCTTGAAACTATTTAGAGGAAGTTTTGGTGAATCCACATCTCAGATCTGAGAACAGTCCAAAGACTCCGGTGTCAGTCCGAAGATTCCGGTCTGCCAGACCGGAGACTCCGGTGTGGATTCTCCAAAACTTGTCTAGATGCTTTTGTTTGATTTCCTCCACTTTTGGACATGTATGCTCATTTTTTCTTCTCTCTGGTTTTGTGTTTGGCTGTGTATGTTTTTAGGGAAAGGAAGGTCAAAGTCATCCGCCTCGAATCCTCATGTCAAACCTAGGAAGTACCGTACCCGCTCATGCAACTATCATGTCACTGATCCGGATACTGGGAGAGTTGGTCAGGGGATGACCTGAGGATGAACGTTGTCAAAGTGATGTTGTCCAAGAAAGGCAGAGGCGTGAACTGGCGAACAAGGCCTAGTATGATAGGATTACCACTGTGGTGTCTATGAGCATGAGGGAGTACAGGATTATGAGGGACAGACCATTCGTCACCATAACCCGCACTGCTGAGAGTTCTCACTACTGGAGGAGGGAGTCCGAGCTGATTCAGAGGGAGATCTATGCCAAGCCGAGGCAGCCTGTTTGTCCATGGTAGGTTCTTGACTTGGATTCTCTAGGCAGTTCTGAGTATTTTGAGGAGGCTGTGTGGATCACGAAGAAGCTGGGACTTGAGCATCTGGTTGGCATTCAACAGAATTATAATGTCTCAGCCGTTCAACAGTTCTTTGCCACTGTCACATTTGGAGATGCTGATGATGTTCCTCTTACTTGGATGACCGGGCCGAGGCAATTTGAGACCTCTATCATTAGGTTGGCTGAGCTGCTTGGTTACCCTTGGGGTGATGATTGTGGTCAACGTATGCATATCCATGGTGTGGCCTACAACAAGAAGAGGATGTCTCCTACGTATGAGAAGATCTCGAGCACCGGCACAGCTAAGGACCTCAAGAGAGTTTACAACATCATTCTCCGCCTCTTCCGCAACAACATTGCTCCCAAAGAAGGGAATGTGGATGCTATCCGTGGTGGTATTGTTAACTTGCTCTATCAGGCGTTCCAGTGTCACTTGGTTGGTCCAGATGGTGAGGGGTATGAGATTGATGTCATGCACTTCATTAAGGAGGAGATATATTCTGCCGTGATTGAGATCAAGAAGGTCCCGGTGTATGCTACCTATGTGATGATGCTCATTCTTGATGGGTGTCCGGGCTTTGTGTGTGATACTGAGCATAATGTTGGCACTCTTCAGGTGCTCTCTTCTCACTATTCTAGTGCGGACACCCCCATGGGTGATGCCGAGGCTGCTCCTAGGTCTAGGAGGAAGAATGCCGACCCTCCCCCTCGCCGTTCTAGCAAGGAAGAAGCTCAAGATGAGGTGAAGAAGCTTTCTTGGTTTCAGCGTAATATTCTTTGCATGACGATTGCTTTCCACAAGGAAAACCATGAGGCCTATAGAAAGGCGCCAACCGACGAAGATGATCACCAACCTTCAGGACCATGCAGGTATTGGGGCTAATCCTCCTCTTGAGCCTCCCACCGAGTCTTTGATCGAGCCTTATGAGGACTGGAACTCACACCACTATCCGTGGGGTGATTTTGAGGAGGTCACTTTAGCTCCTTCCTCTTCTACCAACCGTGGCAAGGCTCCTGTGACTGAGGAAGAGGAGCAGGATGTGGAGAAAACTGAGGAAGAAGAAGAGGATCTAGAGGAGTTTGACGTAGAAGATGAGGATGGAGAAGGCACGGACCGCATTGATGATGATGATGGCAATGAAGAGGACTATGATGAGGATAGCTGATTACTTAGGTTGCGTGTAGCTGCTCTTTGCCCTTTTTGGTATCTCGATGTCAAAGAGGAAGAAGTAGCTATAGAATTCTCGGTGATTTGCAAGGGTTGCTTTGATTTGATGTTATTTACTTCGGAACACAAGTCTTTGGACTTGATTTGCTTTTATGGCTTGTGTTCCCTTTATCCTAGTTGATTTAATTTCCCAGTGAACTTTAAATCTATGTGTGTGGTGAGACTACGTGGTGAAGCTATCGATCTTATTATGCTTAATATTGCTTTATCTATCGTACCTATGCATGTATTTATATTGTCCATTAGTAGTTGATCTAGAGGGAATTGTTTGTAAAACATAGGGGGAGCTCACGACTTGAGTGGTCGAAAGACCGACTATTTTTTACAAACATAACCTAGCTGTGATTTTATTGCAAATATGTGTGTCGTCATCAAACACCAAAAAAGGGGAGATTGAAAGTGCAAACACACTTAAATCATCTTGTTTTGGTGTTTATTAACAACACGTGTATCCTCAAGTGTGTTGATGTTTTCAAGGCCTTTATATCATATTTCTTGTGGTGGTAATGAGTTACAAAAGAGGCAAAGATCAAGGTGAGACTTCTGCTGGAATTTCATTCCAGGCCAGAGTCTCCGGTCTCTCACACCGGAGTCTCCGATATGAAGTTTATTCGAGGGCCTATTGTGTGCTGAGTGCCGGGTGTCATCCGTTGTACTCACTCCGGAGACTTACCGGAGAAACACCGGATTCTTCGGTGTGAGTATAACTTGTGAAGGTTCAGCGCTAAAACTTATGGTGTCACCCACTGGATCCTGTTCGGAGATTTACCGGAGACTGTCCGGAGTCTCCGGACTGACTGGCACTTGTGCTGCTCACTCCCCCTCATACTGTCTCTGCACTCAGGCGACAAGACGCAAGCTATGCCAACACTGGAGTCTCTGGTCCCGCGCACCGGAGTCTCCGGACTAGTGACTACTCTGAAAAAATAGAAGCTGGATGGTGTGGTGTCAGCCGCTGGAACCACACTGGAGACTTACCGGAAACTGACCGGAGTATCCGGACAAATTCCTGGCAAAAATCTCAGATCGGAGTCTCTGGACTTACATCGGAGTCTCTGATGTGAGTTTGGTAGAAACGCCTCCAACGGATCCAAAGTTTATGAGGTGTATAAATACCCCCTCCCCTACACCTACCTCCAGCTAGCTCGTCCCAAATAGGTATCACCATTGCTAGAGCTCACCCACCTTGCTAGATCTCCCAATCCCTCCACCCAAAAGTGTTGATCTTAGGAGGATTGAAGGAGAAGGCCCCGATCTACGTCTTCACCAACCGGATTTCATTTCCCCTCTCATTTTCTTTAGGGGAACTAGTCTAGGGTTTCCTCTTGGGGACAACCTAGACATCTTGTCTCTCTCTTGGTGATACTTGTGATTGTTGGTAGACCCCAATATGATTGTGGGTGTGTGCCCCAAACTTGTTTGTAAAGGACTCCATTCCCGCCTCAAAGGGGATCAATAGTGGAAGGTGGACTAGGCCTTTTTGGCGGGGTTCATCGGAAAATAGGATGAGGCCTTTGTGGCACTGAGTAGGCCTTTGTGGCAAGCTCACACCCCTCCAACGAGAAGTACTCCCTTAACAAGGAGGAACTCGGGAATACATCGTGTCTCCGCGTGCTTCCTGTCGTCTATCTCGTTCCCTTATCCTTTACTTGTGTTTGTATTGCATTTATTGTTGTACTTGTCATATAGGTAAATTCAGCTTAGTTACATTATGTAGAGAATTTACCTTTGTGTCAAGCCTAATATTGAAGGAAAATTAAAATTGGTCGTAGCACCTATTCACACCCTTCTAGATGCCCATACATTACTTTCATGTAGTCCTAACACAAAGTACATGGTAATGTCACTCCAAGGTGCGTGTGGTGTAGGCATGGTAAGTAAAGACCATGAGGGTTGGAAGTAAACTTAGCTCGGAGACATGTAGGACATCACTTGACAAGTCTTTCAACTTTATGCCTCATCTTAGGCCAATAGTAGTGGTTGGAGAGCATGGCGAAGGTCTTGTCCCTTCTAAAATGTTCCATGAGTCCTCCTTCATGTGATTCCTTCAATAACAACAAACGAAGAGAGGACTCCGGGAATACAATATTTGTTAGCTTTAAACAAGAATCCTTTGTTGAGATAGTAGTCATCAAAACCTCACTTGGGAAAGCATTTCTAAAAAATGGGACCAAATAAATCATTGGAAGAATACAAGTCTTTGATTTCATCCAAACCAATCACATTGATGTCAAGGCGGGTAAGAAGACACTCTTTTCTATACAAAGCATTTCCTACAACGTTCTCTTTACCTTTCTTGTACTTAATGACATAAGGAAATGATTCTATAAATTCTATCCATTTAGCATGCCTTTTGTTCAAATTAGCTTGGCTTTTCCAATATTTCAAACATTCATGATCGGAATGAATAACAAATTCTTTGGGTCAAAGATAGTGTTGCCAAACTTCTAAGACTCTAACGGAAGCAAATAGTTCCTTCTAATACATTGGGTAATTGAGTCTAGCACCATCTATTTTTCACTATGATAAGAAACGGGACGTCCATTTTGCATAAGAACGCCACCAATGCCTATTCCACTAGCATCATATTCAATCTCAAAAGTTTTCTCAAAATCCGGTAAAAACAAGCAAAGGTGCCTCGGTCAAACATTTCTTGAGGGTGCTAAAAGCTTTTTGTTGCGCATTGCCCCAAACAAATGGTACTTTTCTCTTTGTAAGCTCATTTAAAGGGCAAGCTATAGTGGAAAATTCCTACAAGAAGCGGCGAGAAACCGGCAAGGACATGGCAATTCCTTATCTCACCCAAGGAAGTAGGGTTAGGAAAATTTCTAATTGCCTCTACTTTTTTCTCATCAACTTCAATGCCATCTGAGGAAATCACAAATCCCAAAAAACTAGCTTGTTGGTGCAAAAATTGCATTTAGAAAGATTTGCAAAAAAAAAATCTTTGCAAAGGGCCAACAAGACTTGAGAGATATGTTCAAGGTGGCTCTCCAAAGATTTTCTATAGATAATTATGTCATCAAAATAGACCACAACAAATTTGCCAATGAAAGGGCGTAAGACTTCACTCATAAGACGCATGAAAGTTGAAGGAGCATTCTAAAGGTTAAAGGGCATGACAAGCCATTTATAAAAACCAAGTTTTGTTTTGAAAGTTGTTTTCCATTCATCTTGTATGCTCATGCGAATTTGGTGATAACCACTTTTAAGGTTAATTTTGGAAAACATAGTAGCACCACTTAATTCATCAAGCATATCACTGAGCCTAGGGATGGGATGTCTGATATCGAATGGTGATATAATTGATAGGTCGACAATCCATGCACATGCAAGAAGTATCATCTTGCTTAGGGACAAGAATAACCGAAACGGCACAAGGGCTAAGAGATTCACCGAAGAAACCTTTCTCAAGAAGTTCTTGGATTTTCCGCTCGATCTCCTTAATCTCCTTGGGGTTGGTGCGGTAGGGAGCACGGTTTGGAAGTGGAGCACCCATAATGAGGTCAAAGCGGTGCTCGATGCCACGTAGGGGAGGTAGACCCGGTGGTAGTTCATCGGGAAATACGTCCTCGAATTCTTGCGGGAAAGGCAACAAAGACGGGGGAAAGCTTGTTATGGCGTTAGTTTCAAGTGCTTCTTCTTTGCATACTAGGACAAAGTGAAGTATGGATGGTCATCTCGTAACTCTTGCATCTCTCTTTTGGTGGCAAGTAAGGCAAGGAATTTGGGAGCAGTAGAAATTTTTTCACTCTTGTTTGGCTTGTGGCTTTCACTCTCTTTGAGGTGCATCACTCTCTCACCACTCTTCTTGGGAGATTTGAGCTCTTCTTGTTTGCATGCAATGGTCTTGGCATTGTCGGCTATCTCTTGGCTAGGAGACATTGGGAGGATCACAAAGGTCTTGTTATTCCACTTGAAGCTATAGTGTCTGGTGCGTCTGTCATGAATAGCACTCTTGTCATATTTCCAAGGTCGTCCAATAAGAAGATGACACACGGTCATAGGCACAACGTTACACTCAACCGTGTCTTCATAGGGGCCAATCTTGAAGTGTACGGAGACCATGTGTTGAATTTTGAAGGTTCCGGAGTCACTAAGCCATTGGACATGGTAGGGATGAGGGTTTTTCTTGTAAGTCAATTGGAGTTTGTCTCAAAGATCTTTTCTAGCCAAATTGTGGCAACTACCGCCATCGATGATAACCTTGATTGATTTTCCATTGATTCCGGCTCGAGTTTGGAATAGATTGCAACGCTGGTCATGCTCATCTTGAGGAGAAGTAGTAGGGACTCTTGTCATCACTAACGATGGATTCTTGTCCTCATTGCAATAGACACTTTCTTCATCATCATTTTGCACGTACAAGGAATTAAGAGCAACTTGGTGCAAGGCGTAGTATTCGCCTTCACTCATGGAGTCACATTCACCATCTTGGTTGACAATCATGATCATCTTGTTGGAACACTCGAAGGACTTGTTTCCACTTCCACCACATTTCAAGCAAGTAATTGTGCTCGATTTGACTTGAGTAGCATTAGAGGTGGTGGTTGGGAACACTTGTTTCTTGAAAGGTTACGGAGTTTTGTTGGTAGCATTGGGAGCTCTAGAAGCGCTCTTGGTGTTGGTCGGTGGTGTTACTTGCGTCATTGGAGATGAAGGCCTTGAGGCAAAGTAAGCCTTTTTCTTGTTGTACTCGAGGTCTTCCGCAATTTGACGCTCGGATTTGAGAGCTTGATGGACAAGTGCAACGATGTTGTCATAGGGTTGATACTCAACAATCTTCCTTATGGAATAGTTTATGCCATTGAGGAAACAGGCCATTGTTTGCTCTTGGGATTCCATCACATAAGCTCTTATCAAACCGTTCTCCATCTCCTTGTAGTACTCATCAACCGACTTCAACCCTTGTCAAAGCTCTTGAAGCTTTTTGAAGATATCATGCTTGTAGTCTGGAGGAACAAAGAGGGAATTCATGAATTGTTTCATTTCATTCCATGTGGCAATAGGAGCAATCTGGTTTTTGAGTTTTTCATCTTGGAGATGGTCCCACCATAAGCGTGCATAGCCTTCAAACTCCAAAGAATCCATTGCAACCATCTTATTGTCACTAAAGTTGTGAATGCCAAAGATCTTGTCCACCTTCAGGGCCCAAGAAAGATATTCTTCAGGATCCATTTTGCCATTAAACTTTGGGACGTTGAAGCGAAGGGAACTCATGTTGTTGTCTTAATGTTGTTGGTGTCTCTCATGTGGATCTTCATCATAGACAGGAGGTGAAATATCATATGGGTCATCTTCATTGTCTTGGCGTTGGCGAGCATGGTGAGGAGGATGACGTTGATGGTCATTAGGATGGAGTTGGTGATGACAACAGAGTCATGCTTCGTGACGTTCACTATCATCATTGTCACAGTTTTTTTTGTTGAGGACACTCATGTTCATTTCCAGGGTGTTGAAGAAGTTCTTGCTCTTGGTGAGGGTGTTGAGGGAGTTCTTGTTCTTGGTGGTCATGGTGGTGACGCGCATTTCTCCTTGGTGTCCTTCTATGTTGGCGAGCGCCATCCACGAAATCATTGTGACCATGTTCATTAGCAAGTCCTTGTCGAGGTGGGTGATGATGTTGTCGAAGGTCCGTTCATCAGGGGTGATTTTGAAGAGGGTCACCACGACCTTTGTTAAAGTACTTTGATCTCATCTTCCAAGGCTTTAACATAACGTTGATCAAGATTGTGTTGGCTTCATGTCACCTCAAAAATTATTTTGTTATCACTTACCTACTCAAGGACGAGGAGGAGTTAAGCTTGGGGATGCTGATATGTTGCAAACGTATCTATAATTTTTATGCTCCATGCTTGTTTTCTATCCAATGCCTTTATGTTTTGTACATGTTTTCGCATATTTTCCGGATGTTTTCATACACTAACCTATTAACAAGATGCCCTAGACCAGTTTCTTTTTTTTTGCTGTTTTTTTGTTTAAGAAAAGTTTCGAAGGAAATATTCTCGGAAAGGGCTGAAAACCAATAGAGATCAATTTTTCCCAAGAACGAAGATGAAGTCCAAAGAAGATCTGGAGCGGAGCCAGGGGGCCTCCAGGAGGTTCCTGGAGAGGCCCGACCCTAGGCCATGCCTGGTGGGCCCCTGGGCTCCCTAGCCACCTCCTCACGCCGCCTCTTTGCCTATTAGTTTCCCTTAACCCTAAAAAGTTCGGGGGAGGAGTTATTTTCGACGAAATTCTAATGTAGGGATTCTGCAGCCATGTTCCGGCACTCTTCTTGATGGGGAATCATCATTAGAGGCCTATACATCACCACGATTGCCTCCATTATTATGCGTGAGTAGTTCATCTCAGGACTACGGGTCCATAGCAGTAGTTCATCTCGGGACTACTTCAAGCAGAATTTTTTTCCCAACAAGCACCATACAAAATGTGTTTTAAAAGAAATTATCTACATTCTACAACAAGAAAACATGAGAGAACTTACATAATACTACTAAAACTAACATCCCTGAACAAGAGATGCAATGAAAACAAGAATTTTTACAGTAACTAGAAGAAAAACTAAGAATACTAGCATAGCAGGTATTCAAACGAAAAACTGGAGCATGTATCTCTCACAAACAAGTATGCTAGGTTCCAATTATATTATTGCATCAATAAAAACAAAAGAAAACAAAATAAAAACAAATAGACGCTTAAGTAAGTTTCATATGCTGTGACCGAATAAAAATATAGTTTCACCAGAAGTGACCTGATAGATGGTTGAGAAGAAGGGGATGCCTTGAGAATCCCCAATCTTATATACTTGAGTCTTCTAAAAATATGCTTGGATGAACCACGGGGACCTCCCCAAGCTTTGACTTTCACTCTTCTTGATCACATATATCACTCTTCTCTCGACCCTTGAAAACTTCCTTCACACCACATTCAAAGAGTAATTCGCGTTAGAGGGTTAGTGCAACAATTAAAAATCCATGGGTTCTGTATGGAACAAGTTCCATTGATACTTTTAAATATTAGCTACAGACACTGATGTTTTGTGAAGCAAAGAAATCCACTTGACATCGTAAAAGAGCAAATGCAAGAAAAATGGTAGAATCTGTCAAAACCAGAACAATCTGTAAAGACAAATTTTCTCAAGGCACTTACGTTGCTCAAATCGAAAAACTTAAAGAACGAAAAAGTTGTGGAATTAGCCGAGGAATAAGCACAGGAAGTTTCAGGTCATTTCGATTTTTATGTGAATTATACGATTTTTTTTTGACACGACAGAAGAAATCCGTTTCCTGCGCAGAAATCCGAAAACCAACTCCAACTCTCGTCAGAAACCTTACTTGGCACTACTAAAACATGAAAAGAAAGATACAAAGTATTTGCTACATAAGTATAAAACCCATTTACTTAAAGAAAAAAGAGAAGAACAAAGCAAAATAAAACCATGGGTTATCTCCCAAGAAGTGCTTTTCTTTAACGCCTTTTAGCTAGGCCCAGAATAGTGGATTCAAGTGTTTTCAAGTGAAGAAGCATCCAAATCAATAATTTCCTCCAATACCCCAATTGTAGCAATGTGTACCTTAGACACCCCTGAAGATGACTCAACATGCAAATCACTTTTAGTTTCACTAATTTTTTTAATAATTTTAAGCACATTAGGGCATTTTGGTTTAGGTGCCTTGGGGACATACATATTTTTTTTTCTCTTTCCCCACAAGGGTTTCTCTCTTTTAAACTTAAGATCAGAAAAGGTTGAGCTAAAAGTTTCCATAGCCTCCTCCAATTTACCAATCCTCATATTTTGAATTTCATGGATATTGCTAGCTTCTAAAACAGTGATTTTCTTGTTGATACTTAATATTGATTCCTTAACTCTGCTAGCATTATCAAGGAACTTTGGCAAATTTTTCTCCATAGAGTTTAGCTTTTTAATAACATCATCTAACGTTATCTCATTTTAACATACTTAGTAAGTGGTATTCCAACTAAACTTCCAATTAAATTACATGCTTCCAAAGCAGGTGTTCCTAGAAAATTACCGCCTGTAAGAGTGTCTAGAACATACCTATACCAGCTAGTAATACCAACATAAAAATTCCTAAGAAGGATTAAAGTGGAAAATTTATTAGTGCACCTTTGATGGCCATAACTTATCCTATATCAAGCATCTTTTAAACTTTCTCCACCTTGTTTCTTACAAGAACGAACCTCAACCTTAGGAACATTGATTTTAATAGAACTAAAACATAAATAAAGCTAAGCTAGAATAAGAACTATTTCTTGTGTGTTTTTTATAAAGAGAAGAAAACAAGATAAAATAAAATGAAATAAGAAAAACTAAAACAAAGTAAAGAGATCGGAAGTGAGAGGCTCCCCTTGCAGAAATTCTCTTCCTCCCTGGTAACGGCGTTAGAAAAGTGCTTGATGCGTGTGGACACACGTTCGTTGGGAGACCCCAAGAGGAAGGTATGAAGAGCACAATAGCAAGTTTACCTCAGAAAGAAACCAAGGTTGAATCGACCAGTAGGAGGAAGGACTAACTTAAGAAGGTTGATGCAGCTGAGATGGCAAGGCGCACTACCGGTTCAGAAGCAACGTGAAACCTACACAACACAATCAAATCACTTTGCCCCAACGAATCATTGAGGTTCTCAATCTCACCGGTTGTAGTAGTACAGCCCATCACACGCTATACTTTTGCGTGTAGTGCTGGCCCCTGGACCGTTCACCAGCACACACAGCACAGATAGTAATCAAAGTAAACAAATGTATTGAATATTATCGAATATCCAGAGTAAAGTAATTGTTTACAAGTTGCATAGCGAAGTGCTAGCTCAAATAATTATTAAAGCATAACAAAGCGAATATAAGGGCTCCAGTCTTCAATTTGCGCCACAGGCAAACAAACATTTTGAGTGGAGTCACGAGACCTACGTCGATCACTCCGGATACGAACAACCTGCACGTTGGAATATGCAGCCCCCAAAAGGAGGTCAGATCATTCTGAGCAATGGTGGCAAGTGACACTATGGTGGTATATAAATGGCAAGTGCTAATCAACATGCATATTTGGCTGGTGGAGTTTCTAGGCTATTTTGCATAAATGCATTTGTCCTATCTTTTAATATAAAGTAATTTTGCACATATTCTGGACACTTTGGTTGATAGCAAAGTGCTCCTATATATTTGGACACTTTGGTTGATAGCAAAGTGCTCCTACCCTTTGGATTAGCACGCTGAAACACCATCAGACACTTCTCCAATAACCCATAGTAAAATTATTAGTAATTAATAAAACAAGATGAACGAGATATGTCATGTTTCCCATCTAGTTGTTGAATTGTCCCTAACCAATGGAACACGGCTAAGATCTTAGTTTTAACCCTCGCGAGGATTGTGCCCTTTACCCGTGTTGCCCAATCGACCCCAAACACCATGATACACCACTAGTACCATGGAAGGAAAGAAGATTAAGCCATAACTCATAAGAAGTAGATCCCCAAACCCTCCACCAGCCGGACCATCCTACCACTATTCTACATCTCTGGACACGTTGGGTTCGAGTCACCACAACCTACAAATTATGTCTAGCCCATACTAATATAAAACACGGATGCACACAAGAACAACTACATAAAGAAACTAAACATAATCTCAAGATACTGGGCGGCGGTCCCCACCGAAATTTGTACTCTGATGACATGCTAGCAATCCGCCCAATGGTTAATTAATTATCATTTTGTTTTGATAAGCAATTAAAATAACGATTTTCAGCATAACATGATAATAATCCCAACCACGAATAACTAGAGCATGGCTAAGCAATCTACAAGTACGATGTTTGCCTAGCATATGGATTGCTAATCTCTACGGGAAACATATGATCACTCCTACTTGGGTGTTAGTGGAGCGATCTAGTATAGCGATAACACACAACTCCTACTAATACATAGCTACAGTAAAACTCTAATGCATATAATAAAATAGTAGGTTCATGTGTTTCACTCGCCTTGACAGAAATTGGAGTAGTTCACACACTCGTCTTAGTCGCAACCGTAACAACCACGGTCCTCACACAAACAGCAACCGCAACTCTCGCAATCTACACGTTGCAACCATACCACAATAAATAACCAATCGAGACAAAACGACAATGCAACATATGGATGCATGATGATTTAATAATGCAAGACAACTAATTTACTAATTCTCTGGTTGCCTAAACAATATATGATGCATGAAAAAGTTTGTAATGCAAGAGACAAAAACAATTTAACCAAATTAAATAGATTTAATTAACAATCTACAAGATCTTATCTAAATAAAGTTCATAAAACAGTGGACCTAAACCTAACATACTAATAAGATCCTAAAAAGCAAATAAAACACTCAACGACAACTTTTTGGATGAATAAGAACGAAGTATAGATTTGAAATTTCGAGTTACTCCGGTGGGCAAAAGTAGATCGGAATTATATAAACAGATCTGTAGCTCAAATCGAAAAACTCAAAGAACGAAAGTTGTAGATAATGATGGGATGCAACTACAGTAGAAATTTGAGCAAAAACGGACAAAGGGTTGAAGAGTAATTGAACGTTTGCCGCTTCAGATCTGAGACAGTAGATCGCGAAATTCTCTCGTGAAGACTTGAACGTCAACCGAGGAACTCACGGATCGTGGCGAGCAAAATACCACGAAACAGATCTGAGATCAAAGTTTCGACTTTGGGACGACCTCACGGCCAGGGTTGGGCTATTTATAGGTGGGGAGGTCGGTGGAAAGTTGCTCCTTAGAGTAGGGAACAAGTAGAAAGAAGCGGATTCGAATTTGGACTCTCCGATGAAGAGATATGCGAGTTTGAATGGAGATAAGTCAAAGAAAAATGGGAGAAACGGGATTTTGTACCGGATGCATCGTGCGTGGTACCTACGAGCGTGCGCACGCGTGCGCAGATGTGCTGGCTTGCTGGGCCGGCCCATACGGGAGCGAGATGGCTTGGTTAGTTTTTTTTTCTTAAAACTTTCGTAACTTTGAAAATATAGCTTGGAATCGAGTCAAAAAAATTTCTAAAATTTTAAAATTTGAAAATCTATCATATTTGACTACCAGGGAGTAATTTGAAAAAAATAAAATATCCAAATATCCTTCGGCTTATAAACGCCTTATAGGAGGATTTTGGGATGTTTAAAACATGATTTTGTTTTGGGATTTAAAAATGCAACATTCAAATGCAATTTTTGAAATGATGTCATGCTATGCATATGCTCTTAATGGAGAACATTCCAAATGTAAAATTTGGATGTTACACCGGTTTTGCTGAACACAAAGAGGTTAAACGTATGGTGTGGAAAACAATATGAAAACAGTAGCAGTAGTATGAGAGCAGTGGAAACAGTGTTTGTATTATCAGTATTAGGAAAATGGACTGGGCTCCACAGTTCACTAGTGGTGTCTCTCCGTGAAACATAAATAACATGTGTGGTGAACAAATTACAGCTGGGCAATTAACAGAAATGAAGGCTGCACCATAGTGCATATGCAATACATAAATATTACTATGTGATTCATGCGTACATTACAAAAAATACATAAACCGTATTACCAACTGCATCTATGACTAAAAATCCACCCTCCGAATATCATCCATACAAATGTTGGGTATTAGGTTGCAAGCAACAGATAATCACAGTAAGCAAAGTGTGTAATGTAAAGAATAACATCATCCTTAGACAAAGAATTGTTGTTTTCTCCCTGATGGAAACAACACATCCTCCATCCGTCACGTTTCTGTCACTCGAGCACAGATGCAAAGGAGGCATGAACCCACTACCGAGAACAAATACTCCCTCTTGGAGTTACTAGCATCTACTTGGCCAGAGCATCTTCTAATAACAGAGAGCATGCAAGATCATAAATAAAATATGCATGAAGATAAGATGATAGATTCATAATCAAAAGACATAGCATCCCTCGTTCATCGGATCCCAGCAAACACAACATGTAGCATTACATAAACATGGTCTCGATCATGTGAGGCAGCTCACGAGATCTAAACACGAGGTACAAAGTGGAGAGAACAACCATCTAGTTACTGCTATGGAACCGTAGTCCAGGGATGAACTACTCACGCATCACTTAAGAGGAGGGCATGGTGGTGTAGACCCCTCCGGTGATGAATTCCCCTCCCGGCAGGGTGCCGGGGAGAGCTCCAGAACCCTCCCGATCTCGGGATGACGATGATAGTGGCCTCGGGTGTTTTTCGAGAAGAAGTGGTATATCCTTAGGTTTTACGTCTCGGGGGAAATAAATAGGCGAAAGTGCAAAGGAGGTGGAGGCCTGGGGGCCCCATACCACCCCATGGCGCAGCCAGGGGCGCACACCGCCCTATGGCGTGGGCCCCATTTGGCCCCCCTCCGGGTCTCTTCAGGACTCCATGGAACCTTCAGGAATTCTAAGACTTTCATGTTTCGAATTTTCCAATCCGAGAATATTTCCAGAACAACTTCTCTGAAACTAAAAACAGAAGAAAACATGGAACTGGCTCTGTGGCATCTTGTCAATAGGTTAGTACGTAAAATCAATAAAAATGACATAAACTGTATAGCAAACATGTGGGAAACTATCAAAAAACTACATGGAACATCAGAAATTAAGGATACGTTTACGACGTATCAAAATCCAAAGCTTGGGGATGCCCCCGTGGTTCATCCCAGCAAATTCTAAGCAGACTCAAGCGTCTAAGCTTGGGGATGCCCCCAGTATCTTCTTCTTCATCAACAAATTATCAGGTCACTTCTAGTGAAACTATATTTTTATTTGGTCATATCATATGAAATTTATTTGGAGCGTGTTTTATTTTTCGTGTTGTTTTCTTTTATTTTACTTGCTGCTATAAATATCATTGGAACCTAGCATTATTGTGTGTGAGAGAGACACGCTTCGCTTTTTCATATGAATACTTGTTATGCTCGTATTCTTAATTTTTCTTCTAGCTGCTGCAAATCCTTTAAGCTCTTGTTTTTCATACATCTATTATTAAGAGCTATTAGTTCTTGTAGAGTTGTGTTAGTACTCTTTTGTTTCATTTCTATATCTCTTGGAGATTTTTTATTGTTTGGTTTTTCATGGAAATAGAAAATGCTACGTGTGGCAGATGGTATATCAAAAAAGCTTGCATATTCTTGTAGATCACTAAACTGTTTCACTTGATTATTTGCTGTTGTTTTGAGATATTAATATGCTTAATGGTAAACTTGATGGTTTAGTAACATAAAAACAATTAATGGTTGGTCTAAAATCTTGAAACCGTGCCACACTTAAATAACTAGTTGACGAGATAATGGTATATGACTTCCTTTGCTGATAGCAATCATAATGGATTTTTGTTACGCGCTACGGCCGGGTTAGCTCACAGTGATTTTTCGCTGCCACGAACCCTGTTGGAGTGATTTTCATTATGCCTTGGAAGATCATGATTTTAGTTGTAATCTTTGAACTTGTGAGTTCTATGTTACGGTTTTCTGGCACTTCCACCATCCATATTTGCTAGCCTCTTCGGTACTGTTTATTACTCATTCTCACATTGAGAGTTGGTGCAAACTTTGCCAGTGCATCCAAATCTCGTGGGAGATTTTTTTTTATTCTACACATAAGCCAAAAATTATCTTCCTCAAAACAGCCACCATACCTACCTACCATGACATTTCAAAAGACATTCCGAGATATATTGCCATACAACATCCATCCTCATTATGTTACTTGATGTCATGCTTAATTGTTATTTTGCATACTTCTAGATTGGCAGAGCATTTAGCTTTATATACATCAAAGATATTTCCGTTTGAGCTATGAGTACTAAAAGTGTGATGATTCATTGTAAAATAGAGTGGTGCCCCTCCTAGTGAGGTTATATATAAAAAAAGCCCAAAAAAGAAGAAAAAAAGGCAAAGAGAGGTAATAAAAAGAGAGGGGGCAGCATTACTATCATTTATTCCACACTTGTGCTTTATTTAGCACCAATATTTCAGTTTGGAGAGTGTTTTTATATTATGACTTGCATAACTATGTGGGGAACTTAACGCTATAGAACTTGGCTTGTATATTCCAATGACGAGCCTCCTCAAAAGTGCTCTAGATCTTCGCTAGCAAGCAAGTTGGATGCACCCCCACTAGTTCCATTGGAGAGCTTTCATACACTTATAGTTCTATGTGCATCCGTTGTGTGGCAACCACTACTCCTTGCATAACTTCGATTATAAGACTTCCTCTTGTCTAACGATCACTTTTAGTTGTGTGATACTTTCTTCCATTGACCTTCCAAACCCACCATAATGTTCTTGTCGCACCATGGCTTCTAAGGGATACTCATCGTACGAACTGGATAGTAGGTGCTTGGATTATGGGGCATAACTGCTCCCACGTCCCAGCTTCCTGGTAGGCCTGCGCTTATGCGCGACAACACAAGCCCTACTATTCCACCGTCGATGTAAACTATCCATTAGGAGTCACAGGCACTACTGTCGACGTACTTCATAACAAACACGCACTGTACGTCAACAGCTTTGAACGAATGATTATCACAACTTATCTCTACAACACAAAAGATAGAAATAAGGTTGCAACTGGCCTTCACTAAGGCAGAGATAGCGAATACAATCATCCAGAGGACACATGTCCCAACATAACATTCATTACAACAGCGGAAGCAATCAGAGGTGTCTGGGTACAGACAAATCCAACAGGCTTAAGAAGCCGGAGAAAATAAAGAAGACGAAGCCCATCCACGTAGGTCCTGGATCCAGCCCTGGTCCAGCTAACTACTCGTCTGCAGTCTCGTCAAACTCCACGAAGTAGCCATCCTGGTGGTCATCGTAGCCGTAGTCGTAGTCTGCGTAAACCACAGCCCCAACGGGGTCAGTACATCCAAGTACTGGCAAGCAAGACTCACAGTTCACCAAAGTATAGCCCGTCAACACAAGCACAGATGACTTGGTTCAACGGAAAGAAGGGGATGTATATAATGCTGCAACTGGCTGCGCTAACCAACTACAGAGATTCTATCATATCCAACTATTAGAAAGGGGATAAGATCGAGGTTTGTAACTAACTGAAAGGTAACTGCAAACAAACCCATCCTGGATCTCGCCCCTTATCCGAAGAAGCGATCCGAGGATAACTCACACAGTTGTGATAAGGTGAAATCAAGTTATTGTGTGAATAACCTATTACTAGTCAAGTTATTAATCATTGGGTGAAACATGTTTGATCATTATGTTTAAGTTGTCCTGAGTACTTGTTAGCCAGTACTTTCACCAAGTAATCCATAACCGCGGAAAACACGGCTTCTCGAGAAGATTATCCCTGCAGGGTTGCACCAATTTGGCCGTACACGTATGAATAACCCGCCAGATGGGATGCCTCCCACCAAGCGGGGCACTCAACACAATTCAACTCTTCTCCGCATCAAGCCCAAAGCACCTTGGGCGCACGGCTAATCAAGCCCCGAAGAAAAGGGACCCTCATAGCACTCTAAGACCGTGTCCCCCTATATGCCGACTACAAAAGTTCCACCCTGCGCTGGGCTCGCAAAAACATGCATGCGGCAAATAGAAAGCACGAACTAAATGAGATGATTTGGACGAGATGCGAATCGAATCAAATTGAGGGGGGCGCCCATACTCGCTTCCCACATGCGGGTAGTGCGCTCATCATGGATCAGTAGACAAGACCCTTTTCCTATTAGGGTCGACACTAGCAGGCCTCAAAACCTCTCATGGGCCTCCTGCCGGTGCCTTATCGTCAAATTATTATTAACAGTAATAACATTAGCATGATTGATTGATTGATTAAACATCGAGCCCCCAGAACATAATAAAGATATAATAACTGAAAGTAACGGGCAACAGACTCGAGCAAAACAACCTAAGCATGCTAGTAAGACACTGGCTCAATCAAGGGGTTGTAGGAGGGGTGATGAGGCAATATTATGGGTTAAAGGATTCATGTGATAGGTTCGTAACAGAAACATCTACCACTAAGGCTAGCAAGTATAGACAACGGAAAGTATCGGTAACCAGGGTTGAAAGGAACACAATGGTTCATGTGAGTGATAACTTGCCTGCAAACTGATCAGCCGGGTACTGAGCTAGATCCTCAGAAGGGGTGCTGTAAAGGTCGTCTGCCTCAACGTCGTCGTCTATTCGAGAAGAAGCAAACAAACAAACAAAACAGGAATGTAAACAATCATGTTCATGGCATTGTGCACAGTCAATATGATGCATGACAATTTAATGGTGCATCAAAATGAATTGACTAACAAGATAGCACAATTAAATGGACCCATATTCAAGGGTTGCATATGGAAAGATCCATTGAAAATAAGTGGAACAAATGGTTTACAACTAGTTATTAGGTGAGAGTTGTTATCATGATGCATGCATGAAGATGATGACAAGATAACAACAAAATAACAAGGATAGATGCAAAGGAAAAAGAATAAAACAAGTTTGGAAATTATTTGTTAATTTTGGAAAGTTTTGGTTACTTAGACATGTCACACCACAATTATTGTTTTCACCAATTTAAAGTGTGCAAAACAATTAGCAAAATTTATATTTGAAAAGAACATCAAATTTTAGTTGGATTACATGTTTCACATTTTGAAATTTGAATTAGGATTATTTAATTATGAATTAAACAATATTGAACAAGTTTTAATTGAATTTAAAACAAGCTTAAATATTAATTGAATTTTATTTGTTCAACCCATAAATTCAAATTCACATCTGAAAAGTTCACACTTTGGTGGTTTGAAAACATAATTTGCATGTTCAAAAATATTTTATATTAAGCAAGTCATGATTTTATCAATTTTAATTGAATTAAACAAGTATTAAATTATTTAGGCAATTTAAGTTATTCAAACAATAAAACAAATTTTATATTTGAATAGCACATTCAAAATGGTGTGAAAAACATATTTTATTTGAATTATTTGAAAACAGTATGAATTAGTTATGAATTATTTCAATTTGCATTTGAATTATTCAAATTTGAAATTTAAAAGTATTTTAAAAACTCAAAACAGAACACAAATAAGTTATTTGGAAAGATTATGAAATTTGGAGCAATAAACATATAAAGTTTGTATTTATTGGATTCATATATTAAAAGTTATTGAATTTTCAAATTAGGTGTTTATTCTGCCCATTTAAAAAGAAATAGAAATTAACAGATTCGATTAAATACGTTTGTTACCGTGCAGGAAGTGTACCCACACGCTGCCAGGAGGGGCCCGTGGCCAGCGTGGCGGGAGCGCGCCCGCGTGGCAGTGGGAGTCACTGTCGCGTGGGGCCAGGCGCGCTACGAAATTGCGAAAAAGGATGCGGCCGCGGGGGATCGATCCCGCGAGCTCGCGATGCAATCGAACGGACTGAACCACTGCGGTGTTGCGCGCTCGTTGTCAGTAAACACCACGCAGAGAGGATATGGTTACGGTTCGCGCAAAGACTGAATTTTTATCTGACGAAACTGACGAGTGCTCGTTGCTCGACTGACAGAGAATTCCGAAAACTCGCCGGCGATCAACGGCACGGTGGCGCTCGAACTTGGACGTATGGATGCGTGCAGATCATGCGCAAGCAGAGGGAGGAAGGAGGCGAAGGTGGATGCTCACCACCGTTGCAGGAAGAGGCAGAGGATCGGTGATGACGCGCGCTGACGGTGACGGTGACGAAGGAAGTCGAGGACGGCGGCGTGGTCTTCGGGCTCCTCCGCGGCTGCTCCGGTGTCGAACGCGTAGAGGACGACGAGGCGATCTCGTTTCAGCAAACGATTGGTGTGGGGAAGCTCTGCAACGTCGACGAGACCTTCGGGTTCAGAAACGGAGGCGCGGTGGCCGGAGAGGAAGAAGAACGCGGCGGCGAATTGGGGGCTTACCCGGGACGATCTGGTGTCCAGCAGAGAGAGGAGAGGGTGGCGAGGTGATTCCCGTGCAGAGGTGGCTAGGTGGGGGCGGAACGCGGCGGCGCCATCGAGTTCTTCAGAGGCTCGCCGGCGGGACAGGTTACAGAGAGGGGTAGCTCGACGGGGAGGAGGCGATTGGCGGCGCTGGCGATGGAAGGAGAAACCCTAGACGCTAGGGTTAGGCTCCAGGGCTAGGGCGAGCACTTATAGGCGCCACGGCGCTCTCCTGGCCGCCGGAGTCGCGCGCGGTGCCGCGGTGGCACCGGCCGATTGCGCGCCGTACGGGGTGACGAAGGCGAAAAAGAAGCTGGCGCGAATCTTGACGCAACGAAGCGGTACGGTGCGTTAAGTGCTGGGCTGGGCCGCGCGCGGGGGTAGGCTTAGCGGGCTGGGCTGCTTAGCTGCCGCGCGCTGCGTAGGTTTTCTCCTTTTTTCTTTTTCTGTTTTATTTTTTTTGTAGTTTTGCTTTTGGAATAAAAAGCTAGGTTTTAAGTTAATAAAAATTACAGAAAAATTAGTTTAGGCTTGTTAGGTAATTAGAAAACATATTCCAAAAGTGGATTTCAAAATTTTGAGATTTAAAATTAGGTTTGCATTTGAAATTAAATTGAAAGCATTTCTAATATTAAACACAATATTAAACAACAATTTTTAATAGGGTTCACCCTAAGGAATATGTGTTTAAAGATTGCAATGGTTGAGTGATTTTCATGTATTCAAATAGTTACTGATTTTGAAATTCATTTGGTTTGAATTGAAGTGAAGTAGAATTAAGTAATTGGATTAATGGTTTGATTAAACCAACAATTTGATAAGTGAAAAACAAGGAATAAAAGGGTTGTTTTTATTTGTTATTTTGGTTCCAAAAGTTGTAACAGAGCAAGTATGAAACCATGTTTGAAAAAAAGGTTTGAATTTGATTTGTGAAAACAGTGGAAAACAATTGCAATAAATAAGAAACAAATGCAATGAGATGATGACATGATGCATTGCTTGAAATAAAACAAGGAACAAGGCATTCTAGGGGTATTTTCATACTTGGGATGTTACAAAACGCCCCCCCTTGAAGGAATCGCGCCCCGAGATTCCCTACTGAGAAATGAACAGGTCCGGATACTTCTTGCGAAGATCCTCTTCGGTCTCCCACGTTGCCTCTTTATCGGAATGATGCGACCATTGCACTTTCAAGAACTTGGTGCTCTTGTTGCGAGTCTTACGCTCGGTCTCATCGAGAATACGAATAGGGTGCTCCTCATAAGATAGATCATCTTGCAGTTCAATGGAATCATGATCAACTGCACGATCTGGATCTTTGAAACACTTCTTGAGTTGTGACACGTGGAACACATCGTGCACTTTGGATAGTTTTTCTGGAAGTTCAAGACGATAAGCATTTTCTGCACGTCTTGAGAGGATGTTGAAAGGACCAATGTATCTTGGTGCAAGCTTTCCTTTCACACCAAAACGATGAGTGCCTCTGAGGGGAGTTACACGGAGATATGCCTTATCACCAGGTGCATAGATCATATCCCTGTGCTTGCTATCATAATAGCTCTTCTGACGAGACTGAGCAATCCTGAGATTGTCACGAATGATACGAACTTTCTCCTCGGCTTCCTTAACAATGTCAGGGCCTAAAAGTGAACGTTCACCAGCTCCAGACCAATTGATTGGACTCCTGCATCTGCGACCATACAGTGCCTCAAATGGTGCCATGCCTAGGCTTGCCTGGTAGCTGTTGTTGTAGGAAAATTCAGCATATGGAAGGCAATCCTCCCATTTCATGCCAAAGGAGAGACCACATGCTCTGAGCATATCCTCGAGAATCTGATTGACTCTTTCGACTTGCCCCTGAGACTGAGGGTGATAAGCTGTGCTGAACAGAAGTTTGGTGCCCAAAGCTTCTTGAAAACTCTTCCAGAAATGAGAAGTGAAGATACTTCCACGGTCTGAGCTTATTTCCAATGGAACACCATGAAGGGGAACAACCTTTGCTGTGTAGAGCTCTGCTAACTGGCTAGCTGAGATAGTTTCCTTTACAGCATAGAAGTGAGCAACCTTAGTGAGACGATCAATAACAACGAAGATTGCATCGTTGCCCTTTTTGGACTTTGGAAACCCAGTAACGAAGTCCATTTCAATCATGTCCCACTTCCACTCAGGAATTTTCAGAGGTTGAAGTAGACCTGCTGTCTTCTGATGGACTGCCTTAACACATTGACAAACGTCGCATTCAGAAACGTATTGAGCAATTTCACGTTTCATGCCAGGCCACCAATACAGAGTCTTGAGATCCTGGTACATCTTTGTACTTCCAGGGTGAATGGATAGAGGAGTTTCATGAGCCTCCTTGAGAATGATATCCTTGAGACTTTGAATCTGAGGAACTGCAATGCGTCCTTCGAAGAACACAGTTCCCTTGTCATCAATTGAGAAGGAATTGAATTTATCATTGCCCTCCTTGATGTGATCCACAATCTTCTTGATTTCATTATCACGAAGTTGTTCAGAACGAATCTTGTCCTCGAGAGTTGGGCTGGCTGTCAAGCTAGCAAGGTATCCTTCAGGAACAAGACCAAGGTTCAGCTTCTGGAATTCTTCATGAAGTGGAGGTTGACTTTCTATGATCATGAGATTATTGCAATAGGATTTGCGACTGAGAGCATCGGCCATAACATTAGCCTTGCCTGGAGTGTAAGAAATGGTGAGATCAAAGTCTTTAATCTTCTCAATCCATCTCCTTTGCCTGAGGTTCAGATCTGGCTGAGTGAAGATGTATTTCAGACTCTTGTGATCGGAAAAGATTTCAGTTTTGTTACCCAACAAGTATTGTCTCCATTTCTTGAGGGCAAACACAACTGCTGCAAGTTCAAGATCATGAGTGGGATAGTTTTGCTCATGTGGGTTCAACTGACGTGAAGCATAAGCCACAACTTGACGTTCTTGCATAAGAACTGCTCCTAGGCCTTGGAGAGATGCATCACAGAATATCTGGAAAGGTTTGGTAGTGTCGGGGCCAACTAGAACAGGTGTGGAAGTGAGTTTAGTCTTCAGGAGGTTGAAACTCCATCACATTGTGGAGTCCAAACGAACTTTTTGTCCTTCTTTGTGAGATCAGTGAGAGGTTTGGCAATCTTGGAAAAGTTTTGGACGAAACGACGGCAATAGCTAGCCAAGCCAAGAAAACTTCTGACTTGCTTCACCGTCTTAGGGGGTTTCCAATCAACAATTGCCTTAACCTTTTCAGGATCAATGGCAATGCCTTTGGCAGAGATGATATGACCAAGATATGCAACTTCTGGAATCCAGAACTCACATTTGGAAAACTTGGCATACAGACGATGCTCGCGAAGTTTCATGAGAGTGAGACGAAGGTGTTCTCCATGCTCTTCCTCGGATTTTGAGTAGACTAGAATGTCATCGAGATATACCACAACGAACTTGTCGAGGTATTCATGGAAGACAGAATTCATGAGTCTTGAGAACGTTGCCGGTGCATTGGTGAGACCAAAGGACATGACGGTGTATTCATATAGACCGTACCGAGTGGTGAAAGCTGTCTTAGGAATATCTTCCTTTCTGATCTTTATCTGATGGTACCCCATCCTCAAGTCCAACTTTGAGAATATTGAGGCTCCAGCAAGTTGATCAAAAAGATCATCGATACGAGGAAGTGGGTACTTGTTCTTGATGGTTTTCTCGTTGAGAGGACGATAGTCAACCACGCGTCTTTTTGTTTGATCCTTCTTGGCAACAAACAGGGTTGGGCAACCCCAAGCGGAGGAAATAGGCTGAATGTAACCTTTCTCCATGTACATATCGATTTGCTCCTTCAACAATTTCAGTTCAGGAGGAGCTATCTTGTATGGATGCTTAGAGATTGGAGCAGTACCTGGCTCAAGCTCGATCACGAACTCAACTGCTCTGTCTGGGGGCATCCCTGGCAACTCTTCTGGAAAGACGTCAGGGAAATCACAAACCACCGGAACATTTTCAATTGCAGGAAGGGGTTTGGTATCGAGGTTGAAAAGCTGAACAGAACTTGATCCCTATGGAGAATAGACTATCTGGCCTGAAGTGTGGGAGAGAGTTATTGACTTTTGAGCACAGTCAATTTTAGCTTTGTGGGTCTTCAACCAATCCATACCCAGAATGACATCAATGTCAGAATTTCCCAGCAACATGAGTGAAGCAAGGAATATGCGACCTCCAATTAGGATCTGATTGTCCATGCTTATCTTGGAAGTAATCATTTTAGTTCCCGGAGAGTGCACATAGATTTGATTGCTTAGCGGAACCAGAGCTAAATTGTACGTTGTAGCAAAGATCTTTGACACAAACGAATGCGATGCTCCAGTATCAAACAACACTTTAGCTGGAATAGAGTTTACGGGTAATATACCGAGAACGACGTCAGCAGCCTCCTCAGCTTTGTCGGCCTTGATATGGTTCACCCTCGCGTTCCTCCCGACAGGCCTGTTGTTGGAGTTGAAGGCTTTAGCCGGGGGAGCACGAACCATAGCCTGGTTGGTGTTGGGGCGAGGAGGTAGGGGTAGCTGCTTCTGAGTGCACTTATCTGCGTAGTGCCCAGTCTCCTTGCACTTGAATCAAGTGACGACACGAGAAGGACCCGGCCTTGGCTGCCCCATCGGGAACCTCTGACCCTGCATCTGAGATGGGTTGGGTGGGCGGGGACCAAAGCCTGGAGAAGCTTGGGCATTTGGAGCCCGAGTGACAGCACCATTTGGCACCCAGATGCGGCGCTTCTGCGGAGGGGTGGTCATGTTGGAGGAGGAACCACCCTCGCGCGAGTGCTTGCGGGACTCTTCGAACGCCTTGCGCCCATTCTCCTCATTGAGCGCGGTGTTCACAAGCTCCACGAAGTCCTTGCACTTGATGTTTGTGAGAGCGTACTTCAGTTCCGGGTTAAAACCTTGGCGGAACCTTGCCATCTTCTTGGCTTCAGTGGACACTTCGTCACCAGCGTACCGAGCGAGACGATTGAACTCGTTCTGGTAGCCGAGAACGTCCAGCTTGCCCTGTCTGAGAGAGCAGAATTCCTCACGCATCCTTTCCATGAGACCATCCGGGATGTGGTGCTTCAGGAAGGCATCCTTGAAACATCCCCAGGTGATAGGAAAGCCAGCTCTCATGGTCTGGTAGTTCTCCCACCAAGTAGCTGCCTGACCCTTCAGTAGGTAGGTGGCATACTTGACCTTATCCTCTTCCGCAACATGAGCAATCTCCAGAGCTCTTGCTATGTCACGGATCCAGTCATCAGCATCCAGGGGCTCACGTGTTGCCACGAAAGCTTTTGGGCCCAAGCTGAGGAAGTCCTTGATGGTGACCCTTGGAGCATTCTGGTTGTGGTGCTGGTTAGCCTGGATCTGGGCCATCTGTGTCACCACTTGGGTCATCTGAGCCAACAGTTCCCCCATTGGTGGTGGCGGAGGCGGGTTGTTCCTGGTTGGAGGCATCCTGAACAGAAATTCATTTTAGCACAACAACAGAAAAGGATAGACTTGGTAACCGAAAGATAGATTATTCCGACGCATGAATAGATAACCAACAGGTACATCATCACATGTTCAAATACATCAGAATATCCAACAGACCAATACATGGTTCGAAAGACAAGGATAACTAAACATAGATAGGAATGGATACAACGGTACTCCCATGCTCATCACGCAGGACAGCGGTGAGTAGTACGACGAGAGATACGGTGAGGAGGAACCCCACGGAAGTAGGTATGACGACGATCCCTGTAGATAGGAACTGCTCTGAGAGCAACTCTCGGTGTGGTGAAGTAGAAAGCGTCGTGTCCCTGTGCTCCATAGCGGGGAATCCCTGTGTAACCAGCTCCGAGGTCGAGAAGTGGGCCTCTGATCGGCTCGTAACCTCCAGCATCTGGCAGAGGAAAACCCAGTGTCTGCTGGAAACGCGCAAAGCGCTCGTCTCCAACGAAGTCTGTGGTGTACGTCGCCAGACGCGTCAACGCGAGGTAGAGCTGCTCCCTGACTGAGGCCAGCTCCTGAGCAAGTGTGGAAGCAACGGCATCACTGTGCCACACGAACTGGGCAGTGGTGTGCAGCCTGGAGCTATCATCCTCGTAGGTATCCAGGTTGCGGTGGAGAGTGAAGTGAACTCCCGCTGCCGTGATGTAACCACGGGGGATGTGACGATAGATGGAATCATCAAACCCCCAGTAGTCAGCACGGAGAACGGTGAGACTCACGTACGCTGCCTGCTGCACGGCCATATCCACTGTGGAACCTACTGCCTCGTAGCGGTGTGCAATGCTCCTGCCATCATCCGACAGAATGTAGACGATAGCCCGGTAGAAAGTCTGGTCGAACTCGCGCTGGTGCTCGTAGACCTGGTACTCTGGTGCCCAACGGAACCCCAGATAGGTAACCATGTCTCTCAGCATCTCCGGATAACCGGCGGTGCTCTCACAGCGAGTCATGCGAACCACCTGCGGGTAAAACCTGAGATCCATCTGCAGATGATCGGGGAAGGTTTTGATTAGACTCCGGTAGATGATAAAGGATGTGGAAAACAACAACAAGGTTCAACGGACGAAAAGGATGTTGAAAAGAACATGATATCGAAGCAACATCGGGAAAACGAGACCAAAAGTCCTGAGGTACTACAGAGAACCCAAAACACGTGAAATCCTAACTTGAAAGTTTAGGTGAGAACAGAAAACAACGTTGCACTTCCTTACCAGAAAAGGGTGGGTGGGTGGGGAAAGAAGAAAAATGGCAGAATTCCTACTCTCACGTTTCATTTTTCCTATATAGCTACAAAATAGTTTCTAGACTCAACTGCGACCAGTAAAAAGGGATCCTACAGGCACACAGGCTCTGATACCATTTGTCGCACCCTGGCTTCTAAGGGATACTCATCGTACGAACTGGATAGTAGGTGCTTGGATTATGGGGCATAACTGCTCCCACGTCCCAGCTTCCTGGTAGGCCTGCGCTTATGCGCGACAACACAAGCCCTACTATTCCACCGTCGATGTAAACTATCCATTAGGAGTCACAGGCACTACTGTCGACGTACTTCATAACAAACACGCACTGTACGTCAACAACTTTGAACGAATGATTATCACAACTTATCTCTACAACACAAAAGATAGAAATAAGGTTGCAACTGGCCTTCACTAAGGCAGAGATAGCGAATACAATCATCCAGAGGACACATGTCCCAACATAACATTCATTACAACAGCGGAAGCAATCAGAGGTGTCTGGGTACAGACAAATCCAACAGGCTTAAGAAGCCGGAGAAAATAAAGAAGACGAAGCCCATCCACGTAGGTCCTGGATCCAGCCCTGGTCCAGCTAACTACTCGTCCGCAGTCTCGTCAAACTCCACGAAGTAGCCATCCTGGTGGTCATCGTAGCCGTAGTCGTAGTCTGCGTAAACCACAGCCCCAACGGGGTCAGTACATCCAAGTACTGGCAAGCAAGACTCACAGTTCACCAAAGTATAGCCCGTCAACACAAGCACAGATGACTTGGTTCAACGGAAAGAAGGGGATGTATATAATGCTGCAACTGGCTGCGCTAACCAACTACAGAGATTCTATCATATCCAACTATTAGAAAGGGGATAAGATCGAGGTTTGTAACTAACTGAAAGGTAACTGCAAACAAACCCATCCTGGATCTCGCCCCTTATCCGAAGAAGCGATCCGAGGATAACTCACACAGTTGTGATAAGGTGAAATCAAGTTATTGTGTGAATAACCTATTACTAGTCAAGTTATTAATCATTGGGTGAAACATGTTTGATCATTATGTTTAAGTTGTCCTGAGTACTTGTTAGCCAGTACTTTCACCAAGTAATCCATAACCGCGGAAAACACGGCTTCTCGAGAAGATTATCCCTGCAGGGTTGCACCAATTTGGCCGTACACGTATGAATAACCCGCTAGATGGGATGCCTCCCACCAAGCGGGGCACTCAACACAATTCAACTCTTCTCCGCATCAAGCCCAAAGCACCTTGGGCGCACGGCTAATCAAGCCCCGAAGAAAAGGGACCCTCATAGCACTCTAAGACCGTGTCCCCCTATATGCCGACTACAAAAGTTCCACCCTGCGCTGGGCTCGCAAAAACATGCATGCGGCAAATAGAAAGCACGAACTAAATGAGATGATTTGGACAAGATGCGAATCGAATCAAATTGAGGGGGGCGCCCATACTCGCTTCCCACATGCGGGTAGTGCGCTCATCATGGATCAATAGACAAGACCCTTTTCCTATTAGGGTCGACACTAGCAGGCCTCAAAACCTCTCATGGGCCTCCTGCCGGTGCCTTATCGTCAAATTATTATTAACAGTAATAACATTAGCATGATTGATTGATTGATTAAACATCGAGCCCCCAGAACATAATAAAGATATAATAACTGAAAGTAACGGGTAACAGACTCGAGCAAAACAACCTAAGCATGCTAGTAAGACACTGGCTCAATCAAGGGGTTGTAGGAGGGGTGATGAGGCAATATTATGGGTTAAAGGATTCATGTGATAGGTTCGTAACAGAAACATCTACCACTAAGGCTAGCAAGTATAGACAACGGAAAGTATCGGTAACCAGGGTTGAAAGGAACACAATGGTTCATGTGAGTGATAACTTGCCTGCAAACTGATCAGCCGGGTACTGAGCTAGATCCTCAGAAGGGGTGCTGTAAAGGTCGTCTGCCTCAACGTCGTCGTCTATTCGAGAAGAAGCAAACAAACAAACAAAACAGGAATGTAAACAATCATGTTCATGGCATTGTGCGCAGTCAATATGATGCATGACAATTTAATGGTGCATCAAAATGAATTGACTAACAAGATAGCACAATTAAATGGACCCATATGCAAGGGTTGCATATGGAAAGATCCATTGAAAATAAGTGGAACAAATGGTTTACAACTAGTTATTAGGTGAGAATTGTTATCATGATGCATGCATGAAGATGATGACAAGATAACAACAAAATAACAAGGATAGATGCAAAGGAAAAAGAATAAAACAAGTTTGGAAATTATTTGTTAATTTTGGAAAGTTTTGGTTACTTAGACATGTCACACCACAATTATTGTTTTCACCAATTTAAAGTGTGCAAAACAATTAGCAAAATTTATATTTGAAAAGAACATCAAATTTTAGTTGGATTACATGTTTCACATTTTGAAATTTGAATTAGGATTATTTAATTATGAATTAAAAAATATTGAACAAGTTTTAATTGAATTTAAAACAAGCTTAAATATTAATTGAATTTTATTTGTTCAACCCATAAATTCAAATTCACATCTGAAAAGTTCACACTTTGGTGGTTTGAAAACATAATTTGCATGTTCAAAAATATTTTATATTAAGCAAGTCATGATTTTATCAATTTTAATTGAATTAAACAAGTATTAAATTATTTAGGCAATTTAAGTTATTCAAACAATAAAAAAAAATTTATATTTGAATAGCATATTCAAAATGGTGTGAAAAACATATTTTATTTGAATTATTTGAAAACAGTATGAATTAGTTATGAATTATTTCAATTTGCATTTGAATTATTCAAATTTGAAATTTAAAAGTATTTTAAAAACTCAAAACAGAACACAAATAAGTTATTTGGAAAGATTATGAAATTTGGAGCAATAAACATATAAAGTTTGTATTTATTGGATTCATATATTAAAAGTTATTGAATTTTCAAATTAGGTGTTTATTCTGCCCATTTAAAAAGAAATAGAAATTAACAGATTCGATTAAATACGTTTGTTACCGTGCAGGAAGTGTACCCACACGCTGCCAGGAGGGGCCCGTGGCCAGCGTGGCGGGAGCGCGCCCGCGTGGCAGTGGGAGTCACTGTCGCGTGGGGCCAGGCGCGCTACGAAATTGCGAAAAAGGATGCGGCCGCGGGGGATCAATCCCGCGAGCTCGCGATGCAATCGAACGGACTGAACCACTGCGGTGTTGCGCGCTCGTTGTCAGTAAACACCACGTAGAGAGGATATGGTTACGGTTCGCGCAAAGACTGAATTTTTATCTGACGAAACTGACGAGTGCTCGTTGCTCGACTGACAGAGAATTCCGAAAACTCGCCGGCGATCAACGGCACGGTGGTGCTCGAACTTGGACGTATGGATGCGTGCAGATCATGCGCAAGCAGAGGGAGGAAGGAGGCGAAGGTGGATGCTCACCACCGTTGCAGGAAGAGGCAGAGGATCGGTGATGACGCGCGCTGACGGTGACGGTGACGAAGGCAGTCGAGGACGGCGGCGTGGTCTTCGGGCTCCTCCGCGGCTGCTCCGGTGTCGAACGCGTAGAGGACGACGAGGCGATCTCGTTTCAGCAAACGATTGGTGTGGGGAAGCTCTGCAACGTCGACGAGACCTTCGGGTTCAGAAACGGAGGCGCGGTGGCCGGAGAGGAAGAAGAACGCGGCGGCGAATTGGGGGCTTACCCGGGACGATCTGGTGTCCAGCAGAGAGAGGAGAGGGTGGCGAGGTGATTCCCGTGCAGAGGTGGCTAGGTGGGGGCGGAACGCGGCGGCGCCATCGAGTTCTTCAGAGGCTCGCCGCCGGGACAGGTTACAGAGAGGGGTAGCTCGACGGGGAGGAGGCGATTGGCGGCGCTGGCGATGGAAGGAGAAACCCTAGACGCTAGGGTTAGGCTCCAGGGCTAGGGAGAGCACTTATAGGCGCCACGGCGCTCTCCTGGCCGCCGGAGTCGTGCGCGGTGCCGCGGTGGCACCGGCCGATTGCGCGCCGTACGGGGTGACGAAGGCGAAAAAGAAGTTGGCGCGAATCTTGACGCAACGAAGCGGTACGGTGCGTTAAGTGCTGGGCTGGGCCGCGCGCGGGGGTAGGCTTAGCGGGCTGGGCTGCTTAGCTGCCGCGCGCTGCGTAGGTTTTCTCCTTTTTTCTTTTTCTGTTTTATTTTTTTTGTAGTTTTGCTTTTGGAATAAAAAGCTAGGTTTTAAGTTAATAAAAATTACAGAAAAATTAGTTTAGGCTTGTTAGGTAATTAGAAAACATATTCCAAAAGTGGATTTCAAAATTTTGAGATTTAAAATTAGGTTTGCATTTGAAATTAAATTGAAAGCATTTCTAATATTAAACACAATATTAAACAACAATTTTTAATAGGGTTCACCCTAAGGAATATGTGTTTAAAGATTGCAATGGTTGAGTGATTTTCATGTATTCAAATAGTTACTGATTTTGAAATTCATTTGGTTTGAATTGAAGTGAAGTAGAATTAAGTAATTGGATTAATGGTTTGATTAAACCAACAATTTGATAAGTGAAAAACAAGGAATAAAAGGGTTGTTTTTATTTGTTATTTTGGTTCCAAAAGTTGTAACAGAGCAAGTATGAAACCATGTTTGAAAAAAAGGTTTGAATTTGATTTGTGAAAACAGTGGAAAACAATTGCAATAAATAAGAAACAAATGCAATGAGATGATGACATGATGCATTGCTTGAAATAAAACAAGGAACAAGGCATTCTAGGGGTATTTTCATACTTGGGATGTTACAGTTCTTTTAGCCATAACATCCTGGTGCCGGGAATCAATAGAGAATGCTTGCTTGTTTTGAGTGCACAAATATCTTAATGATTTTCCTACGTGCATATTGTTATCGCTTGACTTGATCCTAGTATGAGTTGCTGTGAGAGTTTGATGCCTTGGATGATTATATTGTTGTTCTTGAATTTTAAATCATCTCTAATAAACCATTGCACGGTTGATTTTCTTTTAGTATTGATTCATTGAAAAGTTTTACTTTGTTATTCTTAACGGTTTATACATTATTCTATTTGATATTAACTATAAACCACATCCTTTATACATTTGATCCTAGTTTACATGCTTTACATTACTATGATGATTAAGAGTATGTTGGTAGCATGTCACCTCAAAAATTATTTTGTTATTACTTACCTACTCGAGGACGAGCAGGAGTTAAGCTTGGGGATGCTTGATACGTCTCAAACGTATCTATAATTTTCGATGTTCCATGCTTGTTTTCTATCCAATAACTTTATGTTTTCACATGTTTTCCTTCGTTTTCTGGGCGTTTTTATGGACTAACCTATTGACCAGATGCCACAGAGCGAGATCCTATTTTCTGCTATTTTAGTTTCAGAAAAGTTGTTCCGGAAATATTCTCGGAATTGGACGAAACAAAACCCAAAAGTCTTAGAATTCACGACACGTCCATGAAGTCCAAAGGAGATCCAGACGGGGCCCTGAAGCCCCCACACCATGCTTGGGCGCGGGTGGCCCCCTGGTCACGCCTAGGGGTGGTGTGGGCCCCTAGGGCGCCCACCGCCATCGCCCTTTCGCGAATTTATACCCCCCGATGCACAAACCCTAAAAAATCGACCCCCTTCCACGAAAAGTTATGTAGCTCCCCGTCGCCACCGACAAGTTTAGGGGGACAGAATTCTCTGTTCCGGCACCCTGCTGGGACGGGGAAGTGCCCTGGAGCCATCTCCATCAACTCCACCGCCGTCTCCATCGTCTTTGTTGTCTCCTATGATGAGGAGGGAGTAGTTCTCCCCGGGGCCGAGGGCTTTACATGTAGCTATGTGTTTCATCTCTCTCCCATGGTGTGATCTTTATGTGATAATGAGCTTTGTAATCCAGTTGAATAAGTTGATGTACTGTTCATATGTTATGCTACTCAAGTGGTTTTGTTATGAGATCTCCGTAGACACTTTGATCACGGTGTAAAGGTGATAGTGTGTGCACGGTGTGGTTTAGCATGATATTTATATCTTGTGTTGGACGACCCTATGAAATTGTGGCGTTTGTTTAGTACTAATTTGTGGTGCTCATAGTGACAGCAGGGGTACCCTAGAGAGGGAATACAGACTTGAGGCGTGCTGTTACGGTCCTACGCATGGATTGGTGTTTGTTATCCAACCATAGGGTGGCTCGGAGTAGCATAGTGAAGAGAGAGATTTATGCATTCAGTTATGATTATTATTGTTCAGAGTGTTCACTAGTGAAAGTATGATCCCTATGCCTTGTTTCTAAGCATAGAAACACCATTTACAACTGTTCTGCTACATGTTTGCTTGCTGACATTTTTATTTCAGATTACTATTATCACTTATAATCATCCATATTACTTGTATTTCACTCTATCTTTGCCGAACGTGTGCACCTATACAACTGAAAATTGTATTAGGTGTGTTGGGGACACAAGAGACTTATTGTATCGTAATTGCAAGGTAGCTTGAGAGGGATGCCTTTGACGTATTCCTCCCTGAGTTCAATAAACCTTGGGTAATCCACTTAAGGGAAACTTGCCGCTGTTCTACAAACCTCTGCACTTGGAGGCCCAACACTGTCTACAAGAATAGAAGCGTAGACATCACTCTACTCATGCATCCAACTCTAAAAAACCAAATTTATTCCAATGTGTCCACCATACCTACCTATATGTGGTATTGGACCGCCACTCCAAGTAAATTTCTTATGTGCTACCTTTAAAACTTTCAAAATTAGTAATCCTGTTTTGTGTTGCTATTTTAGCTCATGAGAAAGTATAAAGTGCTTTATTATTTCTTCATCTTTGATGGATTCACAGTTGACTAGCATGAATAAGTTGCTAGTCCTTAATATTGGAAAAGGAGCACGTATTTGGGTGTTCAGCCCACAAAACATAAGCTACATCAATCATATATAATCTTCTCACACTATGGACTTGAGAAATCATGAACTTAACTTATGCAAACAAAGGAGAAATGATAATATTATGATTGTCCTATGGGATCCGCTCTTGAAGCCATTAAACATGAAAATATGAGAAGTAATTTGATAGCATTCGTTGACTTAGACATACACCTCTCTCAAAAAACTATATTTTCAATATCTTTGTTTTATTAATAAAAATCTCTAGCACATTAGTAATCCTTGCTTCACTCTGCGAAGCGCCTTCCTTTTACTTATATGCCAAGTCCTCATATTATTACTTTATGCACCAGTTAAGAGAGCATAGTTGTCATTCCGAGTATAATGTGCGTAGTCCCAAAATGTATTATTGATAGATTCATGATTGTGGTGTTGCTTGCTCTCAAATTATTTGTATCTAGTAACCATTTGAAATTTGAAGGTGTCTTGACATTTATGTTTTGCAATTCCACAAAGGACAAGAGGGATACCGTTTTATTATGTTTTTCTTTATGATTGAAACAAACTTATCACTTTCAATGCATCATTACTCATTGTAAATTATTTGTGTTACTTTTCATGTGCAACATAGTTTCTAAGTTTACATTAGTTCAAATAATATTTATCATGCCTTTGTTAAAGTACTTTGATCTCAGCTTATAATTCTTTAACATAACGTTGATGAAGATTGTGTTGGCTTCATGTCACCTCAAAAATTATTTTGTTATCACTAACCTACTCGAGGACGATCAGGAGTTAAGCTTGGGGATGCTCATATCTTGCAAACGTATATATAACTTTTGATGCTCCATGCTAGTTTCCTATCCAATGCCTTTATGTTTTCTACATGTTTTCACATGTTTCCCTTTGTTTTCCGAAAGTTTTCATACACTAAGCTATTAACAAGATGCCCCAGACCAGTTGCTGTTTTTTTTTTGTTTTTCTATTTAAGAAAAGTTTTGAAGGAAATATTCGCGGAAAGGGCTGAAAATCCATGGAGATCAATTTTTACCAAGAACGAAGAAGAAGTCCAAAGAAGATCTGGAGCGGAGCCAGGGGCCTCCAGGGGGTGCCTGGCGCGACCTGACCCTAGGTCGCACCTGGTGGGCCCCTGGACGCCCTAACCACCGCCTCATGCCGCCTCTTTGTCTATAAGTATCCCTTAACCCTAAAAAGTCCGCGGAAGGAGTTATTTTCCATGAAATTCTAATCCAGGGTCCTGCAGCCATGTTCCGGCACCCTGCATAAGGGGGAAATTGTCATTGGAGGCCTCTACATCACCACGATTGCCTCCATGATTATGCGTGAGTAGTTCATCTCGGGACTACGGGTCCATAGCAGTAGCTAGATGGTATCTCTCTCTCGTATGCCTACATATTTAGAGTCTTGTGAGCCGCCTCACATGATCCACTTAAGGGATACCTTTGACCTCTTCCTCCCTGAGTTCGATAAACCTTAGGTAATACACATAAGGGAAACTTGTTGCTGTTCTACAAACCTCTGCACTTGGAGCCCCAACATTGTCTACAAGAATAGAAGCGTCCGTAGACATCAAGATCTTTTCTGGTGCCGTTGCCGAGGAGGTAAGGTAAAAGGTACTCAATCCTCTTGCTAGTGTGTGAGTGCTTGAAGTTATTTCCTTTAGATTCTGCAATTATATCTTTTGTTTCTTGTTTTCACTAGTTAGTTTTTTTCTTGTCCCTTGTTTTTATTTTTACCAGTTTGTCTTAATGGAAAACAACAAAAATATGAGAGAACTTTATAATCTTTATCTTGATTTCGGACTTGAAGTGTTTGAAGAGAAAATTAAAAAACCTATGGAGATTTATTTGCATGCTAGTAGGGATGTTATTAGTATGAATTATTTGAACACCATTATTGCTAATGCTATGAAAAATCTAAGCTTGGGGAAGCTAGTTTTGGTGAATATGATATTTCTAGTCCCCCAAGTTTTGAGGAGGAAATTTTCTTTGATGAAACTTTGCCTCCAATATATGATGATTATAATGATTGTGGTATTCTAGTTCCACCTACTATTGATGATAAATTTTATTGTGATCATGATATTGCTTCTATATATGATGTTTACAATGATGAACATGCTTTTTTCAGTCCACCTACTATTGAGGAGAAAATTAGTTATGATTACGCCTCCTATATTTGATGATTATGGTGATGAGAATAATAATGATATCTATTTTGGTGAATTTGCTCCCCTACTATTAATGAGAATGACTATGCTTATGTGGAGAGTAATAATTCTTTTATGCATGTGGCTCATGATAAGAATGTTTTATGTGATAGTTATATTGTTAATTTTAGTCATGACTACTGAAAGTTATTATGAGAGAGGGAAACATAATTTTATGCATCTCAACAATATCAAGTTTTCCCTCTTTATGTTGAATTCTTTGAAGTTGCACTTGTTTTGCTTTCATATGCTAGACACTTTGTGCATTATTGACTTGTTTTTATACAAGATTATTTTTCATAGGAAGTGGGTTATACTGAAATTTGTTTTACATTTGCTTCTTGATGCTCTCCTTTTCTTCAATTCATATTTCTCATGTGAGCATCTTCTGAAATTATCATGCCTATTTAAAAGGCGTTAAAGAAAATCACTTCTTGGGAGATAGCCCATGTTTTTATTTTTGCATCATTTTCTCTGTTTTCTTTTAGTCCAGGTATTTTATACTTCGGTAGCAACTCCTTTGTATCTCTATTTTAATGTATTAGTTGTGCCAAGAAAAGTTTCTAGCGAAAAGTGGTGTTAGTTTTGGATTTCTGCGCAGGAAACAGATTTCTGCTGTCCATCGTAAAAAATCGTATAATTCACAGAAAGATCAAAATGACCTGAAACGTTTTGTGCTTATTCCTCAGCTAATTCCTAAACTTTTTTGTTATTTATGTTTTTCGATCTGAGTAATGTAAGTGCACCGAAAAAATCGTCATTACAGACAGTTCTAGGTTTGGTAGATTATGTCATTTTACTTGCATTACCTGTTTTACTATGTCGAGTGGATTTCTTTGCTTCACAAAACTTCAGTGGCTGTAGCTAATGTTTAAAAGTATCAATAAAACTTGTGCCCATGCAGAACACATGAATTTTTGATTGTGCACAAACCCTCTAATGTGAATTACTTTCAGTGTGGTGTGAAGGAAATTTTCAAGGGTTAAAAGAAGAGGGTGATATAATGTGATCAAGAACAGTGTAAAGACAAAGCTTGGGCATGTCCCCGTGGTTTATCCCAGAAAATTCGAAGAAGATTCAAGCGTCCAAGCTTGGGAATGCCCAAGGCATCCCCTTCTTCATCAACAAATTATCAGGTCACTTCTAGTGAAACCATATTTTTATTCGGCCACATCATATGAAATTTAGTTGGAGTGTCTTTTATTTTTAGTTTTGTTTTCTTTTGTTTTCCTTGCTTCTATAAATATCATTGGAACCTATCGTTCTTGTGTGGGAGAGATACATGCTCCGCTTTTTCATATGAATACTCGTTATGCTCGTATTCTTAATTTTTCTTCTAGCCGCTGTAAATCATTTTAGCTCCTGTTTTCCATGCATCTCTTATTCACAGATGTTAGTTCTAGTAGATTTATGTTAGTACTCTCTTGTTTCATTGCTATATCTCTTGGAGAGTTTTTGTTGTTTGGTGTTTGATGGAAATAGAAAATGCTAGGTGTGATAGATGGTATAATAAAAAAGCTTGCATATTCTTGTAGATCACTAAACCGTTTCACTTGATTATTTACTGTTGTTTTGAGATATTAATATTCTTAATGTTAAACTTGTTGGTTTAGTAAAGTAAAAACAATTAAAGGTTGGTATAAAAGCTTGAAATTGTGCCACAGTCAAATAACCAGTTGACGAATAATGGTATATGACTTCCTTTGCCGATAGCAATCGTAATGGATTTTTGTTACGCGCTACGGTCGGGGTAGCTAACAGTGACTTGTCACTGCCACAGACCCTCTTGGAGTGATTTTCATTATGCCTTGGAATGTAGCGTTCCAACATTTAAATAATGCAAGAACTCTGTGTTATTGTGCTAGTCCCTGGATCAATTGCTAGCACCACAGTTCAATATGAAATATCATGCAAATGCGTCAAAATTCTATTACATCGCATGATCGAGTCTTTACAAAATATCTCTACAACTTGCATAGTCTCAGACGACTAGCAGGAAACAGAATTACAGCGGAAAACATAGTACAACATTGAGCCGATCTTCTTCATGTGCCACAGGCAAAAACATGTTGGCGATAGACTCGAGATCCTGAACGAAACCTCACTCGTCTTCAGATTTATCTGCAATATGGAATATGCAGCCACAAGGGAGTCAATACAATTTAATGTATTGGCAAGTAGCACTATGGTGGATATAAATGGCAAGACTAATACTACATGCATATTTGGCTGGTGGAGTTTAAGGCTATTTTGCATAAAGCCAATTTTCTCCTATCTTTTATCATAAAACATTTTCATCTATAAAAGGTATCACTGATAGAAACCAATGAACCAGAACTAAATTAAGGAGTACCACTGATAGAGACCAGGGTAAATATCTTTCCCATGTTCACCCATCAAATTTTATTATGAAGTTGGCATGATGAGATTCTTCCGTCATTCCTTGTCTAGATGCTCAAATTTTCCATGACCGGGGACACGGCTAAGATCTTAGTTTGTTGACTCTGCAGAGTTTGTGCACTTTCACCTTCAGACTCAAATCAGCCCAAACATCCTATACACCCTGAGTGCATTAAGGAAAGGAGAAGATTGAGACGAGATCTTTCAGAAGCATTTCCTCATCCCATACTGACTTGACGCGCTCCCATTCTAGCCATTCTACCATCACCTGTCAAGTTGGGACAAGTCCACGCAACTTAATCCATCTAGCCAGAGCCCATATGACTAAAAGCTGCACGGGAAGCTACTAAACTTAGAAGGACATAGTAAACTCTTTGTTCCTGTGTGGCATTCCTCAAGTGAACACCCCTCGGGGTGACACTCAACTCTCAACACCCTTGCAACCAAATCCACCCAGGTGGTTCATTGAAGTTGTTACTTAGAAATTTTCCACAATATCAAGTAAAAACAATTTGTAACATTGCATAGCATCTATCAAGTTCTAAGGCTGTAAATATGAGGTAAATAAATGGCTACACACTACTAGGATAATAGCATAGCATAGTTTAACTTATTAAAATTTCCTATCATGCATACTATTCAAAAACACTAGTAATGCATAGTAAAAATATGGGAGATTTGATGGTGTGTTACATGCCTTTGGAGTTGGTGAAGAACAATCACCTTCTCTTCACAAAATGGAACGTTCTCTCCGTACAATCTAAACAACACAAGTAAGCAACAATAAACAAACAATCACAAGCAAAATAACAAAGTATAACAACCAACAAACTTAACACAACAATTTATTCTACAAAGGAATTATTTTATTTGGGTTTAGTGTATGGCAAATGGCTAAGGATTGTGTCTTGAGTTTTCCAAACTTATTAATTATAGGAACTCCTTATTAATTATAGGAACTTAGTCATATATAATAAGAGAGGTAGTAGAGATTGTTCGAGTTCCTCCTAAAAGGACTTGTAAAAAGTCTTCATCTTGTTAATCTTCTGGGATTCTTCTTGAGTTGCAGTTGCTCTTCTTGAGGAAAGTCTTCTTGTTGAAGTCTTGGTCAAAAACTCTCATCTTACTTGGAAAATAAATTCTATATTTTGGACAAAACACTAATCACCTTGAAAACAAATTCTAAGTATTGGAAAACAAATCCTAAGTCTTCACAGCCTTGGTCTTGGAAAATCTTCAGGATCCTTTGTAGCTTCCTCCTTTGTGTGGGGACTTCATTGAATCTTCTAACACTTGATGGTTTTGATACAAACTAGTGGCTGGTCAAATCTAACTTAGCCATAGCACAAAGTCTAAGAGAACAGAAATTAAGGGGAGAAAAGACTTAGAGAAAAAGAGAGAGATGTGGCTGGTCTTCTTGTCTTCTTGATTTTCTTCTAAGTGCTTCTACTTCTTTGGAGATGCTTCTGAACTCTATTTTCTTGGCTAAGTCCTTCATTTGTCTTCTTGCTTCATGTTGAAAATCTTCGAGTAATTGTAGTATCATCTCCAAGGCTTTTCACTAATCCAGACTTAATGGTTTTCAACTAGGAGGGCCAACTAGGAAAAGTAACTTAGAAATATTCTACGGTCTCTCTGGCCTAAGGTTAGTCCTTAGCACAAATGTGCTAGAGAAAACATATTGAAAATAATTACATAAAATAAACTAAGTCAAAAATAGTAAAAGAGCACAAAACTCTAACGAAAAATCTTTACACTTAGCCAAATATTGTTTTGGGCATTGGGTACGGTTAGTACACGGCCTAGGGTTTACAAAAATATTTTATTTACAAAATTTGAATTCATAGAATTTCAACTATGCAAAAAATTGACCAAACAAGCATATTTGAATTTGAATATATTTAACATAGTGAATTTTGAATTCAGACAGTACTAAAATATTCTACATGTTCAGGGATTCTCAAAAAGTCCAAGTTTTCTCAAATTTAATTTATAGAACAAAAGTTATTAGCAAAACAAGATTTACACAGATTCAACAATAGAAAGTGTGTGCACGTATCAAAATTCAGTTTTCAAAATTTTAATAAATTATACACATTGTGCTGATTTCAAAAAGTACAAAATCATCGAAATTGGACTTACAGAACTAAAGTTATGAGTTTATGAAGTTTTGCAATTTTTCTGGAATTTTAATTCGAATTAAAAACGTGCTGACTGGCTCGCTGACTGTGCGCTTACTTGGTGGCCAGGTGGCGCGCTGTGATCGGATGGAGATGCTGACAAAGCGCTGACGCGGCGCTAGCGTGCAGTTGACGGGGCAGGCTGACTGGATTAAGTGAGATGGATCTGGATCGTTAGATCCAGATCTAACGGCTCGGGACTCATACCTTTTCAGATCTGTTCTTGCGCGTCCGATGCCGATCGGACGACTGTGGATAGATCCAGCCGGCAGCTCCCGGTGGTCGCCGGACACGGGGAAGACGGCGGCGGTTCTTCTCAGGTGTGGACGGCGCCGGAGCTAAGGAGCTGCTCCGGCGAAGCAGAGAATGGCGACAGACTCGTCTGCTTCTCGCGGTCCTCCTCGGGTCCTCGCCTTCTCCTCTCGTGACGGGGAACGACAGCTGTGGAAGCTCCCGACGAAGATTTCAATGGCGGCGGTGGTGCGGGGATCTTCCGGCGTCGATGACGGCGGGAGACGGCGGCGTAGATCGTGGTGGTACTCCTCGTGCACGTCGTATGTCCTCCGCTTGCTCTAAACATCGGAGCAAGCTCCAAGGGGCGGCAATGGAGGCGGTCGTTTTCCGGCAGCAGGGAACAGCGTGGCGGCGGCGTCTAGGGTTTTGGGGGGGCAGCGTGGCGCAGACGTCGAGGCGTGGCACCTTATATGGGGGAGGAGGCTTGCGGAAGAGGGCAGAGAGAGGCGGCGGCGCAAGTTCGCTTCGGCCACGGCACGGACGTCAAGGGATGACGTCATTGGTTACGTCAGCGGGCGGGGCCCATCAGGCAGCGAGTGAGGGAATGAGAGGGGGAACGGGCCGGTGTTGGGCTCGGGGGTGGGCTTTCGCTGGCTTTGCAGCGCGCGAGGAACAAAGGAAGGAAGCTGGGCTCTGGCCCGATTGGCTTGGTGTGCGCCCCCTTTTTTTTTCTGTCTCTTTGTTTTGTTTTTTCCAAAAACTGTTTTCTTAAATAGTACCTATCTTTTATTTTATAGGTCCAATTTGGCTCAAACTAATTTCTGTAGTTTTGTAAAAACAACCCTTTTCAAATGAAAACAAATTTGTTCTGTTTCAACACACTTAAAAAAAAAATCATATTTTCAAATTCTTATATGATCATTAATAACATCTTAAATGCTATTTTTAAAATAGAAAATAATTGATAATTTGTATTGCGGTTTAATGAAATTCAGAGAGGTGACACACATTCATATATTGTTTTAAGGTCTTTTACTTGTTTTCAACTTTTCATAAACAAAATAATTTATATAAACACTTTATATTTATTTTGAGTTTGAATTTTATTTGTTTTGGTGGCTTTTATAAGGAGAAAACAAAAGTTTTAAATTTTTGTGATTTTTGAATGTCTCCAAAAATCAGGGATGTTACAGACTACCACCCTTAAAAGAAATCTCGTCCCGAGATTTGGGGAAGGCTAGAAAGAAAGATAGGTTTGAGTTACTTGGGTTGCATTGCAACTAGGTGCCTACCACCCTTAAAAGAAAACTTTATGGATATACTAATCTCATGACTTGATTGTGCAGCTTGTGTCCAGATGGCTTGAGTAGAACTTTACTTTATAGTAGGGATGAAGACTAACTGGTGCCTCTTGAACTTCGTTTGATACCAAGGGGTCGCTCTTTGGGTCAATCAAAAGTCTTTGGGTCACTCTCAACTTGGTCCTTTGATGTCCTTGTCAATCTTCCATCTTGTTGTTGACCTTCTCATGGTTGTTGGCATTCTAGCTAGATATCTTGTTGGGTTCAACATAGATGAGTAGATATTTGGAAGATCTAAGGAAGTTTTTTTTACCCCCAACACAGCAAAGCAAGACAATACATTTTACAAACAACATCTAATCAAGCATTTTCACTCCAAACAACAAGGTTTTAGGAAAAACAAACTATTATTGTCATACCACACTCATTGGTATGATCAATGCACTAACACGTTGGCGTTGTTCTAACAAAGTAACTATATTGGTGGTCTCATCTATATCTTCTGAAGTCTCTTCAAATGTCTTGAGATATTTCTGATTGTTGTGGAGTCTGACTTTTTCTCTAAGTTTCTTCAATGATCTTCTCTGTAGTTTCTTTAGGTTGTGTGAAGGATAATTCTTGTACTTCAAGGCATGATATTCACCAAACTTTTCTTGATGGTATACAAGGGAGGTCATCTAGAACAAGAGAAGAAATTTTTTGAAGGTGAATAATAGATGAGAGAATATGAGAAAGATTAAGATGAGAAGTTTTGTTTCTAGAAAGTTTGAACATAGTAAATTTTCAATCCTATGGTCTTTCCAAACTTAGGGTCTCGAATTCTACAGGCAACACAATGCTCTGATACCATTTTGTAGCGTTCCCACATTTAAATAATTCAAGAACTCTGTGTTATTGTGCTAGTCCCTGGATCAATTGCTAGCACCACAGTTCAAAATGAAATATCATGCAAATGCGTCAAAATTCTATTACATCCCATGATCGAGTCTTTACAAAATATCTCTACAACTTGCATAGTCTCAGACGACCAGCAGGAAACAGAATTACAGCGGAAAACATAGTACAACATTGAGCCCATCTTCTTCATGTGCCACACGCAAAAACATGTTGGCGATAGACTCGAGATCCTGAACGAAACCTCACTCGTCTTCAGATTTATCTGCAATATGAAATATGCAGCCACAAGGGAGTCAATACAATTTAATGTATTGACAAGTAACACTATGGTGGATATAAATGGCAAGACTAATACTACATGCATATTTTGTTGGTGGAGTTTAAGGCTGTTTTGCATAAAGCCAATTTTCTCCTATCTTTTATCATAAAACATTTTCATCTATAAAAGGTATCACTGATAGAAACCAATGGACCAGAACTAAATTAAGGAGTACCACTAATAGAGACCAGGGTGAATCTCCTTCCCATGTTCACCCATCAAATTTTATTATGAAGTTGGCATGATGAGATTCTTCCGTCATTCCTTTTCCAGCTGCTCAAATTGTCCATGACCGGGGACACGGCTAAGATCTTAGTTTGTTGACTCTGCAGAGTTTGTGCACTTTGACCTTTAGACTCAAATCAGCCCAAACATCCTATCCACTCTGAGTGCATTAAGGAAAGGAGAAGATTGAGACGGGATATTTCAGAAGCATTTCCTCATCCCATACTGACTTGACGCGCTCCCATTCTGGCCATTCTACCACCACCTGTCAAGTCGGGACAAGTCCACGCAACTTAATCCATCTAGCCAGAGCCCATATGACTAAAGGCTGCACGGGAAGCTACTAAACTTAGAAGGACATAGTATTCTCTTTGTTCCTGGGTGGCATTCCTCAAGTGAACACCCCTCGGGGTGACACTCAACTCTCAACACCCTTGCAACCAAATCCACCCAGGTGGTTCATTGAAGTTGTTACTTAGAATTTTTCCACAATATCAAGTAAAAACAATTTGTAACATTGCATAGCATCTATCAAGTTCTAAGGCTGTAAATATGAGGTAAATAAATGGCTACACACTACTAGGATAATAGCATAGCATAGTTTAACTTATTAAAATTTCCTATCATGCATACTACTCAAAAACACTAGTAATGCATAGTAAAAATATGGGAGATTTGATGGTGTGTTACTTGCCTTTGGAGTTGGTGAAGAACAATCACCTTCTCTTCACAAAATGGAACGTTCTCTTCGTACAATCTAAACAACACAAGTAAGCAACAATAAACAAACAATCACAAGAAAAATAACAAAGTATAACCACCAACAAACTTAACACAACAATTTATTCTACAAAGGAATTATTTTATTTGTGTTTAGTGTATGGAAAATGGCTAAGGATTGTGTCTTGAGGATTCCAAACTTATTGAACAAAAGTTTCACTAAGGATTATCACCTTTACTCTAATATGCAAAAGGAAAACTTGTTATTTCAATACACACAAACAGAACTAAGAAATTCTTGTTAGTGGTTTCCCTTTGTGACTAAGGGTTAGTTTTTGATCAAAAGATCACACAAAGATCAAATCAATTTCTGTCTTGTTTTCTCCAAGTCTTCTTTTCCTTCCTTGAGTTGCTCTGATGTCCAAGCATTTTTGCATGTTTCTTCAATGGCCTTGCGTTTAGTCCTCCTTATTAATTATAGGAACTTAGTCATATAGCATAAGAGAGGTAGTAGAGATTGTTAGAGTTCCCCCTAAAAGGACTTGTAAAAAATCTTCATCTTGTTAATCTTCTGGGATTCTTCTTGAGTTGGAGTTGCTCTTCTTGAGGAAAGTCTTCTTGTTGAAGTCTTGGTCAAAAACTCTCATCTTACTTGGAAAATAAATTCTAAGTTTTGGACAAAACACTAATCACCTTGAAAACAAATTCTAAGTATTGGAAAACAAATCCTAAGTCTTCACAGCCTTGGTCTTAGAAAATCTTCAGGATCCTTTGTGTAGCTTCCTCCTTGGTGTGAGGACTTCATTGAATCTTCTAAAACTTGATGGTTTTGATACAAACTAGTGGCTGGTCAAATCTAACTTAGCCATAGCACAAAGTCTAAGAGAACATAAATTAAGGGGAGAAAAGACTTAGAGAAAAAGAGAGAGATGTGGCTGGTCTTCTTGTCTTCTTGATTTTCTTCTAAGTGCTTCTACTTCTTTGGAAATGCTTCTGAACTCTATTTTCTTGGCTAAGTCCTTCATTTGTCTTTTTGCTTCATGTTGAAAATCTTCGAGTAATTGTAGTATCATCTCGAAGGCTTTTCACTAATCTAGACTTAATGGTTTTCAACTAGGAGGGCCAACTAGGAAAAGTAACTTAGAAATATTCTAAGGTCTTTTGTTTTGGTCTCTTTGGCCTAAGGTTAGTCCTTAGCACAAATGTGCTAGAGAAAACATATTGAAAATAATTACATAAAATAAACTAAGTCAAAAATAGTAAAAGAGCACAAAACTCTAAGAAAACATCTTTACACTTAGCCAAATATTGTTTTGGGCATTGGGTACTGTTAGTACACGGCCTAGCGTTTACAAAAATATTTTATTTACAAAATAAGAATTCATAGAATTTAAACTATGCAAAAAATGACTAAACAAGCATATTTGAATTTGAATATATTTAACATAGTCAAATTTAAGTTTAGACAGTACTAAAATATTCTACATGTTTAGGGATTCTCAAAAAGTCCAAGTTTTCTCAAATTTAATTTATAGATCAAAAGTTATTAGCAAACCAAGATTTACACAGATTCAACAATAGCAAGTGTGTGCACGTATCAAAATTCAGTTTTCAAAATTTTAATAAATTATACACATTGTGCTGATTTCAAAAAGTACAAAATCATCGAAATTGGACTTACAGAACTAAAGTTATGAGTTTATGAAGTTTTGCAATTTTTGGAATTTTAATTCGAATTAAAAACGTGCTGACTGGCTCGCTGACTGTGCGCTGACTTGGTGGCCAGGTGGCGCGCTGTGATTGGATGGAGATGCTGACAAAGCGCTGACGCGACGCTAGCATGGCAGCTGACGGGGCAGCCTGACTGGATTAAGTGAGATGGATCTGAATCGTTAGATCCAGATCTAACGGCTCGGGCTTCATACCTTTTCAGATCTGTTCTTGCGCGTCCGATGCCGATCGACGACTGTGGATAGATCCAGCCGGCATCTCCCGGTGGTCGCCGGAGACGGGGAAGACGGCGGCGGTTCTTCTCGGGTGTGGACGGCGCCGGAGCTACGGAGCTCCTCCGGCGAAGCAGAGAACGGCGACAGACTCGTCTGCTTCTCGCGGTCCTCCTCGGGTCCTCGCTTTCTCCTCTCGTGACGGGGAACGGCAGCCGTGGAAGCTCCCGACGAAGATTTCAATGGCGGCGGTGGTGCGGGGATCTTCCGGCGTCGATGACGGCGCGAGACGGCGGCGTAGATCGTGGTGGTACTCCTCGTGCACGTCGTATGTCCTCCGCTTGCTCTAAACATCGGCCCAAGCAACAAGGGGCGGCAATGGAGGCGGTCATTTTCCGGCGGCGGGGAACAGCGTGGCGGCGGCGTCTAGGGTTTTTGGGGGGGGGGCAGCGTGGCGCGGACGTCGAGGCATGGCACCTTATATGGGGGAGGAGGCTTGCGGAAGGGGGCAGAGAGAGGCGGCGGCGCGAGTTCGCTTCGGCCATGGCACGGACGTTAAGGGATGACGTCATTGGTTACGTCAACGGGCGGGGCCCATCGGGCAGCGAGTGAGGGAATGAGAGGGGGAACGGGCCGATGTTGGGCTCGGGGGTGGGCTTTCGCTGGCTTTGCAGCGCGAGGAACAAAGGAAGGAAGCTGGGCTCTGGCCCGATTGGCTTGGTGTGCGCCCCCTTTTTTTTTCTGTCTCTTTGTTTTGTTTTTTCCAAAAACTGTTTTCTTAAATAGTACCTATCTTTTATTTTATAGGTCCAATTTGGCTCAAACTAATTTCTGTAGTTTTGTAAAAACAACCCTTTTCAAATGAAAACAAATTTGTTCTGTTTCAACACACTTTAAAAAATTATATTTTCAAATTCTTATATAATCATTAATAACATCTAAATGCTATTTTTAAAATAGAAAATAATTGATAATTTGTATTGCGGTTTAATGAAATTCAGAGAGGTGACACACATTAATATATTGTTTTAAGGTCTTTTACTTGTTTTCATAAACAAAATAATTTATATAAACACTTTATATTTATTTTGAGTTTGAATTTTATTTGTTTTGGTGGCTTGTATAAGGAGAAAACAAAAGTTTTAAATTTTTGTGATTTTTGAATGTCTCCAAAAAATCAGGGATGTTACATGGAAGATCATGATTTTAGTTGTAATCTTTTAACTTGTGAGTTCTATGTTACGGTTTTCTTGCACTTTCATCATCCATATTTGGTAGCCTCTTCGGTTGTATGCATTGCTCATTCTCACATTGAGAGTTGGTGCAAACTTCACCAGTGCATCCAAATCCCTTGGGAGAACTTTGTTATTCTACACATATGCCAAAAATTATCTTCCCCAAAACAGCCACCATACCTACCTACCATGGCATTTCCATAGGCATTCCGAGATATATTGCCATACAACATCCATCCTCATTATGTTACTTGATGTCATGCTTCATGGTTATTTTACGTGATTACAACAGCCATGTTCCGACACCCTGCCTAAGGGGGAAATCGTCATTGGAGGACTCTACATCACCATGATTTCCTCCATGATTATGCATGTGTAGTTCATCTCAGAACTACGGGTCCATAGCAGTAGCTAGATGGTATCTCTATCTGGTATGCCTACATGTTTAGAGTCTTCTGAGCCGCCTCACATGATCGAGACCACGTTATATAATTATGCATGTTGTGTTTGCTGGGATCCGATAAACCATGAAATTATGATTATATTGTTCATGTCAATCTAAGATGCTTCACTTATAGTATTACAGAGTTTTAGTAATGTCTTGCACCTCTCTCCGTTGTTTATAATTACCTTAGACATGTAGTTGTTTTCTCCTCCAAGAGAGGGTATATATGCTAGATAGTGGGTTCATGCCTCCCTTACATCTCTGCTCGAGTGACAGAAATATGAAAGATGGGGGATGTGTGGTTCCCACTAGGGAGAAAACAGTGGTGCTCTTGTCTACGGATGAGAACAACTTCTGATATTACGTACTTGTTCTTAACGCAATCGTATGTTGTAGACAAAGCAATCACTTCATTGATGAAACTTAATACCAGCGAGATTTGCTGGATAGCTGATACGTCCGACACGTATCTATAATCTTTTATGCCCCGTTCTTGTTTTCTACATGTTTTCTCTATGTTTTATTTGATTTTGATAATTTATTGGAATAATATATTGACAAGATGCCGAGTGCCAATTCATGTTTATTTTTTTGTGCATTGAAGAAATAGGTGAAAAATCAAATTGCACGGAATGAGCTGAAATTTTTTGTGGATTTTTTAGTCCCCAGAAAACTCTAGGAGCTAGAAGAGCGGCCCAAGATGGGTCACATGGCCCCCAGGAGGGCACTGGCCGCAGTCAGGCTTTTGCCCGCACCTGGGAGGCTCCTGGAGGCGCCATGCACCGCCTGACGTCACCCCTTAGCTTATAAATTCACGCTTGACCTACAAATAGAGGAACATCTGACGATTTTCGAGAAAACACATCTGAGCTCTGCTGCCATCAAAATCCCTAATTCGAGGGACAAAAGTATATGTTCCGGCACCCTGCCGAGATGGGGAAGTGCCCTCGGTGCCATCTCCATCGACCGTTCTTCCTCCGTGATTCTCCATGAGTAGTTCCCGCATGGACTATGGGTTCATAGTAGTAGCTAGTTGTTACTCTCTCCTCCTTGATGTTCAATACCATGGTGTCTTGAGCTACCTCATATGATAGAGATCCATTTGATGTAATGCTATGTGTTGTGTTTGGTTGGATCCGATAAACCGTGGAATTATGATTATTTTGTTCATGTCACTATATGAGAATCTTTACTTATATCCTTGGATTGTTTTAATGTGTTCTTGCATGATTTCCGATGTGTATGGTTATCTTGACCACATAATTGTATTAATCTCCAAGAGAGAGTATCTATGCTAGATAGTGGGTTCATGCCTCCCTTACACCTGTGCTCGCGTGACAGAAATGTGATGGGTGGAGGTTGTGTTATTGCCACCAGGGAGAAAACAACGGTGTTCTTGTCAACAAACGAGAACCATTGCTTACATTACATATTGTTCTTAATGCAATTGTCTGTTGCACACAAAGCAATCACTACGTTGCTGCAACAAAATACAAGAGATATTTGTTGGATAGGTTTCTTGAGGTGGACTTTTGAATATAGATGCATGTTGGATATCAGTCTATATGCATTGACGTAATGCCTACCATATTAGAACCCGTGAACTATATCTCATCATATAGCATTGTTATGCCCCCATGATTTTTTCAATTTCCTAGCTGTAATTGCTTACCCAACACTTGTTCTATTGTTTGGAGATTTACCACTAGTGAATCTGTGAACCCTGATCCATATTTTTACTAAAATTGATACTATATTTACATGCTTTTAGTACTTTTTACCTTGGTGTTATGTTTATTACAGATTACAAATATCACTTGTTTAACTTCATATTCCACAATATTAACTATCTTGTCGCTCAACCAGTGCATCTATACAATTTCCATTGTATTAGGTGTGTTGTGACGCAAGAGAAACATCACAACACCACTCCATCTATTGTTTTATTGCACCTTGTGTTACTAATATAATTTTCCAAGTGCTTCTCAGGTGTGGTTGAATTGATAACCTAGCTGCTAAGGCTTATAGGTATTCTTTGGCTTCCCTTGTGTCAAATCAATAAATTGGGTTACACTTACCCTCGAAGACTGTTGCGATCCCCTACACATGTGGGTCATCAAGACTATTTTCTGCCGCCGTTTTTGGGGAACCATAGATTTCCCTATACGCTCACCAGGGAGGAAATAAGCATACATAAGAAGTTGCTCTCCCGTAAGCTACGCAACTATTTTCTTGCGCCATTTCCAGGGAGCATAGCTCTTTCTATAAGGTCACTTGGAAAGTACACTCTTAGTTTTTTTAATTGCTTTATTATTCTTGCTATCAATGGTTGATTTCTTTGAAACTAGATCCTCTTGGAAAGGTGGGTTCATGGAAGAACAAAAAAAATATTATAAGGAACGCTGCCTTTCACAAAAAGGGATAAACTTACGAGAACAAATAAATAAATTGAATGATTCTGCTAAAAACTTGTGCTCTACTAATAATGTTTCATATTGCTTTGATGAATCTTGTTGATGTAGGAGGTATAAACACCTTCCTTTTAAATGTGATTATAATGATTATAGTTACATATCTTCTTATGTTAGAGGAAATTATGAATTTTATGATGTGGAACAAATTGAAGAATTTATTGCGTGGAAGGGTGCATTTAAAATTGCTTATTTGCTTGAAAATATTGATGATGCTCCTTATAAATATGAGAGCTATGATACACTTGAATATTGCTCTAAACATTACAACGATGTTAATGGATATATAATGAAATATCTTAATAGATGCTCTCTCCCCAAAGGAACAGACTAATGCCTTACATGAGCCTATGGAAGAAGAAATTGCTGAAACTGGAAGCTCACTGGATGAAAAAGAGGAGGAGAGTGATGATCAAAAGGATTACGAATGGAGCAGCTACCCATGTCTACCTTCCAATGATTGTACCTTTTTTAACTCATACGTTATTTTATTTCCCTCCTTACTTGCCAAAGGAGGGGGTTGCTATATTGATGAATGTGATGATCTTATTGATTCTTTTGAAATATCCCTTTTTGATGAAATTGATGCTTGCTATACTTGTGACCATGATTTCCCTATGAATGAAACTTGTGCGAATGATTTTTCTACTGTTTATTAATGATAATCCATGGTAATTTGATAAATCTTATGAAAATACTCTACTTTCTACCAGTAATGATATATATGATAAATAGTATATTTGCTTAGAAAATTTAAATGATAATGCTCTAGATGATGGTCCTATGTTACTTGATAATATAAATTATAATGATTTTGAAAATGGGATTGGAGAGGTCTTGACTTAGCTAGAAAGAGTCCCATACCTATGGAGAGTGATCAATCATCTTGGTTTAATATTTCAAAAAGTGGGTTGCAAGAGGTCATGATTTTAATCCCCCTATTTTGGAGCTTGATATGAACTATTTGCTTTTAGATCATGACAAACATGTTTTGTGTGATAGTTATATTGTTGAATTTGCTCATGATGCTGCTGAAAATTATTATGAGAGAGGAATATATGGTTGTCGGAATCTTCTATATCTAAATAGCTAAGCCCCACTATCTGATTTTCCTGCGTTTCCCTGCTTCCACGTCATCGGATTTTTTAAGCGCTATTCTCCATCGTGTCTACCCCCTCTTTCCCGCAATTTATCCATGTACTCGGCGTTTGAGCATTCGGCGTGGACTGGGCGTCTCTACGCGCGCTGGGTAAGACGCCTCCACATGGCCTTGAAGACGCATGTGGGCATTGAGTCGCTCTCAGCCCGTTCGCTTGTTGTTCGTTAGCCTTCCACTTTTCGCCTCAACTCACAGAACAAAACAAATCAGAAGGAATTGATGATTTCCTCGGTTCCTCTTCATCTTCTCCATGCAAGAGTAACCCTTAAATAGTGGAGCTGCCCCATTTCGGCTGACTACGTCGCAACTGGTTGCCCGAGCTCCACCTCCTATCAATATTTCAACCACCAACAATGAGTATTCCCCTCCTCTTATCCACCTTTTCTTTGACATGTCTGTTCTCCATGAACTTAATTTTTGATAAGTTTGGTTTTTCCTTCAGAAAGACAACATACTGCAAAGAATGCCCCGATCGTTCGGGCACATCAATCAACTCAACATGATGAATTTCCGAATCAGAAGCCCTTGCCGCCATAGAGCCCCATTTGAATTTGAATCCTCTCACGGTATCAGGTTATCCAGATCCCTCTGATATGAATCTCCCTATGTTGTTTTCTTCCTTTACAGCCACAATACCCTGCAGCCGGCCTATTGATTATTTTTTCAATGTCTCTCGTGCATTTGTTTCATATATGAAACCAAAGGTTCAGGTTAGTTGCAGATAATTATAACTTCATTTTTTAGTAATCGAGCTGGCAACAGAAAGAAGGTTACTTCCATAAAATAGATGTTCATGCTAGATCCAATTGCAGCAAATGGTGATGTAGCCCACCCAACTCCACCAAGTGCACCGATGACAAGATCACGCGCAAAGGCCATTCATGATAAGGTGAACTCGCCCCTCTCGCTCTATACTTTCGGTCACGTGGAGGATGGTGCGCTACCTCATGGTTCCACACTTTGCGTGCTCAGGTTCAAACCCACCACGGAGGCCCCGGAAGGCACCCAAGACGATGCGCAAGAAGATACAAAGAAGGGCGGAGAAGACGGCGTTAGATTCAGAGTCCCGGCGGAGAAGATAGGGGCAGAAAACCCCCTCCCGGCCTCGGGGACCGGCCAGGCCGGCCTCCCTCCTCCTTAGGCCGGACCCCCTCCAGAGCGTCCTGGCCTCCACCCCGGCCTCGGACCGGCCTTCTCCTCCTCCAGGCCGGACCCCCACCCGAGAGGGCCGGCCTCCACCCCGGCCTCAGGCCGGCCCTCCCCAGGCTGGCTCCCCCTTCCCCACCTCGGCCCCAGGCCGGCTGGCAGCCAGCCCCAGGCCGGCCCCTCCCAGGCCGGCGCGCCTGTCCCACCCTGGCCCCAGGCCGGGCTCCAGGCCGGCCCCAGGCCGGCGTGCGCCTGGGGGCGCCCCTCTCCCTCCACCCCGGCCCCATGGCCGGCCAGGCTGGGCTCCCAGGCCGGCGTGGGCCAAAATACACGCAAATGACTCGATTTCGCCCCTGTTTTCACCTGCTTCGACCCCTGGCTATATAAGGACGACCCGAGCTAGATCTAGGGTTTTAGAGTTGAATTTAGAACATTTGGATCTCAGCTCTCTTGTATCCCTCTTTGAGGAACTACTCCTATGGTTTGACCTAGGAACGTATCAAGGCTACTCCTCCGACTTCGTCGAGGATCGTATCAAGACTCATCCAATTACTTGATCTCTCCCCTTGGGTTTCAATCAAGAATTGTCCAATCTTCCTCTCGTGAATCCTTGAGGTTCTATTGGCGTAGTGGACCGGCTATGGGTGTGAAGCGGTTTCAATCAAGGTGAGCTCAGTTGGATCGATCGTCCTGTAGGCGGCCCTCGGGGTTTAGTTGACGGGAGATTTGGGATTCTTCGGTTCTTGCTAGTTATCCCCCTTGCTTTTCCTTGCGTTTGCCCACGATTCCCCCTCGATTCCCCCTCTCGTATTCATCATGTTCTTCGCGTTCTTGAGCGTTCTTCGTGTTCTTTGTCGATTCGTGAAGATCGGGCCAGTCTAGGAGTAACCCTCCACATCATCTGGTATCCAGAGCTAGATTGACACGAATCCGACACCCATACCCCTCCCCATCCACCAATTTTTCTTCTATCCACCATAATTTCGAAAATCATCAAAAAATAGCCAAAAGGGAATTTGACCGATCTGTTGATTCGTTGAGTTTTTCGTGGTTTTTCTTCATAGATTTTTTTGCCAAACACCATACCACATCTTTCTATTCAGCCAAATTTTCCAATTTCGCCCAAATTTTTCTCTTGATTTTGAGGAATTTCGAATTTGAGCCAAAAATTCAGAAAATTTCAGCTCTTCGATTTTCCGACAGATTTTGGAACTTGTTTTTCTTTGTCGTTTGTGATCCAAATTGAGTGCAACAAGTTGCCACGCGACTCCCACAACATCACCTATGCTTCCACATCATCGGATCACCACGACATCGACATCCACCGGCCGCAAGTCCGTGATCATCAATAAGAGAGGTATAAACTTGCTTCCGCTTGAACCACCCCACCCCATTGTGTTACTTACCTATTCGGACTAGTTCTTTTTACACCGCTTGGCATCGCATTTGTGGAATCAAGAGTGCGAGGTTGGCGCTTGTGAGAGATTAGCTACGAGTAGGCATTGGCATTTTGGAATCCATCAAAAAGAGAAAATAAAAAAAAGAAGAAGAGAAAAATAGAAAAAGAAACAAAGGATCGATGCTAATAGCTTTCCATTGTAGGAATGTGTAGCATTGCATCGCAAAAGAGAAAGAGTGACCGATTGCCACGGTGCGAATCTTGTTGCCTTTTCAAATTTGCGGTTTGAGCTAGCGTCCTCATTGTGTTAGTGCGGCATTGAGCATTAGTCTTCATTAGGTTCATTTCGTCTTCGCTCGTCCATTGGTCGCACTAACCCCATTTATCCCTTGCGTGTGTGTGTTCCACCATATTTCCATCCACTAGGTTTGGTCTTTGTGTTAACTTTTCTTTGATGTTTCTCCATGATTGACAATAGACGTTTCTTCGGTTTTGTCGATTTTTCCTCACCCATTTGCCTTCCACATAAAGTGTGTGTATTGTTGTTTACGGTTTCTTTCGATCTTTTTGGATTCACTCTTGACATACCACCCTACACCTAGGCTCGTCCACTAGACTCAATACGACCAAAAAAGGTAACTTTGGGTAAGTGAGACATCAATTTCTTCAATATCACCCTTGTGTGTTTGAGATGGCTAGGGAAGGAGTATTCTCAAGTCCGAGTTCGGAAGATGAAGGCAACCCATTCTACAACGACAATGCTAACGCCAACTACGTCACCCGCAATGACCATTTCCGACTCCGCGAACTCATGAAGGATGGATTGCAACGCTATGAGCATCGACTCCAAGAGAAAGAGGCTCGATTGAATGATCAAATGACGCATATCAACATCAACTTGGCTAATCTTGCCAATCGCCGTCATTCATCATCGTCCTCAAAGTCTCGTTGCTCAAGCCACAACAATCAAGATCTGCACCAACCTCGTCGCCATGATCGCAACAACAACTTGGAGGAGGATGGTCAACATCAACAACCACAACCACCTCCTCCCCAACCTCAACAAGCTCCGCGATGAAATTGGTATGAGGATACCTCGCCATCACCACCACCTCGACATCCGCAACAACCGCAACGCCCGGACCTTCGACAACATGATCATCCACCTCCTCAAGGCCACGCTCAAGACTATGGCCACAATGACTTCGTGGAAGGTGCTCATCAACATCTAAGGCCACCAAGGCGTAATGCGCGTCTCAACAACAATGAACGCCAAGAACATGATCGTCCTCAACACCCTCGTGATGAACAAATACTTCCGCCACGCCAACAACAAGAACGTCTTCGACATCACCGCCATGACAATGATGATAGTGAACGCCGTGAAGCAAGACTCCGTCTCCATCAACAACCCCCACCTAATGACCACCGGCGTCATCCTCCCCATCATGATCGCCACCGCCAAGACAATGAGGATGACCCCTATGATGATTCACCCCCGTCTATGATGAAGATCCACATGAGCGACACCATGAGCGTCCCCAACGTCCACAAGAAGACAACAACATGAGTGCTCCTCGTTTCAATGTCCGAAAGTTCAATGGTGAGAATGATCCCGAAGAATATCTTGCTTGGGCTCTCAAGGTAGACAAGATCTTCGGCATTCACAACTTCACCGACAAGAAGATGGTTGCTCTAGCATCATTGGAATTTGAAGGATATGCACTCTTGTGGTGGGATCGCCTACAAGCCGAAAGAGTCCACAACGGCATTGCTCCTATTGCCACTTGGAACGAGATGAAGCAATTCATGCATGCTCGTTTCGTTCCTCCACACTACAAGCATGACCTATTCAAGAAACTACAAGAACTTCATCAAGGTTTGAAGTCCGTTGATGAGTACTACAAGGAAATGGAGACCTCTTTGATACGAGCTCATGTCATGGAATCTCAAGAGCAAACAATGGCCCGTTTCCTCAATGGCCTCAACTTTCCTATAAGAAAGATCGTCGAGTATCAACCATATGACAACATTGTGGCCCTTGTCCACCAAGCTCTCAAGGCGGAACGCTGATGCATGTAAAATGCATAGATGAATTTTGCATATTTTCACATGGTTTTCTATTACATATTGCATCATATAAGGGTATAATTCAATGTTTTATAGTATTTTGGGGTTAAATTACAAAGTCCCCCAACTTTTATGGAATTAACCCTGCCTGTCAGAAACCCCGTTTTCTATATTTTTGATGTTTCAGGGGGCAAACTTCCGCGAAATCACCTGAAAATCTGCGGGGGTCATTTTCTTGGAAGGAGAAGACTTGCGGGCGAAGGATCCACGAGAATTGGGCAAGGATGCCCAAAAGAGGACCCTCCACTCGGCTAGATTCCTTGGCTGCGTGAGAGGCCCCTGTGGCCCCAATTCTTTCCATCTTCGACTTACCGACTCCGTCTTGACCTAAAACCGACTATAAAAAGGGTCCCCCGTACCCTTACGGAGAGGAGCACCGCCGAAACACCGAAACACCGAAACATAGACTAGATGTTCCAGATTGGAGGGGGAAAACTCCGGCGGGGCGCCGCCGGTGTGATCTCCTACCCCTCCAACGTCATCACCATCGACATCTCCATGAATAGGGAGTAGTCCACCCCAGGGCTATGGGTTTGTGGAAGTAGCACTTGTATCTCTCTCTCTATGTGCTTCACTAATTAGATCCGTATGAGCTTCCTCACATGATTACGGGCACCGTTGTAATTCCTATGTGGTGGATCTTTTCTATGAGTTATTGAATCTGAGATTGCAATTGTTTCTCTTGAGTTATTTGAGTAGATGTATCTTATGTACCCCGTTCTTATTTGCTAGCTTTGATCAATCTAGTTCTTGAGAGCGTGTGTGGGGTGATGGGTGCATTAGTTGGAGTAATGGGGGGTGGCTAGTGCTGTGAAAGTGACAGAAGTTCAGCGATCCGCTTAGGTTTTGTTAAACCTTTCTTAGTTACCTCACTAGGGATAAAAAGGAGTACCTTGTTACCGGGGATTTGAAGTGACACTAATCAATCTCCATGACTAGATCTAGCAATTTCTTACTTCAACTTCATGTCAAATTGCTTAAAGCTGTACTCTGGTTTTTCCTTAATTATCGAGGTGTTATGATTTATTTCGCATCTTGGTGGAGTATAAGAGGGATCAATATGACCGTAGAGATCTCTATGCTAGGACGTGATGCCCATATGAAAGTACTCAATGTTAAACATGTTATTGTAATCTCACATGTAATTCTTTATGTCCACCACCTACCACTTTATTTGAGAGAATGCAAGTGTGAAACCATGAACCCTGGTCCTATTTTAATTATAAGAAAACACTCTAGTTACTTTGCTGCAATTTACTCTACTTGCACTTTACTTTACTTGCATCTCCAATTCGAATTTACATTATCTCTATCACCACTTGCATCACAAAAATACAAAAACAATCCATTGCATTTTTTTTTCTCATTTGCATTTAGTAGTAGATTTAATTATTGCACATTTACTTTCAGTTTTGCATTGCAATTTAGAAGTCTCACACCTTGTGCTTGACAACCACTTGGTGAGGTTGAGGGCACAAAATTCTCTATTTGTTTGCAGGATCCTGGAGGAAACTTGGAAGACAACTGCTGAAATACTGGCTCCCCAAGAGTTCGATATAAACCCTCGAGTCACCCTCGTGGGGAAGAAGGCTTGCCACTAGCTACACACTCTGCACTTGGAGTCTCAACCTAGCCATCAAGCGTTTTTCTGGCGCCGTTGCCGGGGAGCCATAGGTGAAGGAGTTGTCCAAGGGAGCTCACAAGAAGTCTTCATCACCAACAAGGTGTGCAAACACCTAAGCTTGGGGAGGTTGCACCTACGTGAGTACCTTCCTTTCTATCTCCACCTTCTTTCAAGTAGATTGTTTTGTTTCTTGTCTTGTTTTTGTTTTTGTTTTGTTTTTGTTCTTGTTTTTGTTTTGTCTTGCATATTTTATTTTAGTTTGCATTTTAGCTTTGCATTTAGTTATCTAGATTATTTTAGTATTTCGAATTTGCTTAGTTACTTTACTTTTGTTTTGCATAAAAAATTAAAAATTACATAAAAACTGTTAAAATGGGTGATAGAACTAAATTAAGTGACTACACAAATACACCCAATGACCAATTCATTGCTAGGACAAGTACTACACCTGAAATACAAGCTGAAAGATATGAAGTAAGTCTTAGTTTATTGAATTTAATTACTAGAGAGCAATTTGGTGGTAGTGCTATGGAGGATGCCTCTATGCATCTTCATGATTTCATGGAAATATGTGATATGCAAAAATTTAAAAATGTGGAAAGTAGTGTTTTAAAACTGAAATTATTTCCTTTTTCACTTAGAGGAAAGGCTAAAGAATGGTTACTTTTAGTACCTACAGCTAGTATAAAGTCTTGGGATGATTTAAAAGAAGCTTTCATTAAGAAATATTATCCTCCCGTTAAAATTTTGCAAAAAAGGAATACTATCCTCTCATTTAGGCAAAATGATAATGAACATGTAGCCTTGTCATGGGATAGAATTAAATTAATGATTAGAACATGCCCATCACATGGAGTAAATGAATGGACCATACTACACTCTTTTTATAATGGTCTAAACTACATGTCTAGAAATATACTTGATTCCGCTGCTGGAGGTGCCTTTATGAGTAAAACCGTAGGTGAGGCTAAGAGCATATTAGAAAGCATATTGAAAAATTATAGTCAATGGAATACTGAAAGAGCACCCAATCCCACTAATAAAATAAACTCAATTGAAGAAACCAATGATTTGTCTTCTAAAATGGACACTATTCTTGCCTTTATGAATAAACAAAATATGGAGAATGTGCCTTTGCAGGAGCTAGTTGGTAGTAATTCTGAAAGTGTGGATGATAATTTTGTTAGGAATTATGGTAGCAATGGTTTTGGTAATGCTTACAATTCACATAGTAAACCTCCTTATGTGCCAAATAAACCTTTTGTTCCATATACTAATGCTAATGAAAATAAGTGGAAGCCTTCTAGTGAAATTTCTGAATCTAATAAATTGCTTATGGAACAAGTTGCTAGTCACAATGCTATGATACATGAGTTAAATAAGTCTATTGCATCCATTAGTAGTGATATTAAAGGATTGCAACTTCAATCTTCGAATTTAGATAAAGCATTGTCAAAATTAGCTGATAATCAAGCAACTCTATTAAGCATGTCAGCAGGAAAGCCACAAGCACAACCTAGTGTAGGAATGAATTCTATTACTATTGCTGCTCCTATTATTGAAAATATTGATCATATTGCTGAGAATACAAGTGAGCATGTCCCTACTAGCTTAGAAGAAACTTTGAATGAAATAGTGAAGTACCCTGAATATTTACTTCCATATATGTCTTATCTTGCTAGCAAAGATGAAATTAGTCCTCATGAATCAAGCATGCTAGATAAATTAGAGAGTAAAGTAGAGGAAATTATGATGCTTACTGAAATTAAGGATCCATTTCTTGATTTAGAAAAAAGTAGCTTGCAAGAACTTATTGCTACTCTACAAAAATTTGCTAGTGATCCCACTATAAATGTTAATCAACCTGGCTTTGGATCTTATATTGCTAATCATGTCTTGCAAGAAAAAATTGCTAGGTACAATAATGAGGCCATGATACCTCCTAAGATTGGGGATGCATGGATCCCCAAGGTGCTAGTTTCAATTGGAAAAGAAGTTCACCATGCCATGTTAGATCTAGGTTCTAGTGTATCGGTACTCTCTAAAGAATTATATGAATTGCTAGAACTAGAAAATTTAGAAAAGTGCTCAAGTGAATTTTTCCTTGCTAATAACTATAATAAACATGCTGTAGGACAAGTAAAAGATGTTATGATTGAATTGCACATGACTTTCGTACCCGTTGATTTCATTATTATGGATATGGGGGATAAATCCCCTAGTCCTGTTATTTTGGGTAGACCTTTTCTTCGTACTACAGGTGCAATCATAGACTCCAAGGAAGGGAATGTCAAGTTTCAGTTTCCTCACAAGAAAAGCATGGAGCACTTCCCAAGGAAGAGGGGCACACTGAAGAATAAGCTCCCTCATGAGCTTTATCCCTCTTGATTATCAAGTAAGTAAAGCCTAGCTATATGGCTATAAAGAAAGCGCTTTACGGGAGGCAACCCGGTTGTTTTTGTTTGGATTTTCCTAGTGTCCTCTTGCTGTCTCAAGATATTAGTTTTTTTGTTTTAATTCTGGAGTTTTCAATAAAGAGTCAAGTCAAACCTATTTGGACTTATAAGGTGCTATCCTAGTGCATGAAATTTCTGTTTCAGCACGAGTCTGCTCACCGTATGATTTTACGTTTTTTATTGGTCTGTCGGATTGAGCTAACTTTTTAGTATGTTCTGCAGCTTTTCGTCCTCTGTAAGCAAAAAAATTGGCTTAATTGTTTGACGAGTCTACCATAGGGAAAAACGTTCGTTTTGCTGCTGTTGCTTTTCTGGACAGATTCTGCCTTCTTTTGTTCTATGCACTCTTTGGGCTTGGGAATCAAATTTCCATGATTCTCTCAAGCAAGAGAGTGAACATACAACATAATGAACCTTATTTTCTATCTACTGGAGCATTTTATTTGGAATTTTGCACAGCAAGCATGTGATTTGTTTGTCCTTGCTAATCTCACCCCACAGAAAAAGAATGGGAGAAACATGTTTTGTGAAGTTTTTTCACAGGGAATAGAGGAGCTGCGCCTCAAGACATACAAGAATGGTGAAATCCATAAGCTTAGGGATGTGATGAACACCCCACTGGAGCTACACTCTTTTGGTTAGCACACGTCTACTTTCTGTTTTTCTAAGCAAAGCATTTATCGTAGAGACTTGAAGCGTCTAGTTTTTGTTTTTATTTTTGTTTTGATAAGACCACCACCATCATTTTATATGAGATTGAGCTACTGGAGTTTGGGGTTGGAATGTATTGGATGCTAGTATTATGACTTGGAATAGGGATGCCATGGTTGATTTGAAGAGCTACATATGTTTGCATGATTTATTGGCTTTTTATGTGTAGAAATTTGCAATAATGTTGTCTTGAGCTATCTCTTATTCATGTTCTTGATGTTAATTGCTGGTTTATTTAGTTTGTCATGAAATTAGTAGTTCTATGTACATATGCATGCATAGTAGCTGGTCAACTATCTCCCTCTTTCTAGCCAAAAATTTAAAAATTCCAACAAGTAAAAACTTGTTTCCAACACTCCTTAGCCAAGTATTTCCAGTGAGTCCACCATATCTTCCCATTAGCTTCATTGCTATTCCGAATATGTTCACCATGTTATTGTGTTATTTATGTTCTAAATTAAGATATTCACTTTATTAATTTTCATGGGTTGAACTTGGGATAGGACTCTCACGAACTTTTGAAGGCACACTTTACTTTTTATGCATCTAATAAACATGACCCAATAATGGGAGCCACAAGTTTTGCGTTTGACAAGTGTGTGGTTGGGAGCTAGCTATAAACGTGTATCACCGGAAAGCTTTCAACATTGCACAAAAAAATTTACATTTGGTTGATATCATGTACTTTTGTTTTTGGACTCCTGCCATGCCGAAATGAAATAGAGGAATAGTAAGTTTTGATGAGTAAGTATCTATATGACTATAGAAACGCATTGGGCCGCTAACCCAAGCCATGCTTTATCATGGTGGAAATTTACTTACAGCTTGAGTGACTCTACAACACATCCTATAATAAAATAAGAAGGTATGCATAATAGTGAATGAAAATAAAAAGGATGATGAGTCTACTCCGTTTGTTCATCTTGTCATTGTAACATGGGCTTGTTTCCATGTGATGGGGCAAGAGGTACCTCTTTGCGGTTCTCTATGATGTCATTAATACTTATTATGATTGTACAAAGCTTATTAGGAATCTTAAGTTGAGTAATCATGGAGTAGATTTTCACACTCACGGGGCATGAGGCTTTCAACCACCTTGTCATTCTCATTACTTCAATACTCACAATTTTAAGATGCTAGTGATAAAGGGGCAATGAGAGTCCTAGATCAATGGATACCACATTTCAATTAGTAATTTTAGTTGAATAATTTAGAGGCTAAATAAGACTTGATCATGTTTTACCTCTACTCAATTTTCTCCAAAGTGTCCACTATATTTTCTATTCTCCATTATGCTATTCTTTGACCAATATAGGATTTTATTTTTCATTTTGTGTATGCATTTGGTCCATAGTGCTTTTATTTCATTATACACTTTGTGAACTTTCATGAAGCATCTTTGCTTGCATATTTGATATTTCTTACAACATGAATTGTATATTGCTACTCATTTCTAGTATTAATCATTTGATTATATGTAGCATGAATAATCCTCCTTGATATCCCATGATTGTTTCAATATGAAAAACCATCTTAGTTTTATCACCTTCATACTCGAGGATGAGCATGGGTTAAGCTTGGGGATGTTGATGCATGTAAAATGCATAGATGAATTTTGCATATTTTCACATGGTTTTCTATTATTTATTGCATCATATAAGGGTATAATTCAATGTTTTATAGTATTTTGGGGTTAAATTACAAAGTCCCCCAACTTTTATGGAATTAACCCTGCCTGTCACAAACCTCGTTTTCTATATTTTTGACGTTTCAGGGGGCAAATTTCCGTGAAATCACCCTGAAAATCTGCGGGGGTCATTTTCTTGGAAGGAGAAGACTTACGGGCGAAGGATCCACGAGAATTGGGCAAGTAGGCCCAAAAGAGTACCCTCCACGCGGCCAGATTCCTTGGCCGCGTGAGAGGCCCCCTTTTGGCCCCTGTGGCCCTAATTCCTTCCATCTTCGACTTACCGACTCCGTCTTGACCTAAAACCGACTATAAAAAGGGTCCCCCGTACCCTTACGGAGAGGAGCGCCGCCGAAACACCGAAACACAGAAACAGAGACCTGGAGTTCCAGATTGGATGGGAAAAACTCCGGCGGGGCGCCGCCGGTGTGATCTCCTACCCCTCCAACGTCATCACCATCGACATCTCCATGAAGAGGGAGTAGTCCACCCCAGGGCTATGGGTTTGTGGAAGTAGCACTTGTATCTCTCTCTCTATGTGCTTCACTAATTAGATCCATATGAGCTGCCTCACATGATTACGGGCACCGTTGTAATTCCTATGTGGTGGATCTTTTCTATGAGTTATTGAATCTGAGATTGCAATTGTTTCTCTTGAGTTATTTGAGTAGATGCATCTTATGTACCCCGTTCTTATTTGCTAGCTTTGATCAATCTAGTTCTTGAGAGCGTGTGTGGGGTGATGGGTGCATTAGTTGGAGTAACGGGGGGGGGTGGCTAGTGCTGTGAAAGTGACAGAAGTTCAGCGATCCACTTAGGTTTTGTTAAACCTTTCTTAGTTACCTCACTAGGGATAAAAAGGAGTACCTTGTTACCGGGGATTTGAAGTGACACTAATCAATCTCCATGACTAGATCTAGCAAGTTCGTACTTCAACTTCATGTCACATTGCTTAAAGCTATACTCTGGTTTTTCCTGAATTATCGAGGTGTTATGATTTATTTCGCATCTTGGTGGAGTATAAGAGGGATCAATATGACCGTAGAGATCTCTATGCTAGGACGTGATTCCCATATGAAAGTACTCAATGTTAAACATGTTATTGTAATCTCACATTTAATTCTTTATGTCCACCGTCTACCACTTTATTTGAGAGAATGCAAGTGTGAAACCATGAACCCCGGTCCTATTTTAATTATAAGAAAACACTCTAGTTACTTTGCTGCAATTTACTTTACTTGCACTTTACTTTACTTGCATCTCCAATTCGAATTTACATTATCTCCATCACCACTTGCATCACAAAAATACAAAAACAATCCATTGCATATTTATTTTCTCATTTGCATTTAGTAGTAGATTTAATTATTGCACATTTACTTTCAGTTTTGCATTTCAATTTAGAAGTCTCACACCTTGTGCTTGACAGCCACTTGGTGAGGTTGAGGGCACAAAATTCTCTACTTGTTTGCAGGATCCTGGAGGAAGCTTGGAAGACAACTGCTGAAATACTGGCTCCCCAAGAGTTCGATATAAACCCTCGAGTCACCCTCGTGGGGAAGAAGGCTTGCCACTAGCTACACACTCTGCACTTGGAGTCTCAACCTAGCCATCAAACGCCAATTTGTGGAAGGACTCAAGTACAATAAGAAAAAGGCTTTCTTCAACTCAAGACCTTCCTCTTCGACTCAAGTGACACAAGCTACTACTCCTACTACCAACAAGAGTAACACTCGAGCCTCTAGCGCTACCAACAAGTATTCACTACCATTCAAGAAGCAAGTACCTTCCACCTCCTCTTCAAATGCTCCTCAAGTCAAGTCAAGCACTATTACTTGCTTTAAGTGTGGTGGTAGTGGACACAAGTCCTTTGAGTGTTCCAACAAGATGATCATGATAGTAAATCAAGATGGTGAACGTGACTCCATGAGTGAGGGTGAATACTATGCTATGCATCAAGTGGCTCTCAATTCTTTGGATGTGCCCAATGAAGATGAAGAAAGTGTTTATTGTGATGAGGACAAGAACCCATCTCTAGTGGTCACAAGATTCCTTACTTCTTCACCTCAAGATGAGCATGATCAACGGTGCAATCTCTTCCAAACTAGAGCCGGTATCAATGGCAAATCCATCAAGGTTATCATCGATGGTGGTAGTTGCCACAACTTGGCTAGCAAAGAACTTTGTGACAAACTTCACTTGCCTTTCAAGAGACATCCGCATCCATACCATGTCCAATGGCTTAGTGACTCCGGCTCCTTCAAGATTCAACATACGGTTTCCGTGCACTTAAAGATTGGTCCATATGAAGACACGGTGGAGTTTGACGTTGTGCCTATGACCGTGTGTCATCTTCTTCTTGGCCGACCTTGGCAATACGACAAGAGTGCTATCCATGATGGGCGTACCAATCACTATAGCTTTAAGTGGAACAACAAGACCTTTGTTCTCCGTCCCATGTCTCCTAGCCAAGTGATCGCCGACAACGCCAAGACACTTGCACGCAAACAAGAAGAGCTCAAGTCTAGTGAGATGAGAGGTGAGAGAGTGATCCACCTAAAAGAGAGTGAGATCCACAAGCCAAACATGAGCGACAAAATTTCGAGTGCTTCCAAAGGCCTTGCCTTGCTTGCCACCAAAAGAGAGATGCGAGAGCTACGAGATGACCCAACCATACTACACTTTGTCCTATTGTGCAAAGGGGAAGCCCTTGAAACTACCGACATGACAAATTTTCCTCCGTCTTTATTGCCTTTGTTGCAGGAATTTGAAGATGTCTTTCCCGATGAACTACCTTCGGGCCTTCCTCCTCTACGCGGAATTGAGTACCGCATTGACCTCATTCCGGGTGCTCCACTTCCAAACCGTGCTCCATACCGCACCAACCCTGAGGAGACTAAGGAGATTGAATGCCAAATTCAAGAACTACTCGATAAAGGTTTTATCCGCGAATCCCTTAGCCCTTGTGCTGTGCCGGTTAACCTTGTTCCTAAGCAAGATGCTACTTCACATATGTGCATGGATTGTCGTCCTATCAATGCTATCACCATTAGGTATAGACATCCTATTCCTAGGCTCGATGACATGCTTGATGAATTGAGTGGTGCTACCATCTTGTCTAAAATTGATCTTAAAAGTGGATATCACCAAATCCGTATGAACATAGGTGATGAATGGAAAACGGCTTTCAAAACAAAACTTGGTTTGTATGAATGGCTTGTCATGCCTTTTGGTCTTTCAAATGCTCCTTCCACTTTTATGCGTCTCATGAATGAAGTCTTGCGTCCTTTTATTGGAAAATTTGTGGTGGTTTACTTTGACGACATCCTAATTTATAGCAAGTCTTTGGAGGATCATCTTGATCATGTTTCACAAGTATTGTTGGCTCTTCGCAAAGCAAAACTTTTCGCCAATCTTTCCAAATGCAATTTTTGCACCAACAAGCTTGTTTTATTGGGTTTTGTGATCTCTTCCAATGGTATTGAAGTGGATAACAAGAAAATTGAGGCAATTAGAAATTGGCCCAACCCTACTTCCGTGGGTGAGATAAGGCGCTTTCATGGCCTTGCCGGTTTCTATCGCCGATTTGTCAAAGATTTTGCAACCATTGCTTGCCCTTTGAATGAACTTACCAAAAAGAATGTACCTTTTGTTTGGGGCAACGCGCAACAAAAAGCGTTTGACACACTTAAGAAATGCCTAACCGAAGCTCCTTTGTTTGTCTTACCGGATTTTGAGAAAACTTTTGAGATTGAGTGTGATGCTAGTGGCATAGGAATTGGTGGCGTTCTCATGCAAAATGGACGTCCCATTGCGTACCATAGTGAAAATCTAGATGGCGCTAGACTAAATTACCCAATCTATGATGAGGAACTATTTGCTTTGGTTCGAATGCTAGAAGTTTGGCAACACTACCTTTGGCCTAAAGAGTTTGTTATTCATTCCGATCACGAATCATTGAAATACTTGAAAGGGCAAGCTAACTTGAACAAGAGGCATGCTAAATGGGTAGAATTCATTGAATCTTTTCCTTATATCATTAAGTACAAGAAAGGTAAAGAGAACGTTGTAGCGGATTCCTTGTCTAGGAAAGAGTGTCTTCTTACACGCCTTGACATCAATGTGATTGGTTTGGATGAAATCAAAGACTTATATGCTTCCGATGTCTTATTTGCTCCTATCTTTGAGAAATGTTTGCCTAACCGAGGGTTTGATGACTACTATCTCCACAAAGGTTTCTTTTTTAAGGCTAACAAATTGTGCATTCCCGAGTCCTCTCTTCGCTTGTTGTTATTGAAGGAATCACATGAAGGATGTCTCATGGGGCACTTTGGACGCGACTAGACCTATGCAATGCTCTCCAACCATTACTATTGGCCCAAGATGAAGCATCACGTTGAGAGACACGTCAAGAGATGTTCTACATGCCTCCGAGCTAAGTCTACTTACAACCCCCATGGTCTTTACATACCATTACCTATCCCACATGCACCTTGGAGTGATATTAGCATGGACTTTGTGTTAGGACTCCCACGAACTAAAACCAACATGGATTCAATCTTTGTCGTTGTGGATCGTTTCTCTAAGATGGCACATTTCATTCCTTGCAACTGAACCGATGATGCTTCACATGTTGCTACCTTGTTTTTCAGGAACATTGTGCGTATCCATGGTGTACCTACTTCCATTGTCTCGGACCGCGACGTCAAGTTCACCTCATACTTTTGGAAGACGTTGATGGCCAAGCTCGGCGTCAAGCTACTATTCTCCACCGCCTATGACCCACAAACGGATGGACAAACCGAGGTCGTCAACCGCACACTGTCTTCACTACTTCGAGCATTGATCAAGCCCAACTTGAATAATTGGGAGGAATGCATCCCACACTCCGAGTTCGCCTACAACCGTGCTCTACATCAAGCTACCAAGAAGAGTCCCTTCAAGATCGTCTACGGCTTCAACCCCAACACCGCTCTCGACATACTACCGTTGCCTCTATGCGAGCGAGCGAACATGGACATTGACAAGGGCACCGACTACATCAAGAAGCTACATGACTCCACACGAGCTACCCTTGAGAAGAACGCCGAGCACTGAGCCTCCATCATGAACAAGAACAAGAAACCAATGGTGTTCCAAGAAGGTGACCTCGTTTGGCTACACTTGCGCAAGGACCGTTTTCCCGAAGAGCGCAACTCCAAGATCAAGCCAAGAGGCGACGGCCCCTTCAAGGTCATCAAGCGCATCAACAACAACGCCTACAAGCTTGACTTACCGGAATCCAAGTACCTCGTCCACAACTCCTTCAATGTCAAGGACATCTCTCCCTTCCATGGCTACCCAAGTGATGAAGACGACGTCGAGTCGAGGTCGACTCTTTTTCAAGGGGGGGGGGGAGATGATGTAGCCCACCCAACTCCACCAAGTGCACCGATGACAAGATCACGCGCAAAGGCCATTCATGATAAGGTGAACTCGCTCCTCTCGCTCTATACTTTCGGTCACGTGGAGGATGGTGCGCTACCTCATGGTTCCACACTTTGCGTGCTCAGGTTCAAACCCACCACAGAGGCCCCGGAAAGCACCCAAGACGATGCGCAAAAAGATACGAAGAAGGGCGGAGAAGACGGTGTTGGATTCGGAGTCCCAACAGAGAAGATAGGGGCAGAAAACCCCCTCCCGGACTCGGGGACCGGCCAGGCCGGCCTCCCTCCTCCTCAGGCCGGACCCCCTCCAGAGCGTCCCGGCCTCCACCCCGGCCTCGGGCCAGCCTTCTCCTCCTCCAGGCCGGACCCCCACCCGAGAGGGCCGGCCTCCACCCCGGCCTCAGGCCGGCCCTCCCCAGGACGGCTCCCCCTTCCCCACCTCGGCCCTAGGCCGGCCGGCAGCCAGCCCCAGGCCGGCCCCTCCCAGGCCGGCGCGCCTGTCCCACCCTGGCCCCAGACCGGGCTCCAGGCCGGCCCCAGGCCGGCGTGCGCCTGGTGGCGCCCCTCTCCCTCCATCCCGGCCCCATGGCCGGCCAGGCCGGGCTCCCAGGCCGGCGTGGGCCAAAATACACGCAAATGACTCGATTTCGCCCCCGTTTTCACCTGCTTCGACCCCCGGCTATATAAGTACAACCCCGAGCTAGATCTAGGGTTTTAGAGTTGAATTTAGAACATTTGGAGCTCAGCTCTCCTGTATCCCTCTTTGAGGAACTACTCCTATGGTTTTACCTAGGAACGTATCAAGGCTACTCCTCCGACTTCGTCGAGGATCGTATCAAGACTCATCCAATTACTTGATCTCTCCCCTTGGGTTTCAATCAAGAATTTTCCAATCTTCCTCTCGTGAATCCTTGAGGTTCTATTGGCGTAGTGGACCGGCTACGTGTGTGAAGCGGTTTCAATCAAGGTGATCTCAGTTGGATCGATCGTCCCGTAGGCGGCCCTCGGGGTTTAGTTGACGGGAGATTTGCGTTTCCTTGCGTTTGCCCACGATTCCCCCTCGATTCCCCCTCTCGTGTTCATCGTGTTCTTCGCGTTCTTGAGCGTTCTTCGTGTTCTTCGTCGATTCGTGAAGATGGGCCAATCTAGGAGTAACCCTCCACATCAAATGGTCTAACTCGTCCAATTTTTTTGGTTTGTATGATCAAGAGTATTTGTTATCTGCATTGCACTCACATGGATTACATGATGGATCACATGTAAGAAGGCATGCATCTTTTATCGGTAATCAGAACAGGTATCTTTGCCCCCAACCTTTTGCAAATGTTATACTAAAAAGTGTAGTTGTTTTTTATATCTAGATATCATGTTGACACAATTTCAAGGTTCCTTTACGTGCTAACAACTGCAATAAAGTTATAAAGTGTTGTATTTGGCATCAGCCAGTTTATCATTAGGGAGAGTTTGTTCAAGGTATCTATTTGCCAACTGAAATATCTTTATTTTTACAAGTTCATAGCATCTTTTATTGTTTCTGGACACGCTACTTGGAATTATCTTTTATGAAAGGTTGATGTAGATCTACCATGAATGACCTCTCGCAACAAAAGGTACATATGTCTGTCCTTTGATTAAAAATCCTCTTAGGCGCAGTTACTAATATTTATGTCATCATATATCGTCTCATCTCATGTTGAACTACTTTTGTAACAAACTCGTGTCGAAACATGTTATTTTTGTTTCAAGTGCAGTTTATCCAGCTGGTAAAGACATATCCGTGGTTTCCTCATGGAGTTAGAGCATCTCCAGCCGTTCGGCCCCCCAGGGCCGAGTTTCGGCGTCAAATAGCGCCTCCTGGGCTGCCCGGTGGTATTCTCGCCCTGTGGGCGAGAATTTCCAGCCGCGTACCCAGGAGACACGGCGAGATTTGACTAAAAATTATCAAATTCAAACAAATTTGGCCGAAATTTAGAGGATTCATATTAATAGCGCCGAATATCGGGTGAATTTACACGGGTGCGATTATACAACTTAAAATAACTACTAAAATATGCGTCTGGATCCTTCTTCGGGACGGCGTAGTTGCAACCCTGGCCGGGGTCGCCGCCGTTGCTCGGACCTGGCGTGGCGTCGTCGTCCAGCAGGATGACGCCGTTCTCCTCGCAGCCGCGTCTCCGGGCGGCAAACTCCTCCAGAGCACGCCGCTGCTTCGCCACCTCCGCGGAGATGTGCTCTTTGCGGGACAAGTCGAGCGCCGCCACTAGGTCGATTTCCAGCTCGTCGTCTTCCTCCTCCTTCTTCGGATTGACTAGCCGGCCGTTGCGCCTTGGCGGCGACGAGGCGCGGCGTTCGCCTATGATGACTCCCCGAGCCGCGCGAGCAGGGGGAGCAGAATGCTCGATCTTCACCGGGCACAGCTCCGGCGTACGCGCGGTGCTGGAGGATTGCGAGAAGGAAGACGACGACTCTGCCGCCATCCTTCTCGCCACCCACGGGCCACACGCACGGCGCCGAGAGAAACTTGGCACCCGCGGCGGGGGAGGGGGATACTCCAGGCGAGGGACGTCTCCGTTCTCGATGCGTTCGAGAACGGCGTCGAGGGTGCGGCCCGGGGCACCCCACCAGCGGCGACGTATGTCGGAGTTGCCACGCGGCAGCGCAACTGGCCCCTCGTAGGCCGCGAGCTCGTCGCCGTGCCATTCCTGGAAGTAGACCACCCACGCGCCGTAGTTCGCGGGGTGGAAGGGATGCTCATCGCTATGCACCAGAGTCAGGCGCGTGCGCTCGTCGTGGATCGCGGCGACGAAATCGTCGCCTTCAGGGACGGGGGCACTGGCAGGCTGCTCGCGCTCAACCCCCAATCGTCGTGCATGCGCATGTCTGGGGGCATCGGGTAGCCCGCCGCGTACAGGAGGTTCGCCTCCTCCTCGCGCAGCCACCGCCTTCCAAAACCGTTGGCCGCGGCGCCGTCTCCGGGGAAGCGTGCCACCATCGCCGGGAAGAGTGGGTTATGGGCGAGTGGTTTGGGCGAGAAGGTGGGGATGGGGTGAGTGGGGCAAGAAGGACGAAAGTGGGGGGATTTTATTTAGGCGAACTGGCACGGCTACCGGCGCACCGCCATTACTTTGTCGCAGGCTATTACTTCGCCGCAGGCGATTCGGCTGCTCCACTAAGTCAGTCGCGGCGGCAGCATTAACGCGCGCGGGAGCCGAGGAGGAGAAGTTCTCTCGCCGACAGCGTGGGCCCACCCGGCGAAAAAAAGACGTGGGAGCTCTTTCGCGTCTTTTCCCTTCATCCGGCGCACCCAACAGTGCCCCGGCGCGCTGGGTTTGGCCTGGGTTCACCGAGCGATAATTAGGCCCAATCTGACGCTATTTTGGCTCGGGAGGGGGGGGGGGAGTGGGCGGAAAACGGCGCAACGACGCAAAAAAGGGGTCTTGTGGGGCTCGTGGGGGGCGGCTGGAGATGCTCTTAGCTGCAGATCACATAATATGTAAAGAACTGTTACATTGTATATTTTTGGCCGATCAGTATTCATGGTAGTTGGAGCACTAGAAAATGGCAGAACTTATTATGTGTAAGCTCATAAAAGTAATAATAGTACTATAGTGGGTTTTAAGACCAGTTGATAAGATAATTCAAAGGAAAAGTTCAACGACTTTTCACAATGTATCCACTGTTTTAGACCTTCTTCTCTTTGCCTACTCTCACATTTGTAATATGATCAATAAAGTTAGCCTAATATTGATGATTATTTGTAATACGATTGATGACCAAATATGGTCATATCAGATGTGTACGCTGATTTCTCATCGATGTCGTGCCATGTAAAGAAAAAAAGTGCCAATCTTTATTTATTTCCCTTCCGCTCTCAATTTTTTCCATTTCTTTCTATGAAATTCTTTTCGTGTCATTTGACATCCTATCCTATGTCCCACGAAAATGGATTTTATCTTTTATTGAACTAGAAGCATTCCCCGCGCGTTGCCGCGGGATCGCTTTAGAAATTACAATAATAAACTAAAATTTAAATTTATAAGAGATATGATACGTTATGTTTTCTAAATGAATTTCAAAGTTCAATTAATCATAGTATTAAATTATTTAAGAGGATTGATAGTACTATACTTACTAGAAAGAATGAGTTGTTCCTAGGTCACTCATAGGGATGGAACTAAGAAGTTAAGCGTGTTGTGGCTAGAGTAGTGCGAGGATGGGTGATCGAGCGGGAAGTGGACAATTAAAATTGAAATAAAGTAAAAAAAAGGAAAAAAAAATTACACTGCGATTAAAGGTTACCCAATTCAAATGTTTTGAAATTTGAAAAAAATGCGAAAAAATGCATTTTAAAATTTTCAATATTTTGAAGTTACCGCTGGCAAACTAGCTAAGGTGTTCGCCAGCGGTAGCTAAATAGCGCTGGTGAACAGGATGGTTCGCCAGCGGTAACCTCTTACCACTGGCGGGTTAGCGCTGGCGAGCAGGTAGTGGCAGCTGTATTCTGTTCGTCACTGGTAAGGCTTTTCCTAAAAGTGGACTTAAATGTGTTTTTAATATTTATTTCTTCATGCTTTCTTTTGTTGCAATTCATATCTCTTATGTGACCATATTTGAAATTAGTAAGCCTATCTTAATGGCTATAAATAAAGAGATCTTGGGAGACAACCCTTGCTATTTTTTCTTTTAGTTTTAAGTTTCTTTTGCTTTCAGTTTTGAGTTTTTTTTATCTCCTTTAGTGGTAAGGAACACAATTTTTTTATTTGCACTTTTTATCTAAAATATTCTAAAAGAGAAGTGATAAGAAGGTGAGCATTGATGAAATAGGGGTCGACCTTGAACACTTGTGTTCATGCCTATGGAAACAATGTAAATCTTCTCGTGGAAGCTTCTAAGCTAAAAATATGTCCTCATTGTGTTTTCTTCCATTGTATCATAGAAATAAAGTGTGTCTTAAAATAAATGCCTAGTAAAAATGCGTTAAAGAAAATCGCTTGTGTGAGGCAACCCACTTTGTTGTATTTTTGTTATTTTTTTGGTTTTCTTTTGTTATTTTTGTGTCTTGTAATTTTTTATCTGTGTAAAAACCTCTACTTGTCCTTTTTTATTTTCTTTTTGTGCCAATAGTAGCTTCTACTAGAGAGTTAGTATGATTTTGGGAAATTGTTGTTTTCTGTCCAAATTTTTGTGCTTCAAACAAAAACCTCGGTTCTCTCAGCCAGAACCCGACGATTTTTTTTAATCATTTTTGGTCACCTGCTCCAGGTTGTTATCTAAATTTCTTTAGTTTCCTGATTTTTATTTGAGAAACAGAAGGTCCTCAAAAAAATTCATATTTACCCGCTGTTTTATTTTGACCGATTTCCGCCAATATTTGCATTTGCGTCTTAATCTTTTTGTTTTGTTTTCTTTCGAGTGGGAGATCCTTAAAAGAAGTTGTGAAAGTAGCTAATATTTTAAAATGGAGTGTTAGTCTTGTGTTAAAACTGAACCAAGTGTATTTTGCATTTTGATTACACTAACATTGCTAATGTTTTCAAATATAGTGTATTGAAAGAAACCTGATATTTTTGTTAGACTTGTGTTAAACCTGATATTTTTTGTAAAGCTTGTTGGTTTGCTTGGTATATATATATATGATTATCTCTCTTGTCTTTGTAGACTATTTTCTTTGATATATGTTTCAAATAAGTTAGTTGGTGTTGGAAAAGAGTAAACAGTTTCATGCTTATAGTGGTACAAAAGGAAGCTTGTATTGATTGTGGCTTAGATTTTAGCATTTAATGTTAGATGTTATTTAAATTGTGTGCTTATTACTTTATGATGTATAATGACTAGTCTCAAATAGTTGATAGTGCTTAATTTTCCATTGAATTCAATCATGTGTTGTTTCCTCATATTAAAGCGTGGTATTGTGGTATTCTTCTCTATATTCTTTACTTGGATTGACTTGGCGAATGCTCACACCATGTTTTGACTATAAAAAGTCACCTATAGCCTTGATGATCATTTAGTTTTTCATTTTTAATATCACTTCATGCTTTGATTAATGATGTTTTGTCGCTATGCATGATTATGGTCATTATTGCTCTCTTAGTTGGTCGCTCCCAGTCTTCTGCAAGCCTTCACCTGTATTGAGTATGAGCTCTACTCATGCATTGAACTCCCAAAAATCAAATTTTTCCTAATGTGTTCACCATAATTACCTATATGTGGTATTTCACCGCCACTCCAAGTAAATTTATCATGTGATACCTTTAAAACTTCAAAATTATTACATGTTTTGTGTTCCGGTTTTAGCTCATGAGGAAATACTTTAAAGTTTATTATGGTTTGTGTAAACAAAGATTATTCTAGCTTATTTCGCCCGATGAGTATAAAATATGTGATTTTCTTAATTTGCAGAGAGCTGGTGCCAAATAATATGAACTTAAAAATAATATAAAAAGGCACTTCCCCATTGATTGATAAAAGTTGGTGGGCACCCATGGATACGGCTAGCTCTGGTTTGTGAAAGGAATGTGGGGGTCGGGGGAGAGAAGTGCCAACTAAAGAAACATGCTAATTGAAACCTCTCTCAAAAGTCTAAGCACCTTGCTTGACATGGATTATGATAAGTTTTTCATTACCATTCGTTGACATAAACATACACCTCTCCCAAAATTGTTTTCAATATTTCCGTTTTATTAAATAAAAAGCTCTAGCACATGAGTAATCCCTGCTTCCTTCTGCGAAGAGCCTTTATTTTATTTTATTTTATTTTATTGTTGAGTCTTCATCCTCTTACTTTATGCACCAATTGAGAGAGCATAGTCGTCATTCTGAGTATAATGTGCATAATCCCAAAATTTATTATTCAAGATTGTGGCATTGCTTGTTCTTAAATGATTTGTTTCTAGTCACCATTTGAACTTTGAAGGTGTCTTGGCATTTATCTAGTCACCATTTGTATCTATTCCACGAAGGATAAGCGGGATACCATTTTATTATTTTTTTCTTAATGCTTGAAACAAACTTATTGCTTTCATTTCTTCATTATTTATTTTGAGTTGTTCATGTTACTTTTCATGTGCAACATAGTTGCTAAGTTGACATTAGTTCAAATAATATTTATCTCGCCTATGTTAAAATACTTTGACCTCAGCTTACAATGCTTTTAAATTTGATTGATCAAGTTTGTGTTGGATGCATGTCACCTCAAAATTATTTTGTTATCACTTACCTACTCGAGGACGAGCAGGAGTTAACCTTGGGGACGCTGATACATCCCAGACGTATCTATCATTTTTTATGTTCCATGTTTTTTTTCTACATGTTTTCGTTATTTTTTCTTATGATTTCTATCATTTATTAAACTAACCTATTAAAAAGATGGACAATACCACTTCTTGTTTATTTGTCTCTGCATTGGAGAAATAGGTCAAAAATCAAAGTGCTCGGAATGAGCTGAATATTTTTGTAGATTTTTTTACTCCTCGGAAAACTCCAGGACCAAAAGGAAAGCCCAAGATGGGGCCCACATCCCCGAGGAGGGTATTGGCCGCGGCCAGGCTCTGGCCTGTGCCTGGGAGGCTCCTGGAGCTGCCGTGCACAGCCTCGCGTCGCCACTTCACTTAAAAATTCACGCTTGACCTAGAAACATAGAACACCCGACGATTTTCTAGATAACGCATCTAAGCTCTGCCTCCATGGAAAACCCTAATTTGGGGGGGGGACAGAAGTACCTGATTCGGCACCCTTGAACGGACAACGACGTCGCCTAGAGGGGGGGGGTGAATAGGCGATTAAAACTTTTCCGGTTAATGCTTACTAAATGCGGAAATAAACTAGGTGTTTAAATTAACAAGCATACAACCTAAATATTCTAGGGTAAACTAGATGAACAAACAACTTATGCTAAGCAAGACAAGTAACAAGGTGATAGCAAGATATATAACTTCAAGCTCGAAGGCTATCACAATGTAAATTGCATAAGTAAAAAGCTCGGGTATAGAAATAACCGAGGCACACGGAGACGAAGATGTATTCCCGAGTTCCTCCCACAAAGGGGAGTACGTCTCGTTGGAGGGGTGTGAGCTCACCATGAAGGCCTACTCAACGCCACAAAGGCCTCACCCTATTCTCCGATGAACCCCGCCACAAAGGCCTAGTTCACCTTCCACTATTGGCAACCTTCAAACCCGAGGCACGCATCCACAACTCAATTGGAGGCTCTCGGTGTCACCACAATCTTGGGGCACGCATCCACAACTCAATTGGAGGCTCCCAAGAACACCACAAGTCGTCTAGGGTCCAAGACCCAAGAGTAACAAGCTCACAATCTTTCACTTCCACGAATCCTCGTGGAGAGACCAAACCGATGCAACCGATGCAAATGGCAAGAGCACAAGTGCTCAAATCCTCCACTCTCAAATTCCAACAAAGCAACAAATGCTTATGGGGGAATAAGAGAGGAAGAACAATGGAGAAACACCAAGAACTCCAAGATCAAGATCTACTAGGTTTCCCTCACTAAGAAGGAGGATGGATTGGTGAAAATGTAGATCTAGATCTCCTCTAACTTCTCCCTCAAAGATATGCAAGAATCATTGGAGGGATTGAGAGAGGAGCAAGCTTTCCAAAGTCAACAATGGTGTGGAGAGAGAGGGAAAACGGGCTGGGAAAGACTTGGGGACTTTGGGGAAGAAAGCCCCTTAAATAGGTGCTCAAAAAACTAGCCGTTTGCCACTTTTTCCGTCCATTCCGGAATGGTCCGGAATATTCCGGACCCCGGAATGACCCGGAATGGCCCGGAATCGATTCCGGAGCGATTCCGGATGGAAACAGAGCCTTTTCCCGTTCTGGCCGGAATATTCCGGAATATTCCGGGGATCCGGAATATTCCGGAGCCCAGAAAAATCCGGATTCCGGAATCATCCGGAATATTCCGGATTGCAAACCGAAGACAGAAAACCGATACGAGAAATGCAATAACTTTTGCATATGAACTCCGTTTTCGATGTTCTTGGGCTCGTTGGAATCGCAACGACGAGCACTACAAGAATATGCAGAGAAACATCATTGTCCATAAATGGAAGATAAAACCAAATGGGTAAAGGTTTAGACCACTCAAATAGGAACACCCGGTAAAACCTCCAACACGAAAACACACATAACTTTTGCGAATGAACTTCGAATAAGGTGAATCCAAAAGGGTTGGAAAGGTAATAACAAGGACTATCCAAACAAAAAGGAATGGAGAAGTTACCACACATGGAAGGTGTGGAAACATTCTAAAAACTGAACCGGATATTTTCACCACCGAAATCGCAACAAGTTTTTCTTACCAAAACCGTTTTCGATAAACCTTGGCTTGCCATGAAGATCATGACAAGCACTAAAACCCAAAGGAGACAAAAGCCAAATAAGAACCAAGAAAGATGATATGCAAGTATGCAAAGGTTTGAGCTCTCCACAACAATTCGATCATGTTACTCACTTGAGAGCCCCTCTTGATAGTACGACTATCTATCCTATAACCCGGTCTCCCAAAGACACGAGACCGGTAAAATAGAAAACCTATCAAGATTATACCTTTGCCTTGAGCATTCCACTTGAGCTAGATGATGACGATCTTGACTCTCTCAAGTTGGATCTTCTTTCTTGATTGCGCTTGCTAGCACAAACTCCGCTTGATGAAGACTTGCAAGTTGCTCCCCCAAACACCATTATGGGAGAGACTAGCTCCCCCATACACCATTATGGGAGAGACCCTTCGGCAAATCTTCACAAGGCCACAATCTCCAAAAGGGTGGCAAGCATCAAGCATAGGATATCTTCTAGATGCTTCACTTGAGCTTCCACGTCAAGCTAGATGACAAACACCGCCTGACGACGACATAGACCATGGGCTATATGAAATCTTCCTTTTGGTTCATGCCCATGGAAAGATACCTAACCACACATAGAGATGCGACACACACATATCATGGGTTAGTTCACAATGCTAATTTGACAATTGCTTACCATACCATGAGATACACAATCCCACTTGGTACAACTTGTAGCTTTGTGTGTTGATCGCTTGCTTGATCAACCTTGTATCTTTGCTTCTCACTTCTAAAGGTGATGTCTTGAAGATGATAATGAAAGATCACCTAATCCTTTTCTTCAAGACATACTAGCAATAAGCTCAACTAAAACCATGACCATTCTTGATATAAATCCTTGAATGTAACAATGGCCATCAAGGAAGCTAATAGAGTTCAACACATGAACTCCATTATTTCCTATGGACAAGATCTACAAAGATAACTTAATGCAAACATTAGTCCATAAGGATTGTAATTAATTACCAAAACCACATATGGGGGAACCATGCACTTTCAATCTCCCCCATTTTGGTAATTGATGACAATCCCTTTTTACGAGGGTTTATATGATGAATAAAGCAAACATGCTAAACAAGAGCAAGGATGCAATAGCATGGAAAGGAAAATGCTTAAGAACGAAACTAAAGCATAAACCAAATTCCCTTAAACCCTCTAAACTTCTCCCCCATTGGCATCCATTGTCGAAATGGGCAAAAAGATTAGAAGGCCAATATAGTAAGAGCTCCCCCATAGTGTATGCATTCCTCATGATATGAGTGAAATCAAGTGCATATCTCCAACTATGAATAGATGGAGGGAGATCAAACTATATTGAGGATCCAAAGATTTATAAGCAAAGTAAAATTGAAGGATACTTTCACAAAGAAGCAACCAACCACAAGGATCCGAAAAACCGATTGACCAACATCAATATTTTGATAGGATCAACCAAGTGTTCTAGAAAATCAAGAGGGAACTCCCCAAGGTACATGCACAATGTTAGATTTGAATTACTATATAATGTGCACAACATGGAATCATCACTCCCTTCTAGATAATTTTGAACAAAAACAAGAGCAAGATAATAGATTGGAGATGAAGCAAAGCAACTTGCAAACAAACAAAAGTTGAGCAAAGAAGATCTAGAAGTGACAAATAAATACTTACTCAACCGAAATAGATGCGTGTGACAAGGGAAAACATTTTTAGGAGACTAATAGAATGATAAATCATCAACATAGTCTTTCAATATAAGAAGCACCTAGTGCATATCATGTCTTTCCCATACACACAAACCATCAAATGATAAAACACATAGGTCCACAAGCTTATTAAGATGCAAAAGGAATACCAAAACAAAAGCAAAGCTTGTGCCTTTTAGGAACCACCAAGGAATATAAAGCAATAAAAAGTGATCACTAAAGAAATAGAATATCAATTAAAGATGTAACTATTATCGTGTGTATAAGTTTCTAAGTGAACAACAATCACAAAGATATATATATCCACAAAGAAACATGCACACACAAAATAGGTACAAAGGTGAAAACATGATATCCAAGAGAGGTTCATTAATATACCAATAAGATTTTTGCTTGAAAGCAAAGCACTAATCTTAGTTTAATCTTAAGGGGATATAGATGAACACACAGAACTCATCAACGCATCACAAATATCACAAGGGAAAAGTGATAGTTGGAATGCTTCGAGAAAGGTAACGCATATCAGAAAAGATTCAAATGGTTTTTTTTGAGAATTCATCAATATTGCATATGAGAGACTTCAAGTAGAAGTTGCTAGATTAATATACTCGGGATTGGTGAATCATGAAAATGACTATAAATATCCCCATAGTATGTAATCATCCCGGCTTACTCATAGTTGCAATTAAGATGCTTTTGATAAGACATTTGCAAGAACCAAATGAAATGCAACAAGGGGAAATCATGCCAAGAAGCAACCTACACAAGGTTGAAAGCTAGAAATGTATGCATGAGATAGATACTTGTTACCGAGACGACATTGGTGATGAAGAGGATGCGAGTTTGATAATCATCGAAGCTTGACTCCTATAATACCATGGTGAGAACACCTTCCTTATGAATGGAGCAAGCAACCAATGTATCTCCATTGTACCTAAAACAAAATTCAAGTACAAAATGGTACCCAAACTCATTGGGTCCAAAGTAGTTAGAACAACTACAATACATAGGACAAACTCCAAGTAAATATGTGCATATTAATATGAATTTGAATTTCATGCACATCTTAGCCAATTAGGATTTGATGGAGTTTATCCTATTTATTGGATCAACGAAAGTAAGCATGCCAAAAGATATATAGTAAATATGCATGCACAAAACTTTCAAGAACCAAAACAAGATACAAATGGGACAAAGAACTAATCAAACCAAGAAGCCACTTACAAGAGTGAAAAGAAAGAGAATTGTCCAAAATATATCAAGACCCAAATCAACACATGATTGAGGAAACCAAATAGAGAAGATACCAAAAAACATCAAGAATAAACAAACCCTCTACACTTTTCATGATAGCACACATAGTACCAAGACGAAAAATGTTCGTCTTCCAAAGAGACAAGTCATTGGGATAAAATACAAATTTAGACAACAAGTGTTCAAACGCATATTGGATAGTTCTTCCAATAATAGTGCATTATTTATGATCTTGCTTTTGAATACAAAATGCACACAATGGAATCATTACTCTCCATATATATTATTCAAACACTAGTCATGTTTAAATAAAAACAAATAGTTGCAATACCAATTTAAAGAATGGTGATCTACTCAATGTAGGATAGCTTCCCCAAGAATAGTGCAACCCAAAGAAGTATGACTTTGAGCATAAGTTCACAAGTATGGGATCATTGCTTTTCCTAACTCAAGAAAGCATAAAACAAATTTTGAGAAGAGCAAGGAAGACACAAAGGAGTTTGAACCAAACAAATCATTGGCAAGAAACAAGGAAATTTTAGAGCAAAGGCCAAAGTAAATATGATCAATAAACTTACCACAAATTATTATCACTTGTCAAAGACAAGAGATGTATGGAGATATTTCTCGGTGGTAGAATTGTTCACAATCATATTCACAAAGCATAAGCATGTGGTAAAAGATAGGAATAAAAACATGCTTAGATAGAGATTCTTGAAGGCTTCAAATAAAACTCGAAAAAGCAAGGCAACAAGAAACTCTCTAACAAACAAGATACCAAAGAAGAGAGACACAAGATATTTTAAGTAAAAATGGAACTTGTTTGAGCAACATGCCACTTAGGAACAAGATAACTAACAATATCAACTCTAGGTGGCTATACCTCAAATGTTCACATTTTCTAGGCTTGTAATATGCACATAGCTTATTACTCCCCCATAATGTGATAATCCATTTTTTTTTAACAAGAGGCAAAGAAAATAAATCCAACTAGGGAAAGCTAATGGACATTTAGAAATGAATTTCTCATGAGAAAGAGATACCATATAGAGACAAGATAATATTGATATATCAACACTAAGTGGTATTCCTCATGTACACACATTTTAGGATAGTAAAGTGCAAAGCATATTACTCCCCCAAAATGGGATAGTCCATTAATCTCCCAAAGAGCCAACTAAGATAAGCAATGAAAGCAATGAAGGCTCAACACAAAGAACACAAGTACATGGAGTGCAAACCAACAAGCATAACTAGATTACTCAAGATAGGTAAGAAGGAAGCACAACATATACCAACACATGCTAGAAACAAAACTAACATATGCAAGGGAGCAAGCAACTTTCAATGTATATAGAATTAAATACAAGTTACCGCTTGGAGGAACATAGGGTAAGAGATATATATAATCCAAGTGACTTGGCTTGAGGAAATATAATTGATGAAGATCCCTTAATTCTTCATAAAATATCCAGGTCTCCAATGCCCTCCAACTCCACCTATTGATCAAGTTTGAGCTTGTTGGTCCCCAACCAAGTTGGGTCCTAAGAGGTTAGCCACAATAGGTTTGGCAACCCAAATGGTTCTTTTCTTGACACCACTTGGAGTACCAACATACTTGGCAAACACATTGCCCACACTATCCTTCCTAATAGAATACACATCATCAACAAGGATAGGGTTGGATAATGTACCATTAGTGCATGAAGAAGCAAAGTGTCCCTTCTTGCGACAAAGGTAGCAACATCGACTCTTTTCTTTCTTCTCAATAGGCTTCTCATCAAGAGGAGCATTGGCTTGAGTCTTCTTAGGAGGTGGCCGTTGTTCAACTCGTGGTTGAGCATGAGATTGAACAAGAGGCCTCTTCCCTAGTTGCTTCTCACTAAGAGGCTTCTTCTTCAAAGGGCAAGATCTAACATGGTGCCCTTCAATCTTGCACTTGAAGCAAATAATCTTGGCCGAATCTTTGACTTGTTCTTGGCCCTTCTTCTTGTCAATAATGGACTTGTTCTTGAGATTGGAGTTGAATCCAAGTCCACTCTTGTCATTGGGAAGTCTTCGCACTCTCAACATCTTGTCAAGTGTGGAACTCCCTTCATGACACTTTTCCAAGTCTTTCTTCAAAGAAGTGACTTGGGCCTTGAGCTCTTTAATTTCCTCTACATGGTTAGAATCAACACAAGAGCTAGAGGAAGTATATGCTTCATTGTTAGAGCAACAAGGCAAGGAAAGCAATTCATCACAAGATGTAGAAACATTATGGGAGGATGAATTACTAATACGAGCACAAGTCAATATAGCATTATTAGAAGATATTGTGCTAGTAACCACATGAGGCTCACAAGATGTTACCTTTGTAGTGATAGCCTCAAGAGCTAATTTTAGCTTGGTATGAGATTCTAGAAGATCCTCATGAGAGCTAGATAGCTTTTCACGACTTTCTTCCAATTTCCCATACTTGCTAGTCATTAGCTCAAGTTGAGCCCTTAGCTCAACATTCTCCTTCAAAATAGATGCTTCACAAGATGTGGAGTTAGTAGCACAAGCATCAATTGAAATAGAAGAAGATAACTTGGCAAGCTCATTATTTAACCTAGAGTTTTCTTCAATTAGATTAGCATTGCCAACAACAAATTCAACCTTTTCATTTTTAAGCACTTTATATTTAGCATGGGTATGGTCACGTGCTTTAGTGAGATAGGCTATTTGTTCATTATAGAGCTCCTCAATAGATTCAAGTTTCTCCTCAAGAGTAACTCGGAGCTCATACTCTTCCTCAAGAGACATAGTGAGGGATGCCTTTTCATTGGCATCACTTCTTTCAATCTCACCTTTCTTTTCAATGATTTTAGCGCTATAAATAGCAAAAGCCAATATTTCACTAAAAGGAGTGATAGCTTTACTACCTTTAGGGAGATCAAGAAGAACCAACTCACCCTTCTCCATTAAAGAGTCTTCGTCCTCATACTCTCCATAAAATATATCCTCATCCTCATCATGACAAGATGTAGTGGGTTCCAAAGGTGGTGATACCTTTGAATCCCTAGCCATAAGGCACATATGAGAAATGGATGGCGATGATGAAGATATACTAGAAGAGCCATTAAGGTCCATGTCTTGTTCCACAAAAAAGTGGGATTCCTCTACATTGTTAGCCACACAAGTACTAGAGGAAATGGAAGCATTATTTTCATGAAAACAAGACATAGGAAGCATATCATCATGAGATTTAGTTAAACAACTATTACATGATATGCAAGGACTATCAACACTAGCATGTATGGAATTTTGAGTGCTAGAAGATATTAAGTCCAAAGATAGATCATTGCAATGGGATAGAGATGAAGTATAGTCAATAGCAAATTTACTATTCACAATGCAATTTCTATCACCACTCACCATATCATTACCTTGTGACAAATCACATGTTGGTGGAGTGGAGAAAGATGTGAACTCATCACGGCCGGAAGTGGATGGAGAACAATCATCCTCAATAATATTGGACACATCATATATATCTTGAAGTTTTGTCCATAGCTCATGAGCGTTCCGAAAAGGCTTGATTGATTCAATGACTACATCGCTCAAAAAGCACAAGAGACCATTAGATACAAGAGTATCGAGATAAGAGTTTTCCTTATCCTCTAAAGATAAATCTTGAGAATCCTTTGGAGGAGGAAAATCCATATCTACAATTCTCTTAACATACTTTGGACCCATGTCCGTAAGAAATTTAAGAATGCGAATTTTCCAAACATCAAAGTTTCTACCATAGAATATAAAAGCGGGATCATGTTCTATTTCTCTAAACGACATCGTACTCTCTAGGAGGTAAAGCCTAATAAAGAGAGACGAGGCTCTGATACCAATTGAACGGACAACGACGTCGCCTAGAGGGGGGGGGTGAATAGGCGATTAAAACTTTTCCGGTTAATGCTTACTAAATGCGGAAATAAACTAGGTGTTTAAATTAACAAGCATACAACCTAAATATTCTAGGGTAAACTAGATGAACAAACAACTTATGCTAAGCAAGACAAGTAACAAGGTGATAGCAATATATATAACTTCAAGCTCGAAGGCTATCACAATGTAAATTGCATAAGTAAAAAGCTCGGGTATAGAAATAACCGAGGCACACGGAGACGAAGATGTATTCCCGAGTTCCTCCCACAAAGGGGAGTACGTCTCGTTGGAGGGGTGTGAGCTCACCATGAAGGCCTACTCAACGCCACAAAGGCCTCACCCTATTCTCCGATGAACCCCGCCACAAAGGCCTAGTTCACCTTCCACTATTGGCAACCTTCAAACCCGAGGCACGCATCCACAACTCAATTGGAGGCTCTCGGTGTCACCACAATCTTGGGGCACGCATCCACAACTCAATTGGAGGCTCCCAAGAACACCACAAGTCGTCTAGGGTCCAAGACCCAAGAGTAACAAGCTCACAATCTTTCACTTCCACGAATCCTCGTGGAGAGACCAAACCGATGCAACCGATGCAAATGGCAATAGCACAAGTGCTCAAATCCTCCACTCTCAAATTCCAACAAAGCAACAAATGCTTATGGGGGAATAAGAGAGGAAGAACAATGGAGAAACACCAAGAACTCCAAGATCAAGATCTACTAGGTTTCCCTCACTAAGAAGGAGGATGGATTGGTGAAAATGTAGATCTAGATCTCCTCTAACTTCTCCCTCAAAGATATGCAAGAATCATTGGAGGGATTGAGAGAGGAGCAAGCTTTCCAAAGTCAACAATGGTGTGGAGAGAGAGGGAAAACGGGCTGGGAAAGACTTGGGGACTTTGGGGAAGAAAGCCCCTTAAATAGGTGCTCAAAAAACTAGCCGTTTGCCACTTTTTCCGTCCATTCCGGAATGGTCCGGAATATTCCGGACCCCGGAATGACCCGGAATGGCCCGGAATCGATTCCGGAGCGATTCCGGATGGAAACAGAGCCTTTTCCCGTTCTGGCCGGAATATTCCGGAATATTCCGGGGATCCGGAATATTCCGGAGCCCAGAAAAATCCGGATTCCGGAATCATCCGGAATATTCCGGATTGCAAACCGAAGACAGAAAACCGATACGAGAAATGCAATAACTTTTGCATATGAACTCCGTTTTCGATGTTCTTGGGCTCGTTGGAATCGCAACGACGAGCACTACAAGAATATGCAGAGAAACATCATTGTCCATAAATGGAAGATAAAACCAAATGGGTAAAGGTTTAGACCACTCAAATAGGAACACCCGGTAAAACCTCCAACACGAAAACACACATAACTTTTGCGAATGAACTTCGAATAAGGTGAATCCAAAAGGGTTGGAAAGGTAATAACAAGGACTATCCAAACAAAAAGGAATGGAGAAGTTACCACACATGGAAGGTGTGGAAACATTCTAAAAACTGAACCGGATATTTTCACCACCGAAATCGCAACAAGTTTTTCTTACCAAAACCGTTTTCGATAAACCTTGGCTTGCCATGAAGATCATGACAAGCACTAAAACCCAAAGGAGACAAAAGCCAAATAAGAACCAAGAAAGATGATATGCAAGTATGCAAAGGTTTGAGCTCTCCACAACAATTCGATCATGTTACTCACTTGAGAGCCCCTCTTGATAGTACGACTATCTATCCTATAACCCGGTCTCCCAAAGACACGAGACCGGTAAAATAGAAAACCTATCAAGATTATACCTTTGCCTTGAGCATTCCACTTGAGCTAGATGATGACGATCTTGACTCTCTCAAGTTGGATCTTCTTTCTTGATTGCGCTTGCTAGCACAAACTCCGCTTGATGAAGACTTGCAAGTTGCTCCCCCAAACACCATTATGGGAGAGACTAGCTCCCCCATACACCATTATGGGAGAGACCCTTCGGCAAATCTTCACAAGGCCACAATCTCCAAAAGGGTGGCAAGCATCAAGCATAGGATATCTTCTAGATGCTTCACTTGAGCTTCCACGTCAAGCTAGATGACAAACACCGCCTGACGACGACATAGACCATGGGCTATATGAAATCTTCCTTTTGGTTCATGCCCATGGAAAGATACCTAACCACACATAGAGATGCGACACACACATATCATGGGTTAGTTCACAATGCTAATTTGACAATTGCTTACCATACCATGAGATACACAATCCCACTTGGTACAACTTGTAGCTTTGTGTGTTGATCGCTTGCTTGATCAACCTTGTATCTTTGCTTCTCACTTCTAAAGGTGATGTCTTGAAGATGATAATGAAAGATCACCTAATCCTTTTCTTCAAGACATACTAGCAATAAGCTCAACTAAAACCATGACCATTCTTGATATAAATCCTTGAATGTAACAATGGCCATCAAGGAAGCTAATAGAGTTCAACACATGAACTCCATTATTTCCTATGGACAAGATCTACAAAGATAACTTAATGCAAACATTAGTCCATAAGGATTGTCATTAATTACCAAAACCACATATGGGGGAACCATGCACTTTCAACCCTGCCGGGACGGCAAAGTGCCCCCGGTGCCATCTCCATCGACCGTTCTTCCTCCGTGATGCTTCGTGAGTAGTTCCCGTGTGGACTATGGGTTCATAGCAGTAGCTAGTTGATACTCTCTCCCCCTTGATGTTCAATACCACGGTCTTTTGAGATGCCTCACATGATAGAGATCCATTTGATGTATTGCTACGTGTTGTGTTTGCTGGGATCCGTTGAACCATAGAATTATGATTATTTTGTTCATGTCATTATATGAGAATCTTCACTTATATCCTTAGAGTGTTTTAATGTCTTATTGCATGCTCTCCGATGTGTATGGTTATCTTGATCACATAATTGTATTCATATGAAAGAGGGAGTATTTATGCTAGATAATGGATTCATGCCTCCCTAAAACTTATGCCCGAGTGACAAAAACGTGACGGGTGGGGGATCAGTTGTTTCCACTAGGGAGAAAATAGATGTGTCCTTGTCTATGAATGAGAACCATTGCTTATATTACATATTGTTCTTAGTGCAATTGTCTGTTGCACACAAAGCAATCACTCCGTTGCTGCAAGTTCATACCAGAGAGATTTGGTGGATAGCTTTCTTGAGGTGGACTATCCGATATATATGCATGTTGGACAGTGGTCTATTTGCCTTGACATAATTCCTACCATGTTAGAATCCGTGAACTATATCTCGTCATAATAGCATTGTTATGCCCCAATGATTTTTCAATTGACTAGCTGTAATTTGTTTACCCAACACTTGTTATATTGTTTGGAGAGTTACCACTAGTGAACCTGTGAACCCCGGTCCATCTTTTACTATTTTACATGCTTTTAATTGTTTTTACCTTGCTGGTCTATTTGTTACACATTACAAATATCACTTGTTTAACTCCATATTCCACAATATTAACTATATTTTTCTGAAGCAGTGCATTTAGTCAATTGCTATTGTATTATTACGTGTGTTGAGGACGCAAGAGAAACATCACAACACCACTCCATCTACTGGTTTATTGCACCTTGTGTTACTAATATCATTTTCTAAGTGCTTCGCAGGTGTGGCTGAATTGACAACTTAACTGCTAAGGCTTATATGTATTCTTTGGCTCTCCTTGTGTCGAATTAATAAATTGATTTACACTTACCGTCCAAGACTAGTGCGATCCCTACACTTGTGGGTCATCAATAACTTTCTCAAGGTGGACTATTAGAAATAAATGTATGATGGATAGCGATCTAATTATCTTGACGTAATGCCTACAATTTTAGAACCCGTAAACTATATCTCGCCATAATAGTATTGTTATACGTTCATGATTTATTAATTGCCTAGTTGTAGTTTGTTGACCCAACATGTATGTCTTCTTTGGAGAAACACCACTAGTGAAACCTTGGTCCTCGGTCATATTTTCATCATTGATAAAACCTTCTTTCAAGCACTTCTATTTTTTTTGCTGTACCATTTTTACTTTTATTGCTTTTTATTAGTCTATACATTTAATTCTATAGTTTCAGCAAGACCGGAAGACTGACAACCTGAGTTTTTGTGTTGTGTGCAGGTTCCATGCTTGTTGACGCGCGAGACAAACAAGCAACCTTCTCCAAGTCTTCGAAGTCCTACTGGTCAATAAATCCTGGTTACACAATTGGGAGAAAATTTCTGCTAGACTACATCATACGTTCCACTAGGGGTAATCCAAAAAACGTGTCATCATGTTAGCAACATCAACGTTCACCTGATATATGCGTACAACATCTCATGGAGATCACACAATTATTTGGTAGTTTGTTTGTTCCCTTATATAACATGTTTTAGCAAGCTTCATTGACTTGCCAAATATCTTATAATATAAAATGGAGAGAGTACATTAATTATTTAAAGTAATTCATAAAATAAATGAAGCCAAGAAATATTTTCTGCATTAGTTGGTACAACTATGCCAAAATGCTACTTGGTTTCATTTAATACATACTAGTTTCTGCGTGAACCAGATCTTTGTGCCTCACAACAGTATGCTTGATGAATACCAGATGTGCTCATTATAAATAGTCAATTTTGGTGTTAGAATAATTACATTGATTTTTGCAATATCTATTTTGAGCCTACTAGATAGATCATTACATGGTGCATTGAACAATTAATGTTAATTGTTAATGAAAAAATATGGAAGAACTTATCCATGTCCATGTGAAATTCTACTAAGATAGACTATTAAATGGCCATTCATTGGACTTAAATGCAGTCCATTATTAATTAACATTCATGGGACAATTTAGCTAGTATATACATATCCAAGAAAGATACTATCACAAAATCTCCATTCATTAAATTCTGGACGAATATACAAATGCAACAAAAATATTTCCACAAGATGCGGTTGCACTCATTATATAAATTGTGTTTTCCAGCGTACAAATACGTGAGGAATCATACTATTCCGAGTTTTGAAAGAAAACATTTTCCTATAGCCATGATTCGTAGTTATGTTGGCATATCAATCTTTGTATGTTTTTCATTCGCGTCTTGCTACCTCACTTTGGTCGAATCAATAGACGCAAGTGAAAATCCAGAAACGATTGAACAGGTAAATAAGATTTACATCCTATATCCACTGTACAACTTAATAATCAGTTGGTACCATTCTCTATTGATAGTGTGGCCATTTATTAATTTGGACACTGCTTGCCGAGAGAAGTAAATACTAGATCCTAGGATCTTTCTGTGCGAGTCATGTTTCTAGTGAAGAACTAACATTTTTTACTCTTACAGAACACCACTCTTGTTAGTCCATTTCCTCATAAGTTCGCCAGAAATCAATGTCACGGAAGCAATATTATCTCTCATGTACGTTCTCTCTCTCTCTAATTTATTGTGCTTGATTTGTTGTCATGTTTGTTTATCTCTATATGATGATTTGGCTCTACACATGCATGTAATATTGTTATGTTCACCAAGAAATTTGATAAACATAAATGACAGAGTCAAGAGATTTGCAAAGCCATGCAAAACATATACTTAAATTCCTATAAAAATAACAGTTTAAACCCACAAATTCCTAAAAAAAAGCAATACAAATTTACATGCATGGATAGCCCAAGTAAATAATAGTTGGTCAAGCTAAATTCTGGTCATTAGTCAAAGAAATAAGGTTCATATTACCTAGTTTTAGCTCCTCCAAATATATTTCTTAAGTTCATTTCTCTCGTCATGAAGGAGATCTGCAACTTATTAATAATACGCCTAGTTGAATACGAGAAACGATCAAATATGTAGGAACACACACATCTAAAATAACTAAGTTTTGGTCCCAATATTTGTACCATCAAAGAAATGGACGCCACAAAAGAAATATTCCCTTAAAACATTGACACACAAATTTTGAATAGGCACCTAGGCCATGAATGCTTGGTGACTTACTTTGGTATATTAATACTACCTTGTACCTTAAGACGAGAAATCGACATCAGGCTATACCCCTGACCACATGAAACTAAATGTCGCCTATCTAGAAAAGCCCCCAATCCACTCCATCGATAAAGCATGAATAAATGCACTGACTGCCACGAAGCACTAGAATGACCTTACATACTGCCAATCATGCTAAATCTGGCATGAAATACTTAGTAAGGTATTATGATAATCTATACAGGTTCCGAATGGGAAACATCTTCCAACATAGGTGCTAAGAGAACTGGTAGCACCTCCAAGAAGATATATACATGTCTTATATTAATTTTATTTCCATTCTATATTTTTTTCAAATATATATTCACTAATTTTAGCTATAATTTTATGTTACTAGTATGCAATGAGGCACACAAGTCCAGTAACATTCTACGGTCTTCGAGCTGAAATAAGTGTATGGGGTTCACCAAATCAAAAATACTCTCAAGAATCTGGAGCATCCCTCCAAATTTATTGTCAAGACGGAGGACACTACAACTTAGTTGAAGTTGGATTTCATGTACAAAAATATCACATATCCTGATAAACTCAATTAACATTAAAGAAATTGCTTTTATTATAGATTTCTTGCAGGTTTCTCCCTCTTTATACCGTAATACAGATGTTCGCTTCTTTACATACTGGACGGTAAGTGTAACCTTGTCTCTTTATAAAGAATATAATTTTATGTATATCCTACAATTTTGTTATTTTTTGTACTGTTTGGATGCATTACTAGTTTAGGTATAGATATTTATTTATCTAGATGACTACATGTTTCCCCTTATAATTGATTAGAAGGACACCAAGGTAGAGGGATGCTATAACTTGAAGTGCCCTGGATTTGTTCCAACACGTGGAGCAGCACTTTGGCCTGGACAAGCCGTTACTCCTCTGTCTCGTTTTGGCGAGCAGGATTACTACGCCAGGATTAGCCTTAATAAGGTGCACCCCTTTTTAAGTATATATACGAGTACATGATTTTATTTGAGTATTCAGTTACAATTTATACCAAAAAAAAGTTGTACTTTACGAATGCGAAATTTGTTATGGATTAGCTAATAAGTAATGTGCTATGGTATTTTAGCATCAGATCATAGAAGCTTAGAATCTAAATAATTGTAACCCATGCAAGATTATTGCTAACTACATATTATTACTTTATTTTTGCATGAAAATGGAAATAATTCCTTACCAATTAATATAGGATCCAAACTCTGGAGATTGGGTGGTGTACCGTCACGACTTGGAAACCCCGTCATTTCTGGGTTATTTTCCATCGGATCTTTGCCCCAAAATGCCAGTTATACTAGCATTGACTGGATTTGTGAGTTATTTCAACAATACAGAGGGCCGGTCCTCCAATGGGTAGTGGCCACATCCCAGGGGATATGGATACTGATAAGACATCTGCATACTTCAGGCATGTTAAGAAATATGACTCCAAAGGTCACGCTACTGATCCAATCACAACTAATATGATCCGTTTAGTTGATAAGCCAGATTGTTACGATGAAACTGATTTCTATCCAGATTTTAACAAGGGATACCAGTTTCACTATGGTGGACCAAGTGGTTGTATTGGATAGAATGAAAGTCTTCTTGATTTTATGATTCAATAAATCATAAATTTACTTCTAGTGATAAAATAGTGTTCTTACTTGTTTTTTGTTTTCCTCAAAGCTGTAACAAAAAAGGACAAGGAAAACTGAACTAGAAACAAAAGGCCGTAAACAAAACCTAATGGACAAAGATAGATGAGGAACAAACTGGGCTAACTAACCATGCAAATATTATGCGCTGTGATGAAATTAGTGAAACGATGGGAGGTATCCCTTCAGCTGTGGAATGGTCAGACTACCCAGGAATCATCCAGTTTGATTGTGCCCCATCTTTGCTTCCCTTGATGATACAATATGAAGATGAAGGGTTTCGTGGCACAAAAAAACAACTCTACAAGATGCAAAAGAACGTCCAAGATGTGATCTACAAGATGCTAGTAACAAAGAGGGAAATATCCAGATCAAATATAATTACCATCGAAGAACGTGCATGTTGAAGGTACAATTACACCGCGACATGGTGTAGTCGTACTAGGCCGATGACGTCCTTCCCGTGATCCAGCCGATCAACACCGCAAAGAACGGTGTATCCGACATTTGCACATGTACAACAAGGCAATATCTCCTCCTTGTCGATACAGAAATCATGATGGAGAGGTACATGGGATCGATTCTAGCATCTGCCGACGTGGTGGTGGAGGTATGGTGGAATTCTAGCTGGGCTTTCGCCAAACGTATGCAAAATAAGCCGAGGCGACTGTCCAAGGCTGCGTACCGAATGCGCTTGCAGCTTAGTGGAACCTCGCCCCATCCGAAAATTCGGAGGTACTCCTCTTGCTTCTTCTTCTTCTCCTCTCGCGTCAGGTTCTCCTTCTTCTTCTTTCTCTTCGGCTTGAGAGCAAGGTTTCTCCCGTTGTACGACTTGGCGAGGGCGTAAAGACTCGGGATGGGGTTCCTGGTTGGGTTCTTTACGGCGGTTTGGAGGTCGACCACACCCAGGATTTCGATTCTGTATGGGCGAAGCATACGTTTATAGTTGCCGATCACCGCGCCGAAGAATCGGATGGTCGAGTCCCCTGAGAATTCCTTGGGGATCACCGATACTGAATCAGCGCGGCTTATCTGGAACACTAGGGTTTCGTACGCCACCGATAGTTGCAGCACGGCGGCGCGCTGCTTCTCGTCGTATTCCTTCGGTGTTGGTGAACTCGCATTCGAGTCCAACACACTTGATCGGCGCGCCGTGCAGGTACTACTTCTTGAAGTGTTCGATCTACTTCTCCACACGCTTTGCGCGGAGGGTGACCCAGAACTTGAAATGCATTCCTTCATGGCCATCGAAGAGCAGTGGCAATGTAGGAAGGATGGGCGCCGCTATTTTAGAGGGAGAGTGCTCGAGATTGAGAATCGCGTCGCGTGGACAGGAAAGAGAGCTCGCCGGCGAAAAGGGGATCAATGAGAGAAAACGTAGGAGAGAGATCGATCAAGAGATACACTATATATATCGATCATCATTCAGTAGACGCACGTTGGATGATCATCAAAATGCGTGTGTGCTGCGCGGCATGCAAGTTAATGCACGTGTCTTATTGCACGCGCGCGCGGATCGATCGACTTCCACACTTCCAAAGCACGACCATAATTAATGTCGACGAAGTAAAACACGCGCGTTTGATCGAACACCGCGTTATGAACACGTTCAAGAAATGCGTCGCGGCATGCAAAAATGATTATGATCTCGCGCGGAACGGTCTACTTCCCCACTTCTAAAGCATAGAAATAATTGTGCATTGAAACAAAGTGCCAACCGGCTCTAAAACTTAAAGTTGTAGACGGCCGTAAATAATAGCCGTCTAAAGTAATTTCAAAGACGGTCGTCCATATCAACCGGCTCCTATTGCAGCTTATTAGAGACGACTAGTACTACTGCCCGACTCAAATAATAGTAGAGTCGGAAATGAATTTCTGACTGTGTGAGGTATATCAGTACATGCGGTTAGAATTTTTTCTGCTCTACCGTCTCTACGTTCTGTCTTGGATGCTTGGTTTTGTAGTGATAAATGCAAATTTAGACAAATTTGAGACATCCTTTCCAGGACGGAGAGGTATGGTGGAACTAGGAAAATGTCAGCTGTGGTAGTGGTATGATGAAAATCTTGCATAATCTTGCAGATCATTAAATTGTGTCACTTGAATCTTTGCAATGGTTTCGATATATTAAATTTCTTAATGGTTAAACATACCGGTCTAATGAATTAAAAAACTATTAATGGATGGTCTAAAAGTTTGCAACCGTGCCACACTTAAAACATCAGTTGATAGTACGATCATACATGAGTTCTACTACTGGGATAATGGTTATTGGTAATTTTTGGTTTTGTGTTGATGGTCGGGACACCAACTAGACACTTGTGTCTTCCCCACAGCCCCCCCTTGAGGTGGTATCCATTATGTCATGATTAATTATGCTGCTACATGGGATAACTAAACTTATGAGTTATTTTTATTAATGTTGAGTTGTGGTTTTCTGGCACTTCCACCGTTCATATTTTCTTCTAACCTCTTCGGTGTTGTGTATTTCTCTTTCTCACATTGAGAGTAGATCATACTTTGTCACTACATCCAAACCCTATGGGAGGACTTGATCATGTTCTCCTACACATAAGCATGTATATCTTCCTCAAACCATCCACTATACCTACCTATCACGACATTTCCATAGTCGTTGCGAGATATATTTCCATGCAACTTTTAATTTCAATTACACGACTTGGTGCTATTCTTTATTTTTATATTTCTTTGCATGATCATGTACAGCTGACATGTTGGTTTTATGAGGCTTTGTACACTATTCATTTATTCCATGTTAAGATTAATCATTGCACATCCTGCTACACTGTGGAGGCATTCATTTTTATACAACATGCATTATTCATTAGAAACAACAGTGTGTTGAATTTCTTTCATATAGAGTATTTCCCCTACCGGTGACGATATAAAAAAATAGTTCAAAGATACCAAACAAAAAAATCCCAAAGAGGTAAAATGATTGACAATAAAATATCCATCGAGGCCACCCAAAAAATAAAAAAAATATAATAATAGAGAGGGGAAGCATTACTATCATTTATTCCACACCCGTGTTTATGTTAGCATCTTTACTTCAATTTGTAGAGATTTTTCATATTTTACTTGTATAACTATGTGGGGATCCTTTCATTATAGAACTTGGTTTTTATATTCCAATGATGATCATACTCAAAAGTTCTATAGTTAGTTATGAGGAACCAATTTGGATGCACCCTCACTAATTCCATTGTAGAGCTTTCCTACACTTATAGCTCTATGTGCATCCATTCTTTGGCAATCACTACTCTTTGCATAGCTTCAATTAGAAGACTTACTCTTATCTAATGATCACTTCTAGTTGTGTGATAATTTCATGCATTTATCTTCCAAACTCCCATTATGTTCTATTGGCCACAACATACTCCCGCCAGAAACCAATACTTACGCTCATGGGTTTAGGGAATGATTAGAACAGATGATCTTTCATGTGCATCTTGTTATCACTTGAGTTGATCTTAATGATACTGCTACGATTGTTTGAAGCTTATAGGTGTGCTTTTGTGCTAGATACTGATACGTCTCAAACGTATCTATAATTTTTGATAATCCATGCTATTATTATATCAATTTCCACATGTTTAGTTTACACTTCATAGCATTTGTATGCATTTTCTAGGACTAACCTATTAACAAGATGCCATATTCACGGAATTGGACGTAAATTGGCGACTCCAGAAGCCTGAAGGGGGGGGGGAGCCTGAAGAGGAGGAGCAGCCGACCCAGGAGGCGGCCACGCCACACCAGGGCGCCGCCCACCCCTAGTTGGCTCCCTCCTGTGGCATGGCCCCCCCGGGTGGCCACCACCGCCGTCCTTTCGCCTATATATTTCTTCTTCCCCAAAAACCTAAATACCGGATTGAGAAACCACGAAAAATCCAGCCGCTGTCGTCATCGTCAACCCTAGTTTGGGAGGGTTCTTAAGCCCTTCTGGGCACACTACCGGAGAGGGGAATCATCACCGGAGGGATCTACACTGCCATGCCTGCCTCTGGAGTAATGTGTGAGTAGTTCATCCTTGGACTACCGGTCCATATCTAGTAGCTAGATGGTAGTCTCTCCACTTTGTGCTATCATGTTTAGATCTTATGAGCTGCCCTATGTGATCAAGATCATCATTATGTAATGCTATATGATGTGTTTGCTGGGATTCGATGAATATTGATACTATGAATAATATGTTTATTTATCCATATGTCTATATTGTTTATATCTTGCATGCTCTTTGTTGCTAGTAGATAGTTGTGACTACAAGAGGGAGTATTTGTGCTCGATAGTGGGTTCATGCCTCTAGAAATTAGCGTTCGAGTAACTGAAACATGCACGGTTGTGGATGTGTTGTTGACACTTGGGATAAAATAATGATGCTTAGTCTATGAGCCTTTTGCATTGTTTACATTAGGCACAATACTTCACGCAATAATCTGTTGTTTGCAACGTAATACTGGAAGCGATGCGGATGCTTTCCCGAAGGTGTATTATTAGGCATAGATGCGCTGGATAGCAAATAAATGTACTTTATTGTAATGCCCTGTTAAATCTCATAGTGAACATCTTGTCATATATTCAATTGCCATGCCCTCATTATTTGTCAATTGCCCGGTTGTAATTTGTTTACCCAACATGATAGAAATATTTATGGAGAGATACCACTAGTGCACTATGGATCTCGGTTCATTTTCCTCTTACTGTTAAACCACCTACTGCAATCATATTGTTCTCTACTGTTTCCTGCAATCATCACTATTTTCTACATCATACGTTTAACCCTTTTGTTTTCAGCAAGACCAGAGAGATTGAAAACCTCTCTGTTTCGTTGGGGGCAAAGTAGTGTGTTTGTTTGTGTGCAGGTTCCACGTCTATTGCGCCGCTGACAACCTTCTGAAGAACCTCTGTGTCCTCCTAAATTCGATAACCTTGGTTACTTTCATGGGAAATCATGTCGTTGTTCTACATGAAACTCTGCGCTTGGAGTAACCTAACGAACAACACACCCCCAAGGCATCAGGCTTTCTGGCGCCGTTGCCACGGATACTGGATTCTCCAGATAGGGGAGTCTCACACTTTTAAGCACTTTATTTTGTTTTTGTCTTGCTAGTTTTATTTTTGTTTTACTTTGTTTGCTCTAAACCCAAAAACAACAAAAAAGATTAGATTCATGCATTTAGTTTATTTTTAGTTTTGTTTTCTGTTTTATCATTATGTCTAGCCTTGATCCTTTTGATGTTGTGCCCCCTTTAGGAAAGATCATTATGTTTTAACAAAAAGTGGGGAAACTTTTAAAATGGTTTGCGAAAAAATGTTAGAAATGCATAGGAAGATGCAACCTAAAATGTATTTGGGAGTTCTTATAATTCTTCTACTTTGGACTGCTCCCTTTATACCACAATTCTCTAGATGCCATGATAGGAGAAAAAATTTCTGAATATTATCGAGCAAAAGCTTATAAATTTTTGAACGGGTTAGCAACTTTTCCCAATATGGATGAAGCTGGGGTTATCACTAGAATAGATAAAATAGAAGAGTAACTACATGATTTATATCAAGCCATAACCTTAAAGAACAACCACTAGCTGAGCTTAAAAATGATTGGAAACCCTTCATTGAGATTAGTATTGAAAGTGAGAAATTTCGAGCTTACTGTGATCTTGGCTCTACAATGTCTATTATGCCTAAAATGGTGTATGACCTATTAAAATTTGATAATATGATCGATTATCCTATTTTTCGTTTTCATGCTGACGGTACTATCATAAAGAGTTTGGGGATTACTCCCTCCGTTTTTGTATACAAGTCCACTATGTCAATTACTAGATACCAAGAAAACAAAGCCATATTAAATAGCACAAATAACTATGTGAGAAACCTCTTGCGATCCGCGCTAATTAAACATATTGTATGTAGTGTCTCTTTCTCTATGGATGCAACCAAGTTAAATAATATGCCCATCAATAATTTATTTATTATCTCGTAGCAACACACTGATAGATTAAACTGGTAGCAACAATAAAGCAACAAAAGTATTGCTCGCGACCACTAAACTTGTCTCCTGTCGCTAAACTTTGTTAAGGAGAGGTGGGAAACGGCTTGGCTCATCATCTTCCGTGTCAAGAAACCCGGCCTCCCGGCAGAACTCGACCGCGCCCGTGATGGTGTCCCTCAGCGTCCGTCAGCTCCACCCCAGCTTCTCCAGCTTGCCCGAGGTCATCGGAGCCGGGTGATCCATGTCATATATGCTCTCCCTGCCAAACACATAAGCAAATTAATTGACCCTTAGCGGCAGCATCCATCTCAACCAGGGCCGGCCCATAGGCCGGGCAAAAGGGCAACCGCCCTGGGCCCAAAGAGGAGGAGGGCCTCGATTACTAAAGTACACTGTAAATCTTATACCATCAACAACAAATCATGTATTTGTTATTTACTATTTATAGACATTAGAAATTCAAACTTAGTATACATAAAGAATTGCAAAATACGAAACATTATAATGTACGACCAGCGCTAACATGTTTACTTTGGTAGCTAGTTTGCATATGAAAGACTTACACATACTATGTTTAAATAATTAATATATATATCACTTGTTTAATTTCATGCGTAAATTCTTATTTGAGAGACTAAGAGAAGAAATTCTTTACACAATGTGACATAGAGCATATTGTGGTGAGTGTATATGATAGCTGAATTTTGTGTTTGCAAAAGTATTAAAATGTATTACTTTAATTTATAACAAAAAAAACAAATTACGCCAAGTTGTCAATTTATACTCGAGAAGTTTCTATATATTTGTTTACATAACCATACACTACAAACCTATATTAAGATATATGCTAGGGTGTATGCTTTTTTTACTTTGTAACCATATATATAACAATATTCGAAGTAGAGGAGACCATTCACAAAATAATATACATATATAATTTGTCGATTGTAAAAATAGTAATGCGTAATGTGTTTTTCTTCTTTTTTCACATTTAAGATTATTTTGTTAAGGAAAATAGCTCACAAAGAAAAAAAATTGCAGCTCAAATATATTTTGATAAATAAAATATACATTTGTTAAAACTATAGTATGATAAGAAAAAGGAACACAGTATAAATAATTAGCATAATTATACTTCTTAATAAGTCGCCCCGGGTCCAAAATTTAGTTGGAACGGGACTGATCTCAATCTCATTGTCCTCGCTGAAATGAAAACAACAATGAGTATATAGTGAATCATAGATCTATGGGCCGGCCCATAGATCAAGGATCACGAGTCCTACTCGGCTAGGTACGGGTATCCAGAGTACATGCTCTTGAGCAGGCCAAGCAGTTCCCGGGCGGTGATGAAGTGAGGCGCGCAGATGTGCTGGCCGATGGCTCCGGGCGCCTCGTAGAGCAGGAGCAGCGCGTCGGCAACATCACGGACGTCCACGAGGTGCCACAGCTTGTCCCTTATCAGATCAGGACCTCCTGCACGTGTGCCAACGTAGGCTCAATACACGTGAATGAATCAAGATCGAAAAAATGCACCGTCATTGTCAGATGAGAAGTAGATCAAACCTTTGAGGAAGTAGATGAGGAACTGGTTGCTCGTGTTGACGGTCGGCTGAAGCATGGGACCAAACACCAGCGACGGGTTGAGAGTCACCACGTCGAGCCCGGTTTCCCGGCCGTACTCGAGTGCCGCCGCTTCTGCCAAGATCTTGGCAACAGGATACCAGCTCTGCAGATGCATGAACGGTGCAAAATTGCTTAGTTAAGGTTGGAGAAAAAAAATTACTTGGCCAATACATGGGACGGTACCGTTGTCTACTTGCCTCGTCATTCCTGCAGAATTCTTCGTCTGACCAGCAGCTCTCGTCCCTGATCTTGCCATGGGGCCAGTCTTTCGTGTTGATCTCAACGGTGACCATGGACGACACCACGACCACCCGCTTGACATTCGCGGCAGAGCAGGCCTTGAGCACATTGGTGGTGCCAGTAACAGCAGGGCCCAACATTTGTAGCTGTGTATGTGGTTAGACAATATATTTCACGTGATTATCATGATTATAGATTTGTTACTTGATTAATTGATTAAAGGACTCTTGATTGAATCCGTGAAGCGTACCACCGGATGTACAATTGGTGGAGCGGAAGCTTACAGGGACCTTAATTATGTCCATGATATATCATGATATATGCGTTCATCTTAACAATTAAATTTGTGTGTTTGTTGTGTTTCCCCGTATGGTTCTAGTTTTTTCAGCTCTGCCAAACTTTCACTTTGTATCCATGCCGGCACCTTAATTATTTACCAGTTCCCGCTAGTGTTTGCTTCGTATTGTTCCATGTTCCATCTTTTTCCAGCATGTTTACATCCCTACAAATTATGGTGATTTCTTACCTCTGGATCTGTTATTTTTTCTGCAGGAACGGGAGTCGCAATGTGGAAAACTCCCTGGCATCCGGTAATGGCGGCTGCCATTGCATCATAGTCCAGGAGATCAGCCTTGAAAAGCTTGAGGTTGTCAGCAGCATTATCTAAGCGCCTTAGATAGGAAGTCTTCCCATCACCTGAAACCAGTGTGATTTCAAGGAAACATGCATGAATGACTTCTAAACCACAACACACACAAACCTCAACCTTAGATAGCGCACTCACACGTCATGTAATCTGTGTCAGTGTATCCGTTTCGCTAGACGCCTAAATCTCCACACACAGAAACCTCAACCTTGAGTTGCACTGCTTATAAGGGGGGTACGTACCGAGGTCGCGGACGGTGCCATGAACAGTGTAGCCGCGGCAGAGGAGCAGCTTGACGAGCCACGACCCTATGAACCCGCCGGCGCCGGTCACACACACCGTCTTCCCGCTCACCGCGTCTCCCTCGACACGCGTGGGCGTAGACATGGTCGCACTAGCTCTGCTCTGCCAATGCCAAGCTCCGCTCTTCTTCGTCAGCTCTTGCTGGCACACGGCCTTAAGTAGAAGCCAAGTGGCCGATCCCCTCTCACTGAAAGGGGAAATGATACGAGCGGATGCAATCATGCATACATAGTTACATACAGTGGATACTGCGGATTCAATCGCGGTAGATCGAGATGCAGGAACCCGCGGTCCTGTAACTAGATGCTATCCCTGACGCTGTTTGGTCACATGTGGTATCTGCCTACGCCTCCCATTGGTTTTTCTGGGTGGAGGCACGTACGGCGTGCAGAAGCAAGAGGGCGATGGCAATGGCCGCATCAGTAACTTCAGACCTGCGCCTTCAGGCTTGGGCACGTTCCCAGTGCAGTGCAAGTAGTATTTTTATTTTTTTTGAAAGATCCAGTATATAGCTGGCTTTTCGTGTTAAGGAGAGGGAAATAGTTCAACAATCATCAGAGATGATCATAAAGGAAACTTAAAGGAATTACAATTTTCAGTGCAGTGCAAGTAGTATGATAGTGGCATAATTCGCAAATTTTCAGTTAGGGCCAAACTTGTGTGTCCCTTGCGTTGGGAGCACCTATAAGATGTATCACCGGATATTCTGCCCGTTGTGTTGTACTCAACTGGGTCCGTCACGGACTCACCGCCGTCAAACCTGCTTCCACTGCTTCAACCAAGGGCGTTTTTTCCAGACCAGAATTTTCCAAAGCCAACAGATAGTATTTTCCACACCAGCTCTACCATTCCAACATAACATCATTATTTCCGAACATATTCAGCAACGTCACAAGCACAATGGCATATCTTGGAGCACTGGCACCACCACTGACAAATTCATTCCTCAGCAGCATGAAAAAACTGGAAGAGATCAGGAAGGCGGCAAGTCTGCCCCCCTCCCTCGGAATCTCGGAGAATGCCTGTCTTCCGGTAGTACTCGACGCTATCCTGGAGCGTCTCCTCCAACGCCCTTGGCTTCCATCCCAGATTCTTCAGTTTCTCCGACGAAATCGGTGTTATAGGAGAGTTGAGATCCACATTAGCCTTGCTGTAGAAAGAAAATGGAGTTGTTCAGGAAAAAAATGAGCCATTGGCTAACCTACGAAAAAGGGGATGTGTGTTAAGAGACGCACCATTTTACGTAATTGTGGTTTGGGTACATCTTCTTTAGCAACTCCAGCAAAGCGAATGTGCTGATGTAGTTTGGTGCGGAGATATATCTACCGGATGCTTCCGGTTTCTCATATACCAGGAGTAAGGCATCCGCCACGTCACGGACATCAACTATGTGCCACAACATGTCCACCATTGCATTAGGACCCCCTGTAATGAAATGAAATTGTTAGAACTTCAGCAGTCAAAAACTTTTTCTGCCAATGGTCCACCACGCGGGCCCCACTCGTTCGCGTACTCCATGCCGGGGCTGCTCATGCGCTCGGCGCGCCGGGGGCCCCCGGAGCTGGGAGCAGCAACGGGCCCGCGCGGACGACCTCGACGACCTCCACTCCCCTGACGCGTCCCAGGTGCATGGCGTCCCGTTTGCTGCCGTCTCCCCCGGCGGCGTCCACGGCGACCCCGACGTCCAGCTGCGTGTGTGTGACACCTACTTCCACATCTACGTCCAAGGCTCGTCGGGTGCCGGCTTCTTCCGCGTTCCGCGCCGCCTTGCGTGCGCCGCCGTGCGGGGGCCGCATGGGCTCGTCCACGTCGACCTGGCCACCGGCGCGATCGGCGTCATCGACAAGGTCGCCCTGGTTCGTGGAGGGCCTGCCGTCGTGTCCGTCAACGTCCTGGCGGACGCCGTCGTCTCCGATCGCCCCTTCGACGCGTCTCCGCCCGTGAACGAGCCCCAGCCCACCCCCGTTGCGGCCTCAGATGGGGTGTGCGGTGAGCAGGTGGACCCTGGCGCCGCCGAGCGCGCGATGGCCGTCCGCGGAAAACGCCGGTCGCCTGCCCTTCTGGCGCCCTCCCGCGCCAGCGCGCGCATCAGGGGGCAGGCCTCGTCGCTCTACCAGTCCGCGCTTGGCCGCGCCGTCAAGCTGAAGAACGCCAAGATGGGCTGCGGGGTGGGGCGCCCTACTGCACCTCTGCCTCTCTCCGCCCTAGAGATCAGGTCCATGGCGTCCGCGTGCCAGCTTCCGCGCAACGCGGTGGAGGACATTGAAGCCCTCCTGGTGCCTGAGGGTTGCGATGAGTGAAGGCCCTTCGACTCCTCCGGTGGCGGCTCCCTGCCTCTTTTTGCTTTGCTCGACGCCTGGGTCCTGGACTCCTCCGTGGCCCCGTGTGAGCGGCGTCGACTGGAACAGCTGCGTGCATCCCCGCTCTAGTGTGTGTGGCCAGACCTTCCCCTGCCTGTGTATTTTGGTGTGCTCCCCCGCCCCTGCTGGCTCTATGTACAGTATAAACGTAGGTGTGAGTGTGTGTTGGGTAGGTTGTCGCCCCCCCCCCCGGTTACCTATGAGTGCACAACCATGTAAAAAGATCGCGGTTGCGTCCTGGAACATCCGCGGCCTCAACGACAGCGACAAGTGCGTGGATGTCAGGCTCAGGCGTAATCTCTCCTCCTAGCCCCTGACGTTGATTTGCCTGCAAGAATCAAAGCTCAAGGGTATCAGCGCGTCTAAGGGGTCGTCGTTCCTGCCCCATGGCTTCGCCTCCTTCACCTTTAAGCCCTCTCGTGGTGCGTCCGGAGGCATGGTGACCGCGTGGCGTGCGGCTGCTCTCATAGACAAGCGCGACGGCGAGCTGGAGCACTCCCTCACCTCCTTCTTTGAGTTCTCGTCAGATGGGACCGCGTTCGCAGTAACCAACGTCTATGGGCCCTGCGCGGCTGCTGCCCGCGGTGCATTCTTCGACGAACTGCGTTCCCTGGCGCCGCTCTGTGAGCTGCCGTGGTTGATAATCGGGGACTTCAACACCACACGCAGCCCCCTTGACAAGAACACCGCCGCCTTCGACGCCTCTGCCGCGGATGCTTTCAACTCCGTCGTCAGCGACCTCGCCCTGCAGGATCTCCCCCTCCTCGACCGTCAGTTCACGTGGACCAATGGCCGCGAAGCGCCTACCCTTGTCCGTCTTGACCGCGCCCTCATCAACCCCGCGTGGGGGGCGCCCTCTTCAACGCAACCTTGCGGTCTTTTGTCCGTTCCACCTCGGATCATGTCCCACTGCTGGTGGAGGCATCCTCCCGCGCGCCTTCTTCGCGGATCTTCAGGTTTGAAAATTACTGGGCTCGCTCGGAAGACTACCGAGACATGGTGCGGGAGGTCTGGGCCAGGCCGTGCAACCAGGTCGAAGGGGCCGCGCGGCGCCTTTCCCGCAAACACTCAAGCGGGTGCGCGCGGAATCGAAAAAATGGGCCGCAGCTAGACTTAGGCCCAGCGACGCGGTGGAAAACTGTCGGGCCGTGGTCTTGCTGCTCGACCTTATGGAGGAATTTCGCGCTCTGACACCGCCCGAATCGCGCCTCCGCATCCATGTTCGCTCCCGCCTCTCCTCTGAGTGCAAGATGCTCAACGCACACTGGAAGCAGAGGTACGCTTTCCGGCTGTGTAATCTCGGCGACGAGAACACTGCCTTCTTCCATGCGAGCGCGTCCGCAAGGCTCCGCAGAAACCAGATCAAGACCCTGCATTCGGATGGGGTGCCATTCTCCCATCACGAAGATAAAGCGTGCTTCCTGCATGAATTCTAGTCCGGGCTACTGGGGAAGGTTCACAACATGCGGTGGGACCCGCGGCTTGCGCCCCTCCTCCCACGTGTTCCTGGTTTGGGAGCTATTGAGGCCCCCTTCTCTGAAGAGGAAATTAAGTCTGCTGTTTTCGCCATGAGGTCCGGTAGCAGCCCCGGCCCCGACGGATTTGGACCGGGCTTCTTCAAATCATTTTGGGGTGTGATCAAAGCTGACTTTGTGAGTTTCCTGGAGGAGTTCTACCGCGGCCATGCCCACGTTGCCGGCGTCAACCAGGCCTTCATCGCCCTTCTGCCTAAGACCGACGTTGTGACCACTGCGGCTGGGTTCCGCCCCATCTCCCTCCAAAACTGCGTCATGAAGATCGTCACCCGGATCCTTACCTCCCGGCTCCAGCGTTTCATCGAGCAGCTCGTCAGCTTTGAACAGTCCGGGTTCATCTCGGGGCGCTGCATCACGAACAACTACCTCCTTGCGGCTGAGTTGATTCAGTGTTGCCGCCTCAGGCAGACCCCGACAATTTCCCTGAAACTGGACTTTCGGAAGGCCTTCGACTCGGTGGACTGGAGATCTCTTGATGCTATTTTGGAAGCCCAAGGCTTTGGGGGCCTGTTCCGATCGTGGGTCTGTGGCATCCTGGGCACTGGGAAGGCTGCCGTGCTCCTCAACGGCGTTCCGGGGAGATGGATCACGTGCAAGAACGGCTTGCGGCAGGGGGACCCACTATCCTCCTACCTCTTCCTGATCGTAGCCGGCCTTCTCCGACAGAGGATTGTGATGGACTCCCCCGAGGGCGTGCTTCTCCACCCCCTTGTGGACGAACTGCCTTGCCCCGTGCTCCAATACGCGGATGACACGTTGATCCTTGTCCGCGCCGACAGCCGGCAGCTGACACTGGTAGAAAAATGGCCTTCGGTATGCCAGCATCAGTCCCCAAGCGTCGCGCCCCGTGACTAATGAGTCTTTATTCCCGGGTCGCCAGGAGACCCGCGACAGAAGGTCAGACGTCGCGGTTTGGGAAACGCGTTGCCGCGCGTGGAGGGAATTAATTCCGGTTGACCTCGCCGCCCGGGACTATTGGTCCTTTATTCCCCGTTCCCGTGGCCAACCGGGACCATTGGCTCTTTATTCCCCGTGCCCGTGGCCAACCGGGACTAAACATCGGCTTCTCGCCTTCCCGCGGCGGTTTTTATTTCGCGAAGAGGCAGAGGGCGCCATTTCCACTGCTCGCTCTCTTCTTCCTCTGTTCTTCCTCGTTCTTCCTCTGTTCTTCCTCTCTCGCCATTTCAAGCACACGCACGCAAAATGGCTGAATGGACGGAATACGATGGGAAGACACCATGCGGCAAGGATTTGGACGTGCTCTTCAGCAACAGTTGCGCGCGGCTGCCTGAAGCTCTAGGTCGTTTGGCCGATCTGTATTGGGCAGCTCCCGAAGAACACCGGTTCTTTGGGCTCGATCTGGAGTACACGGCGAATCAGCAGGATGTTGCCGTCATCCAGATTTCGTTCAAGGAGACGGTGTTGGTCTTCCAATGGTCAAGGTACGTAGAAGCTAGCACACGTCCACGTACAAATCTTGCATGCATGCATTTCGGGTTTTTTGGTTGCATGTGAAGATCATATGTGCTGCAACTAATCTAACACATAGCCTATTTTTGTTGTTACAGTAGCTCAAGGCATTGCCCGGACCTTGTTGATTTTCTTGTCTACAATGGGTTTGACTTTTGCAGCGTTGACATCACGCAAGACCGCGTGAAGTTGGCGCGCATCGGTGTTGTGATACCTGAAGATCACTATATTGATCTTCAGAATCTTATCCAGTTCACCGGGCCAAAGACCGGGATGGCTGTCATGGCAAGCTACTTAATCGACCCCTGCTATCACCGGATGAAGACTGATTTCCCCCGGCAGAATCACAACTATTGGGAGGAGACCCCATTGCGCATGACGAACCTCAAGTATGCGGCCATAGATGCATATGTTGCGTACGAGTTGTTCCGCATCTACTCGGCGGGACCATAGATGATGTATGCGTTCGATATTGCGCATGTAATGGTTATCTATAATTAGTAGTATATATATGTAATGGATAACTTTTGTGATCGACTCTATATATATATGTTAATTATGAAATGTGATCGACTCTATGTTTGTGTTATGTGTGATCGACTCTATGCATGTAATTAATATTGTTTGTATTATTGTTCTTTATTTTTTATATATTTTTTCATTTTAAGATTTTAAAATGAATTAGTATTATTTTTCTTCATTTTTTGATATATTATTTGTATTTTTAAGATTTTAAAATGAATTTGTATTATTGTTCTTAATTTTTGATATACTATTTGTATTTTAAGATTTTAAAATTAATTAGTATTATTGTTCTTCATTTTTGATATATTATTTGTAATTTTAAGATTTTAAAATGAATTAGTTCTATTTTTCTCAATTTTTGGATATATTATTTGTATTTTTAGAAATAATACAAATTAAAAGTTAATGTTTATTTATTTATTCAAAATTATTAATTACATCATTACTTTTGTTTATTAAAAGATTTATTTGCAATTCAAACAATTAAGAAATGTGGCTTCGACTAACATGTTAATAAGATTGATATGATACTACTATCACATACATGCGTGAGAAACACTTGGATTCGGGACGGGATGGAACTCGGAAGTTAAGCGTGCTAGTGCTAGAGTAGTGGGAGGATGGGTGACCGAGCGGGAAGTATGACCATGAGTAAGTAATTTGACTAGGGATAATCTTAGTTAGACACTAAGCAAAGCAAATAATACAAATTGTGAAAAAAAGAAGGGAGTGAAAAAAAAGGGAGAGGGAGTGAAAAAAAAGGGAGTGAAAAAAGGTGAGAAAAATAATTAGAAACCAAATGAATTAAAAAAATTACGAAATAAATCTAGTCCCGGTTCATGTGGCCAACCGGGACTAAATGTCCTCCGACCCCAGGCTCCGCCACCCGCCCACGTGGACGGGCCTTTAGTTCCGGTCCGTAACTAGCGGGACTATAGGGGGGGGGGCCTTTAGTCGCGCGTAGCTAGTCCCGGTTGCCTGGACGGGATTAATGGGCCTGGCGAACCGGGACTGTAGGCCTTTTTTCTACCGGTGTGACCCTCCTGAGGTCCGCGCTGGATGCCTTCTCTGCCGCGACGGGGCTCACCATTAACTTTGACAAAAGCACCTTCATGCCCATCTACGTACCCCCTGGCGATGCGGCGGGCCTGGCGGCGATCCTGGGATGCCCCATCTCAGCCTTCTCCCAGACATACTTGGGGCTGCCGTTGTCGGACCGCAAACTACCTGCCAGCGCACTCGACTTCCTTGCTGATAAGATCAGCGGTAGGATCCCCAGCTTGAAGGTCCGCACCCTCGACCCTGGCAACAAACTCACTCTCACGTCGGCGGTCCTGTCGGCGCTCCCCTCCTTCGCCATGTCGGCCCTGGAAATCCCGAAAGGGACGGTGGTGAAGATGGACCGGCCGCGTAGGGCCATGTTCTGTACTGCCTCGGAGCGCTGCGTTGGGGGAAACTGCCTCGTGTCGTGGGAGACAGCCTGCCGACTCCGAACCGAAGGCGGGCTTGGCTTGCTGGACCTGGGGGTTCAAAATAAGTTTCTCCTCCTCAAAATGGTCCATAAACTCCTGTCCGGCGCTCTGAACCCCTGGACGGTCTGGGTCCGGCGCTGGTACGGGGGAGCGGAGGGCAGGGGGTCCGACCCTCCCACCCCGTTGTGGTGATGCTTCAGCGCTCTTATTCCCCTCCTCCGGTCGATGTCCATAGTCACGGTTGGAGATGGGGCGAGCACCTCCTTCTGGCAAGACAACTGGACCTCCATCGGGCCTGCGGCATACTCCCACTCGTGTGCGCCTGATGCCACGGTCAGTGCGGTTGCGCTCGGCGGGCTGAGCGCTCTCTGTCTCCGTGACCGCCTCTCGCCCTCCGCCTCCAGTGAACTAGATCTTGTCACGGGCGCGCTGTGTGACTTCAGCGTCGGCGCCGCCCCGGACCGCAGACAGCTGGCTTGCTCCGTTTCGGGGCACTACAAGACCGGCGACGTCTACCGGCTCCTCCGCTCAACGGGGTGTAGCCCGCCGCTGCATGACCTTAACTGGCAAAAATTCTGCCCGGTGAAGGTCAAAGTCTTTGTTTGGGTTCTCCGGCATGGGCGAACTAGGACGCGGGCCCGCCTGTGCGACCTTGGTATCCTACGCACCTCGGACTGTCCGTTCTGCCCCGGGGTGGTAGAGGACATCGACCACCTGTTCGCTACGTGCCCCCATATGCAGGACATCTGGGAGGTCTGCGCGCCCGCCTCCACCGTCCTCACCGTCCCCGGCGCGGTGGACGCCTTCTACACCATATACGGCGCATGGCCCCTCCCCCTCCGCACAACAGCCGTTGCTCTACTCCTTTGGATCAGCTGGAAGACGAGGAACCGCCGGGTGTTCGACGGACTGGACACCACGACCTCTGAGTTTTTTAGCGCTCTCCGAACACATTTAGAGCTTTGGATGGTTCGAGCGCCACGTCGCTTAAATTGTAGCCCGCTGCTTGACTGGTGTGCTGGCCTACCGACTTGACCGGCCACCACCCCCCCCCCCGCTTGTACGAGTATCTATTATTATTAATGAAAATTTCAGGTGGGCTCTTCGTCCTCCGTTGTCGCTTCAAAAAAAAGATGGGGGTGGGGGTTTGGAGGTGGAGGATGAGGAGGAGAGGCGAGGAGGTGGAGGGAGGGGGTCCTCGTCGACGTCGGAGAGGGCGCCGGCGTCCTCGTCGTCGGCCATGGCGGGGGCTGCAAGGATCGGCGTGGCGTGGCCGGCCGGTTTCGGGACGGGTCGGGAGGTGGGGGTGGGTGACGTGATTAGGTGGGGTGTACTCGTGACTGTTCGAGTAGACTCTTGCTCCTTCTGGAGACAAAACATGGCTCATTTCATTTTCGGAAAAGAGTTTAAGACAGAAATAGGGTAAAATACTGTGGTCTTCTAAAACCTAAGCAAACAATGCAATTCATAGTTTTGAAAATTCCTCCAAAAGCCCACAAGACATGTATAGTGACGATCAGTCGGCACCGGTGATGGGTGAGGTGGTAAGGTGGGGCAGGGAGAACGGGGTAGCCTCGTAGTGGCGGCTTTCTTGTTGGAGCGTGGGGGCGATGACTTCACGAGCCCGATAGCCTAGTGTGCCCCTGGTGCCGCGTCCGCTCAATGACCACATATGGTGGTGGAGGATGCTCTCCTCCGGATGGCCCTGCTGCTGCCACCCTTTAGTCTCGCTCGTTCTTGCCCTCTCCGCCTCACAGTCCATACGATGTGCCTCGCTACACGAGCGCGAGTCCCCGGATGGCGGGACGGCGGCCGCGGAAGGTGAACTGCATGACCGTCTTGACGGCAGGGCGGCGTTGCGGTGGTGATGGCCCATCTCTTTGGACCATGTGGGTGGCGAGGAGTGGTCTTTGGGTCTCCTGGTGTTGGCGGTGATGGCTTGCTCAACGCCCAGATCGTGTGTGAGAGGCTCAGCTCGGGATTGTCGGTGATCTGTGGTACCAAGTGGGGGAAGGGTATGTCCGAGCGAAAGCAAAGCGCTTTGCGCCAACGATGGCGACGCCTGCGGGCGTCGTCTCCCTCTCGAGGGTGTCGTTGTGGCTACCTCTCTGTATTATGGCTCCGGGTGAAAATCCTAGACCTTGGGGTCTCGATGACGGTGGCGCTTGAGTGCGTCATTTCTTCCTTAGGGACGTGGTCGTGGAGCGTTGGTTTTTCCTTGATCTTGACGACGTCCTTGTTTATCTTTGATCTGTTTGTATGAGGTTTTCCTCGCACTATGTATCGGTTCAGCCGTTTCCCTTTATTTATAAAGCGGGGCGAAATCTGTTTCGGCAAAGACATGTATAGAGAGCTCAGACTTAACTTTGTATTTTTTTATCAAAACAATCATTCGCTAAGCTTTTCCGTGAAAACGCAAACCAATTCTACGTTCTACTCAAAGAACTTTGGGAAATTTATACACGCGAAGATAAAAAACCTTCATCATGGTTTAACTCGTTGGCTAAGCATCTTTCAAAGAAAATGGAGAAGAGAGGGAGAGTAGGTGGAACATTAAAATTATATTTGAATCGCTAGTGCCAACGAGGATCCTCATTTACTTTTCATTCTAGCAAATAACATAAGATTAAAACCTCTTTTGACACCTCGTATGCTCTAGAGTTTTCTTTCAGATACTCTATAAAATCTCTATTAGAATATTTATTACACTTCAAATTTATAAAAATGATTATATTTGAAGTTTCTAAGGAATAGAGACACATAGAGACACTTGCAAATCTCAGTGATATAAATTATACTACAAATAATTGTGATTTTGACAAACATTTCATGATTTTCCTTAGATTTTGATGGAACTTAGTTCAATGGATTACACCTACTAAAATATATGAGAATAACAAAAATTATGACGAATGGATTTATATTGATGGAATAATCTTTAATAAAGTAAAAATGTTTAGTATTAATAAGCAAAGATCGGCAAGCATCCCTTCTTCGTCGGCAGCTGGTTTATCAAGCCAATGCCTAGACGATGAAGCCTTGAAATGCAGCTAGTGGACGATGAAGCCTTGAAAAAACAGTAGATATACACATGATGCAAATTTACGAGACAACGTGGCTTGCCTTAGTTGGTTGCTGGACCTGTTGTCTTGCTACCTTTCCCTAAGTACCAACTTTGATCTTTCTTCATTTGTATATTTTTACTCTTAAAGTCGCCTGGAACCCTTCCTTTATTGAAATCATTATTGCCCTCTTTTAAACTATTCACCCAGGATATTCTCCAATTTTTAAGGTACACTTAGGGACACACTTCCTCAGAGCTTGTTTTTCCTTCTATGTCCAAGGTATTGATGGGCGTCGATTTTCGACAGGTTTTCGTGGGCGTTTGCATTTGGGGCGTGTTGGGACCTCTTGAATTTTGTTGAGCTCCATTTTCAGACCGTCAATCATCTTATCTATCTCAACCTGTCCAATTAGAAACAAAGCCATCAATAGAGGATTTTTAATTAGACAAAAGCTACGGGTTAAGTGTTCGTACTGCTTGGGTGCGGAGATTGTCTATCTCAGCCGGAGAGGAGGCGACCTTGGCCTAGCAGCAAGTAAACTCAGCTTGAACTTTGTTGATCTCCATTTTAGACGGTCAATTATGAAATCCTTTTCAGTCTATCCAATTGGAAACAGTAAGTCATCAACAGAGATGAAATCCTTTTTAATCTATCCAATTAGAAACACTAAATCATCAACAGAAGATGCATAACACGCCACATCCTTTTACACTCTACAAAGGTGCGTTACTTTACCCAGAGGCGATCAAGACAATCTTGCACAACCAGGATCGAGATCCTGTCCACACCCACATAGGTGTGAGGCCCGGTTGTTAATCCAAGCCAAACCATGCTTCTCCGCACAACGCATGCCCACCCATTTTTGCCACGCAGGTTGAACCCCTGATTCTACCCCTCACGATAGAGATCTAGACGCCTCGTGCGGATACTCATAGACCCTAGAGTCCGTGGGATGTAAGGGGACCCACCCATGTGTATGTAGTCCCGAAGACCTACTACGTACGTCTCTGGCAGTCCGTTGACATGCGAACGGGAAAAGATCACAACTGACTTACTCGCCCCATACAAGACCCATGGTTAACTAATGGCATTTGTGGTTAAGTCCTAGGTAATACTTTCCCATGCAGATGGAACCTTCCTTTGATCTATTCATCTGACCATGGTTCCATCCGCTCACCAAGCAGAACACTACCACTCAGGCAGTCATTCAAGTAGTCACATTATTATAAAAATTAGGATCATGCATTCTTTTGAGAACCGGTGGTAATACGATAGGGTTTTTGAAATAGTTCGTTAGGAAATACTCCAAAGGATATGAGCAAGTGATGAACTTTCCCGAGATAAAAATAATGATAATAATCCATGTCTTCGGGGTTCGTGGATCGCGTAGAGAAATCCCGAGATCTGAAATATAGAAAAGTAGTCCCAATAAGGACTACAGAAACACTGGCAAGATGATACATGCATAGTAATGAGATGCATCGCAAATTACCCTGCAAAATACCCCAGCTTACAAGTGTAAGCTACGTTTGATACATTAAATTGATCACACAGGTTTTAGGTGAGTTGTTTCATTACTTGATGATTATGTTGTTCTTACTTCTTTTAGTCTCATGCGTGTTTCACTTTTATTTAACAATCAATTGTTGTCAAGTTTGAATTATAAGTAGTTGTCACATGGATAGGCAATAAGACAATAGTACATTGAAAACAACTTTTAAAAGATAACAAACACATTTTCTTTTTAACTTAATGAAAAGTCTAGAATTAAGACAAAGAATTTAATTGGAAATGGGTGTATTCACAATTAATCCTAACCATCTTGTAATCGAGAAATGTTTGTGATGAGGGTGAGGAAGTGCAAAATTATTAGGATTCAATATTGAAGAAAATAGGGTGGTGATGGTTGGTCCTAGTTATATTGTAATCTTATAGACTTCCACTATACTTCTTAAAATAGAACTCATAAGATAAAAAAATGTTTTTTTTGGAAGAAATGTTTTTCTCTTTAATTTGGTATATCATTTGAAGTTTTTCTGAAAAGATTTCAATAGCTTATTAATTTATTAATTTTTAATTAATTAAATGACTAGGCAAAATATTGCGCACGTGAAAACTTGTTCAAATGACTTTGAAAATATCATAGATGAGTTGCATTTGTCATTTTTAGCATTTTGTTATATAACTTGTATTTTTCTGATTTTATGAATTATTTATTAATTTTCTCTTTTTTAAATGATTTAATTTAAATTCAAATAATGTTTAAATTTGAACTTCATCAAACATTTTTGATTTTTTTTAAACATTTAGATTATCTTTTTCTAGACATTTTTAATTTTCTGATAAAAGGAATTAAAGTTATTGATTTATCAAGTTTTACTTATCTTTTGCTATTATTTAAATTGACAGGTGGGACCCACCTATCATATTCTAATTGTTGGGAATATTCCCTAGAGGCTATCATATATGATGTAATTCCCAATGTATTCATAAAGTTATTAGGTCGTCCTTATTTTGAACATCTGATATATGTCATTGAAAACGTGATTCGATTGTGGAACTTTGTATTCATGTTGTTCATGCTAAATTTTCCTTGGTAATTAAGGTTGTGAGTGCTAGCCTAGACTGACGTGAGTGTTGGCTGATGACTCGGCTCCACTTGTCATGGCCATGGCAATGCCATTCTAACGTTAGCCAAGTAGCACTATCATTTTAGGATGGTCGCAGGATATTCCTAAAAAGTGGCATGGCTAGAAGAAAATGCTACTATACATACATCCAAACCACCTACTGGCTGGCACCATCGCGGCCGCAGTAGGACCCTTTGCTATTCTATCATGATTCGGATATGGCATGGTTTTTCGCCTTAATCCCAATAACACTCATTTTTGCTCTCATGACCCATATATGGCATGGTTCTTCGCCTTGATTATGTTGACCACCCCTTTATCTATCATGACATGGATACCGCATGGTTCATCGCCTTGATCCTATCAACACTTCGTTTTCATCACGACATGGATAAATCATGGTTCTTCGCGTTGCTCATATCACCAACTTTTTTTCACCATGACACACCCTGCCATGTCACATACATGGCATGGTTTTTCATCGTAGTATTTTCAACGTTTTTTTTTTCTATTATGTCATTTGGTTTCCATGCTAATCTTGTCAAGTATATTCCTCATCATCAAACACCATGATTTTTTTTAGTGAAGCATGGCCGGGTTAAATTTTTGGAGCATCCAAGTTGTACAGTATGAGCTCGAACTATGGACTTGGGGCAAAAATCAATATTCGTAAGTGGTGTGTTGAGATATTTTGGTATGTTCAGCTGTTATTCAGTTCTGCTATGAGCCCCCGAAAGTCTGCAGGTTGCTATGCTCCAGTTCAAATATGCATATATAAAAAGAGAAAATTCCAAAAAAAAAATGTTATTTATACATAAAGCAGCAACGTCCATAAAAAATGATCAAGTGGAAGTCAAGACAGAGTACGGGTCGGCTACGACAACGACACAAACATGCCCAACCAGAAAAACAAAAGAGCAATACAACTCCAAGAGAACATGGGGGCTCAACAGCTGCGCAGCGAACTGAGATGGTGTTCAGTTATGGTTTGGCATACTCATAGCGATGGTCAAAATAGAAGCATTCAAATTTGCCCTATCATGAAGTGGACACAACATGGTTTTTCCTATTGATCCTATTAAACATAATCTACATCATAAGCAACATGCATCTCACAGTAAGGCTCCATGGTGACAACCGACAAGTGCTAGGTCATCCGAGTAGTATGTCACGTATTTTCTCTAGCCTACGGGTATTCAAGCAATTTTATCTGCTCAACATATCTTTAAATGTCCAATTAGCTGATGTCAGGGCTGGGAGATAAATGACATCAAGAAAAACCAAGCAAAACAGAGGACCAAAACAGCCTCCGCGGTTCGTGTGCCACCAAGATCAAAAGCAGTACTACAAGCAACTCGTTCATCGTAATGTCGAGTGACATTATCCCCTATCCCCTAAATCGTGGAGAGTCCTTATTATGTGATCTCCCATTTATGGTTAGGATTGTAATATTTGCCTATATATATTCATGCAATGGAAAAGGCCACAGTGTGGCAAATCTTCTCACAAGAAGAAAGATTAAAGGAGGATTGGACGAGGCTACGGAACAAGGGTGGCTACATCACACGGATAACCGGAGCGGTGATAGGGAGTCCGCGGCGCAGCACGTCAATGAGAAGGAGAGGGCAACACACAACTACATCATTGAGCAATTAGATCACCATTAGTTTGGTTGGCTCAATTTCCATCGACTAGTCCGATCCTCCTTATAGGTTGTTTGTTGGCAACCTTGGAGGAGGCCAGGCTGTGTTTCGCGGGCAGCGGCATGCGCTAGAAAATTCGGCGGATAAGTTTGGGAGGTTGGTCCTTATGCAATGTTGGTATTCATAATGGCACGCAGTCGGGATGATTGTACATACGTACCTGATATGGAATAGGTCAGCCAGCCAGGTTGTTACGGATTGGACTTGGATCTACCATACGGCCAGCATTTTTGGTTTACACTGCAGCTGAAATTGAGTTAATCCAGCAAGATATATATATGGATTAATCTGTTTCGCCAAGCCAAGCACAAACTGCTCCACGTTTTAACTCAGCTTGGCGAGGGGCATTAATTCGACTGTGTTTTTTCACATGATACGGCCAATTTTTATGTAAACTGGTATTTAAGAAAATCATGGTGTCAAAGAGTTTTTCCCAAATATGATCACACGTTAAAGGTTGATTGAAGTGCATGCAGACCCAGCACAAGGAGAAGTGGCTGCAGCAAACCAACCTGTGGTTGGATGGTTAGTAGGGTGGTTATACCTCCAGCCCACCAGAGTTCAAACCCCAGGTTTGACATCTGTGTGTTGTATTTAGGCGGAACATTCTTTCGGCAGGCAAAAAAAATTTAAATTTTTCTTTTTTCAAACTTATTTCGATTTTTTTTAATTTTTTCCTGCATTTTTTATTTCGCTTCTTTAATCACTTAATCGCACTGTAGTCACATTTATCTTTATCTTTAACCATTTTTAATTTTAATCTAAATTACTCGCTTCTACTAACACTTCCCGATCGGTCACCAACGATGACATTGCTCCAACCCAGCACGCTTAACTTCGTAGTTCCTTCCCTGTGAGCTACTTAGAAACAACGGATGTGTTGTTGACAATATTATCCAATCAATCATGTTAACCCTTGGACCATCGTGTCACACTCTTTTATTTTGTGAAGTCAAACAATTATTAAATAAAAAATAATAACTAATATAAACTTGAATTCAAATAATCTTGAATTTAAATAATAATTAACATTTTTGCCATTTCTATTTAATATTGAATAATTCACATATATAAATCGAAATTTGACAAATAGTATGTCTATATTGATTAGAAAAATGAGAAAATTTCAAATACGGCATCCATATAATTTTTTCAGCATGGGTAAGACTTTTTTTCCTTTTAATTGTAAAAAAACTATTTTCCATTTTCCGAGTGAAAAAATGGTTTTTTGTGAAGGACCAAACACAAATATTTTGCAAAACTTGAGAGCTACAATTTTTGAGAATACTAGACTATGTTATATGCACAAATAACCTATGAAAATGTTTCAATCCACCTCTTTTCAAAAACACAAATTTCTGCCGATTCCGCTAAAAATTGGTTAAATTTGAACTACAGGTACCTTATACTTTGCTCATGATTTTTGGCAAAAGTCATTTTTAGGTACACAACTACCTATTTCATCATAGATAGACCATGGGTTTCTCAATATTCAACCCCTAGCTACGAACGGTCATACCCGCCGTCTTGACTTTTTCCTCAAACCGGCTTAGAAAATTCCAAAAAGTTCACAACAACCCAAGATGATGCAAGACCTTCGCGTGGTGTCATTATATATGTCCTAGTATATATAAAAAATAAAAAACTTGGAATACGATAGTTGTGTTGAAAATGTGTTTAAAAAAAAGTTATTTCCTCCGAACATTCTAAGGTTTCGGGCCAAATGACGGGTGTTATGGTTAAATTCATGACATAGTTTGTTTAAATTTCCCCATATTCCACACAAACATGCATCTTGGAAACACGTACAATGTTGACGGAGGAAGTTTTTCTTTTCACTGAATAAAAAAACAATTTTCTATTTTTTGAGTGCAAAAAATGTTTTTTTAAGAACCTACCACAAATATGTTGCAAAACTTGAGAGCTACAATTTTTGAAAATAATAGACCATGTTATATGCACAAATAACCAATTTGTTTCATATGAAAAGGTTTCCATCCACCTCTTTTAAAAAACACAAGTTTTTGCCGATTCTAGTGGAAACTAGTCAAATTTGAACTACAGATACCTCATAGTTTGCTCATGATTTTTGGAAAAAATCATTTTTAAGTACACAACTACCTATTTCATCATAGATAAACTAATAGTTTCTCAATATTCAACCTCTAGCCCCGCTGGAGAAAAATTCAGCTATAGGTCTACACCCGGTAACCGTTAACCCTTTCATGGTTATAGGTGCGATCAGCGACGCCACCGCGGTCGGGTACATTCATGGTCTAATGCATGAATTTGGAGAATGGTCTGATGCACGAATTTGGCGAATGGTCGGGGATATTCATGGTCCGATGCATGAATTTGGCGTTTCTCGGCTACGCTATTTCATTCGCCGTCGGGGACGTTCCTGGTCCGATCTGCGACATCTGCATCTCTCGGCTCTACGTGATTTCATTCGCCGCAGGTGACGTTCATGGTGTGGTTCGCGAGTTTGGCTTCTCTTGGATGTACGAGGTTTCATTCGCCGTCGGTGATGTTCGTGGTCCGATATGCGAGTTTGGTGTCTCTCTACTCCACGCGATTTACATCACCGACAGAAGTGTCTAGTTAAATTCTACAAATTGGTGGTATCGGCTCTACGCGAGTTATATCGCCGCCAACGCTGTCTACGATGTCATATATTTGACGTACATCTCACAAATGTGATAATCTCTAGGAAAAAGAAAAGAAAGATGTAAGGGCACCATTCACTACAGGAATCGTGTGATGTGCCGACGGCCATATCTTGCGCCGACGGCAAAATATCGGGAGCCGTCGGCGTAGGTGGTTGGAGCCCCAGCCTCCGGCACAGAGCTGGACGTCGGCACAAAGGAAAGAAGGCCGACGGTGGCCCTCAGCACCCACATAGCCGTCGGCACAGGGGAAATAAGGCCGACGGTGGCCCTCGGCACCCCATTAGCCGTCGGGACAGGGGACTGTTCCGTCTGGCTAAGCAGGTGCAATAGTTTTTTTCTTATTTTGTGGATGCATGTGTATTTATTAATTACTCTCAATTGATAAAATTAATATGTTAATATTTTATGTTTAAAATATATAAATTCACAACCGTTACCATGTATCGAGAGATCTAAGTCAATTTTATTTATTCATACTACACCGACACCACTATCGAGTGGGTTTTCACACACTAAGTCTATTTTATTTGTGTTTTGGGTTGCTATGGCCTACCCTAACATAACCAAGCAACTAGTTCCACATTGCTACCCCCTTTCGACGCCGTTACCACTTGTTTCCGTATAAGTCCGGTATTTCTCCAGCGGGTCTAGGGTTTCACCGGAGGGGGCCTCCGGATCGTCTGAACCCCAACACAAGCTAGGTGGTGCCATAACATGTTAATATAGGTGTGTTGTGTGCATTGGAGTACAAATATTTCACTCCGGGGTGTGGGTCGCTTCACCGGCATCCACCTCTCTCTCGTGAGTTTACACGCGCTTATAGGCTGAAACTCCCGTATCGAACGAAACGTCGTGAATCTTCCGAACAGGTGGGTTCTACCTTGTTGTTTTGTGTTTCTATGGCCTACCCTAACACAACCAAGCAACTAGTTCCACATTGCTACCCCCTTTCGATGCCGCTACCGCGTGTTTCCGTATAAATCCGGTATTTCTCCAGCGGGTCTAGGGTTTCACCGGAGGGGTGGCTCCGGATCGTCTGGACCCCAACACAAGAAAGGTGGTGCCATAACATGTTATTATAGGTGTGTTGTGTGCTTTGGATGCCAAATATTTCACTCTGGGGTGTGGGCCGCTTCACCGGCATCCACTTCTCTCTCGTTAGTTTACACGCGCTTATAGGCTGAAACTCCCGTATCGGACGAAACGTCGTGAATCTTCCGAAGAGATGGGTTCTACCTTGTTGTTTTGTGTTTCTATGGCCTACCCTAACACAACCAAGCAACTAGTTCCACATTTCTACCCCCTTTCGATGTCGTTACCGCGTGTTTCCGTATAAGTCCGGTATTTCTCTAGCGGGTCTATTTCCTATCATGTTCCTACTTGATACACATAACGTTTACTTTTGCGATGCAGGAGGCTCAGAGTGGGGTGCCAGTTACTTACTTGGCGGCGTGGAAGAAGATGAGGCAAAAGAAGTCCGTTTCAGATCCCGCCATGCCCTCGGCTCCTGAGTACTACGGCAGAGCCGAGCAGGACTTGCAGTCGTACTGCTCGGCGTTCCAGATTCTGCACCCGCATGTCGAGGACCCCATCGAGCACGACTACGACGAGACGGCGTTGATGCTGGCGGGGAACGGGAGGGAGCACGACCGTCTGCGCGTCCTCGATAAGGTGGCCATGCCTACCGCGAGCCTCACGCGTATCAAGGCTACCCTCCCCGCCGACGCCGTCCCTGTCCAGCCTCGTCGACGGCGTCATGGAGCTGCCTCTGCTGATGTAAGTTGTTCCCTCATTCTCATCATGTTTTCTGACATTCCCCTCTGCATTGCTAAGTTATCGATATTAACTTTTTTCCTAAATTGTAGCCGGAGTTCGATGCGGCCTATGCCGCCGCTTATGCAAGTACAAGCAGGACCTACAGGAGTGGACGCAGAGGAGTGAAGCCTCCGCTGCGTACACTAGGAAGTTCGAGAATGTAAGTTTTCAATCTATATTTCTAGTTCAAATGTTTATTTTGGCAACACATGACATCTAAACCATCTTGTAGGCGATGATGAGGTGGATGACCACCGGAGAGCGAGGACCGCCTCTAGGAGAGCGTCCTGATGGGCTAGGGCCGACCCCGGTATTCACATCGAGGGAAGAGTTTGCCCTCACATACTACGCAGAGACCCCGGTATGTTCTTTTCCACACCACATTACTGATTTATTTTGCCTCTAAAGTGTCTAACTCGTGCTCGAACATGTAGGGTATTGGAGCTTCGGAGAACGCGCATTTTGGCCGGGCTTCTCCTAGTGGCTCCCCGGGTTCCCGCCAGGCGACGCCAATTCACGGCCGTGCTTCTGCCACTCCTGGTTCCTTGCCTGGTGGCTCCGGAGCTGGTTCGACGGACGCGGCACACGATCGGCCTATTTTCACGAGAGGAGACTTGGGCTTCACCCCTTCTCCTCCGGACCGTCCGTAGCTAGCTAGGGATAGCTAGGGATGTATCTGGATCGATGTATGGATGTATCTGGATCGATGTATGACATTAAACGATGTTTGTATGGATGTTTTGATGGTTAATGATGATGGTACGTACTGTGCTTCTACATGTTTTTATTGCATTGAATTATTATTTCTGCCATTTCTGTGGTTTTTGGAACCAAAATAGCACAAAAAAAAACTGGGCAGAGGCTATGCCGACGGCAATGCCGTCGGCACAGGCCCTGCGCTGACCAAATGGTCATGCCTGTGCCGTCGGCATAGCCCCCGCTCACCAGCCTACGTGCACGCACCAGTGCACGCCGCGTGTCCACTGATTGCCGTCGGCACAGCGCCCTCGACCAGCACAACCGAGCTGACGACATGGGGCCCACTGTCAGACCCCAGGTGGGGCCCACAATCTCCTGTGCCGACAGCAATTGGTGTGCCGACGGACAAATCACCTGCGCCGACGCGGTAATACGCCGACGACGTTGTGCCGACGGTGCCGAAGGGATTGTGGCTTGTGCCGACGGCCAGAACCCGTCGGCGTACAGGCAGATTCCTGTAGTGATTGGCCACTTATCGTGCTCACATGCACCCATATATGTTGCATTCGATAGTTTCTGCAAGCCCACTTGTACAAACATGTACGTGACTATTCAAATAAAGTATGGCCATCTACTTTGGAATAAGTAAAGGCCCCATCATCGAGCCATGGTTCACGTCAGCTTCTGATTCAATATTTGGACTTAGTTCAGATTATTCTCCAGTCCAGAGTACTCTTTTTTCCGCGGCGGACGGCCGGAGCCTACATATTTAGGCTGGTGCCAATGCACCGTCCTACTCTCGTCTCGCCACGTCAGCTTTACTCTCACTCTCACCCCCACTCTCACCTCACTCTCGCCCCACGGTGCCAGTGCACGGTCTATAGTGCCACTCTCACTTCTCTCTCCTCCACTCTCGCCTCCACTCTCGCCCCCACTAGCGCCGCTATCGCCTCCCTCTCGCCTCGCTCTCGCCCTCTCGCCCCGCCAGCGCGGGCTGTAAGCCGGGCGGTAGCCCGCTGTCGCCGGGCGAGCCTGCTGCCGCCCGGCCGACGCCTACCGCCCGCGCTCTCGCCCGCTGTCGCCTCGTCCCGGGCGATAGGGCCTCCTCTCGCCCCCCTAATCGCCCCGGTTGGCACCAGCCTTACCCTGACTGACGAGGCAGCATACACATCGCTCAAGACCGATTATGTCAAACTGATCCTACTTTAGAACTTCACGTAAACTTTTCTACCCATAAATCATAGGCAAGCAAAAATGAATTTTCTGGCTGCATAGATCTTTTTATGGAAAGGTGTATCATGAAAGGAGTGACCGTTGTAGTCCCCTCATTAACTAAAGCTGTAATTTTGGTGGATGACCCGCCTGCTGAGGCCATCCACGCGTTTTGTGTTCTCACCCGTTTGATCCTCTTGCCAAATAATGTGGACCGTCTGATGGGAGCATGAAGTGAGCTATTTTTACCGTGTGCGTTTTTCGTGCATGGCTACAACCGGGCCTGCGTGACCGTGACACCTTCGTCCCTACCCACCATTTTTACCTATCTTTCCATCCCCTGCTTCCCATGTCAAAAAAGAATCGCCTTCGTCCTCTCTTTCTCCCGGGACACGCCGCCGCACCAGTCACCAAATCGGGCAAGCCGCCGTCACCACGCCTCGATTCCTACTGTAAGAGTGCAGGTCGCCGCCTCTTGCATCTGCTCCGGCTCGATCCGTCCGATTCCCGCACCTCCAGTCCTCCATGGACGGCGCCGTCCCAAGAGCACCAGCCCGGGGAACGGCGTCCAGCCAAGCACGATGCAAGCTGTGCAATGGATTATTCCCTGCGGAAGCTTCCATCCTCGAATGTCCTCTGGCTCGTGGTGGACTACATAGATAGTGGACTCTTCCCTGGGCTCCTCCTTCTGCTGCCCTTTGAGCTCCTGGGGCATCGTTGTTGTGGAAGAAAAGGTAATAGCCATGGTACATCTCATGCTCTATGTGCACACCTTTTTCTCAGACTGCGTGGTTCTAGGCCTCATAAATTTGGGTGAGAGGAGACGAACACATTGATCCTAAGCTTTTGAGATGCTCTTCATGGAGTTACAAACTGTAGGTAATATGATTATTGGATAATTTTGAAGTTGGTTTTTCTGTACACGCGTGTCCATCTGTTCTACAAGCATGTGGGGGTCACCCTGTATGCATTGTGTTGATTTGCTGAACTGAAAGTGGTTCTTTTTGTTATCTATTTGAAGTGAAAAATCCCAAATGCTAAGAATCTCTCAGTACTATTAATAGTCCATTTATACCTCATTGCCATGATATTTAAGCCAACTGTATTTAAAAAAAATTAAGTACTCACTCCGTTCACAATTACTTTGCATTATGCGTTTAGTCAAAGTCAAACTTTGTTAAGTTTGACTAAATATTTAGAAAAAAATATCAACATTTACAGTGTCATATCTATAGTTAGAATCTTCACAAAGCAAATTTTCATATTATGTGCACTTGGTTCTATATATTTTGATATATTTTCCTCTATCCTTGGTCAAACTTGGAATTTTTTTGACTTTGACTAGACCCAAAACGCAAAGTAAATAAAAACGGAGGGAGTATCACTCATATATTCTAATCTTGTAGAGACTAGGAGTTGCGGTGGATGGCGGCAGTAGGCGGAGGCGCGACCCAATTGTGTGGCTGTTGCGGTTGGGGATTGGCCGCATATGGCCTCAGTGTGGTGCGGCTGCCTGCCATGGATGTTCTTCGGTAGTGCTGCATGGATTCGGTCAGGGTGGACATGGGTCAGCGCAATTGAGCTACGGTGACCCACAATACGGGTGGTCGCCGGTGAGCTGTGAGGTTGTGCTATGCGGTGAACAAGACGATATGTGCTCAGCAGTTAGTGGCGGCACGTTGGCGGAGGCTGGGGTGGTCAGCCAGGTCAAGGTGGCTATTGGTGGTCTTGCCGGTACCAGTGCTGGGTGGTTGATGTACTACGTGGCAGATTGGTGTTCTGGCCTGTCCTTTGACCCTTGAGGTAAATTTATTAGTTGAAACTATAGTTCCTGTTATCCAAGTTCTATTCTTGGATTATACCTATGATGTTTTCTAGATGCAGAATTCAGCACTTTACTTAAATTGCACGGTAATGTTTTGTACTGTACCCATACGTTGAATATTTCTGGTCGATGTCCCTTATTAATTAAGGTAGCACTACTTCATGTTTTTATATTGACATGTTCTGTATTTGGCTATGTATTGTAACCTTTTCTGTATTTTTTTTTGAGTGTCATGTTGTTATGGTCGGTATCCCGTGTTGTAAGGAGGAAGCCCATTAGTGGGCCTAATTAGGGGCTTAGCCCAGTTATATTTCTTTATATAAAGAGTTGTAATAGGATTTTCGGAATCAAGCACTAATCGGAGTTATTATTGCCGAATCCTCAAGGAGTCGGTCTTCAGCCCTAGCCGCCACCCAGCTTCTGCCGCCTCCTCCTTCCCCTTGCGATCACGGCGCCGACACGCCGTCGGCGACACCAAGCTCTCGCCCATCCTCCCTTCCACCCCTACAACCTGCGCCTCCCTCCCGGTAGACTAGATGACTCTACCAATTTGATATCAGAGCCAGGTTTCGATCCTCGGACCTGTGGGTTATGGGTCCTCCATGAAAACAAATAACAGACATCTAAATTTTATTGCCATTGTATTCAATACTTCAACCATGAGGCGATATAATTCGGACCCATTTTAGAAATACTTTATCTCGGTAACACATTATTTACGGAAGGGCTTTAGAACTGCTAATTTTTGTGGGAATAGGCAGATGTAGTGCTCTCAACACGGGGAACTTGAAATGATATTTCTGATGTTTCCTATATACTCAGGTGACACTCCAAGCAAGTACGTTTAGGGTCCTCAGATCTTAGCTGACGTAAATATGAAGCATGTTGTTTGGGCCGGTGAAGAGGTGCTTTTTTTATCTTCCTCCTTCAGTTCCTCCCCGGCAACTGCTCTTGATAGTGTTAAGGAACTAGACAGCAGGCTGAAATTGTCAGCAACTTCCCTTGCCGCCGCGTTCCTGTTCTTTGGGCGTGCCAATTCTAGGATTTATTTTAACCGATATTTGTTAATTCTAATTTTTCCCACATCAGGAAAGTGAATGCAAAGATTGGCAAGTTAAAACTTAAGAGAGTTGTTATAAAGCGTCATATTGCACTGAAGAACGAACATTGGTCCCGACTCATGAGGTTGGATCACAAGTTAACAAGGAACAACTAGAGTTGTATCCGTAACCACTGGAATAGACATTACATGTTTGCTTTAAGTTTATACCATTACCAAGGATTCATTAATTTGTAGACAGGTATAATTATCATGTCATGTGAACTGAAGTCGGTAACCAAGTGATTATCACCCATTTCTGATTTGTACTACAACTCACGATGAAATCATGATATCAATTGATCAGGATGCCATACATGTCATGTTGATACACACTCTAGAGCTGCCAAATATTCCATGCATTAAGATATTTTATAATATCAATTAGATAGGCAATGTTGTACTTTGCAAAGGAGGAAAGCAAACACTTTTTATAGGACTGCAGCTATATACATGATAACTGTTAGCCATTGTCACTTTGACCTTTCAAGTCTATTGTTTGCTTTGAAGTGTTATGATAGTTTATTTGTTTCGCTTAACCAGTGAGAATTAAAAGAATACACTATTGTGCACATAAAGGGAGAACAACATGCTATGCTTGATTCTAATTGTCCTCATACATCAATTTTCTAGACATGGCAATTTGTTCTTTTCGCTTATATAGTTCTTCATCTAATTATTTTCATAACATGGACTACAGTGCCACTTTGTCTACGGGAGCTGGTCGGGAGTAACGCCTATGAGTTTACGTGATTGTTTACAGTTTATCAGCAATACAAGTTGTAGTAGGTTCGGATATCTAATCTAGGGCAGAGTTCAAAAGGTGTATAAGCATGTTCAGTAATGTGGACTTGGAGCAACGAACATGCATCTTGACTATGTAACAATGAAATTTTCATATTCATAAACCACTCATCAAATCTCTGAGATACCATCAATGCTTCGTTTTTTTTTGTGAGTGTGTTTTATTTAGTTAGTAGGCTGAAATGTTTGAATGAACACCAATTTATACATAAGTCCTGTGTTGGCTTACCTACACAGGTACACATGAACATTACCGTGTCATCCAAATAGGAGGCACATAGACAATAGGTGAAAATATGTTTATAGAAGAAAACGTTTCCATACACATAATATTGCTTGACCTATTGGAGGAAAGTTAAAGAGGTCCATAGAAAACATCGCAAAGCCCATTAGTCAGCCACAACACCAATATCCAAAACGATTAAAATGGGCTCCACGGGAACAGCCCGGCTGGGTTCACCACATAAGTCAGGCCATGCGTTGCAACAACGCCGGGCAGGCGGCGCGGCGAAGCGCGCATATCGGCTAGTATGTAAACATTTCATATAGTGGATTTGACCTCTGGGCAACCTTACCGTGGTTTTTCCCCTAACATGGGTTTTCCACGTTAAAACGTGTGTCTCTCATGTGTGATTGATCGAGTGCTTTTACCCGGATACATAACTTTAGGAGGACGTGAATTAAAGATGATGAATGACTATTTCATGCAATTTAATTGGAGGTATTCTGCAAATATGAACTTGGAGATGTCATTAATTGTAATTGTTCATATGTTTCAGGAATCATGAACTTTACAATCGTCTCGGTCGGATGAATATTTAGGCGCATAATAGAAAATACATGTGAAATAGAAATATGTAAATTATCGATAACCGGCAAAATACTTCTTTTCTATTTCCATGTTTCTGTGTACATTTAATTTGTATACAACAGTATACTGGCACGCCCGCACCAAAAACCCCACTATCGGATAAATACAAATATTTATCTTGCCAAAACATGGATTTTCCCTCTGACTGGAGAGATATTCTCTAGACCCTCTCGAGTGATGTGATTCAGGAAGCATGGCCATGCGTGACTAAGTTAAGTGTTAACCGATTCTATTGACTTAGAGTTAGTCAGATAAATCATATATCACGGACCGAGAAGAGAGTTGAGCTATTTAAGGGATGACGATAATTCACCCATAGTTCGACAAAGTATATCGTGAGACAAAAGGGACTCAGATGAAAGTCACATTGGAAGGTATGTTGTCATGACTCTATGGCACTTGGGAGTCGGCACGTTCTGCTAGGAGCCACTACCGGTTGATCGATTAGGAGTTGGACTTCAATCGTGTCCAAGTCGTCATGAGTCTGTAGGGTCGCACACTTAAGAGCGGGAGCAAGTATATGGCCGGGTTGGAACCGAACCGAAAATGGACTGAATTAGTAGGTTGGACTCACAGAGGGAATGGGCCACAAGCGTTGTGAAGGTCAGTCCCACTTGCTATATAAAGAGGGGCGCAGGTTGCCCAACGAACACATGTTTCTACTCCCATGCGTTGGGAACTCTAGCCCCACTCAGTCCAGCCGCCGCACATGACCTAGCAGTCCGTCGTCGGAGCTCCTCTTCGTACGTGTGGTTACCGGCAGAAGTTTTGTACGATCAGCACTTCGACGATCGCGGGATTGGATCGGCTGGATGGGATCGTGGGACTACACTGCATCGACGTGATTCATCGATAATCCGCACCCGCGCGTCTAGTGGTAATCCTCGTGGCCTTCAACCTCGGTTAGATCTTGGAAGTACCGTCTAGAAATTTTTTTGTTTATCTCTACCCGTTCCAACACCCATTAAATAAAAAATTTAAATGAAAAGAAATAAGAAAAGGTTCCATGACGTTGGCAGGATCAGCACGGAGGAGGATCTCCTCTGATCAATGCAATTGCGCAACTCACCAATAATTGATGTGATTTACTGAGTCTATATGCTATAGGAGATCACCATGAACCCGTAGGTGGCGGCGCTTTGCCCAAAAGGTCACCGAAGTGCTCCCGGCGACCACCGGCGCGGCGTCGTGCGGCGGTGCTCGGTGACAGTAGCGAATTCTTCACCAAACTTCAAATTGAAGGCATGGTGAGGAGCATGAGCTACCCAGAGCGTGTGTAGCTGCTTGGTGAAGAACGTCATGGTCAATAGCGACGGCGGCGTCCGAAATTCGCCGGCGGACGGACTCGGAGAAGGTCACACGGTTCCTTTTCTCCCGGGTTTCCCAGGACCGGTGCGACATTGAGGAGGGAGAGGAGGACATGGTACATCCAACCGTGGTCTCATCAGGGCTTCCCGTGGCCGGACACGGAGACGGTGAGCAAGGACATCGGCAATTAGTGTTAGGGTTTCGGCTTTGGATCCCTCCCGGGAATGAACAGAGAGCGAGAGAGAGCAGGCGAGGGAGAGTGAGCGCGATGAGGACGTCTCCCTGCTTCTTATCCACACACGAAGACGGCGAGCAGGAGGTGGCTGCGGCCTCGCCAGGACATCGGTCTCCTATGTCTTCTGGCAGAGGATGAAAATAGGGAAAAGGAAATTAAAATTTCTTCATAACACCCTAGAACTTCTAGGCCTTACCAAGAAACCCTTCTTGTATTAAAAAATTGAAAGGAATCATTGTTTTCTGGGCCTTTTTGTAATCCTAAAAATTATTAAAAATCATTTTTGGAATCCTTATTTAATTTTCAAACTCAATATGTTTGGTTTTAGTGCAATTGTTTAATATTTGATTTCTTAACTTGGGGTTCTAAATTAAGTGGTTTTGTTGTTTTCTTTCAACTTGATTTCAAATGGACTCAAACTTGTTTTAGGCTTAATTGACACGAGCACACACAATGATCATGTGATTAACATAGTGGTGTGTTTCAAAATTAAATAATTCTGATAGGATTTATTTTAACCGTTATTTGTTAATTCTAACTTTTCCCACATCAGGAAAGTGAATGCAAAGATTGGCAAGTTAAAACATAAGAGAGTTGTTATAAAGCGTCATACTGCACTTAAGAACGAACATTGGTCCCGACTCATGAGGTTGGATCACAAGTTAACAAGGAACAACTAGAGTTGTATCTGTAACCACTGGAATAGACATTACATGTTTGCTTTAAGTTTATACCATTACCAAGGATTCATTAATTTGTAGACAGGTATAATTATCATGTCATGTGAACTGAAGTCGGTAACCAAGTGATTATCACCCATTTCTGATTTGTACTACAACTCACGATGAAATCATGATATCAATTGATCAGGATGCCATACATGTCATGTTGATACACACTCTGGAGCTGCCACATATTCCATGCATTAAGATATTTTATAATATCAATTAGATAGGAAATGTTGTACTTTGCAAAAGGAGGAAAGCAAACACTTTTTATAGGACTGCAGCTATATACATGATAACTGTTAGCCATTGTAACTTTGACCTTTCAAGTCTATTGTTTGCTTTGAAGTGTTATGATAGTTTATTTGTTTCGCTTAACCAGTGAGAATTAAAAGAATACACTATTGTGCACATAAAGGGAGAACAACATGCTATGCTTGATTCTAATTGTCCTCATACATCAATTTTCTAGACATGGCAATTTGTTCTTTTCGCTTATATAGTTCTTCATCTAATTATTTTCATAACATGGACTACAGTGCCACTTTTTCTACGGGAGCTGGTCGGGAGTAACGCCTATGAGTTTACGTGATTGTTTACAGTTTATCAGCAATACAAGTTGTAGTAGGTTCGGATATCTAATCTAGGGCAGAGTTCAAAAGGTGTATAAGCATGTTCAGTAATGTGGACTTGGAGCAACGAACATGCATCTTGACTATGTAACAATGAAATTTTCATATTCATAAACCACTCATCAAATATCTGAGATACCATGAATGCTTCGGGTTTTTTTTTCGTGAGTGTGTTTTATTTAGTTAGTAGGCTGAAATGTTTGAATGAACACCAATTTATACATAAGTCCTGTGTTGGCTTACCTACACAGGTACACATGAATATTACCGTGTCATCCAAATAGGAGGCACATAGACAATAGGTGAAAATATGTTTATAGAAGAAAACGTTTCCATACACATAATATTGCTTGACCTATTGGAGGAAAGTTAAAGAGGTCCATAGAAAACATCGCAAAGCCCATTAGTCAGCCACAACACCAATATCCAAAACGATTAAAATGGGCTCCACGGGAACAGCCCGGCTGGGTTCACCACATAAGTCAGGCCATGCGTTGCAACAACGCCGGGCAGGCGGCGCGGCGAAGCGCGCATATCGGCTAGTATGTAAACATTTCATATAGTGGATTGGACCTCTGGGCAACCGTACCGTGGTTTTTCCCCTAACATGGGTTTTCCACGTTAAAACGTGTGTCTCTCATATGTGATTGATCGAGTGCTTTTACCCGGATACATAACTTTAGGAGGACGTGAATTAAAGATGATGAATGACTATTTCATGAAATTTAATTGGTGGTATTCTGCAAATATGAACTTGGAGATGTCATTAATTGTAATTGTTCAGATGTTTCAGGAATCATGAACTTTACAATCGTCTCGGTCGGATGAGTATTCAGGCGCATAATAGAAAATACATGTGAAATAGAAATATGTAAATTATCGATAACCGGCAAAATACTTCTTTTCTATTTCCATGTTTCTGTGTACATTTAATTTGTATACAACAGTATACTGGCACGCCCGCACCAAAAACACCACTATCGGATAAATACAAATATTTATCTTGCCAAAACATGGATTTTCCCTCTGACTGGAGAGATATTCTCTAGACCCTCTCGAGTGATGTGATTCAGGAAGCATGGCCATGCGTGACTAAGTTAAGTGTTAACCGATTCTATTGACTAAGAGTTAGTCAGATGAATCATATATCACGGACCGAGAAGAGAGTTGAGCTATTTAAGAGATGACGATAATTCACCCATAGTTCGACAAAGTATATCGTGAGACAAAAGGGACTCAGATGAAAGTCACATTGGAAGGTATGTTGTCATGACTCTATGGCACTTGGGAGTCGGCACGTTCTGCTAGGAGCCACTACCGGTTGATCGATTAGGAGTTGGACTCCAATCGTGTCCAAGTCGCCATGAGCCTGTAGGGTCGCACACTTAGGAGCGGGAGCAAGTATATGGCCGGGTTGGAACCGAACCGAAAATGGACTGAATTAGTAGGTTGGACTCACAGAGGGAATGGGCCACAAGCGTTGTGAAGACCAGTCCCACTTGCTATATAAATAGGGGCGCAGGTTGCCCAACGAACACAGGTTTCTACTCCCATGCATTGGGAACTCTAGCCCCACTCAGTCCAGCCGCCGCACATGACCTAGCAGTCCATCGTCGGAGCTTCTCTTCGTACGTGTGGTTACCAGCAGAAGTGTTGTACGATCAGCACTTCGATGATCGTGGGATTGGATCGGCTGGATGGGATCGTGGGTCTACACTGCATCGACGTGATTCATCGATAATCCGCACCCGCGCGTCTAGTGGTAATCCTCGTGGCCTTCAACTCGGTTAGATCTTGGAAGTACCGTCTAGAATTTTTTTTGTTTATCTCTACCCGTTCTAACACCCATTAAATAAAAAAAATTAATGAAAAGAAATAAGAAAAGTTTCCATGACGTTGGCAGGATCAGCACGGAGGAGGATCTCCTCTGATCAATGCAATCGCGCAACTCACCAATAATTGATGCGATTTACTGAGTCTATATGCTAGAGGAGATCACGACGAACCCGTAGGTGGCGGCGCTTTGCCCAAATGGTCACCTAAGTGCTCCCGGCGACCACCGGCGCAGCGTCGTGCGGCGGTGCTCGGTGACTGTAGCGAATTCTTCACCAAACTTCAAATTGAAGGCATGGTGAGGAGCATGAGCTACCCAGAGCGTGTGTAGCTGCTTGGTGAAGAACGTCATGGTCAATAGCGACGACGGCGTCCAAAATTCGCCGGCGGACGGACTCGGAGAAGGTCACACGGTTCCTTTTCTCCCGGGTTTCCCAGCACCCGTGCGACATTGAGGAGGGAGAGGAGGACATGGTACATCCAACGGTGGTCTCATCAGGGCTTCCCATGGCCGGACACGGAGACGGTGAGCAAGGACATCGGCAGTTAGTGTTAGGGTTTCGGATTTGGATCCCTCCCGGGAATGAACAGAGAGCGAGAGAGAGCAGGCGAGGGAGAGTGAACGCGATGAGGACGTCTCCCTGCTTCTTATCCACACACGAAGACGGCGAGCAGGAGGTGGCTACGGCCTCGCCAGGACATCGGTCTCCTATGTCTTCTGGCAGAGGAAGAAAATAGGGAAAAGGAAATTAAAATTTCTTCATAACACCCTAGAACTTCTAGGCCTTACCAAGAAACCCTTCTTGTATTAAAAAAGTGAAAGGAATCATTGTTTTCTGGGCCTTTTTGTAATCCTAAAAATTATTAAAAATCATTTTTGGAATCCTTATTTAATTTTCAAACTCACTATGTTTGGTTTTAGTGAAATTGTTTAATATTTGATTTCTTAACTTGGGGTTCTAAATTAAGTGGTTTTGTTGTTTTCTTTCAACTTGATTTCAAATGGACTCAAACTTGTTTTAGGCTTAATTGACACGAGCACACACAATGATCATGTGATTAACATAGTGGTGTGTTTCAAAATTAAATAATTCTGATACAAGTCTTATAGGAAACAATTAGTAAAACTACTAAGTAGTGTTTTTTTATTTTATGCATAGTAGACAAAATCACCAAATAGAGAATTCTATTCCATATCACACCAAATTATTTTTGTTAGTTCATGGGCTTGTTTTATCTTTATGTGGCTTTGTTATTTTCATAGTTTCAACTCTTAACAGTTTTGGTTGACATTTTAACTAGGTGTGTCTAATCCATATTTTTCTATTTTTTAGTACTTGAACAAGTGGAAAACATGAGTGGCTTTGGAATATTATTTGTTTGTTTTCCAACCTTGTTTACAAGTATGGATATTATCCCATGTTGGTTTTTAGAACATGTAATCGTTTACATGTTGGTGTATGGATGAATTATTGTTATTATCCATTTGTCTTATGGATGAGAAGGATCTGGAAAACAAGGTAGTTAAGCTTGTTTCCACCTACCTCAACATATCACAAGACATTTGAATGCAATGGCTTGTTATAATTTCTTACTTGATAATTGTTTCTATTAAAGTGATTATTATTTGTTCCTCATCTCTGATGAGCTTGAGTAGGCATAGAGATTATAGGTTCTCTAATATTACCTATTGTTTCACTGGAGAATTTCTTATGCTCCCTTACTGAGGCAGTGTTGCTTCTGGTGGTCTTCTGTTGCCTGATGTACTTGTCTCTAGTTCCCATTTGTCTTCAAATACTGTCTTTGTCACTTGCAAGTAGTATTATCTCTTGGATTCCTACTTCAACTGCCTCACCCTTGTGGTGAAGACAACCATTTACTCCAAGCAAAGATTTTACTTAGATGATTATAAAAGTATGTAAGTTTATTTTATGACATCAAGTTGCCATATGGATACAAGAAGAATTTCTTAACAAGTGGGCCTTACTTGCCTCCAAATTACTAATCATATACAATTGGCTGAGATGTATTAGGTTATCTAACCTTCTGTTTGTTTGTGGGTGACACTCAATTGTTTGATCATACACGAGAGATTTGTTAACAAGGTGTACAAGCTTATCTCGGGTTCCGAAATTCGCCGGCGGCCGGACTCGGAGAATATTACCTGGTTCCGCTTCTCCCGAGTTTCCCAGCACCCGTGCGACCTTGAGGAGGGAGAGGAGGACATGGTGCATCCAACGGTTGTCTCATAAGGGCTTCCCGTGGCTGGACACAGCGACGGTGAACGAGGACATCGGCAGTTAGGGTTAGGGTTTCGGCTTTGGATCCCATCCGAGAACGGACAGAGAGCAAGAGAGAGCAGGCGAGGGAGAGTGACGACAGGGCGGCTTTGCGGTGCTGATGTCCCATCTCTTTAGACCATGTGGTGGCGAGGAGTGGTCTTTGGGGTCTCCTGGTTTTGGCGGCGATGGCTTGCTCAACGCCCAGATTGTGTGTGAGAGGCTCAGCTCGGGGATTGTCGGTGATCTGTGGTACCAAGTGGGGGAAGGGTCTGTCCGAGCGAAAGCTCACCTCTTTGCGCCAACGATGTCAACGCCTACGGGGACCGTCTCCCTCTTGAAGGCGTTGTTGTGGCTACCCTCTCGATATTATGGCTCCGGGTGAAAATCCTAGACCTTGGGGTCTCGATGACGGCGGCGCTTGAGTGCGGCATTTCTTCCATAGGGACGTGCTCGTGGAACGTTGGTTTCCCTGATCTCGACAACGTCCTTGTTTATCTTTGATATGTTTGTACGAGGTTTTCCTCATCACTATGTATCGGTTCGACTGTTTCGCTTTATTTATGAAGCGGGGCGAAAGCCTGTTTCGGCAAATACATGTATAGAGAGCTCAGACTTAACTTTGTATTTTTTTATCAAAACAATCATTTGCTAAGCTTTTCCGCGAAAACACAAACCAATTTTACGTTCTGCTCAAAGAACTTTGGGAAATTTATATACATGAAGATGAAAGCCCTTCATCATGGTTTAACTCGTTGGCTAAGCATCTTTCAAAGAAAATGGAGAAGAGAGGCAGAGTAGGTGGAACATTAAAATAATATTTGAATTTCTAGTGCCAACGAGGATCCTCATTTACTTTTCATTCTAGCAAATAACATAAGATCAAAACCACTTTTGACACCTCGTATGCTCTAGAATTTTCTTTCAGTTACTCTATATAATCTCTATTAGAATATTTATTACACTTCAAATTTATAAAAATGATTATATTTGAAGTTTCTAAGGAATAGAGACACACAGAGACACCTGCAAATCTCAGTGATATGAATTATACTACAAATAATTGTGGTTTTAACAAACATTTCATGCTTTTCCTTAGATTTTGATGGAACTTAGTTCAACGAATTACACCTACTAAAATATATGAGAATAACAAAAATTATGACGAATGGATTTACATTTTATAGACTCATTTGGATTGTATAGTACTCCCTCTCACCGAAAAGTGTAGAATTAAGACAAAGAATTTAATTGGAAATGGGTGTATAGACAATTAATCCTAACCATCTTGTAATCGAGAAATGTTTCTGATGAGGGTGATGAAGTACAAAATTATTAGGATTCAATTTGAAGAAAATATGGTGTTGATGGTTGGTCCTAGTTATATTGTAATCTTATAGACTTCCACTATACTTCTTAAAATAGAATTCATAAGATAAATAATTTTTTTGGCACATTTGAGTTGTAAATTTTTTTCTCTTTAATTTGGTATATCATTTGAAGTTTCACTGAAAAGATTTGAATAAGTTATTATTTATCAATTTTTAATGAATTAAATGACGAGGCAAAATATTGCACACATGAAAACTTGTTCAATTGACTTTGAAAATATCATAGATTAGTTTCATTTGTAATTTTTAGTATTTTGGTATATAATTTGTATTTTTCTGATTTTATGAATTATTTATTGATTTTCTCAATTTTAAATGATTTAATTTAAATTCAAATAATGTTTAAATTTAAACTTCATAAAACATTTTTGAAAAGTTTATAAACATTTAGATTATATTTTTCTAAATATTTTCAGATTTTTCTGATAAACGGAATTAAAGTTATTGATTTATCAAGTTCTACTTATGTTCTGCTATTATTTAAATTTACAGGTGGGACCCACCTGTCATATTCTAATTGTTGGGAATATTCCCTCGAGGCTAACATATATGATGTAATTCCCAAGTATTCATAAAGTTATTAAGTCGTCCTTGTTTTGAACATCTGATATATGTCACTGAATATGTGATTCGATTGTGAAACTATGTATTCATGTTGTTCATGCTAAACTTTCCTTGGTCATTAAGGTTGTGCTGGACACGCACCCTAGACTAATGTGAGTGTTGGCTGATGACTCGGTTCCACTTGTCATCGTCATGGCGATGCCATTCCAACATTCATAGACTTGGCTAAAGAGTTTAGCCAAGTGCACTACAAGAAAACCGGTCTCTTGTAACGAAATCTGTAGCTACGGGTTTTTTTCGTTGCGATATAATCATAAATTACAACGAACTCTCAGGTTGTGGTGATAGGGCACTCATATTTCCACAACTCTTTTTGGTCGCGATAAATTATCGTTTTGTTGCGGTAGAGGCCTCCTATTGCCATGATTTGTACTGCTGTTGGAATACAAGCGCGTTTTTGCGACAGAGTATTTTTGTTGCGCGAGACACTCCTTTTGTTGCCTTAGATACATGCTATTCCAACGAAATAAGCATTCGTGGTGATATTCAGTCATACATTGCAACATCTGTAATTGTGTTGCGGTAGTTACAAATATTGTTGCAAAAAAAATAGCTAACTATTGCAACCAAATTTTTCGTGTGGCAATACCATAGGTTTTTCGCCTCAAATTTATCCTGCGGCAATACCTATTGTTTACTGCGACAATTTGGGTCATATGGTAATAGGTTAAACGTAAAGAACCAATCACCCTACTGTTGCAAAAATGAACAAGTTATTTTGCAACGACCATTCATAGACTAGCTTAACGGGCCTCATGGGCCGTGCCCTTGATCACTGTTGCAATTTCCTTCGGACTACAATTCATTTTTGGTCCATTATTTCAGTTTGGTGAGCACATTATTATTTTTAAATATTGTTTGCAACTGAATTTCTGCAGCACTTAGCATTTTACTAATGTTGCAACAAGTGACAGTACTTAATAATCAATCAAGAACTCATATAAGACACAATTTCACTAGTACATTTAGCATGGAAATTCAAAATTTCTAAACACTGAAACTTTGGAATATTTAAACTAAAATTATGTTATTACACGATCTTTCATCCATGCATGTTCATGGCAAAACATTTAAGCCAAACAGTGCAGAGACAGCCTACACAAAGAATCCATGGTCATCATCCAATTCATCTTGTACCAAAGGAGCAACATGACCATCATTTATGTAAGCCTCATCATCATCAGTATCAGCATCATATTCGACTTGGTCTTCGTCAAACTCAGCAGGTCTTAAATTATTTATGACTGAAACATCAACGCTGGTTGCTTCATCATCATTTCTGCACCAACTAGTCATCTCGTCAGGTATAGGAAATTCTGGAACTGTAATTCCTGCATCAACGACATCCTGTACATCTGCATCACCATGTTCATCTCCTTCTGCAAGATCATCAAGGTCTGCACCATTTAAAACCGAAGGAGCAAACAAATTGCGTGGATTCATTTTTATATCAGTTGCCCAATTAGGTCTCTTCACATCTCTCACGTAGAAAACCTGTGCAGCTTGGATGCCTAGAATGTAAGGGTCTTCCGTGAATCAGTGTACACTAGTGTCAAGGTCAATAATTCCATATTTTTCCCTCTTATATCCCTTACTATGATTTCTATTGGCAGGAGGCACGTCGAACCAGTCGCACTGCAATAGAACAACCTCCTTATCAGGAGGAAAGTCAAGAAATATGATTTTCTTTATCACCCCATAATAATCAGTACTGCCGGTGCTTTCTTCTGCATTGACTACGACGCCACTATTTTGGGTACTCAAGTCATGCTATATTTCGGTATTACGAAAGTAATATCCATTCAGTACTGTACGGTTGAACACACGAGCAATTTGATCAGGCCCTTTAGCTAGTGTATACAACAGACTGTTGACCTTCCCATCTTTATGGAGTTGTGTGATCTGTTTCATGGAATAGAATATGTGTGAGTGTACTGTACACCATTTTTTTTTTATTACGAGAAACATTTATGAAAATTCTAAAGTAACTTACCCGTCTTTCGAACCAGCCAACAAAATCTTCCTTGTGTTTCTTTTTAGGATTAGGACAATTGTTCTTTTTGAGATCGACAATATGTTCCCTTCAAAAAGAAATGATATATGGTTACTTCATAACCAAAGTATTAATGCATATCATGATATGAACCAAATACATAAGTATCCTTACTGAATCCATGGCTCGGTTTCCTCGCAGTTTTTTATTATGTAGTGCCTCATTTGATTAGAAGCTTCCAAAGACAGTGATTCACGGGCAAAACCTTTCTTGGAGTAATCAAATGCACTCATTATGCTAATCCCTGTTGGTGCTTCATCTGTACCTCCATCTGCATGGCGTTCGGACTGACTTATTTTGTAGGCGAGCCTTTAAGGAATCGACTGCAGAACGTCATGCACTCTTCAAGTATGCGCCCCTCTGCAATTGAACCTTCTGGATGAGCCTTGTTACGTACATATCCCTTCAACGTACGCAGGTATCTCTCAACCGGATACATCCATCTATACTGTACAGGCCCTGCCAACCATGCTTCTTGAGCTAGATGAATTGGGAGATGCATCATAATATCAAAGAAAGCTGGTGGATAGATCATCTCTAGCCGACATAGAATTTATGGAATTTGTTCGTCCAAATTCTCCAAATCGTCATCCCTTAACTCCTTGGAGCATAAATCGGAAAAGAATTTACTGAGCTTAAGCAATGGGGTAAGGACATTCTCCGGCAGAAGCTTGCGCAACGCAATAGGAAGAAGTTTCTGTAATATAACATGGCATTCATGAGTTTTGAGTCCACTAAACTTGCACTGCTCGAGGACCACACATCTCTTAATGTGTGAAGCATAGCCATCAGGCATCCGTATGCTCTGCAGAAACCTGAGGAGCATTATCTTCTCTTCCTTTTTTTAAAGCATACACGCCTTTCTTCATTTTGTACTTATCCTTACCGGCGGGCTTTCCGTGCTGATCCTCCCTAATTTTCAGGAACTCCAAATCAAGGCGAGCCTTCGTACCATCCTTTGTTTTCCCATCCATCTCAAGCAAAGTACCCAGAATGTTGTCACAAATGTTCTTCTTGATGTGCATAACATCCAAATTGTGCCTCACGAGCAAGTGCTTCCAATACGGGAGCTGGAAGAACACACTTTTCTTCCACCAATTGTGCCAGGGATTAGTTTCCGGTCGCTTTCTCTTATTTGACCGCCCAAATGGTTCATGCTGAATGCTATCAAGCTCCTTTAGATCTTCACTGCCAGTAAGTGGCACCGGGGCGTCTCTATTTTCTGGCTTGTTGTTGAACATAACCTTGTTTCGACGCCATTTGTGGTTTTTCCGTAGAAAACGTCGGTGTCCCATGTAGCAATGCTTTCTACCAAACTGGAGCCATAAAAAGTCTGTATGCTTGTGGCAGTAAGGGCATGCTAGCTTTCCTTTTGTGCTCCAACCACTCAGCATTGCGTAAGCCGGGTAGTCATTGATGGTCCACAACACACATGCACACAACGTGAAATTTTCTTTAGTTGCAGCATCATATGCTTCAACACCCTCCTCCCATAGAACTAACAGTTCATCAATCAAAGGCTGCAAGTACACATCAATGTTATTTCCTGCTGACTTTGGTCCTGGAATAATCATTGACATCATCCAGTTCTCTTGTTTCATACACATCCATGGTGGCAAGTTATATGGGATCAGAATGACAGGCCATGTAGTGTGTGATATACTCATGAGCCCAAAGGGGTTGAATCCATCTAAAGCAAGGCCAAGCCGAACACTGCGAGCATCTTTTGTGAATTCTTTCTGACTATATTTATCATCAAGGCTTTTCCAGGCCTTCGAATCTGCAGGATGTCTTATTATGCCATCATCTTTACGTTTCTCCTTATGCCATTTCATATCAGTTGACATATCTTCTGTCATGTACAACCTTTGGAGTCTTTGAATGAGTGGGAAATACCATAGAACTTTCTGTGGCACTTGCTTCTTTGATTTACGGATCGATGAATCAGTTTTGTCTACGGTTGGACTTGATTTCCATCGAGACGTATGACAGACAGGGCATTCTTGGGCATCAGCATACTCATTACGGAATAGCACACAATCATTATAGCACGCGTGTATCTTCTTGTAATCCAATCCAAACTCTCGAATGACCTTCCTTACTTGTGCGAGATTAGTAGGAATGCAGTGACCCTTTGGCAGCATCTCCCGCAGCATTAAGTCACATGCTCTGTTGGACATCCCAGACACGCAATTGATTTGGTAAAACTTCACAATGAAAGATATCTTTGTGACCTCCTCACAACCTGGGTACAACGATGTTTTTCCCTCTTCCAATAGTTTGTAGAACGCCTTTGCAGATGCATTTGGCTCCTGTTTCATTCCATCACCGCTCGTGTCTCCTGCATTACTTCCCACTTTTGTGGCCCTTATGAGAGTTTGGAGCATGTCACATATCTCTTCACCACCATCTGCAGCGTCTTCATCATCAGAATCTTCAGCCATGTTGTCCTCCTCGGGTTCACCATGGAATACCCAATTTTTGTAGGACGGATCCATCCCATGCTTAAGCAAGTGCATATGGATCTCCTTTTTAGTTTTATGAGCATTATTCAGACATTTCGTACACGGGAAAAAGATTCTTGCGTCTGGTTGAGCACCATCAAAACTAAATTCCAAGGAACTCTCGATGCCACTTTGCCACTCCACATAATCTCTATCCTTCTCCATCCAGCTCTTGTCTTTTGACATTTTGCATTATCTCCGTTTAGCCGGTCTTGTAAAAAAAAGGAGCAGCATTAGTTCACACGTAAGTATTTCTAAACAACACATACATCAGAGAGACATGCATAATGGTCTTTCAACTCAGTAAGAATTGCAGTGGATTACATTAGACATTACTTCACAACACAGCGTTCGATTTAAACTAACAATTACACCTGAAACCAACATGGCTATGAAAATATAAAACCTAGTTCGTACCTGAATTCCTGACATTTCTATGAATATTAAACTAACACTTACAACTGAAACTGATAAAACAGACACGCATATGTGAACACTAGTAGCTAGTCTATCTGACAGCAATTGCAATCGCCATTAACTTCATCGAACCGGCAGGATGGAAACCAAGGATTTCATCAGTATGGGTACAAACCTTGTAATTGCGTCTGACGAGCGGCGGAAGCAGTGATTGAGTACAAGTCGACGGGGCAGCGTAGGCGGCAGTTCAATAGGTTACGCTAATCGAATTCGGATGGCGGCGAGGTAATAGTGGCGGATAGGTCAGTCGCGCAGGGCCGATACGGCGGCGAAGTCGCCTGAGGGCGGATAGGGCGGCGTTGTCGTGTGGGGGCAGGGTAGTTTGGAGGAGACCGGGCGGACATACGTAGCCCTTTCGCTCGCCCAATGGCCCAACCGGAGTATGGGCCTATTAATTGTACAATTTGTCTTCACAGCCCATTTGGCTTGTGAACAATATGTTTTTCCCTTGGCAATAACGTTCAAATATTATAAATGCTATATTAAGTTTTACTAGTTTCATTTTATGATTAAATTTATTCATTTCTTCATTTCTAAATGCATTGTTGTGTTAATATTCAACACTAGTAGGAAAAGCCGTGTTAGTGGTGTGGCTTTTCTTCAATTCTGGCGTGAAACTCGTACGCCACTGCTATCTAGGTGTCCACTGGCGTGTTTCTGGACTCGACACAGGTTACTACATGATCATTGGCGTTGATGTCATAGTCCACATCACTATCCTATAGAAATCGTTAAATAAAAAGGGTATGTAATATTGACTAGAAGCGCACAAATGGTATTCAATTATGAGATAACATAACAACCATTAAAAAAATTCGCATAAACATTCATAGATTCAACCATATAGTACTCAGCACTAACATATAATCTAAAAGTTCGCATAAAGCTAGAATTCTTAGCTACAACCACGATACCTACTCATCATCTGACTGAATAATGACAACATGTGTATCCTCAGTAGGGAGCTATGGGAACATCATCTTCGGTGTCTTCAGCATCGTCAGGTCGATCGTAGAGGATGTAGGTGGACACATCACCTTCATCGAGATAAAATGTCAATCTCCCTGTTGGATCCATCTCGTAGCGTTCCACAGGCTGGCCCCATTGCTGACCACTGAAGTATGTTTTTCCATCCTCATGTCTGACTACAACTTTGTGCTGGTGGTATGGCACTCTCAAGCTCACCAAGTTCACCTCGAGAGTTCTAGGGTGGTCCCAAATTGCAACTTGAATATGCTCCAAAAAGTCACGCCTAAATCTGCAAGGTATGATCTATAAAAAAACAAGAAGTACACATTTTCAGTACAAATTTTTTGTCAGTTTTCAAAAAGTAGATTGACCGAAAGTATATACCAATCTGTTTTCAAACCCCTCTGGTAGAACAATGGTAAATTTCTTGTTCATGCACTCCTTGTAGCCACATCCATTGCCTGCGGTGGTGTGTTGCATACACTGAATTCAGATACACATCTAACCATTTACCATTCAAAAATCAACTTAAATCTAACAATGTAGATCTAATTTTGGTGGCTGAATAAACTTAAATCTAACAATGAAAATCTAATTTTAAGTTGATCTACATCTAAAATCACAATAATCATCTAACATATAACTCAATCTATATCTAAACCTAACAATGAAAGCGGCGGCCGGGGAAACTTACCTGCGGCGCGGCGGCTGGACGGCGCGAGGAGGACGGTGGCGGTTGCGGCGGCGTTTGTCGCGGCGGCGTTCTGTCGGGTGTCGGTGTAGGCGGCCCCGTGGTCGCGGTCGTCCGTCGGTGCCGTGGAAAGGGCTAGGCCGCGGTGAGGGATCGGGGGGCGAAGAGGGCTAGCCATGGCGGCGGTGGGGGATCGGGGGGTGGAGAGGGAGAGGACTCAAGTTCGTGTGTGTAGCAGTTGGTGTGCGTGTAGCAATCGATTAAATTAGATTGTAAATGGTTTTTCTCAAAATTTCATTATGTGAACGGTGCCTCCACATTTGATCTTTCATAAATTTGTCCTTAATGATGAAGCCAATGATAAACCGTGCCCACCACATTTGATTCCCTCATCCTGGTTAAATGTTGTTGCCCCGTGGTGGCGCATGCTGGTGGTCGGTTCGTTCGGTGGTTGCGAGGCACCTAGGTGACGGATCGTCAGGGATGGTGGTGAGGGTGTGTTTGGGAGAAATCCTTGTCGGAGTACCAACATTAGAGTGGTGTCGTCATCGAGAGGCATCCTCCCTTCATGAAGGGCATCGTGTCTACCTTGCAACCACCGTCCCGATGCGCCGGGGTAAACCCTAGAAGCGCGACTATCCATGTTGAAGGTGTTGATTGGTATTTGACGTCCCGGTGCTAGAAGCGTGGTGGTAGTTTATAGGCGGGCGCAGCGGTCGTTTCGTCAATCCACTTTTGTCTCCTTTTCTTTTCTTCTTTTATGTGTATTGGTTGTCGCCTCAGCCGGCGTTGTATCAAAACTGTTGTACCGGATGGTTGCTATATAAATATAGCGGTGATTCAGCCTATTTCGCCAGAGAATGGGGAGAATATCCTGTGATACTAGCCCTCTTGCATGCTCCTATGGTACCGTTTCGAATAAATGAAGTTTTGGTGATTCAAAAAAATCTAGGAAAAATCACGAGTGTTCACATGCAAAGTTTCTACAATGTGTAATAATTTTATGTCCAGATACGAAAGTAATATTGACTAACCAAAAAGACAAATCCAAATGTGAATATATAGTGCATTTTTGCTGATTTGTACTCTTTTTTTATCAATGTGTAGGTCGAATTTGGACCTGAATTTTTTTAACATTATGTAGACAAATTCTTTGGGAACATTAATATTTTTTTCCGGAATTTTATGAAACACTTATAGTTGATTTTTTTAAATGGTAGCATGGGAGAACAAGGGGCTAGTATCACTGGATATTTTTTTCATTGAGCATGTGTGGTTTACACCCTTGTTTACATTTATATGAGTCATAAAATTCAATAATGTAAATCAAAAATGGTAAAGCTCAGCAAAAAAAAATGACATCATGAAAGTAGTAAAACTAAAAAAACATAACATTTAAATTGTGTGAGAATTCGGCAATCTAATATAGAATCTTAACACGGTTTTTTATTAAAGCAACGGGGCTGCATGCATATAGTTGCACACAGAAACCACCATCACTGCATTCCTATTACAGACCAATTTCAGGGACATGGGTAGCAAACAAGTAGAGTCCTTCAGTGCACTGGTATAGCAAGAACATCATCTTGTCACCCTGTTTGAGATGACTTTCCTTTGCCATGAACTCTTTCCACCCGCTGACGCATAAGCGACCATCAAGCTCAGAAATTGATTATGTCGATGCCACCTCAGTTTTTGGGTAGCAAACAATAGTGATGGTACCATTTCTTTCCATATGTGCAGGAATCAGACGGTTTGGGATTTTCTGTTGCATGCAAATACTTAAAGTCAAGAGAAAAGCTATCGGAAAATAATCATGTTAAAAGAAAGGAAAATAGAACAAGTGTACATGTATTACTTTGCGCATAAGAGAAGTTGTGTTCTTAAAGATTTACCACGTGTTTATTGAAGTTCTCGCTGTTTGTCCAATTTAAAGTATGCAGCACTCCGACAACCAGTTCTGCTTCCTCATACTCTCCAGCTCTGTGGAACAGAACAGTGTAATCCAAGTTTTCAACAGCGTCGATCACCTTCTCCATCATTCTCCAGTTAATCATGGTCCCATCCGTGCTACAGAGTGAGTCAACAATGTGACACCTCTCAGGGGACATCTGGTAGTATTCAGCCCAGCAGTTTGACCCATGGATACGTCCGCCCATGGGCACCCGACCCTAATGGGTAGCGTATGCGTCGCTTTTTCTGCTCATGGGTCTTGCCCATAGGCGACCCGATTAGTCATGGGCAGGGTATGGGTACAAGTTTCTGCCCGTGGGTAACCCGATGGGTCGCCCGATTAATATACAATTATTATAAATATTTTTCTTACATGATTTGTAATATCCTTTTGCAACTACATAGCTTTATTCACGGAATACAATTCACCTAAGAAACACTTATTAGACGAACTGCCTTTGGTTGCTAACGTGTCCAGTACTAGGAACCCATGAGTGCAGCTACAAGCCTTCAATGGGACTAGTATAAACACTCACGTTTTGCTTTTGTTTTGAGGGAATTCTCACGTTTTGCTTTTTTTTAGAGCATTCTCACGTTTTGCTGATCGATGCAAAGTAGTCCGGCCAATATATCAAAAGCCCATACATGGGCCTCTATAGCACATACGCAGGACTTGGAAATGCCCAGCCCGTGGAGCTCAAACGCACACGCAGCAGTGTTTTCATGACTACATGCTACTCATATAGTACCACCTCGCCCATCCGATCCTAAGGGAGAGCGCACTCACTACATCCAATACGCCTGGGTTTGGTCAACGTATACGGACAGGCGCATTCGGCTGTTTGGAACAATAATTAAAAATATAATTATGTTAGACCCGACGGGTGCCCGATCGGGTCCCGCGACCCGACGGGTTCGGGCATGGGTCTTATGTTAGACCCATGGGCAGGGTCATGGGTAGTAATCATTGCCCGTTTAACAAATGGGCATGGGTCTCCAAGAGGTTGACCCGACTAAACCTGACCCGATTGCCGGGAAAAATGTAATACGCCTGAAATTAGTGGAGTACACAACATAATTTTTTTGTATTAAGTAAGAACTTACATGGATGGATGATTGGGTCATTTCCAGTTATGACCTCAGTTTGGCCTTAACGTGTGTCAGTTTTGAATATTAGCTCCATACCAACCTTTAATTTGTAAACCCTGCTAAATTCTTTCCAATATTTTTCATTCAAAAAGGTTATCCCGTCAATGCTGGTAAGCTCAAGAATGAATGAGAAATCTTCATTGGTTTGCAGTGTTGCTTGACAACTTGTGTTCTCCAATGGGAGAAAAGCATGCATGTTTAGGAAATAAGTTCTGATGTAGCAGGGGATCATCTAAATAAGAGCATGCATTTTATTAAATTATGAGCCAGTAGTAAATTGGACTTACTATAAGTAGATATATCCTACAAGAGTAGCTATTTGTATTTTTTCCGATAATTGGATATTGAAGCAATAGTCTCTCATAGTTTCAGAATGGTACCCTTCATGTATTGAAATTGCATGTAGGTAGTTGATAAAAAAAACACACGTCCATAACTAATAGAGGTCACAGTCACAAAATTTTTGCTAGCTCGATCAGCTACGTATATTACATGAATGATTAACACATGAGACAATGAGTACCGGTAGATATGCTACGTATATTACATGTGAATAACCACAAAAAAATCAAATCCCATTTGTACATGAGTAGATTAGAATCCTTACTGTCTTCTCCTCAAATCCCTCTACAAGGGTTATGACGAAATCCCATTTGTACATGAGTAGATTAGAATCCTTACTGCCACACATCCCGAGTTTGTCAAAACAAACTAGACACTGTGAGAAAAAAGAATAAAAACCATAAGATCTGGTGTGATAATCACGATCAAGAGAAAAAATGATGTGTAAGATCTAGTTGGCACGTCTTTGCTTGGCGCCATGATCGAAGTGGAGGGTGCGCCGGCCGGTATACTACTTCTTGGTCAAAGTCGTGCGGAAGGGCTGGCGGCGGCGAACACGTGGCGAGGGAGGCGTGTGAACGAGGCGGTTTACTGCAAGGAGAATAATAACACGCTGCCTTAGGTCAGGCCGTAGACTAGCTGGGTTTGATGGGACAATTCGTGGGCCGGCCATAGTGTAGGTTTATAAATTAAAATTAGGTTTATTAGTTTAGGCCCACAAACAAGTGACTGCTTTGTACAACCTTGTGTCTATGTACACACACGGCACAGGTGTTTACCATTTTTTTCTATCGATTTCACACGGAAACCACTTCGACTCTGCTCCTTCCACAATTAATATTAATACTCCCCTGTTCTTCTCTGTTTTCCGCTCGTATTCTCCACTCTCTTCTTCTTCCAACCGCTGCACTCCACTCTCTTCTTCTTCCAACCGCTCCCCTCTCTTCTTCTTCCAAGCATGGATGAACAGAAGTATTTCTGCCACACGTTGAAGGTCTCCATCCACGGCGAGGAAACGATCGACGTCATGTACACCAACAACCCTGTCGAGGTGCAGCGTATCGTAGACATGTACCAGCAGTGGATTGATAGCGGAGAAGAAAGGTTCATGGGCCTGGATTTCGAGTACACATCCCACAAGTTGGAGATCGAGAAAAAGATCGTCGTTCTTCAGCTTGCATTCCGCCGCCACGTCCTGGTGTACCATCACTCCAGGTAAAAGACATTTTTCCTCTAGATTTCTGCAACTAGTACTCATCTAGATGTTCTTGTGATTGCTATTTGGTTATTCCTGGTTGTTGTGATTGGTGTTACTACTACTTTTTTCCTCTTGTTTTCTGCAACTAGTACTCATCTAGATTTTCTGCAACTAGTACTCATCGAGACGTGCATGCGTAGCAGTTTTCTCACGCCCCCTTTTTTTTTGATCGGAGGGAGTAGTACTTTTCTAAACTCTTGTTACTTGTGTACTTCAGTGGTGACTGGTGGCAATCTGCGACGCTGGCTGATCTTTTTCGTTTTGGCGGTGTCAAATTATCAAGTGTTGACACTACCAATGACAAGAAAGTGCTTGCGAGAACCTGGAACTTTTCTATTCCAAAAGAAAATTATGAGGATATCCAAGATCTATACTTTGATGTGTTCAACCAAAAGAAAGTTGGAATGGCTACCATGGCAGTAAAACTTGTTGATCCCGTCTACAAAGACATGAAGAAGAAGGATTATCGGTGGCACAACTACTGGGACAACAAAAAGCTAGACATGGAACACATCACCTATGCTGCAATTGATGGGTTCCTCTCCCTAGAGTTGTACCGTGTGCTCAAGCCCATGAGTGACGCCAAGAAGGCCGGAGAGGGAGGCAGCTCAAGGAGGGCGAGGGCGAACCACACTTGGCACTAGATCACTTGCTGCGGCGTAGTATATATGCTACTTTTGGTCCTTGTAATTAGAGTTTATGTTTAAGTGTCGATGAAAATTATTCGAGTAGTATGTAGTATGTCGCTCTTGCAGTACGCTTTGAGCTATGGATTAATCTTGGTACTTTTGTTCATATTGTAAGTGCTATATCTAATTAGTAATGCAAATTATGTTACGTGAAGTCTGGTTTGAACTCAATGACAACTCTCCCTCGCTGGAGGTGTTCGAGTCGGTCCCTCCTCGACGCAGAACTAGTCCTGCCGCCCTTCTCCTTTGGGTTGTGCGTCGAATAGGGATGTCAAGATGGAGTTTGTTATTCATAAGAGGCACCAACATCGGTGGCAACGCGGCTCTGATCTTTGTTTAGGAAAGGCCTTCTCTTGTGTTTGGTTTTTGCGTCTGTGTGGCAGTTCTCGGACTAGCCGGTGTGGAGTGGTGTAAGTGATAGTGTTGCTCGCAACGAACTGTCAAGTTCATGTACTTAAACCACTATCTCCTATAAAAATCAGGTGCCCAATTGCGTACCCTCGAAAAAAAACAACTCTTTAACAATATTAATAAGTTCTGCTAAACGATAACATAAAAAGGACATAATGTTTCACATAGTGCATCATGCAGTAGTACGGGAAGGAACACATAGTTTAAACAAAAGAAACATTGTCTTCACAGGCACAACTTAGAAGATCTTGACAACTGGGCCAGCTTCCATGGGATCAGGTCTGAGTGGAATGAGGGAATTCACCTTACGGAAGGTGACTTGTTCTCCCAGCCACTCGTACCTCTTCCCGTGACACCTTAGCACGTCCTGTTTACGCATCTTGATGTAAAGATACGCCCTCTTCGCGATACTGGACAATGCGCCAGTTGGTATTACCCAACTTGCTAAGGAGTACACGTGAAACCATGAAAGACGATGGTCGCTCGTTCGGCATTACCACAGCTTGAAGAACCTCGTCGGTGTGCACCCCCTTTTGCTCCTTAAGCTGAAGTATCACCAGATTGGAGACATGGACTCAGCATGCTGATTTTTCATCAACATTTGGTGATCTTGGAGGTTCTTCTTCAACATCTTCTGCAGAGTCTTCTCCAGAGCCTCCATCCAGAGAACCGTGACCATCTGATATAACCAGTCCCCCGTCAGATGACTCTTCTTCAACTCTCGGCTCCTAAAATGCAATAAGCCAATATGTTAAATGAAAACTGAAGTTCCTCATTCGTTTTTAACTTTGATATCATTTATTGCCGAAGAATTCAGATGGATATGAAATGTACAACCTATACTAAACCCAGTATATCATAACCAAATCTGATAATTAGAATCCATGTAGGCATGCACGTTTAATTAACCTAGAAGCTACCGTGTACAATTATTACAAAATGATATATGAAATTGCAGTTGAAATAATGTGAAGATTATTGCAACCCAAAAAAGGTTGTAACACCATAAATAGGAGAATCTAGGATGATAACACACTATTCAATTATTTCAACATTAGATATGAAGTTGCAGTTCTAATTATTACATGATGAGATATAAAATGGCATTTGAACTAATGTAAATAACACTTGAGGAATAAAAGAATAAAATTAGAAAGCAAAATCGATCTACTCCCTCTTTCTTTGAATACAAGGCCACTATTAAAAATACAATTTCTATGTATGCAAGACCGCTATCTCTTCCAAAGAGAAATTTATTTCGATTCTACCACATAGAATGGTGCTCATTGATGTGAATGTGCCATGCAACCATAGAATAATATGCCCCACATACAAAATATTTAATTTGCACAGAACACAAGAGTTTATTCACATAATTTTTTCTGCTAATGAAAAGTTGGCTTTCTGTTCTTGGTATTTAGGAATTAAGTTAGTTGCCTTGTATAAAATAACGAAGGTACGTAGTATATGTTGTTTGTAGCAATAAAAGAATTTTGGAAAAATGCATGTTACATATTCCTTTGAGTATCTCTATCGGCTAGTACTCCATGAATTACCTACATCACTAAATTCTGAAACACCTTGTTTGATCAGTGCAAATAATCATTAGTAAAAAAAAATTGGGAGAATTGCGCAATAGTTGGGCTATGTTCCATCAAAGATACATGATATGTGCATTGATATGCAATTGAAGATGTCTATGAATTTATATGCAATTGAAGGAATGTACGAAGACCTGTTTATCTGGTACTCGAAGAGTTGAATGGAGATGAAATGTACAACCCATACTTAGCCCAGTATTTCATAACAAAAACAGATAATTAAAATCTTGCGGATCAAATTACCCAAGCTATATTCATTGAATTTTATTAAAACAAAGTACAGAGTGTACAATTATTACAAAATGAGATATAAAATTGCAGTTGAAATAATGTGAAGATCATTGCAACCCAAAAAATATTGTAACACAATAAATTGGGATACAATTATTACAACATGACATATTAAGTTGCAGTTAAAATTATTACATCTAGAGCTATAAGATGGCATTTGAAAAAATGTAAAGAACACTTCAGGAATAAAAGAATAAATTTAGAAAGCAAAATCGATCTACTCCCACTGTCTGTGAATACAAGGGCATTATCAAAAATACATAGCAAGTTCACTAAAACTAGATCTAGTTTTGTAAGAGGGATGTACCTCCATCGGCGAGGCAGTCGGCGCAGCGGTCGGAGCGATGGTCGGCGCAGCGGAGACGTTCCCCCACATGGCGTATTCAGCTGCTTCGTCGTAGCTGTCCTCAATCTCCTTGTACGCCGCCTCAAGGTCAGATGGCACGGCGCCGTGGGATGGGCCATCTTCTCCGTCCCCGCTCATTGTCTTCTTCCGATCTATCTCCGAAGAGACATCACGGACCGCCTCGTCCACCGCGTGGCCTTGCCGGAAGCAGCAGCCCCAGTGCCAGAGCTGGCCGCGACTGGGACGACAGCAGAAGATGGCTCGCCAACGACGGATACCACCTTCTTACCTTCCTCGGCGTCGAAGCATTCCCGTGATCTCTTCATGGCGGATGGGAAGGGCAGGGGAACCGTCGAGGGTTTTGCTGTGGAAGTGGAGGGGAGGATGCGTTTTTTGGGGAAAAGTTGTTGCAGAGACGGAGGAAGGAAGGAAGTGGATATGCGTCAAACCGTCTATTTATGGAGTTTCCCTTTTGCTCTCCCTATGACGCAATGTGCACGCCTGAATCTAGGGTTTCTTTTTGTATAGTTGGTTTTCCATAGTTTTTGCAGATAAATGGCTGAAATTGAACACCAAATGAAGTGAGGTTGAAGGAAACTATATTCTCGTCCGAAAGTGCCCGAAAACGGCTACGGCATAAGATTGGTAGTCAACTTTAGAATGGAAGCGGCTTTTTGAGATCCCAAACGTGCAATGTTGTTGAAATGAAGTGAGGTTCTTGGAATGCATCATGATTTCAACTTTGGGCATGGGAAACAACAAGTTGGCCAAGGAAATCCACGTTTTCGGCCGTTCCTTCCGCGTTCGAAGGCAATATAAAACCAGATCACGCATCTCCCACTCATGGACAGGGGTAACAAGGTGCAGTGTTGCATCTGGAGTGAGTTACTTGCAGTGGGTTGGAAGGATGCCAAGGGTGTCGAGGCTGGCATGCAAGCGAGAAACAGCGAGAATCGTCCCGGTTAACGTCCGGTGCTTCGACGCCACCCAGCGCAAAGACGGCACCATACAAGTCGTGCAATGGGGTTCAAGCATTTTGTGTGGGCCCACATGGCCAAGTGTGACTTACATTCTCATCTCTACAGTTTTCCAGGCATCCTAGGTGGAAGGAAACTGTATTCTCGTCCGAAAGTGCCCGAAAACGGCCACGACATAAGATTGGTAGGCAACTTGAGAATGGAAGCGGCTTTTTGAGATCCCAAACGTGCAATGTTGTTGAAATGAAGTGAGGTTCCTGGAATGCATCATGATTTCAACTTTGGGCATGGGAAACAACAAGTTGGCCAAGGAAATCCACGTTTTCGGCCGTTCCTTCCGCGTTCGATGGCAATATAAAACCAGATCACGCATCTCCCACTCATGGACAGGGGTAACAAGGTGCATTGTTGCATGTGGAGTGAGTTACCTGGAGTGGGTTGGAAGGATGCCAAAGGTGTCGAGGCTGGCATGCAAGCGAGAAGCGGCGAGAATCGTCCCGGTTAACGTCCGGTGCTTCGACGCCACCGAGCGCAATGGCCGCACCATACAAGTCCTGCAATGGGGTTCAAGCATTTTGTGTGGGCCCACATGGCCAAGTGTGACTTACATTCTCATCTCTACAGTTTTCCAAGCATCCTAGGTGGAAGAAAACTGTATTCTCGTCCGAAAGTGCCCGAAAACGGCTACGACATAAGATTGGTAGGCAACTTGAGAATGGAAGCGGATTTTTGAGATCCCAAATGTGCAATGTTGTTGAAATGAAGCGAGGTTCCTGGAATGCATCATGATTTAGACTTTGGGCATGGGAAACAACAAGTTGGCCAAGGAAATCCACGTTTTCAGCCGTTCCTTCCGCGTTCGAAGGCAATATAAAACCAGATCACGCATCTCCCACTCATGGACAGGGGTAACAAGGTGCATTGTTGCATGTGGAGTGAGTTACTTGGAGTGGGTTGGAAGGATGCCAAGGGTGTCGAGGCTGGCATGCAAGCGAGAAGCAGCGAGAATCGTCCCGGTTAACGTCCGGTGCTTCGACGCCACCCAGCGCAACGGCGACACCATACAAGTCCTGCAATGGGGTTCAAGCATTTTGTGTGGGCCCACATGGCCAAGTGTGACTTACATTCTCATCTCTACAGTTTTCCAGGCATCCTAGGTGGAAGGAAACTGTATTCTCGTCCAAAAGTGCCAGAAAACGGCTACGACATAAGATTGGTAGGCAACTTGAGATTGGAAGCGGCTTTTTGAGATCCCAAACGTGCAATGTTGTTGAAATGAAGTGAGGTTCTTGGAATGCATCATGATTTCAACTTTGGGCATGGGAAACAACAAGTTGGCCAAGGAAATCCACGTTTTCGGACGTTCCTTCCGCGTTCGAAGGCAATAGAAAACCAGATCACGCATCTCCCACTCATGGACATGGGTAACAAGGTGCATTGTTGCATGTGGAGTGAGTTACTTGGAGTGGGTTGGAAGCGGCGCGGTTATTACAAGCGGTCAATGCGGCTGTTTACCAAAATAATTGGGAATGGAATACTTTTGTACCAACATTTCTAAAAATGAACACACCGTTGATCTGATAGCCATTAATTACAAAAAGTAGTGGAAAACTTGTCTGGCTGCTCCATGGCGTGGAGTAGGACGAAGATCAAGAGGGCAGTGGAGAAACAGAGGAGAAAGCAAGGGGGGAGGGGAGACGACTCGGTGGCAGTGCAGATAGGAACCATAAAAATGTCAACTGCCCCGCGGAAATGTACCCACCTTTTGTGGTAACAGACTTACAGGTGGGCCCAAGTATCATCTTCCTCTCGTATTTTCACGTCAAGTTTGCACTCCTCCTTTTTCCGCAGTTCACCGACACCGTCGCCGCCGCCATCCATCTCTCGACCTCGCCGCCCCTCGATCAGCATCCCTCTCTGGGCCGCCACATTCTCGCGACCGCCGTCGTCGCCAGTCTCTTCATCGCGCTGTAGATTGACCCACGACGCGTCGATTCACCACTGGTCCATCGCGGGTGGCATTCAGGTTAGAACTTCTTCTCTTGTGGATGCATTGCAGAACGATTTCAGTTCAAACAATAATTTTCTTTAAGGTAACTAGTGTCCTACTTGTCTAGACAGGAAAGAAATGTGAAATCTTGTGCTAGATATAGATGGTAGCACATATTTATGTTCGGTGTCATTCATGATTGATTTGTCTGTTACACGTTTATTACTAAAGTAAATGGTACTTACATGCATCTGATTGAGATGTTGCACTCTACCTTCATGTAATTTTGATAGTTCCAGGTGCCCAATTGATGTTGGTAGCTGTTGTTGTGTGTGCCTTTTTCTAGGTAGGTAATTAGTGATGTTGAAAGTAAGACCTCTGGTACTCACACTGGCATATCTAGGACCAGTACCTACTTTTAGTAATTTCCCTTTTTACTCTTGAGCAGTACAGTTGACTTGACCCATTTTTAGGTTCACTAGATATTTTTAGTAATTTCCATTTTTACTCTTCAGCAGGACAATAGATGTGAGACATTTTTTAGGACCAGAAGCTATTTCAATTAATTTGCTAAAGCAGTACAATTGATTGTAGGCACACCATTTCCTTGACATACTAGTAGATTTTCTTTTCTGAAGTTCCGTACTTCCATGAAATTCTTGAATGCATGTCAAATTTAAATTGCACCCGTATGAATGTCTCTGAACCATGATGCTGCTAGACTGCATTTAGTCCTAAATTTCTAGTGAACCTTCATGTTTCTTAACCTCTGCTGTTTTGGCACGTCTGCTAAATGTAACTGAAGTCATACTTTTTAGTATGATCAACATGCGGGTTTGCATACGATGCACTGCGAGTTCCTCGCTTTTGTAGATGATGCTTCATCGGACAAACATGTATTGTACTCAGTTTAGTTGTCATTTTAGTCAGATAGGTGGAATGATGTTCATGGATTGCTCTATCCTCTGCTGCAGTCACTGACTAAGAAGTTCGCAGACTTGCTGGGGGACCGTAAACCCCGTGCACTGAAGTTGCTTGAGTTCGGCCATCGGCGTAGCACCACGTGGGACGTTGATGTGTGGTTGGACAGCACTGGCCGCATGTTCCTCAAGCGCGGCTGGGAGTGTTTCGCCCGGACCTACAAACTGCATAGAGGCTTTATTCTGATCTGCAGTTACGACGGCCGCAATGTCATCACAGTAAAGATGTTCGACCTGAGCAGTTGCCGCTTGCGATACAACGCGGCATTTAGTACGTGGACTCTATCACCAAAATGTTAATTCTCGATTATATAAGTAGCCGGAAATTGAATTGCATTTCTATTATATGATGAACAGAGGGATCTGTTAAGATGAAGTTGGCATACTTTGAGTTCTACTCCCTCGTACAAGACGCTACATCGGACAAACTGATACGCTTCATCCACCCACACCACCACTTCAGTTATTTAGTCTGACATAGTGTCTGAGCTATGAGCCTGTAGATAGTTAAATTTGTGAATCAAATTAAGGTCTAGTAGATGGGTTGTAGTAGCTTAATTGTTCTTCGTGAATATGTTTACTCGATATGGTAAATTTCAGCTCCCACCGAAAGTTCATCTTTTTGACATAATGTGGAAAACATCCTCATTGCTCAACTAAGATTTAGTATAACTGATTACTCGGTACTACTTGTTTACATTTTTTATAGTACCCATCCATCATCAAACAATAACCTTATTTGTAGTAAGCACTCTTTTCTATCTATTTAACTTTCATATTGCTGCAGGTGCTGCCTAAGAAGTTTATGCAGTTGCTGAAGGGCCATGAACCACGTGAACTTAAGCTGCGTGAGGCGGACGATCCGAGTAGCAAGAACTGGGGCATGGATGTGCTGTTCGATGCAGCTAGCCGCATTTTCCTCGGGCGCGGCTGGGACCAGTTCGCACAATATTACTTCCTGCAGCGCGGCAGTTTCCTCATCTTCAGTTACGACGGCGACGCCTTGCTCACGTCAAGGTGTTCAACCTGGACATGTGCCACAGGCACTACTTGTACGCCCACGTTCCATCATCTTCTCAGATTCCAGATCCCAGGACTGATGAGGAGTCCACGGATGAGGAGTCCACGGATCAGCAGTCCATGGATGAGGATGACCCATTCGACTCTTCCATCATCTTCTCCCAGAGAGCTGATCTTGATGACGATGAGAAGGACCACGTCCGTGAGCTTCTACCCACAAAAGATGAGTACATTGGAGTGCCATATCTGACTCGTTGGACATGGACAAATGTGGCCAGATATGAGATGGTACGTATGGTGCCAATGCCATTTCTGTTTTTCAACACAATTTATGCTTACAACGTGTGCCTTACTATGACCTACTTCTTTTTGTATTTCATCCACACGCTCAAAATTCAGAAACTACCTCAGTCCATAGCGGACAGTGCTGGCATTCCGTCTTCAGGCCATGCTGGGCTATGCCTCGGATCATCAGAGGCGTTCACCACTGTTCCATACAACACGGACAGGGACGGCCGCATTATGTTTGGCAGGAATGCATGGCGGGAGTTCCTTGAAGGCAAACATTTATATGAAAATCAAGCTATTCTCATTACACTTAGGAGCACCCGTAACCGCCACTTGGATGTGAAGATTGTGATGCGGGCGGTGTCGCCCTGGTTGTAGTACGTAGTCTGCCAACCTGGACATTCTCATCGGATCATGAACACATGGATGTATGTAATTATATATCGTACTGCCATCAGCGATGTGCTTGAGTGCATTGATCACTAAAACCCTCTAATGTCTGTATCTGCAATAAAGATTACTTGTCTTATTTATATTTTCAGGGGCAATTTGAAGTTTGCGGAAATAAACAAGGCGGCGGCAGGTAATTAGATACATGAAATAATTGTTCAGTGACATTACATGACTCATGTGAGACTTGCACATGTTTTCAATCCTACTTTGTAAGCGCTAAGGAATAAATCTCATCAGTTTTCCCTCAATAGTTAAGAGCCTGGCGCCTAGAAACTCAATGCAAAATATGCCTTCTAGGAAGCCGGCGATTGCATTCATTGTTTAAGTGCTCAATTAGCGTCTATATTCGGGCCAAGGCCTTGTGGTTGCTCTAATCCGATGTCCCGCAAAAAATAATTAAAAGCTCCCGCTAAAACGCCAAGTGTAGCGAAATTTTGTGTTCCCACCAAAAAAGAAATTAAGCAGTCACTTTAATTTTCCCGCTAAAGTCTATTCATAAGTGCACGATGCCCGTCCTGTTTTGCCATTGCATAATTTACGGGCCTCCTGTTTCGATTAGATCTGATCGCCCTCATCGTGTTCACAGCTCTCGACATGTCGACGTCGCGATCGGAGTCCATGGAACGCGAAACCTCTCAGGTTATTCCTTTCTAATCTGCTTCTCGTCCGTCTCCGTGATCTCGCCATTTCCTCTATGGTCTCGATATTGGTTGTTATTCTCTGTTCTTCTCTGTGTTATTCTCTGTTCTTCTTCTGCTCGAAGCGTAAATCCGTGTATGAACACCTAGTCGATCATATGTGTATCTGAATTTCATGTGTGATTTTAGTTTGCCGTGATGTGGTTAATCGTATTGACGATGGGAGACTCGTTATCTTTATGAATAATGCCATGCAACTATTCTTTTATTTCAGATCTGCTAACTCATTGATTATTTGGGTTCTCATTTTTTCCTTCTATCTAATTGTAGACGACCGAACCCATTTGGAAAGTTAGCCTTTTCTATGAGGATGGTGATAAAAACAAGAAAGTTGTGGAAGCAGACATGGAACCGGACAACATCTGCTATATGGAATTCATCAATTTGATTGAAAATGTTAGCTTCAGTGGCGCGCATGATTACCTGTACTGCAGGCTAAATAATGGCCGTGCCAAAGGAAAACTTGTTCCCATAGACCATGGTAGTGATTTGGAGCCATTGATACGCAGGCACTATAATGATAAGAAGATTTCCCTGTGTGTGTTTAGGGAGAAGGCCACGGTTGATATTGCACCAATAGAGTGTCTGCTTGATGATGCAAGTGGATCCACCAGAAAAAAGCGACCGATCACTATCACAGGTTATACTTTCATGCCAAATCTCCAACGCGCAACTCCTTCAATACAGACTTTAATAAATATTTTCCCCGGTAACTATTTTATGCATTCCTTACCTAATCAACAATTTTTATAAACATGCAGTTAGGGATGCAACCGATGAGGAACAAGCTACAAACGAAGCAGAAGATATAGATTTCTCCTTTAGCAATGGTACACAAGTTCATTAATTCTGAATCAGCTTTCTGAATTGTGCACAATGCTAATGCTTTGTCCATTTATTGTTAACATTTTCAGAAATAAAGAAAGGATCTGTCTGCATGACAAGGGTTGAAAGTTTACTAGAATATAAAAAAAGCCAGGGAAAACGTAGATGTGGTAATTTATTTTTGACATTTAAGCTTTTACTAAGATTTTTTTAATGGATAAAAACTACGATTGCTGATTCACTACAAATCTTAACCCTGAAACAGGAACTGAACCTAACACTGCTGTGTCTAAAACTGACATGTGTTCCCTTGCCGAATGGCCTTCCCATGCTCGCCGCTATCGCCTGAAGCTACAACTTCAAGACGGTACTAGCTATTTTTTTACATATGTGTCCTAATTTCTTACAATCAACTACAAAATAAATTGTTTCTTTGTGTGTGTTTTGGGATATAGGGGATGACATACAGAAGAAGAAAGGGCGAGGTGTAGTGAAAGTTTTGAAAGCCAGTAAGAAGCGTCACGCCAATGAAGCTGCAAAGCTAGGTGTTGATTTATCTGATACATTGGGTGGTCCAGTAGGAATGAACAACCGTTCATTCAAGGATGACGTGGTAATCATAATGAAAAGAAGGTTACCAATTATTGGAGTGAGGAGGTGGTCAGACATTCACCCTAACATCCATCGACTCATCGTCGCAGATATGTTGGTTAGTACAACCTTTCTCACATGTGTTGTCTATTTTTTTCGTCCATAATTAATGAACTACTACTAAACTAAGTCTATCTGTTTGTTCTACGCATTACAGGACAGATATGAAATGCCAGATACAGCAGAAACAGCTGAAAAAATTCTTAAACTTGCAAAAGAGCAATACAGAGGCTGGCGAGGAAACCTAAGCAGCACTTACAAGGCATACAAAACAGATGATGCCAGAAGGGCAGTTGTACCAGAAGATTTATAAAAAGAAGAGTGGGAATGGCTGATCGAGTACTTTGGCACTGATCCAAAATTCCGGGTTATTTCTATACTACCTGTTTGTGAATTTTGTACTATCATGAAATGGCTTGTCTGACAAGTTTTTTCTTATAACTGAATGAGCAGGAACTCAGCAAAAAGAACAAGGAAAACCGTACGCAGATGAAGACAATACACAGAGTAGGATCAAAATCCTACTCTCAACTCAGTTTTGAGAATGTATGGGCCTACTCACTATTCATGCCTCGGTGTTCACTTTGCTTTATTGTTTATAGCATCTAATTGTTGCACTACTTGCAGAGGGATTTGGAAACTGGAGAAGAGCCAGACTGTGTTGCTCTCTGGAAACTGACCCACACAAAGAATGAAACATGAACTACCACAGAGTCCAAGGATGTATAAGTGAGTTAACTGACTTAGAAGCTACTATAAACATATTTACTGTTCTCCTTCTTGGATGTTTCTTCATCTTATTTAAGAGTTTTTTTCGTAATCAGGACACATCATGTAAAGAGATTGAAAAAAGATCAAAGGAAACTGATGTTCCAGTGTAAGCTGAACAAAGAATCGATATTTTCCAGAAAGCAAATAAAAATATCGTTGATTGCAAGTCATCGCAGCCTCGTGGGTTCGGATACATGGCCAAGGTGCAAACTAGTTCTTAGCGGTCTAAGTTGCTGTTTGAGGAGCAAGCTCGAGCTACGACAGAGACCCAAAAAGTAAACTCCCAGCTCACCACGAAGGTCACTACTTTAGAACAGAAGTTACTAGATGAACGTGCAAGCATGAAAGAGAAGATTAATGTAGAGCGGGCTGAGAGAGAAAATCTTGAGAAGAGATTAATGGAAGAGCTTGATCAAAGGAAAAAAACTGATCGAGTTGGAGAGAAACTTAAGACAAGAATTTGAAAAAAACTTGGTTGCACAGTTTAACTCACAGTTGCACGCAAAGTTTGAAGAGCTCTCCGCACAGATGGAAAAGCAGAAGACGACTACACCTCAGGTGATGATAGTCATACGATTGCAAACTCGTAAGATTTAGTTGTTTACTTGCGTTGCTAATAGCGCACTTTGTTTTTGCATACGTTTAAGAAGTCGAACCAGCAACCATCACTTGCAAACAGTCCTGCTAAGAAAATAATTCCTGCGCACAGCACGATATAGAATAGTCGAATGTATAAAGTAATTGTAATTCACAATCTTGTACAATTCGGTACTAGTACATTCTGTTTTTGCTTCACCCACACTATAGCGTTGCTACACCCACCCTATACTTGTGGCAGTTTATGTTTCACTATGGGTTGTGGCTTCGTTGAGTTATAACAACTGTTTTTTGCTTCATCCACACACTATAGTGTGCTGGTTCTTATGTTTCAGCATGTGTTATTGCTGACTAGACTCACAACTTCTTTTTTTACAATTGATTGCAGGACGACAATCAAACTTCTGATGGAAAAAAATAGCTGCACTGGATATTTCAGTTTGATTTTATCTTGATTTGATCCATATTGTACGAGAATTTCCTTTGTATATATTATAAATAGCTATGAGAACTATTATTTTGTGTAAATAAATATATTTTACGTACGGTTTTGAACATTTTAATTCAATGCCCGTATTTTTTGTTTCCTTATTTTTTTCTATAACGTGGCAATAGGTAATTTACCATGATAACTGTAGTGTTGCGTGAAGGCTCAGTCGCCACAACAAAGTGTTTTGTTGAAATAGACTCTCACCACCATGAGGGAGACATCGTCGCAATATTTTTTCTTCACCAAACTAACTTTGTTGTGATAGTTGATTCACGCCACCAAACTATGTTCGTTGCAATAGAGAATGCCCATACTTCTCGCCACGAAACTAAAATTTGTAGAAATAGAAAGGCGCAACGAATAGTTGAAATTGTCGCAGTTGTTTCTAGCTACTAAAATTTGGACGTTCGAATAGTACATCTCGCCCCGAAAATAAAATTTGTCGAAATACAATGGCGCCACGAAAAGTTGTAATTGTCGCAGTTGTTTCTAGCAACATAAAGTGTGGATGTTGCGAATACTACATCTCGCCACGAAACTAAAATTTGTAGAAATTGAATGGCGCCACGAATAGTTGAAATTGTCGCGATGGCTTATGGCTACTAATATTAAGGCCGTTGTGATTACTATTTCAAAATCATCTTACCACGATTGATTGTGTGTGGCAAATCGTTGTTCCCACGCGTATAATGTTTGTTGCCATAGTTTTTTGCCACACAATTGGATGTGGCAAATAAACTCGACTTTTGCAACGAAAGAACAGGCGCAACGGAACACTCTCCGTTGCCACATTGGTCACTCGCCACGTTTCGGTATTTGTTGAACTAGAGGTGTACCAACGAAAAACGTAGGTTGCGTTAGGTGCGAGACGCAACGGAAAAGTGCTTGGCAATTGGCCCAGCAAATGGTCGCAACTCGTTAATTTTGTAGCCACGAATCTAACTGCGCGGAGACAAGCTTCTACCACGGAGGTTTTTGCAACGCCTCCCAACGAAACCGATTTCGATGCAACACAAACCTATTGCGACGATAGGCCACTTGTTACAACGACTATTTTCGTTGCAATAGACCGGTTTTCTTGTAGTGGTGGCACTATCATTTTAGGATGGTCGCAGGATATTCCTAAAAAGTGGCATGGTATTCCGCCTCGCACTAGAAGAAAATGCTACTATACATACATCCAAACCACCTACTGGCTGGCACCATCGGGCCGAAGTAGGACCCTTTGCTATTCTATCATAATTTGGATATGGCATGGTTCTTCGCCTTAATCCCAATAACACTCCTTTTTCCTCTCATAACCCATATATAGCATGGTTCTTCGTCTTGATTATGTTGACCACCCCTTTTGACATGGATACCGCATGGTTCTCTGCCTTGATCCTATCAACAGTTCTTTTTCATCACGACATGGATAAATCATGGTTCTTCGCCTAGCTCATATCACCAACTTTTTTTCACCATGGCACACCCTGCCATGACACATACATGGCATGGTTTTTCATCGTAGTCTTTTCAACTTTTTTTTTCCCTATTATGTCATTTTTTTCCATCCCGATCTTATCAAGTATATTCCTCATCATCGAACACCATGATTTTTTTTAGTGAAGCATGGCCGGGTTAAATTTTTGGAGCATCCGAGTTGTACGGTTTGAGCTTGAACTATGGACTTGGGGCAAAAATCAATATTCCTAAGTGGTGTGTTGAGATATTTTGGTATGTTCAGCTGTTATTTAGTTCTGCTATGAGCCCCCTAAAGTCTGCAGGTTCAGTTCAGCTATGCTCCAGTTCAAATCTGGGTATATGAAAAAAGGAAATTCCAAAAAGGAAAGCGTTCACATCGCTTTATACATAAAGCAGCAACTTGCATATAAAATGATCAAGTGGAAGTCAAGACAGAGTACGGGTCGGCTAGGGTAACGACACAAACATGCCCACAGGAAAAACAAAGGAGCGATACATCTCCAAGAGAACATGGGGGCTCAACCGCTGCGTAGCGAACTGAGATGGTGTCTGTTATTGTTTGGCATGCTCATAGCAATGGTCAAAATATAAGCATTTAAATTTGCCCTATCATGAAGTGGACACAACATGGTTGTTCCTATTGATCCTATTAAACATAATCTACATCATAAGCAACATGCATATCACAGTAAGGCTCCATAGTGACAAGTGCTAGGTCATCCGAGTAGTATATGTCATGTATTCTCTCTAGCCTACGGGTACATATATCAATATTTTTCACGCTGGCACAGTATTCAAGCAATTTTATCCGCTTAACATATATGTAAATGTCCAATTAGCTGATGTCAGGGCTGGGAGATATATGACATCAAGAAAAACCAAGCAAAACAGAGGACCAAAACAGCCTCTACGGTTCATGTCACCAAGATCAAAAGCAGTACTGCAAGCAACTCGTTCATCGTAATGTCGAGTGACATTATCCTCTATCCCCTAAATCGTGGAGAGTCCTTATTATGTGATCTCCCATTTATGGTTAGGATTGTAATATTTGTCTGTACATATTGGAAAAGGCCCAAGTGTGGGAAATCTTCTCAAAAGAAGAAAGATTAAAGGTTTCGCGGGCAGCGGCATGCGCCAGAAAATTTGGCAGATGAGTATGGGAGGTTGGTCCTTATGCAATGTTGGTATTCATAATGGCACGCAGTCGGGATGATTGTACATACGTAGCTGATATCCTATATATATATAACTAAGTAGATAAGCCCCACTATATTATTTCTCTAAACATGCAACTATGCCACATCATCAGTATGCCACATCACCACTTTAATTTTGTTTTGCCACATCATCACAAACCAACACAGTATTACCACCGTTCATTTCTCCAAGCATGCAAGTAACGGCTATTTCTCCCATGATTTCTCCAAGAAACAAATGGGTGACTCAACGTTTCCTTCCCCAACTCACTCGGCAAGAAATAAATCGCACGTTATTGCTAATGTAATTTCCATCAGTTTGCTTTGGTCTTTCCAGCAACTTGACAACTACTCACCTTCCTCTCCTATGAGCACTAGGGAGCCGCCAAGTCGATCATCAAATAAAGCTCGAGCCAATTTATTCCGACGTGCCATTGAAGCGCAACACCTCCTCCTCATGGTTCCTATTCCGATTCGTTCCACCTACTATACAACTTTTTTGAGATTCTAGACAGCTCTTTTTTAACTGAACACTGGCCATGCAATTTTTTCATATAAAGAAGGATAGAATCATCTTGCTTCAAGAAGAGGGCAGAATGGGTGTCAGTCCACTTCGTGCTACCACGTGAATACGTGATTCCTCTTCCTCCTCATTTCCAAGAAAAATATTTGTTCATGGCTTCTCTATATTTCAGGAATCACTGCGATTTATGTTCATAGTTCAACGATTTTCCATCTAATGCATCGTGTTTTTTTATCTTCTTCGACTCTACATAAACAAGCCATGCATGTGCATGCAGTTTGCAGTTCACGGGTAATATTCCAGCCGGTGGTATGAAGATTCAGATGGGGGCACAATCAGTGTTTGTATTTTCTCCTCTTCGGTTTGTTTTAACACTCACTTGCTTCCCTTCTTCTATGTGCTAATGTGCTGCCCTGCTACGCGATTTAATGTATTTCTTGGATTTAAAATTTTTGTACCTTTTTAGTCGACTTATTAACATCGGTCAGTCTCTTCCTACCATGTATGGAGAAACTGTCCGATTGAATTTTACTGATCTGTTGGCTGACGGTACAACTTTTCAATCTAAGTATCTTGCAATTGATGATCACGGAGCTAATGGCCTCATTATGTATGATTATTTCTATATCAAGCACTTCACACACTATTGCGTCATAGTAAGTTTTTGCAGCATACCAGTATAGTTCAGTAAAATGAACTTATAGTAACACTGTGACTTAATATGCAACTTTATTATAGATGGATTTAGTTTTGAGTGTACAATGGCTTGGCATGGAGCAATGGACATGTATCTTGCTAAATTGGTGACTACTTGATTTCAGTATTTCAATTTTCTTTCGGGTAGTTATCCATTATTCCTAGAAATAAATATAAATATATGGTGAACCATTACTAATCTCTTTCTAAAGTTAATATTATAATAATCATAAATTTCTTGCTCGCTTTAAGTTACGATTAAGCTATATTGTGTTATATGAAAGGAATATTTGGTATTTGCTGAATTTTTCTATTTTTGGCATTCATCGAAATGTTACTATGATTTTCTAATATACTTAATATAAGTTGTTACAGTGTTGTTGCATTTGTACTTCAAGCCCACAAATTCATCCACGGGATGCAATGCAACAAAGCACAGGGTACTTAGCAACATAATATCTCTCTACCTCTTATTATGTACTACTGAGTGCCCTGCTTCCTGTTATTTTCATATTTTTTTTCTACGATCTACACACATGTCCGCAACAACGTGCGGGGTATCGTCTAGTATATGGACTAGGTCAGCCAGCCAGGTTGTTACCGATTGGACTTGGATCTACCATACGGCCAGCATTTTTGGTTTGCACTGCAGCTGAAATTGAGTTAATCCAGCAAGATATGTATATGGATTAATCTGTTTCGCCAAGCCATGCACAAAATATTTTTGACAGCAAGGCAAAAGATTTTCCATTTTCATTGAGTAAGAAGAGAGGTTTTTAGAGTTACAATGGTCCTAGAACAAAATCTAGGGCTAAAGCGCGGATGGGATCAATCTCCCGGAATTACAATGCCTAAACGGTGGTTGCCGGCCGAGACACAAAGCCTGGCTTCCTCTTTGATCCTAGAGATGATAACATCGGCGGTGGAGGATTAATGACGGAAGACACGACTATTCTTTTATTTCCAAATTCCCATGATACGAGCATAGTCCAAGACGCCAAAGTCTTCCTAGCATTACCATGCGGAGTAATGAGATTTGTCCACCATGCCTTAACATTGTCTTCATTTTCCCGAAGCGCGTAGATGTTGGTAAATACACACCATGAAAGGATCGCCGTCCAAATCCTAGAGGAGAACCGACATTTGAAGAGGAGGTGCGCCGCCGATTCTTGAACTTGATTGCATAGGGGGAAATTTCCACAATTTGTCCATCCGCGCCGATGGAGGCGGTCTGACATCCACACCCTATTTTGGCTGACCAACCAAGCAAAGATCTTGCATTTAGGAGGTGCCCAAGGCTACCAAATGACTTGTTTCATGTATGTGTTCACCAACCCCTCAAATTGCATATTGTAGGCGGACGAGGTGGTGTAGACGCCGTCCTTTCACTAGTGGAAACAGGGGCATTAGTCCCGGTTCGTAAGCCCCATTTGTCCCGGCTGTGCAACCGGGATGGGGCATCCGGGACAAATACCCCTCCCCCATTGGTCCCGGTTGTGCCAGGACCCGGGACAAATGGGGCTGACCACGTGGCCCGTGAGCTGGAACCTGGCCAGGGCTATTAGTCCCGGTTCTCAATACGACCCGGGATGCATGCCCCTTCTACCGCGGCAGGGCTTTTTGCCCTTTTCTCTGCCGCGGCAGAATTTTTATGATTTGTGCTTTGCGACCCCCTAACCTCCCGGCGGCCCCTTCCCGGACCTCCCGGATCCCATGAGAAGAGAGGTGCCCCGGTGGCCCTTCCCCGGACCTCCCGGATCCCACGAGTGAATAAGTAATACATATATAAAGCAGAATAAGGAACACTTATATTACAGAAGCAAAGTATATCGAGCATATTACATGACCGATGGAGTGTATTACAAAATCAAATTCAGAACCAACCGGCGCTATAGTACTCTCCATCTACGTTTAGGACCTCTGCATCTAAGATGCCCGCTATTTCCTCCTAAATTGCTCGTATGCGGTCCCTTGGTAGAAGACCGTCCGAAGCCGTTCGATCTAATATAAAGAAGAGTAGTCAATATATATATGAAACTAAGTAACTAAAATAGATGGTAATAAGAAGAATTGACGACTAACGTACATGAAGTTGCTTTAAATTTCCGCCCTTGGGACATGTCGTCTGACGAATGAACTCGCAAACGTAGTATCCACACAAGTGATTCCCGTCTCCTTGTTGCAAGCACTTTACGAGAACATGGTTTCAATCAAAATAATAATCAACTAGCCATGATAATGGTATCGGCACTAGAATGAAGGAGATGCGCGCGGATCTAGATAGTACTTACTTGCACAACATCAAATGTAAGATCTGGTTTCCATTCACCGGGAGACTTATTTATGAACCTCTTCCAAACGCTACCCGAGAAAGAAAAATAATAAAAAGAGTTAGTAATTACTTGATATCCGAAAATGAAACAAAGTATTCGATATAGTGACATATATAAATACTGAAATTATTAAAGATTGAAATTACCGCTGGATCATTTCCTGCATGTCAGCCCACGTCGCTAGGGGTTTACGTTTTGGGTCCATTACCATTACTTTTCCTTTGTCAACTTGGAAGATTAGCAGAATATAGTGGAACCTGCGCACGCAGAACTCATCAATTATACAGTGAACATCGAGTAAGGAAAACAGAATGTTTACAACAGAGTAACACTAACCCGAAGTTGTAACGAAATAGTATTTCCCGTCGGTGTTGGTGAAACATTATTGCCATCAGAATATTATTTTCTGTATCCCTGGCAGATAGCTCAAGAGTCTTTTCATTAACAAAATTTGGATCAATGAACCCAATATCATAGATTCCACCTCTTTTGCATTCGAGAATCTTCATTCTGCAATTATAATATATGAGTGTACTATATATATATATATATATATATATATATATATATATGAATATGCAAATGAACGAGGTGAGCTAGAGAAATAAGTACTTACAGACAATAGGCACTAAGGACAGCTTTATCGAGGGCCTGCTGCTTGTATAACTGAAACAATTCGTCAAATTGAATCATAACCATTCCATTTCCATACCCATAGTGCTCGTCCTTAACGCTGAGACATATCCAGTCCATAGATTACTGAATGGCTTCCATATACCAACTATGCACTCTTCGCATTTTCATTGGTAGATCCTTTATCTCCTCGGGTTTGATGAGAGGCTTCCCGTACTGGTATTTGTACGCACATTCAGCTTCGGGGAAGTAGTCTAATGTTTGCATATACACAGCAATGGACAAACCCGTATCAGCTGCCTTGTCTGCGTACAGTGTTATAAACTCCGGATCAATTTGCTCGTCAGCAATATTAGTGCTCGGCCCTACCTGGGTATTGGAAATCACTTTAAGCGGGGACATGGATTGTTTTTTCTGCTCTCCGAGCTGAGCAACTGATTTGCCCCTTTTCCCGCTTGCGCTACTACTCTTCGTCGACCGCACCATTTCCTGGTGTGACTTCAGAATAGAGCGGTCATAGTCAGATGACAAACTCGGCTCGGGTGGATGAAGAGTCTTCACCATTTTCCAAGCTCTATCTATCTCTTCTTCGGTCTCGGGGAAATCTACCTTTTTCTTCTCCTTCCGCTTCGATTTCCATGCCTCGTAATCGTCCTTTGCGATTTGCTGGGTTTCCTCGGGAGTATAGTCGTAAGGTAACTTGGGTACCTCCTTTGGTACCTTCGGGAGGGGTGACCGTTGACGTTTCGGTGATATTTTACGTTTCGGCAGAAACTTAGTGGACGGAGAAGGCTGACGCGACGGCGTAGGCGACCGTGGTGGAGAAGGCTGAGGCGACGGCGTAGGCGACCACGCTGGAGACGTGCACGGCGTAGGCGACCGCGCCGGAGACGGCATGCATAGCGAAGACGACCGCGCTGGAGACTTTTGCGCTGGAGAATGGCGAGGATTCGATGGCTTTGCCGTCTGATTTGGGAGCACAATGCATTCCTTTAGCCATAGAACGGTCAAGTTCTTAGCTTCTCCGAGTTCAGTCAACTCTTCGTCTTCACCTTCAGGGAAATCAAGCTTTACCCGCTCGAATCCGTTGACAACTTCATCGACCCCAACAACAGCGTAGCCCCGTGGAACCGGAGGACTATGGTGAGTTGGTTCGTTGCCAATTGGTAAGACATAGCTGGCCGCCGCCTTGATGGTTATATTGACGACCTTCACGTGGAACTCACAGGTTGTCATCTCCGTAATATCATCCACCGGGTGAATCATCGGCGGTGCATCATCACCCGGTAGCTGCGTGGACGCAACGCTGCTTTTGCGATGAGAATGTGCGGCGTCGGTAGCCTCGACTTCAACTTCTACCATGTGTGATGCGCCGGTAGACACTATCTGCTGGCTAAGTGTGTTAATTTGGTCCTACTGCTTCTTTGCGACATCCTGCGTCATCTTTCCCTGTTCTTCAAGTTGACGCCTCCAGTCTGTCTGATTCTCTGCTTCAGCTGCCTCCGCGTCCTTTTTACGTTGACGGCTTCTATCGGGGTATAACTTTTTGGTGGAGTCGAACCCAATACTCCACGGAGGAGTGCCTTTTGTGCCTCGTGTACGCCCTCCGTGTTCCTTATTCCCGAGGGCGCGTGTGAGCTCGTCGTTCTCTCTATCTGGCACGAACTTCCCCTCTTTAACGTCCTTTATTGCGGTTCTCAGACTTTCTATGGGTAGAGGACTCTCTTTATGCCTTAGGTTATAGATTGCATTTCCTTCGGCGTCCAACGTGCCCCCATGCCCGTAGAACCATGACCTTGTCCGCTCGACCCACAAGAACGGCTCGGGAGTAATCCCCAGCTGAAGCAGGTCGTTCTCCCATTGCTCCCACTTGGGACTGGAACCCTTGTAGCCACCTTGCCCCATAACATGGTGATATACCTTTTTGGCGACGTTTTTCTCATTTGTTTTTGTCCTTTCCAGTGCATTCTCTGACAGCTTGTACTTCACGAAATCTGCCCATATAGGTTTTATTTTCTCATACCCTTGAGTGAAATCTGGAGTCTTTTTCTTCTTAACATAGTCAAGGTTCAATCTTTTCTTCCAGTTTTTGAATTGCTCGGCCATCTTTTTCAGGGTCCACGCCTTGACCTTTTCCCGTATCTCATTTTTCATTTTAGTAACATCGGCCTCATTCACAGCCGCTTCATTCTCGTCCACCTCCGGCAAGGGTAAGTTGAAATTAGCCAAAATCTTCAAGAAACGATGATCTTTGGCTTTTTTGCTGACATATGAAATTCCTTGTTTCCGCGGATCTTTTGGCTTATTCCACTCATGAACAGTGATCGGGATGTGATCCCTAACTAGCACTCCGCATTGCTTCACAAAATTTTGGGCAACATCAGCGGGAAGCTCGGGTGCGCCGCCTGCTACGATCGTGTCGATCCTATATCTTTCTGTATCTTTCAACTTCTTTGTTACGCCTCGTTTAGTATTTTTTTCCGGTTGATATGCTTGAACCGGATGGCTAAAAATATAAAGACTGTTAATACATGTATATAGACAACGGATGCTTCATTAATTAACATATCTATATATGCACCTCGGAGCCGGTGTTTGTAATTTGTACTACTCTACCGGAGCCGTCGGCTGCTCCCATATCGGAGCCGTCGGCTTCTCCCTCACCGGAGTCGTCTCCCTAGGTGAGCTCCGGATCTCCCTCACCGGAGTTGTTCATCCACTGGCTCACATCGGTCTCTACGTCGGGCCCGCGGATGAAACCCTCGAGCAAATTTTCGGCATCTTCGTCTTTTGGCTCCATACTATACAAAAAGAGTAACTATATGTTTCAGATCCATTTCATCAAAATTTCTTATAGATAATAACTAATGATCAAATATTTTTATCAAAATTGCTTATAGCTAATACACAAAAAGAGCAACATATTCATGAAATATTTAAACGTATGATAATACGCATCCATATATAAGGAACCCTCATAGGGTCATAGCTCACGTGGATTTCTATATATTTCTAACATTCCTAACATTTCTAGCATTCTTAAATTTCTAACACTAGCTTACTTAAATTTTCTAACATTCATAACATTTCTAACATTCTTAAATTTCCTAACATTTCTAACATTTCCTATGTCAACTCTAAACAAATCTAAAATTCCTAAGTCTAATCTAAAATTACTAACATTCGTAACTAATGATTCTAACATTTCTAACACTAATAAATAACTAAAAACAAAAACAGTAATTAAGTAAAAAAAAAAAGAAAAAAAAAAAAACGCCCCTGGTTAGGGCGAGATGGAGGCAGGCCTTACCTCCTCTCGGGCGGCAGCCGGCGCGGGGAAGTGGAGGCCGGTGCGACGGGATCGAGGGCGGGGCACGCAGGGCCGGCAGCGGCGCGACGGGTTCGAGGGCGGCTTCTCGCGGGCTGGCGGCGGCGCGGGGCAGTGGAGGCCGGCGCGACGGGGGATCGAGGGCGGCGGCGTGACGGGATCGAGGGCGGCTTCTCGCGGGCTGGCGGCGGCTTGACGGGATCGAAGGTGGTTCTCGCGGGCCGGAGGGCGGCGCGGCGGAGGAGTGCGGCGACGGGGTAGGGGACGGCGCGGGGGCAGTGTGGCGACGGAAAAATTGGGCAGCCTGGCAGCGTCGGTTCGTCCCTGCGCGCGGTCTGGAATTGGGGAGGGAGCGTGACGTGTATATATTCACGGTCATCTGTCCCGGTTGGTGGCAACAACCGGGACGAAAGCCCCCTTTCGTCCCGGTTGGTGGCAACAACCAGGACGAAAAGACGCTTCCGTCCCGGCTGGTCGCACGGGCCGGGACCAGAAGTATTTTTGGCCGGGCGCGCCAAATATTTTAGCGCCAAAATTTGAATATTGTTTGAATATATACAAGAATAACTCCTATATACTTTGAAATTTGAAAAAAAAAATCAACATGAAAATTACTTGAATTTGCATAACTAATTCAAATCCGTTTTCTGTTTACCTAAATAATTATTCTAACTATTCAAACTATTTTACTATTTGCATTTAATTTAACTATAAATATCTTATATTGTTTTAAAATTAGTAACAAAACAATCGGTATCGCCATCATACTCCCCGACCGTGGCTATTGAGTGCGTATATATATGCATATCAAAAGAACGGTCGGACGTATGATGGCGAATCCGAATGATTTGTATCGATGAACTGAATGATGTATCAAAAGGGGTGATGTAGAACAAAACACTCGGTATCGCCATCATACTCCCCGACCGTGGCTATTGAGTGCATATATATATATATGCATATCAAAAGAACGGTCGAACGAATGATGGCGAATCCGGATGATTTGTATTCGGTCGATGAACTGAATGATGTATCAAATCTTAAAAGGGGTGATGTAGAACAAAGAAATCGGTATCGCCATCATACTCCCCGACCGTGGCTATTGAGTGCATATATATATGCATATCAAAAGAACGGTCGGACGTATGATGGCGAATCCGAATGATTTGTATTCGGTCGATGAACTGAATGATGTATCAAACCTTAAAAGGGGTGATGTAGAACAAAACAATCGGTATCGCCATCATACTCCCCGACCTTAAAAGGGAGTGCAGAGCACCATCAGACGATAGTGACGACGACGACGGCGACTACGACGACTACGAGTCGGAGTACTATAGGCCTAGGCAGGAGTATGACTTGCAGATATCAGATCCACAGTCTTGCCATTATGTAGATCGATCATGTATCTATGCTCTCCGTTTAGGTTTAGATCCACTCTTTCCATTATGTACTGCCTTTTTTATCTATATATATATCCAAGATGCATATTTGTGTGCAATATGGGCGCGAGCGCCGGCGCAACAATATTTGTGAACACTTTTTCAACGCCTCGTGCGCATAGTAAAATAACACACACTAAGGGCATCTCTAGACGTGTCGCCCCCCAGGGCCCAAAACGCCGCCGTATTGGGGCAGCCGCGGCGACAAACGACGTTCCCAGTCCAACAATCGGCCCAAAATAAATCGAGAATAAATATCGACACATTTTATTGATTTGACGCAATTTTCATAGAAATTTAAAGTAAAACATTGCGAAAAAACTTAAAAAACTATGGTCGCCCCGGCCTAGGCGTCGTCGTCTTCATCGACGTCCTCCTCGCGGTCGTCGTAGGCCGACCGGGTGGAGGGGCCAGCTTCGCGGTCGTCCTTCGCCACCATGGCGAGCCAGCGCCGCTCCGCCCGGCCTTGCCTCCGCAGCCGGTGCAGCTGCGCCTGCTCGGAGGGCGCCGAGAAGATCACGGGCGAGGTTCTTGTTCCCGCGTTTTTCCGACGTGTTACTGCCGGAGCTGGCCCGCCTAGGCTACACTAACTCCACCAATCAAAAAAAAAAAGGAAGGGGCATTGGTCCCGGTTAGTGGATTGAACCGGGACCAATGCCCGTGCGCGTGCCACGTGGCCTGCGGCTAGGTATTGGTCCCGGTTCATGCCACGAACCGGGACCAATGTCTCCCCACGAACCGGGACCAATGCCCCCAGGCGATTTCTGTTGCCCCGGGCGCACGAACCGGGACCAACGCATAGAATTTGTCCCGGATTTGGTTGCAACCGGGACAGGTGCCTCCTGGCCCCACTGGTGGAAAACAGGCCTTTAGTCCTGGTTCGCAAAGGCCATTATTCCCGGTCGTGCAGCCGGGACTAAATATGCGCGACTAAAGCCCCCCCCTTTAGTCGCGCCACTTACGGACCGGGACTAAAGGCCCGTCCACGTGGGCGCCAGGAGTCCGTCGGGGCGGAGGACCTTTAGTCCCGGTTCTCGTGGCTAACCGGGACTGAAGGCCTCCTCCACAGGTTTAGGGTTTTAGCCCCCCTAAACCTGGTTTCTTTTTAATTTGTTTTGTTTTATTTCTTTTATATTTTATTTTGTGTTTAATTTTAATTTTGATGAAGTTTCAGTACACATATATATTCTACGCTACTATATACATGCATATGAAATTTCAAACAAGAAGAATTCAATAAGAATATATAATATATATTCAATCTCGGGTGACCATATACAACTTCGAACAAGTTTCCATACACAATTACGATGGATGACCATACACAACTTCGAACAAGTATCAATCTAGGAGATGCATAAGGAAAAATCCTGCTAAGTCATCTTGAATTGGTCGTCGTCGGACGTATAGTGTTCTCCTTTAGGATTGATGACATGTCTAAGGAAAAATCCTGCTAATTCCTCTTGAATTGGTCGGAAGCGAGCTTCTGGACTAAGCGTCCTCCGCAAGTTATCCGTCGCCTTCCGCAAGCTATCCGACATCTTCTTCTTAGAGGTTTCTCTCCGGATGTTCTCACAAACATACTATCCACATAGATTGGTCCCGGTTGGCTGCTTATCCACATTATCTAACTTTCTAAAATCTAGCTTATGTTTGAATTCACCGACAATTTCTTCGGAGAACCGTCTCCAAACTCTACAGTGCAAAGAAAATTAAATGAACAAGGGAATTATTAGCTACTGCATATTAGGAAATGAACAAAAGAGACCGATCGATATAGAGCGCAAATGATTGAAAATAATTACTTTTGCAGGATTTTTCTCATGTCGGCCCAAAGCTTTGCATCTGAATCCATAGAGTCCATGATATAAACTATGGAGGTGTGAAGTTCAATTTTTAGCAGCATCCAGTGGAACCTGCGGACACGTTACATGCACAGTCATGCATAACTTATCGATTAGACATACCATGCATGGAGTAAACAAAAGAGAATGGGCACAAGAGAGAAACACTCACCCAAAATGGTAAGGAAATAGAATATGACTTTTGAGTTGATGCTTTCTAAGAAACTTGTACAAGTCTTTCTCCACGTCTTCGGGGTGACGTTGTAACACATATCCATTAATGATTTGTGGGTCAATGAACCCAACATCATGGATGTTTCTTATTTTGCATTCCCAAATCTTCAATCTGCATAATAGAGTACGCAACAATATAGTTAGGACAATATATATATATATAGTGCAGACAAGGAAGAACGAGATGAGGTAGAAATAAATCACTTACAGAACGTAGCAAGGATAGATTTGTCGAGCTCGCGCAGATTGAACAGCTGGAACAATTCACTCATATGAACTGTTACAGAGTACCGTTTGGTGTGATGCTGCTCTGTAACATCCACATAAACATATTCTTTCGCGGCCCATGATATGAAATTATTGTACCAACGTAGCAGATTTCGTATTTGTGGTGGTAGACTCTTTTCCTGCGTAGGCTCGACGAGAGGCTCATTCGTCACATATTGTAATGCTACCTCACCTACTGGCGCATTGTCAAGGCCTAACGAGGCACGAAGAGTCAAACCCATCTCGGACGCATTTTTCATGGCACTCGCTACAGTCAATCCAATTTCCGCCGCAGCTGCTATGACCTCGGGGTCCTGTTCCGGACCGGCTTTCACTTTGAGCGGGGGGATCGATTGTTTACTCTGCATCCCGAGCTGGTCAACTTGTTTCCCGCTTTTTTTCCTTTCTTCTTTCTCCTCCTTCAATATTTCTGCTTGCCTACGAAGTTCACTTCCATAGTCATCAGGCATATTCAGCTCGGCTTGGGACGGTGTCGTCAAAAAACTCGTAGCCCACTTCTTTACCTTCAGAGGGTATACTTCCTTGGGCTTAGGCTCCCTTAGCGCCTTCTGATCGGCCTTCCATTTCTCATAATCAGCATTCGCGGCCAATTTGGTTTCAGCTTCACTAAGTTCCCAAGGCCTTGGGGGGATAGGGTTCAGTGATGGCTCCGGTACCCGTGTGGTCTTAGGTACATAAGGCTCCGGGTTAATAGTCCAAGAGCGGGTTTCCTTGCTGTCCGCCTGCTTCTGCTTCTTCGCCGGAGGAGGAATGGGGGGCGACGGCTGCTTACCCGCCGGAGGAGGATTGGGGGGCGGCGGCTGCTTACCCGCCAGAGGAGGATTGGGGGCGACGCCTGCTTACCCGCCGTAGATTGTGGATCGGGGGACGGCGTCGAATGGCGTGAAGGAGGTGTAGGTGAACCAGCACCACCACCACAATCGGAGGGGGGGTGGACTTGTTAGCCTTGGCGCCTCGCCTGGAAACACTATGTACTTCTTTTTCCATAGAATGAACTGGCGCTTCACATCTCCAAGTCTTCTCTCCCCTTCGGGTGTAGCTATGTCAATCTCCAGGTCCTAAAACACTTGGACTATGTCTTCCACCATGACACGAGCATAGCCATATGGAATGGGGTTGTTGTGGTGGAGTGCTCTAGGTGTACAGGGTAAAGCACTGCCGGTAGCTACCTTCGTGGAAATGTTCCCCACGGGATAATGCAGATCACATTCTTTCATCTCATTTACATCATCCACGGGGTATTGAGGCTCCGGTGCACGAATCTCGATCATCGGTGCATTAGCACCTGCAGGCGGGGCCTCCGTGGAAGCCACGCTACTTCTCCGCTGATGCTGGCTTCCGAGATTCGCTTCATGATCTTCATGAGGCCCTGCAGGCGCCGATATTTCTTTCACAAGTCCATGCACGGTCAGCTTCAACTCACTAAGTTCCGATGCAACCTTCGCCAAAAGATCTGCATCCCGGTCCGTCTTTCTCTTACGGCTTCTGTAACAGTACGGGTCATTTTCCTGGGAAAACCCTACTTTCCACGGCATTCTGCCTTTGCCTCGTACATGTCCTCCGTGTTCAGCATTCCCGAGGGCTATTGTTAGTGCGTCTTTCTCTCTGTTGAACGTCATCAAGCCCTGTTGAGCTTGGGTCATTGCGTCAATAAGGGCTTTTGTGGGAGCAAACGTTTTCTGCCGATGAACACACGCCCCTTTCTCCGGGTCTAGCGATCCCCCATGCCCGTACCACCACATTTTGGCTCTTTCGTCCCATCCCTCTGTACCTAGAGGGACTCCTCGCCCCCTCAGGGCGTCCTCCATCTTCTGCCACTTAGGCGCCGAAAGGCGGTATCCTCCTGGCCCCATAACATGATGGTACTGTTTCTTATCCGCATTAGCCTTATTTTTTCGATATTTCCTTGAAATGCTCCGATTTCTTTTGCCTCACAAATTCTGGCCAATCATCTTTCAGTTTCTCATTTTGTCCAGTGAAAATCGGAGTCTTTCCCTTGTTGACATATTCATGGGTTAAATTTTTCTTGAAGTTCCGGAATGCTTCGGCCATCTTCTGAAGAGCGAAATATTTGACTAGCCTCCTCCTCTCACGTCCACCCGGAACCTCGTTACCGAATTCATCGACTTTGTTGTATTCCGGAGGTAGAATGAAATGTACCATAATCTTTCTCCAGCAATCCTTTTTCGTTCCCTTGTCGAAAAAACTGAAACCAAGACGTGCCTTCTTTGGCTCCTTCCATTCCTGGACGGTGATCGGGACGTTGTCTCTAACAATGACTCCGCATTGGTTGATAAACTTTGTGGTGTGCTGTAGGGGCTTGCAGGTTTCACCGACTAATTCGATGGTATATGTTTCTCCTTGTTTCATCGCCTTGGACTTGCCACGCTTTGTTGTACTCGATCCGGCCGAGGGCTAAAATAAGAAAGAGAGCCGCGCACGTTAATGCATATGTGTTCACATTTCAGTAAGTTTGTATCACGAGAGGCTCAATGTATATATATATACCTCGCCGGAGGTGGTTGGTCTTTGCAATTCGAGATCGTCGTTTGTCGACGGTTGACCTCCGTCGACAATGTCAGTTCCTTCACCTTCTTGATCATCGACAATGTCTGTTCCTTCACCTTCTTGATCATCAAGGTTCAGAAAAGAAGAGACTACATCCTCTTCTTGCTCATTTTCTGGGCCCGACACATAAGGGATCTCGTTGTTTATGATGCCCATTATATAACCTTCAGCCTCCTGATCCGTAAGCGACAAGGCTCTATTGTCCGCCATATGTCACTCCTGCAGACATGCATGTAGTAAAAATTAATTAAGAATAAAGGAGACTTAGCAAATATTGTCGTAGAAGGCTGGATCACCCTCCGGGTCTCGGTCTATACCTATAACGAACAACACAGAAAAGAAGGAAAGTATTCAATACATGGTAACCGTGCAATGCGCAATATGTATGCATGATAAAACAATGCAAAGGATGTAAGCCCTAGGAGGGAAAACAGAGATTGCTAGGGTTTTGGGTGGAAGAACGATGACCACCGGAGGGGGAAAACCATACTTTAGAGGTGTGTCCAAGATTAGTTGCTCAAATGACTTGGAGAACCCCATAGCTAGGTTGCATTTGCTTTCCTAGTCATTTTGGTATATTACACTTAATATTCTAAATTTATTGCATTAAAACTTATTTTCATTATTTTAATGAATTTAATTCAAATTGTTTTGACTTTTTTTTGACTTAGAAAAAAACGAGTGCTGAAAAAAAAACAAAACTGCCAGGAGCCCAGCCCTACTGCGCCACCGCCCTATCTAAAAAAAACGCCAACAGCCTGCGCCCCTTTCTCTCTGCCAGGTGGAACCCACCGGTGACGCCAGCGTGACGTCACCATTCCTCTGTTCGCGTCGCTGACGGGTGGTCGCCTCGTCCTCACCGGCGCGGGGTGGTCGCCGTCCTCACCGGAGAGGGTTCGTTCGTGGTCCCGTTCGAGGGCGGCGAGAGGCCCGCGGGGGAACCTACCAGAGACGGCGGCGCGGGGTGGGTGCGGAGCAGGGCGGGTGCGGTGGAGAGAAGGGCGCGGGCGACGGCGGCGACAACGCGATCCTCTATCAGATTCTCTGCGCGGGCGACGACGACGGCGGAATCGGCGCGAGGAAGACGAGCAGTGCGGAGATGCGGTTGGTCCTTAGAAAACTTTCGGGGCAGAGAATATATAGGGCCAGCCTTTAGTCCCGGTTGGGGACACCAACCGCGACTAAAGGTCCCCTCCAGGTACCATCCGCGGGTCTTTGGTCGCGGTTGGTGTCCCCAACCGGGACTAAAGGGGTTCCTTTAGTCGCGGTTGGTGTCACGAACCGCGATTAAAGATTTTTTCGCGGCGTTTTCGTTCCCGCGCGGAAAGAGCCTTTAATCGCGGTTCGTGACACAAACCGCGACTAAAGGTGCTTTTTCAAATATTTTTCTTTTTAAAATCTTAAAAATAAAAATAATATATCAGAAAATTCAGAAAAATAAAACTAATTCTTTTATAAATCTTAAAAATACAAATAATAAATCAGAAAATTCAGAAAAATAAAACTACTTCATTTTAAAATCTTAAAAATACAAATAATATATCAAAAAATCCAGAAAAATAAAATTAATTCATTTTAAAATATTGAAAATACAAATAATATATCAAAAAATTCAAAATAATAAAACTACTTCATTTTAAAATCTTAAAAATAAAAATAATATATCAGAAAATTCAGAAAAATAAAACTACTTCATTTCTTGCTGCCTCCTATCTTCCCGCCTCCTGTCTCCGGTTCGGGTTAATTTCGTTGGGAAACGGATCGTCCCTTTAGTCCCGGCATGTTTTACCGACCGGGACGAAATGGTTAGGGTTTTGTTCCGACCAATCAGAAAGATTCACACGCATCTTGGATATATATATAGATAAAAAAGACAGTACATAATGGCAAGAGTGGATCTAAACCTAAATGGAGAGCATAGATGATCTACATAATGGCAAGACTATGGATCTGATATCTGCTAGTCATACTCCTGCCTAGGCCTATAGTTCTTCGACTCGTAGTCGTCGTAGTCTCCGCCGTCGTCGTCAATATCGTCGGACGGTGCTGTGCACTCTCTCGGAGGGTCACGACTCTAGGACTGGGCGTGAGGGTAGCGCATGCGGGGGTTATCGCCAGCCCTGATGTAGTTCATGACGCTCTGAAGAGTCCGTCTGCCGCCCCACCACAGCCGACGACCGGCCTCGTTGAAGTTCGAAGGAGGCGGGCCGTTCTCCTCATACCTGGCGAGCGCACTCTCACGCCGATTAATGAAGAAGACGTCCCAAGTAGGGCGGTAGTAAGGATTCCAACTGGGATTCCTCCGCTGCTCCGGCGTGAGCTCGTGGTAGTAGTGGTTCGTGATAGATCTTCTGGACTGATTACCTTCTGAGAGATTACATTGAGGAATGCACATAGCTTCACAATGGCTACTCGAATATTTTCCGGTAGAATCCCCCTCAAAGCAATCGGAAGCAATTGCGTCATAATCACGTGGCAGTCGTGAGACTTCAGGTTTTGGAACTTTTTGTCCGCCATGTTTATTATTCCCTTTATATTCGACGAGAAGCCAGACGAGACCTTCATACTGCTCAGGCATTCAAAAAAAATGCCTTCTCTTCTTTGGTAAGTGCGTAGCTGGCACGACCTTGAATCCATTCCGGATGCCGGTCATCTGGGTCTTTCAAAAGTTGCTGGTCCTGCCGTGCTTCCTTTGTATCATTTGTCTTCTCATACACGCCCAAGAAGCTTAGCAGTTTCACGCAAATATTCTTCGTAACATGCATCATGTTGATTGCAGAGCGGACATCTAGGACTTCCCAATACTGTAGCTCCCAAAATATCGATTTCTTCTTCCACATGGGTGCGTGCCCGTCAACTCCCAGCGGAACTGATTGTCCGCCAGGACCCTTTCCAAAGATGACTTTCAAATCCTTGACCATATCAAATATCTCAGCACCAGTACGTTCCGCAGGCTTCGGCCGGTGATCTGCCTTGCCGTTGAAATGCTTGCCTTCCTTTCTTACGTTATGATTTCGGGGAAGAAATCGACGATGACCCAAGTACACGTTCTTCCTATAATTATCCAAAAATACACTTTCAGTCTCATGTAAGCAGTGCGTGCATGCCTTGTATCCCTTATTTGTCTGTCCCGAAAGGTTACTGAGAGCAGGCCAATCGTGGATGGTTACAAAAAGCAACGCTCGTAGGTCAAATTCCTCTTGTTTGTGCTCATCCCACACAGGTACACCAGGTCTGCCCCACAACTGTAAAAGTTCATCAACTAATGGCCTTAGGTACACATCGATGTCATTGTTGGGTTGCTTCGGACCTTGGATGAGCACTGGCATCATAATGAACTTCCGCTTCATGCACAACCAAGGAGGAAGGTTGTAGATGCATAGAGTCACGAGCCAGGTGCTATGGCTTGAGCTCTGCTCGCCAAAGGATTCATGCCATCAGTACTTAGACCAAATCTTATGTTCCTTGCGTCAGCTGAAAAATCTTTGAACTCTCTGTCGATCTTTCTCCATTGCGTTCCATCAGCGGGGTGTCTCAACTCCCCGTCGGACTTACGGTCCTCTTTGTGCCATCGCAACAACTTGGCATGCTCTTTGTTCCTGAACAGACGTTTCAACCGTGGTATTATAGGAGCATACCACATCACCTTGGCGGAAACCTCTTCCTGGGTTTCTCGCCCTCAACATCGTCACCAGGGTCATCGCCTCTGATCTTCTAACGCAATGCAGTGCATAAAGGGCATTCATTCAAATTCTCGTATTCACCGTGGTAGAGGATGCAGTCGTTAATGCATGCATGTATCTTCAGAACCTCTAAACCTAGAGGGCAGACAACCTTCTTTGATTCGTACGTACTGGCGGGCAACTCGTTGTTCTTCAGAAACATATTCTTCAACATTTTCAGCAAATTTTCAAATGATGAGTCAGCTACACCTTCCCGTGCCTTCCATTTCAGCAAATCCAGTGTGCAGCCCAGCTTTTTCAGACTATTGTCGCATCCTGGGTACAGCGACTTCGTGTGATCCTCTAACATGCGATCCAAATTCTCCCTCTCCTTGTCAGTTTCGCAGCGTCTCCGTGCATCAGCAATGGTCCGACCAAGATCATCAGCGGGCTCATCATGTGCCTCTTCTTCACCTTCACCAAACCATTCTCCACCTTCAGCATCATCCTCCATGAAAGTATCACCGAAAGCCTCATGATAGTTGACATCGATATCATCCTTTTCTTCATCTTCTTCCATTCTAACCCCTCTTTCTCCATGCTTGGTTCAACAATAATAGCTTGGCATGAACCGTGCCGAAGCAGGTGCATGTGAGCGACTCTTGAGGAGGAGTAACCCTTCTGATTCTTACATTCAGCACATGGACAGATAATAAAACCTCGGTGCTTGTTCGCATTTGCCACTACGAGGAAATCTTTCAAACCCGTAGTGAACTCGCCGGAGAGTCGGTTACCGTACATCCATTGCCGATTCATCTGCATTATTATTATATAAAGTATATAATTAACCATCATGCATTTGTTAAACTAACTAGCTAGAAATAATACAGATCATGAAAGGTTCAAGTTGCTAACCGCGATCGCGGAGGAAAAATAAATGACAAAGCTCAAGTGTGGCTCGGACATTTCATATCACGTGTGTTTCGTGCTCTCGGGCATTTCATCGAACACCTTGTGTGCATAGGAGGAACCAAAAGCAAACCCACCACCCCCTTGTGAATATTGTGAGTAGAAGTGACACCAAATGTGGCTAAGTGCAGCGAGCTGAGTCCTATATAGGGATGGTCTTTTAGTCCCGGTTGGCCTGGACAACCGCGACTAAAGGCCTTCGGGCCAGGCTGAGGACCTTTTAGTCCCGGTTGGCCAGGCCAACCGCGACTAAAGCCCGTCCCGTCCGCCAGCTGTGGACCGAGCGCGCTGGGCCCAGACAGTTGGTCGCGGGTGTCCTCCCGAACCGCGACTAAAGACCCCTTTGGTCGTGGTTCGATTATTTTGGGGACTAATAGGGGCGTATGGAAGGCCTATTTTCTACCAGTGCCCCCTGAACGAAAGGGGTTGTTTCCACTAGTGTTTGTGAGCTTCCATCGGATGGCATCCGGAACGCCGAGAGTTAGAATGGCGCTTTGTACAAGCTCCCAAAGAGTGACAAATTGTTGGAGATGTTCAACCGAGAGGTTGTGCGTGTAGAGGTTCCGCACCCTATGATCACACGTTGAAAGGTTGATTCAAGTGCATGCACAGACCCCACACACGGAGACGTGGCTGCATGCAACGTACAAATGGGCTCGCTGCTTTTATTTTATTTGGCAGCAAGATATTCGAATGCTAACTTGAAACGTGCACACCTTCGAATTTTGGACCTAGGTACATGCGGATGCGTACAGCTAATGTTACCATGTCAAGGAAACGGCTAAATGTTTCTCAAAAAAAAAAAGGAAACGGCTGATTGTATTTATCTTTTTATCTCCATGCATGCACCACCGTAGATGCTATTAAAAAAAGGATTCTTGTGTGACTCTCAGCAGGTTAGACACTAGCTCACCACAAGCACGCACCTACACCCATACGATCCAGTTCATCGCTGCCGCCAGGCCCGCAACCCATACTTCCATTTCTTTGGCACCAGTTTGCCTCATATTTACAAGGCATCACAGCTCGTCGGCCCCTGATCTCTGAATTCTTCAGTTGGTAGCCACCGGCATCACTGGGTGAGTAAATCGCACGAAGGTGGGGATGCGGTGTCTGTATTTTTCCCCCTTTCTCTCTTTCATTTATGTTGCAGGTTTGTGGCGTCTTGCGACGATTTATATCGCCGCCGCGGTCTTGTGCCATCTATTGGCTCTACGCGATTTATATCGCTGCCGCGTATTGTGCCGTCTATTGGCTCCACTCGATTTATATCGCCGCGGCGTATGTTGTTCTGTCTTGTGCCGCCTATTAGCTCTACACGATTGCCGCAGATATTTCATGGTCCGATCTGTGACTTTGGCGTCTCTCGGCTCTACACGATTTCCTTCGCCACTGGGTATGTTCATGGTCTGGTCCGTGAGTTTGGCGTCTCTCGGCTCTACACGATTTCATTCGCCGTCGGGGACATTCATGGTCCGATCCATGAATTTTGCGTTTCTCGACTCTACGCGATTTCATTCGCCTTCGCGGACGTTCCTTGTCTGATCTGCGAGTTTTGCATCTCTCGGCTCGACGCGATTTCATTCGCCGCCGGTGACGTTCATGGTCTGGTCCGCGAGTTTGGCTTCTCTTGGCTGTACGAGGTTTCACTCGCCGCCGGTGACGTTCATGGTCCGATATACGAGTTTGGTGTCTCTACTCCACGCGATTTACATCGCCGCCAGAAGTGTGCAGTTAAATTCTACAAATTGGTGGTATCAGCTCTACGGGAGTTACATCGCCGCCAACGCTGTCTACGATGTCATATATTTGACGTACATCTCACAAATTGTGATAATCTCTAGGAAAAAGAAAAGAAAGATGCAAGGGCACCATTGGCCACTTATCGTGCTCACATGCACCCACGTTGGATTCGATAGTTTCTGAAAGCCCGCTTGTACAAACATGTTGCGTGACGATTTAAATAAAGTATGGCAATCTACTTTGGAATAAGTAAGGCCCCATCATCGAGCCATGGTTCACGTCAGCTTCTGATTCAATATTTGGTCTTAGTTCAGATTATTCTCCAGTCCAGAGTACTCTTTTTTCCGCGGCGGACGGCCGGAGTCTACATATTTATCCTGACTGACGAGGCAGCATACACATCGGTCAAGACCGATGATGTCAAACTCCTACTTTAGAACTTCACGTAAACTTTTCTACCCATAAATCATAGGCAAGCAAGGAAGAATTTTCTGGCTGCATTAACACCAAGAAGTTATTTTTTAGATCTTTTTATAAAAAACTTGAAACTGGCATTTAATAAACAAATAGGTCTATATTGTTCAATCCTGCTCGCATCTTCCTTCTTAGGAAGTAGGATTATGACACTAAAGTTCAAATTGAACAAATCTAGATCACCCTCATGCAATTGGTTAAACATGGCCATTAAGGCATACTTAATGACTCCCAAGAAACGTTTATAAAACTCCGCAGGAAACCCATCTGGTCGTGGAGCTTTATTAAGTTCCATCTGGGAAATAGCCTCACAAACTTCCTTTTCCGTAAAAGGTCGTGTGAGCAACATGTTTTCTTCAGGAGAAACTTGAGTAATATCATCAATTCTCGTTTCATCTAACGAGACATTGGATGGATCCGACGTCCCAAACTGTTTTTTTATAGTACTCTGAAATAAATACTTCTAAATTCTTCCGCCCCAAAAAATAGTCCCCTCAACTTGTTCAAGCTGAAAGATTTTCTTCTTCCTATGCCTACCAATGGCAATCAAATGGAAGTATCGAGTATTGCTTCCCCCTCCTGAATATATCTCACCTTCGCCCGTTGAACCCATTTAGACTCCTCTTCGCGACGTAGGTTCATAAGAAATGCATCTGCTTCCACTCTGGAAGCACGCTCTGACTCAGACAAGGGAAAACTCTCAGCCTTTAAATCTAGCTCATCAAAGCTTACCTCTGAGCCTCTTATACTCACTCGCTCGATTTTTTCCCAACCTCTCAAAAAACTCCGAATATGTCTGATTTTCATTTGCCATCTCTCACATGGAGTGGAACCAGCAACAACTGACTCCCACTCCGCCTTGACTAACTGAAAAAAGCCATGTTGTCTCAACCATGCCAACTCAAAGAAAAATAACGATTTATTTCCCACATGAGCTGCCGGCCCAGAGTCCAAAAGTAGTGGATTGTGATCAGACCCCACTCCGGTTAGCGCTTGTACTGTTAATAGTGGAAATTTCTATTCCCACTCAATACAAGCGAGAATCCTATGCAACTTCTCTAAAGTTGGAACATCACGTCTACTTGTCCAAGTATACTGTCTTCCTGACATCTCCAACTCCTTTAAATCAATGCTATGAATAATAGCTTTAAAAATAAATGGCCACCTAGGATTAAAATTATCGTTATTTTTCTCATCACTCGTTTGTATGATATTCAAATCACCACCTACCAATATAGGCTGTGTCTCATTATCACAGATGCACACTTGCTCAGAAAGAAACTATGGTTTCTTATCATCTTGGGCAGCCCCTTAGACAACAACCAAAGCCCAAGGAAAGCCATCCTCCTTTGATTGCACATGCATTTAACTGAGAAGTCACCGGCCACAATAGACTGTATTGTTATAGTCGCGCAATTGAAACCAATAAGAATACCACCAGACCTTACATGATTGGTAGGCAATGCCAACAGAAATCTAACCTGGCAGACAAAAAACTCAAGAAACCAGAATTAAAATTGCTTCTCCCTGTTTCACTAATAGCTACAAAATCTAGTTTCAGTTTAGATACAGCTTCCCTAACAGCCCAATGTTTAGAAGTGTTCCCAAACCCATCAGAATTCCAGAAATAACCTTTCATCGGGATTTATTTATCTTTTTTATTCTAGGACTTGTTCTAGGTTTAGAAAAACCACTCATTTGTTTTCCTTTTTGGGGATGTGTCACCTTGACACCCTGGTATAATAGACCCACATGATCCTCCACGCCCTCCTCAGATTCATGAACATAGTCATCACGCAGACTTGATGCATTTTGCAACACCAAACTGTGACAATTTTCATCTCAAGCAGCAACGTACCTAAACACTGGAACTGTTCTATTTGTTTTAAATATTCCGCATTCCGAGCAGCCCCACCCGGAGATGCACCCAAAGAGACCCCTAATCTGGTTGCATTATCAACTATAACATCATTGCTAATATCAGCAAAAGATAAATGCACAACCATACCTCGAATAAGTTCGTTCTTCTGAGCAGCACGCAGGGAGGCCCTCTCAGCAACTGGCACATATGCCGCGTGATGAGCTCGAAAACACGCGCTCGAACGAAGACCAGAGAAAGTCGGGTCCGGGATGCCACCGAAGGCCACCACGTCCTCCATAGAACGCTTCATATCTCCTCCCACGACAACGTCCTCAATAGCCACACGCCCAACTATGTTCGGAAGATGAGTAGGTGTGCGCATCTCCTGCAGCCTAGGCACCGATGGAGCTACGTCCATATTACCCGTGTTAGCTATCTCGATACCACGAGAGCTTGCAACTGTCTCGACCACTACAACAGCAATTTCGCCTGATCGTCGTCGCATCCTCCCGCAACACTGGATCAACTGCCATCTCCACCGTGCCATCCTCCTGAGCCGTGCGATCCCGGCAGGTGCACGAACCACATCAGAACTCACTGCAGCAATTGTTTCTTGGTTGCTTGCAGAATCGCTGCCGTGCATCACATCTAAAGCAGCGCCCCGACTAGCATTACCCACGGCAGAAGAACGACCCAAAATGGACACAGAAACACTGCCCGGCAGCGAAAATGGCTCGATTTTCTACCCGGCAGAGCTCAGCCCAGCAGCGCCCGCGGCAATAGAATGTGTGGTTTTTGACGCAGAAACGCTGCCTGGCAGCTGACTAAGAATTAGTCAGATGAATTATATATCACGGACCGAGAAGAGAGTTGAGCTATTTAAGGGATAACGATAATTGGCCTATAGTTTGACAAGGTATATCGTGAGATAAAAGGAACTCAGATAAAAGTCACATTAGAAAGGTATGTCGTCATGACTCTATGGCACTTGGGAGTCGGCACGTTCTGCTAGGAGCCACTACCGGTTGATCAATTAGTAGTCGGACTCCAATCATGTCCAAGTCACCATGAGCCTACAGGGTCGCACAGTTAAGAGCGGGAGCAAGTATATTGGCCGGGTTGAACCCGAACCGGAAATGGACTGAATTAGTGGGTTGGACTCACAGAGGGAATGGGCCAAAAACGTTGTGAAGGGTCTGTCCGAGCGAAAGCAAAGCGCTTTGCGCCAACGACGGCGACGCCTGCTGGCATCGTCTCCCTCTTGAGGGCGTCGTTGTGGCTACCCTCTCCATATTATGGCTCCGGGTGAAAATCCTAGACCTTGGGGTCTCGATGACGGTGGCGCTTGAGTGTGTCATTTCTTCCTTAGGGACGTGGTCGTGGAGCGTTGGTTTCCTTGATCTTGACGGCGTCCTTGTTTATCTTTAATCTGTTTGTATGAGGTTTCCCTCGTCATTATATATCGGTTCGGCCATTTCCCTTTATTTATAAAGCGGGGCGAAATCCGTTTCGGCAAAGACATGCATAGAGAGCTCAGACTTAACTTTGTATTTTCTTTTTAATCAAAACAATCATTCTCTAAGCTTTTCCGCGAAAACGCAAACCAATTCTACGTTCTGCTCAAAGAACTTTGGGAAATTTATACACGCGAAGATAAAAAACCCTTCATCATGGTTTAAGTCGTTGGCTAAGCATCTTTCAAAGAAAATGGAGAAGAGGGGGAGAGTAGGTGGAATATTAAAATTATATTTGAATCGCTAGTGCCAACGATGATCCTCATTTACTTTTCATTCTAGCAAATAACATAAGATTAAAACCACTTTTGACACCTCGTATGCTCTAGAATTTTCTTTCAGATACTCTATAAAATCTCTATTAGAATATTTATTACACTTCAAATTTATAAAAATGATTATATTTGAAGTCTCTAAGGAATAGAGACACATAGAGACACTTGCAAATCTCAGTGATAAAAATTATACTACAAATAATTGTGATTTTGACAAATATTTCATGATTTTCCTTAGATTTTGATGGAACTTAGTTCAATGAATTACACCTACTAAAATATATGAGAATAACAAAAATTATGACAAATGGATTTACATTGATGGAATAATCTTTTATAAAGTAAAAATGTTTAGTATTAATAAGAAAAGATCGGCAAGCATCCCTTCTTCGGCGACAGCTGGTTTTAAACTATTCACCTAGGATATTCTCCCATTTTTAGGGTACACTTAGGGACACACTTCCTCAGAGTTTGTTTTTTCCTTCTATGTCCAAGGTATTGACGGGCGTCGATTTTCGACAGGTTTTCGTCGGCGTTTGCATTTGGGGCGTGTTGGGACCTCTTGAATTTTATTGAGCTCCATTTTCAGACCGCCAATCATCTTATCTATCTCAATCTGTTCAATTAGAAACAAAGCCATCAATATAGGATTTTTAATTAGACAAAAGCTACGGGTTAAGTGTTCGTAGTGCTTGGGTGCGGAGATTGTCTATCTCAGCCTGAGAGGAGGCGACCTTGGCCTGGCAGCAAGTAAACTCAGCCTGAACTTTGTTGAGCTCCATTTTAGACGGTCAATTATGAAATCCTTTTCAGTGTATCCAATTGGAAACAGTAAGTCATCAACAGAGATGAAATCCTTTTTAATCTATCCAATTAGAAACACTAATCATCAACAGAAGATGCTTAACATGCCACATCCTTTTACACTCTAGAGAGGTGCGTTACTTTACCCACAGTCGATCAAGACAATCTTGCACAACCAGGATCGAGATCATGTCCATACCCACATAGGTGTGAGGCTCGGTTGTTAATCCAAGCCAAACCATGCTTCTCCGCACAACGCATGCCCAACCATTTTTGCCACGCAGGTTGAACCCCTGATTCTACCCCTCACGATAGAGATCTAGATGCCTCGGGCGGATACTCATAGACCCTAGAGTCCATGGGACGTAAGGTCTCCCACCCATGTGCATGTAGTCCCGGAAGACCTACTACGTACGTCTCTGGCAGTCCGTTGACATGCGAACGGGAAAAGATCATATCTGACTTACTCGCCCCATACAAGACCCATGGTTAACTAACGTCATTTTTGGTTAAGTCCTAGGTAATACTTTCCCATGCAGATAGAACCTTCCATAGATCTATTCATCTTACCATGGTTCCATCCGCTCACCAAGAATAACACTACCACTCGGGCAGTCATTCAAGTAGTCACATTATTATAAAAATTAGGATCATGCATTCTTTTGAGAACCGGTGGTAATACGATAGGGTTTTTACAAATAGTTCGTTTGAAAATACTCCAAAGGATATGAGCAATTGATGAACTTTCCCGAGATAAAAATAATGATAATAATCCATGTCTTCGGGGTTCGAGGACCGCGTAGAGAAATCCCGAGATCTGAAAGATAGAAAAGTAGTCCCAATAAGGACTACAGAAACACTAGCAAGATGATACATGCATAGTAATGAGATGCATCGCAAATTACCCTGCAAAATACCCCAACTTACAAGTGTAAGATACGTTTGATACGATAACTTAATCACACAGGTTTTATGTGAGTTGTTTCATTACTTGTGATTATAATGGTGTTCTTACTTCTTTTTGTCTCATGTGTGTTTCACTTTTATTTAACAATCAATTATTGTCAAGTTTGAATTATATGTAGTTGTCACATGCATAGGCAATAAGACAATAGTACATTGAAAACAACTTTTAAAAGATAACAAACACATTTAATTTTTAACTTAATGAAAAGTGTAGAATTAAGACAAAGAATTTAATCTGAAATGGGTGTATAGACAATTAATCCCAACCATCTTGTAATCGAGAAATGTTTGTGATGAGGGTGAGGAAGTACAAAATTATTAGGATTCAATATTGACGAAAATATGGTGGTGATGGTTGGTCCTAGTTATATTGTAACCTTATAGACTTCCATTGTACTTCTTAAAATACAATTTTTTTTGGCACATTTGAGTTGTAAATGTTTTTCTCTTTAATTTGGTATATCATTGGAAGTTTTTCTGAAAAGATTTGAATAAGTTATTATTTATTAATTTTTAATGAATTAAATGACGAGCCAAAATATTGCACACATGAAAACTTGTTCAAATGACTATGAAAATATCATAGATTAGTTTCATTTGTAATTTTTAGTATTTTGGTATATAACTTGTATTTTTCTGATTTTATGAATTATTTATTAATTTTCTCAATTCTAAATGATTTAATTTAAATTCAAATAATGTTTAAATTTAAACTTCATCAAACATTTTTGAAAAGTTTATAAACATTTAGATAATATTTTTCAAAACATTTTTACATTTTTTTGATAAACGGAATTAAAGTTATTGATTTATCAAGTTTTACTTATTTTCTGCTATTATTTAAATTTACAGGTGGGACCCACCTGTCATATTCTAATTGTTGGGAATATTCCCTCGAGGCTAACATATATGATGTAATTCCCAAGTATTCATAAAGTTATTAAGTCGTCCTTGTTTTGAACATCCGATATATGTCACTGAATATGTGATTCGATTGTAAAACTATGTATTCATGTTGTTCATGCTAAATTTTCCTTGGTCATTGAGATTGTGCTGGACACACACCCTAGACTAATGTGAGTGTTGGCCGATGACTCGGTTCCACTTTTTATGGGCATGGCGATGCCATTCCAACGTTCACAGACTTGGCTAAAGAGTTTAGCGAAGTGGCACTATCATTTTAGGATGGTCGCAGGATATTCCTATAAAGTGGCATGGTATTCCGCCTCGCACTAGAAGAAAATGCTACTATACATACATCCAAACCACCTACTGCTAGCACCATTGGGCCGCAGTAGGACCCTTTGCTATTCTATCATGATTTTAATATGGCATGGTTCTTCGCCTTAATCCCAATAACATTCCTTTTTCCTCTCATAACCCATATATAGCATGGTTCTTCGTCTTGATTATGTTGACCACCCCTTTTGACATGGATACCGCATGGTTCTTCGCCTTGATCCTATCAACACTTCTTTTTCATCACGACATGGATAAATAATGGTTCTTCGCCTAGCTCATATCACCAACTTATTTTCACCATGGCACACCCTGCCATGACACATACATGGCATGGTTTTTCATCGTAGTCTTTTCAACTTTTTTTTCCTATTATGTCATTTTTTTCCATCCTGATCTTATCAAGTATATTCCTCATCATCGAACACCATGATTTTTTTTTAGTGAAGCATGGCCGGGTTAAATTTTTGGAGCATCCGAGTTGTACGGTTTGAGCTCGAACTATGGACTTGGGGCAAAAATCAATATTCGTAAGTGGTGTGTTGAGATATTTTTGTATGTTCAGCTGTTATTTAGTTCTGCTATGAGCCCCCTAAAGTCTGCAGGTTCAGTTCTGCTATGCTCCAGTTCTTGTGCCATCTATTGGCTCTACGCGATTTATATCGCAGCCACGTATTGTGCCGTCTATTGGCTCTACGCGATTTATATCGCCGCCGCGTATGTTGTTCGGTCTTGTGCCGCCTATTAGCTCTGCACGATTGCCGCAGATATTTCATGGTCCGATCCGTGACTTTGGCGTCTCTCGGCTCTACACGATTTCCTTCGCCACTGGGGACGTTCATGGTCTGGTCCGTGAGTTTGGCGTCTCTCGGCTCTACACGATTTCATTCGCCGTCGGGGACATTCATGGTCCGATCCATGAATTTTGCGTTTCTCGGCTCTACGCGATTGCATTCGCCGTTGCGGACGTTCCTTGTCCGATCTGCGAGTTTTGCGTCTCTCGGCTCGACGCGATTTCATTCGCCGCCGGTGACGTTCATGGTCTGGTCCGCGAGTTTGGCTTCTCTTGGCTGTATGAGGTTTCACTCGCCGCCGGTGACGTTCATGGTCCGATATACGAGTTTAGTGTCTCTACTCCACGCGATTTACATCGCCGCCAGAAGTGTGCAGTTAAATTCTACAAATTGGTGGTATCGGCTCTACGGGAGTTACATCGCCGCCAACGCTGTCTACGATGTCATATATTTGACGTACATCTCACAAATTGTGATAATCTCTAGGAAAAAGAAAAGAAAGATGCAAGGGCACCATTGGCCACTTATCGTGCTCACATGCACCCATGTTGCATTCGATAGTTTCTGAAAGCCCGCTTGTACAAACATGTTACGTGACTATTTAAATAAAGTACGGCAATCTACTTTGGAATAAGTAAGGCCCCATCATCGAGCCATGGTTCACGTCAGCTTCTGATTCAATATTTGGTCTTAGTTCAGATTATTCTCCAGTCCAGAGTACTCTTCTTTCCGCGGCGGACGGCCGGAGCCTACATATTTATCCTGACTGACGAGGCAGCATACACATCGCTCAAGACCGATGATGTCAAACTCCTACTTTAGAACTTCACGTAAACTTTTCTACCCATAAATCATAGGCAAGCAAGGAAGAATTTTCTGGCTGCATTAACACCAAGAGTTTTTTTTAGATCTTTTTATAGAAAGGTTTATCATGAAAGGAGTGACCGTTGTAATCCCCTCATATGTAAACATTTCATATAGTGGATTTGGCCTCCGGGCCACCGTGGTTTTTCCTCTAACATGGGTTTTCGATGTTAAAATGTGTGTCTCTCATGTGTGATTGATCGAGTGCATTTACCCGGATGCATAACTTTAGGAGGACGTGAATTAAAGATGATAGATGACTATTTCATGCAGTTTAATCGGAGGTATTCTGCAAATATGAACTTGCAGATGTCATTAACTGTAATCGTTCCGATGTTTCAGGAATCATGAACTTAACAATCGTCTCGGTCGGATGAATATTCGGGAGCATTATAGCAAACACATGTGAAATAGAAATATGTAAATTATCGATAACCGGTAAAATACTTATTTTCTATTTCCATGTGTCCGTGTACATTTAATTTGTATACAACAGTATACTGACACGCCCGCACCAAAAACACCACTATCGGATAAATACAAATATTTATCTTGCCAAAACATCGATTTTGCCCCTCCAACTGGAAAGATATTCTATGGGCCCTCTCAAAAGATGTGATTCCGGAAGCATGGCCATGCGCGACTCAGTTAAATGTTAACCGGGTCGATCTATTGACTAATTTTTTTTTTGAAATGGAAACACTGTACTAGATTGATGCACACGGCTTATTATATTAATAAGAATAGTCAAAGTCTTACAAAAACAGAACGAAACAACTCAGCGGTCTGCAAGCGTGGCCACAAAGATCAGCCACCTAAAAAACAACATCACTAGTCTCGGACCCATTGTAGCCTTCTATTATACCACCATCCACCCTGGCTGAAGATAGCCCGAACGACTGCCATCAACCGAGAACATCCTGCATCCAAACGTCCACGTTGGTCTACTGGCAGCAGGTAAAACCATAGATGGATCCAGTGCGTAGCCCGATGAACCACTGCAAAAAAATATTCACCACCAGATTGTTAAAAATAACATTATTTCGATATTTCCAAATTTCCCAAAGGAAAGCACATACAGCAATGCGTATACTATCTTTAGTAGATTTATCTATCCCATTTAACAATGTCCTAAACATATGATCGACACTATTGGGCGGCGAAATGCTAAAAGTAAAATGGACTAATCTACAATTTTTTTTAGCAAATTGATAGTAAACAAACAGGTGATCAACCGTCTGATCAGAATCACAAAACACACACTTTTTACACCTTGTCCATCTTTATTTGACCAAATTATCTTTAGTAAGTAACCCTTTACGGAAAAGATGCAGCGTGAAGATCTTGATTTTTAGTGGCACTTTTAATTTCCAAAGATAGAATGCAAAAATCTCGTACTACCATTCATGTTTTCTTCATATAGATATTTAACCGTGAATAAACCTGAGCTCGTCAATTTCCATGAAAAAGAATCTTGCTCCTCTGACAAAGAAACTGCCATCAGTCTCTATACCAGATGTATCCAGTTGTCCCATTTATCCCCGTTTGAGGAGCGTCTAAACTCAATATTTAGATTCTTTTGACCAAGCACATTGCCGACTAGAACATTCTTATTACGCAAATTCTATATAACGCATGATACTGCATATATAAGGGCGTCCCTACCGACCATGGGTCCTCCCAGAAACGAACACTCTATCCATTTCGTATGTTAAAAGCTATGTGTTTAAAATATCCTGCTTAACTCCCATTATTCCTTTCCAGGACGGTGAGTATGTGGGTTTGGCCTCCACCTGTGTGAGAGGCTTTCCACGTATATACTTATTATGCAGTAATTCGTGCCATATGCCATCTTCAGTTAATAGTTTAAAAAGCCATTTGCTTAAAAAGCATTTATTCTGAACTTCTAGGCATTCAATACCCAAACCCCTCGGTCCTTTGGACGACAAACAATATTCCACTTGGTCAATCTGTATTTCTTTTTGTTTTGGTAAGATTGCTAGAAGAAACAAGATCGATAATGATCCAACCTCTTTTTAACCCAAATAGGTATCTCAAAAAAAAAGAGAAGAAACATTGGTAAACTAGACAGAACTGGATTAATTAGGACTAAGCGGTCTCTGTAAGAGAGCAACTTGCCTATCCAAGAACTCAATTTCTGCTCAAACCGGTCTTCCACAGGTTTCCATTCTCTATTAAGTAGTTTACGATGATGAATAGGGATGCCAAGGTATTTAAAAGGTAGAACACCAATTTCACACCCAAACATAGCTCTATACTGACCCTCAGAATCAGTAGCTTTCCCAAAACAAAAGATCTCGCTCTTATGGAAGTTAATTTTCAACCCAGACAATTGTTCGAAAATGGACAAGATTAATTTCATATTAACAGCCTTGGCAAGATCATGCTCCAGAAATAAAATATTGTCATCGGCATATTGAAGTATTGAAACCCCTCCATCCACTAGATGAGGTATGAAACCTCCAACCTGACCAGCTTCTTCTGCCCGCGCAATTACAAGAACTAACATACCATCCACAAGATTAAAAAGAATAGGTGATAACGGATCACCCTGTCTTCAATCCTTTTAGAGTTTGGAAATAATGACCAATGTCATCATTCACTCGGATTCCCACACTACCTCCCTGCACGAATCTGGCTACCCATTCACACCACCTTGGGTCGAAGCCTTTCATGCGTAAGGTCTATTGTAAGAATTTCCAATTTACTTTATCATAAGCTTTTTCAAAATCAATCTTAAGCAAAACACCATCCAATTTTTTCTTTTTTTGCTCGTGGATAATCTCATGCAGGACAACCACCCCTTACAAAATATTCCTTCTAGGAAGGAATGCGGATTGAGAGGGGCGAATAACCCGCTACACAATAGAAGTCACTATGTTTGCTCCCACCTTAGTAAAAAACTTGAAACTGGCATTTAATAAACAAATAGGTCTATATTGTTCAATCCTGCTCGCATCTTCCTTCTTAGGAAGTAGGATTATGACACTAAAGTTCAAATTGAACAAATCTAGATCACCCTCATGCAATTGGTTAAACATGGCCATTAAGGCATACTTAATGACTCCCCAGAAACGTTTATGAAACTCCGCAGGAAACCCATCTGGTCCTGGAGCTTTATTATGTTCCATCTGGGAAATAGCCTCACAAACTTCCTTTTCCGTAAAAGGTCGTGTGAGCAACATGTTTTCTTCAGGAGAAACTTGAGTAATATCATCAATTCTCGTTTCATCTAATGAGACATTGGATGGATCCGACGTCCCAAACTATTTTTTTTATAGTACTCTGAAATAAATACTTCTAAATTCTTCCGCCCCACAATAGTCCCCTCACACTACTAGGAAAAAGCTTACCCGTGACGCACCAAATAGCTTATCCGTGACGCACCTGGGCGCGTCACGGCTATCACGCCGCGCCTATTAAAAATAGTCGTGACGCACCTATTTTTGGTGCGTCACGGCTATCTCGTTTACCCGTGGCGCACCGCCTGTTTGGTGCGTCACGGCTATCTTTAGTTACCCGTGGCGCACCTCCTGTTTGGTGCGTCACGGCTATTGATTTCGAAATTTTAAAAAAAAGCGGGGCAGATCCAGATCTAGATCTAGATCCAGATCTGGCCGCCCAAATTTTTGAAATTTTGAAAAACGAAAGCGGAGAGGCCGCCGGAGTGGAGATGGCCGCCGCCGGAGAGAAGGTGGTCGCCGGAGTGGAGGTGGCCGCCGGAGAGAAGGTGGTCGTGGTCGCCGGAGAGGAGGTGGTCGCCGGAGTGGAGGTGGCCGCCGGAGAGAAGGTGGTCGTGGTCGCCGGACATGAGGAGGCCGCCGGAGAGGAGGTGGTCGCCGGAGTAGAGGTGGTCGCCGGAGAGGAGGTCACCGGAGAGGAGGTGGTCGCCGGAGTAGAGGTGGTCGCCGGAGTGGATGTGAGGTGGTGTTGGTGGTTGTGGTGGTGGTTGTGGTGGTGGTGGTGGTGGTGGTGGTGGTGGTGGTAGGTGGAGGAAGGGAAAAGAGAGAATGGAGAGTGGAGGAAGAAGAAATGAGAAGGGAATGGAGAAGAGTGGAGGAAGGAGGAGGAAGTGGAGTATATATAGGTGGGTGCCACTCCCGGGTTCGAAATTTGAAAATTTCTGCCCAGACTTAGCCGTGACGCACCATACATGTGGTGTGTCACGCCTATCTTACTTAGCCGTGACGCACCATACATGTGGTGCGTCACGCCTATCTTTCAAGTAGTCAGATTCTTATAAAAATTAGGATCATGCATTCATTTGAGAACCGGTGGTAATACGATAGGGTTTTTTACAAATAGTTCGTTAGGAAATACTCCAAAGGATATGAGCAAGTGATGAACTTTCCCGAGATAAAAATAATGATAATAATCCATGTCTCCGGGGTTCGAGGATCGCGTAGAGAAATCCCGAGATCTGAAAGATAGAAAAGTAGTCCCAACAAGGACTACAGAAACACTAGCAAGATGATACAAGCATAGTAATGAGATGCATCGCAAATTACCCTGCAAAATACCCCAGCTTACAAGTGTAAGCTACGTTTGATACGATAACTTAATCACACAGGTTTTAGGTGAGTTGTTTCATTACTTGTGATGATAATGGTGTTCTTACTTCTTTTTGTCTCATGCGTGTTTCACTTTTATTTAACAATCAATTATTGTCAAGTTTGAATTATAAGTAGTTGTCACATGCATAGGCAATAAGACAATAGTACATTGAAAACAACCTTTAAAAGATAACAAACACATTTGATTTTTAACTTAATGAAAAGTGTAGAATTAAGACAAAGAATTTAATCTGAAATGGGTGTATAGACAATTAATCCCAACCATCTTGTAATCGAGAAATGTTTGTGATGAGGGTGAGGAAGTACAAAATTATTAGGATTCAATATTGAAGAAAATATGGTGGTGATGGTTGGTCCTAGTTATATTGTAATCTTATAGACTTCCATTATACTTCTTAAAATAAAAAAAAAAATTGGCACATTTGAGTTGTAAATGTTTTTCTCTTTAATTTGGTATATCATTCGAAGTTTCTCTGAAAAGATTTGAATAAGTTATTATTTATTAATTTTTAATGAATTAAATGACGAGGCAAAATATTGCACACATGAAAACTTGTTCAAATGACTTTGAAAATATCATAGATTAGTTTCATTTGTAATTTTTAGTATTTTGGTATATAACTTGTATTTTTCTGATTTTATGAATTATTTATTAATTTTCTCAATTCTAAATGATTTAATTTAAATTCAAATAATGTTTAAATTTAAACTTCATCAAACATTTTTGAAAAGTTTATAAACATTTAGATTATATTTTTCTAAACATTTTTATATTTTTTTGATAAACAGAATTAAAGTTATTGATTCATCAAGTTTTACTTATTTTCTGCTATTATTTAAATTTACAGGTGGGACCCACCAGTCATATTCTAATTGTTGGGAATATTCCCTCGAGGCTAACAAATATGATGTAATTCCCAAGTATTCATAAAGTTATTAAGTCGTCCTTGTTTTGAACATCCGATATATGTCACTGAATATGTGATTCGATTGTGAAACTATGTATTCATGTTGTTCATGCTAAATTTTCCTTGGTCATTAAGGTTGTGCTGGACACACACCCTAGACTAATGTGAGTGTTGGCTGATGACTCGGTTCCATTTGTCATGGGCATGGCGATGCCATTCCAACGTTCACAGACTTGGCTAAAGAGTTTAGCCAAGTGGCACTATCATTTTAGGATGGTCGCAGGATATTCCTATAAAGTGGCATGGTATTCCGCCTCGCACTAGAAGAAAATGCTACTATACATACATCCAAACCACCTTCTGTCTAGCACCATCGGTCCGCAGTAGGACCCTTTGCTATTCTATCATGATTTGGATATGGCATGGTTCTTCGCCTTAATCCCAATAACACTCCTTTTTCCTCTCATAACCCATATATAACATGGTTCTTCGTCTTGATTATGTTGACCACCCCTTTTGACATGGATACAGCATGGTTCTTCGCCTTGATCCTATTAACACTTCTTTTTCATCACGACATGGATAAATAATGGTTCTTCGCCTAGCTCATATCACCAACTTTTTTTCACCATGGCACACCCTGCCATGACACATACATGGCATGGTTTTTCATCGTAGTCTTTTCAACTTTTTTTCCTCTAATGTCATTTTTTCCATCCTGATCTTATCAAATATATTCCTCATCATCGAACACCATGATTTTTTTTTGTGAAGCATGGCTAGGTTAAAGTTTTGGAGCATCCGAGTTGTACGGTTTGAGGTCGAACTATGGACTTGGGGCAAAAATCAATATTCGTAAGTGGTGCGTTGAGATATTTTTGTATGTTCAACTGTTATTTAGTTCTGCTATGAGCCCCCTAAAGTCTGCAGGTTCAGTTCTGCTATGATCCAGTTCAAATCTGGATATATGAAAAAAGAAAATTCCAAAAAATAAAGCGTTCACGTCGCTTTATACATAAAGCAGCAACTTGCATATAAAATGATCAAGTTGAAGTCAAGACAGAGTACGGGTCGGCTAGGGCAACGACACAAACATGCCCACCGGAAAAACAAAGGAGCGATACATCTCCAAGAGAACATGGGGGCTCAACCGCTGCGCAGCGAACTGAGACGGTGTTCTGTTATTGTTTGGCATGCAAATAGCAATGGTCAAAATATAAGCATTTAAATTTGCCCTATCATGAAGTGGACACAACATGGTTGTTCCTATTGATCCTATTAAACATAATCTACATCATAAACAACATGCATATCACAGTAAGGCTCCATAGTGACAACTGCTAGGTCATCCGAGTAGTATATGTCATGTATTCGCTCTAGCCTACGGTTACATATATCAATATATTCACGCTGGAATAGTATACAAGCAATTTTATCCGCTCAACATATCTTTAAATGTCCAATTAGCTGATGTCAAGGTTGGGAGATATATGACATCAAGAAAAACCAAGCAAAACAGAGGACCAAATCAGCCTCTACGGTTCATGTCACCAAGATCAAAAGCAGTACTCCAAGCAACTCGTTCATCGTAATGTCGAGTGACATTATCCCCTATCCCCTAAATCGTGGAGAGTCCTTATTATGTAATCTCCCATTTATGGTTAGGATGGTAATATTTGTCTGTATATATTCATGCAATGGAAAAGGCCCAAGTGTGGCAAATCTTCTCACAAGAAAAAAGATTAAAGGTTTCGCGGGCAGCGGCATGCGCCAGAAAATTTGGCAGATGAGTATGGGAGGTTGATCCTTATGCAATGTTGGTATTCATAGTGGCACGCAGTCGGGATGATTGTACAGATGTAGCTGATATCCTATATATATATATATAACTAAGTAGATCAGCCCCACTATCTTATTTCACTAAACATGCAGCTATGCCACATCACCACTTTAATTTTGTTTTGCCACATCATCACAAACCAGCACAGTATTACCACCGTTCATTTCTCCAAGCATGCAAGTAACGACTATTTCTCCCATGATTTCTACGAGAAACAAATGGGTGACTCAACATTTCCTTCCACAACTCACTCGGCAAGAAATAAATCGCACGTTATTGCTGCTGTAATTTTCATCAGTTCGCTTTGGTCTTTCCAGCAACTTGACAACTACTAACCTTCCTCTCCTATGAGCACTAGGGAGCAGCCAAGTCGATCATCAAATAAAGCTCGAGCCTATTTATTCCGACGTGCCATTGAAGCGCAACACCTCCTCCTCATGGTTCCTATTCCGATTCGCTCGACCTACTATACAGCTTTTTTGAGATTCTAGACAGCTCTTTTTTAACTGAACACTGGCCATGCAATTTTTTCATACCAAGAAGGAAAGAATCATCTTGCTTCAAGAAGAGGGCAGCATGGGTGTCAGTCAACTTCGTGCTACCACGTGAATACGTGATTCCTCTTCCTCCTCATTTCCAAGAAAAATATATTTGTTCATGGCTTCTCTATATTTCAGGAATCACTGCGATTTATGTTCATAGTTCAACGATTTTCCATCTAGTGCATCGTGTTTTTTTTATCTTCTTTGACTATGCATAAACAAGCCCTGCATGTGTATCCAGTTTGCAGTTCATGGGTAATATTCCAGCCGGTGGTATGAAGCTTCAGATGGGGGCACAATCAATGTTTGTATTTTCTCCTCTTCGGTTTGTTTTAACACTCACTTGCTTCCCTTCTTCTATGTGCTAATGTGCTGCCCTGTTACGCGATTTAATGTATTTCTTGGATTTTAAATTTTTGTACCTTTTTAGTCGACTTATTAACATCGGTCAGTCTCTTCCTGCCATGTATGGAGAAACTGTCCGATTGAATTTTACTGATTTGTTGGCTGACGGTACAACTTTTCAATCTAAGTATCTTGCAATTGATGATCACGGAGCTAATGGCCTCATTATGTATGCTTATTTCTATATCAAGCACTTTACACACTGTTTCGTCATAGTAAGTTTTTGCAGTCATACCAGTATAGTTCAGTAAAATGAACTTATAGTAACGGTGTGACTTTATTATAGATGGATTTAGTTTTGAGTGTACAATGGCTTGGCATGGAGAAATGGACATGTATCTTACTAAATTGGTGACTACTTGATTTCAGTATTTCAATTTTCTTTCGAGTAGTTATCCATTATTCCTAGAAATAAATATAAATATATGGTGAACCATTACTAATCTCTTTCTAAAGTTAATATTTTATCAATCATAAATTTCTTGCTCGCTTTAAGTTATGATTAAGCTATATTGTGTTATATGAAAGGAATATTTGGTATTTGCTGAATTTTTCTATTTTTGGCATTCAGCCAAATGTTACTATGATTTTCTAATATACTTAATATAATATGTTACAGTGTTGTTGCATTTGTACTTCAATCCCACAAATTAATCCACGGGATGCAATGCAACAAAGCACAAGGTACTTAGCAACATAATATCTCTGTATCTCTTATTATGTACTACTGAGTGCCCCCCGCTTCCTATTATTTTCTTATATTTTTTTCTGCGATCTAGACACATGTTCGCAACAACGTGTGGGGTATCGTCTAGTATATGGACTAGGTCAGCCAGCCAGGTTGTTACCGATTGTACTTGGATCTACCATACGGCCAGCATTTTTGGTTTGCATTGCAGCTGAAATTGAGTTAATCCAGCAAGATATGTATATGGATTAATCTGTTTCGCCAAGCCAAGCACAAAATAATTTTGAAAGCTAGGCAAAAGATTTGCCATTTTCATTGAATAAGAAGAGATGTTTTTAGAGTTACAAGGGCCCTAGAACAAAATCTAGGGTAAAGCGCGGATGGGATCAATCTCCCGGAATTACAATGCCTAAACGGTGGTTGCCGGCCAAGACCCAAAGCTTGGCTTCCTCTTTGATTCTAGAGATGATAACATCGGTGGTGTCGAATTATGACGGAAGACACGGCTATTCTTTTCTTTCCAAATTTCCCACGATACGAGCATAGTCAAAGACGCCAAAGTCTACCTAGCATTACCATGCGGAATAATGAGATTTGTCCACCACTAGTGGAAACAACCCCTTTCGTCCAGGGGGGCAGGGGTCACCTGTCCCGGTTGCAACAAAATCCGGGACAAATGCTATGCATTGGTCCCAGTTTGTGCGCCCGGGGCAACAGAAATGGCATGGGGGCATTGGTCCCGGTCCGTGGGGAGGCATTGGTGTTGGTTTGTGGCATGAACCGGGACCAATGCCTAGCCGCAGGCCATGTGGCACGCGCACGGGCATTGGTCTCGGTTCATTTCACAAATGTCCCCCTTCCCTTTTTGTGGCATGAACCGGGACCAATGCCTAGCCGCAATGCCCCCTTCCCTTTTTTTATTGGAGGAGTGAGTGCAGCCCACGCGGGCCAGCTCTGTCAGTGACACGTCGAAAAAACGCGGGAACAGAAACCCCCGCCCGTGATCTTCTTCTCGGCGCCCGCGCCGGTCAAAGGCTGACGGAGTAATGGCGTGGCGGCCGGCCAGTGCATGCGCCCAGTCAAAGGCTGCCGGAGTAATGGCATGGCGGCAGCGGTGACACGCGCGGCGTAGTAACTGTCCCGCCAGGCTATAAAAAGGGCCCTCGCCGCTCGACGTTCTCCCATTCTCGGCGCCCACCTCCTCGTCCTCGCCGCGCTCTCTCTCGCCACCCTCGCCGCACCCACCTAGCCACGATGACTCGCCGGTTCCGCGCACAGGAGGTGGCGCCCGAGCAGCAGCCGGCGCAGGAAGCACGTCGTTGGAGGAGGGACCAGAGGAGGCAGCCCGTCTGGCCCGAGCAGCACGCGGCGTACAACTACTTCGAGACCTGGCGGAACAAGGAGGCGTTCCACCGGGTTCGCGGCGGCCTCGAGCAGGCGGCAGCGGCGGCCGATGCTGCCACCATTCGGGCGTCCCTGGAGACCCACCGGAGGGAGGAGGCGGAGCGCGAGGCCTACCGGCAGCTCACCGCAAACGCGGCGTCGGCCGAGCAGCAGGCGCTCATCACGCAGTACGAGGGCGACCGGCGGCAGGTGGTGCTGCAGAGAGAGCGGCGCAACCGCCTGCCCTCCGACCAGGCGCAGCTGCACCGGCTGCGGATGCAAGGCCGGGCGGAGCGGCGCTGGCTCGCCATGGTGGAGAAGGACGACCGCGAAGCTGGCCCCTCCAACCGGTCGGCCTACGACGACCGCGAGGAGGACGACGATGAAGACGACGACGCCTAGAGTACAGTCGCCGCCAGGCCGGGGCGACCGGAGTTTTTAAGTTTTTTCGCAATGTTTTACTTTAAATTTGTATAAAAATTGCGTCAAATCAATAAAGTGCGTCGATTTTTATTCTTGATTTATTTTGGGCCCATTGTTTTGCTGGGGGGCGACTGGGAACCCTGCCCCCCAGGTTCCAGATTAGCGCAGTTTGTCGCCGCGGCGGCCCCAAAACGGCGGCGTTTTGGGCCCGGGGGGGGGGGCACGGCTGGAGATGCCCTTAGTGTGTGTTATTTTACTATGCACGTGAGGCGTTGAAAAAGTGTTCACAAATATTGTTGCGGAGGCGCTCGCGCCCATATTGCACACAAACATGCATCTTGGATATATATATAGATAAAAAAGGCAGTACATAATGGCAAGAGTGGATCTAAACCTAAACGGAGAGCATAGATGATCTACATAATGGCAAGACGGTGGATCCTAGGCCTATAGTACTCCGACTCGTAGTCGTCGTAGTCGTCGCCGTCGTCACTATCGGCGGACGGTGCTCTGCACTCCCTCGGAGGATCACGACTCCAGGACTGGGCGTGAGGGTAGCGCAGGCGGGGGTTATCGCCAGCCCTGATGTAGTTCATGACGCTCTGAAGAGTCCGTCCGCCGGCCCACCACAGCCGACGACCGGCCTCGTTGAATTTCGAAGGAGGCGGGCCGTTCTCCTCGTACCTGGCGAGCGCACTCTCACGCCGATTAATGAAGAGGACGTCCCAAGTAGGGCGGTAGTCAGGATTCCAACTGGGATTCCTCCGCTGCTCCGCGTGAGCTCGTGGTAGTAGTGGTTCGTGATGGCCGCCCGACGCGCCACACCTTGAGGAAGAGGAGGGACCGGCACTCCTCCGGCGCTCAACATCCAACCGGCGGGAACGCTGTAGCCGGGCGGGCAGGGGTAGTTCAAGGCGGAAAGTGCCTCCGCCTGGATGAATGTTAGAGTGGGTACGGTAGAAGTCATGAGAGAGTAGTGAGTTTGTATGTGTTTATGCCAATGGTGTGGCAATGCATACATATATATAGTGAGAAGAAAACATATCCCTTTAGTCCAGGCCTGTTTTACCAACTGGGACGAAATGGTTCGGGTTTCGTTGGGAAACGGATCGTCCCTTTAGTCCCGGCCTGTTTTACCAACCAGGACGAAATGGATAGGGTTTCGTTTGGACCAATCATATAGAATCACACGGATCGTGTGTTTCTTTCAAGCGCTTGTGGGTCGTTGGATCAGGGGTGTGTTTCTTTCGAGCTATTGTGAGCCATTCGATCAGGGCTACGGTGTGTGTATATATATATATGCACTCAATAGTCACGGTCGGGGAGTATGATGGCGATACCGATTGTTTTGTTCTACATCCCCCCTTTAAGGTTTGATACATCCGAATACAAGATTTGTGGTTTTGCGAGTGCGACAAAGGGTCTATTAATTATGTTGCTATTAATGTAATTGTTACTAATTTTAAAACAATATAAGATATTTATATTTAAATTAAATGCAAATAGTAAAATAGTTAATAGTTTGAATAGTTAGAATAATTATTTAGGTAAACAGAAAACGGATTTGAATTAGTTATGCAAATTCAAGCAATTTTCATGTTGAATTTTTTTTTAAATTCGAAAGTATATAGAAGTTATTCATGTGCATATTCAAACAATATTCAAATTTTGGCACTAAAACATTTGGCGCGCAAGGCCCAAAAATACATCTGGTCCCGACCCATGCGACCAGCCGGGACGAAAGGGTCTTTCGTCCCGGTTGTTGCCACCAACCGGGACTGAAAGGGTCTTTCGTCCCGGTTGTTGCCACCAACCGGGACGGATGACCGTGAATATATACACGTCCTCTTCCCCTCCCCAATTTCAGAACCGCGCGCAGTGACCAACCGACGCCTCCAGGCTGCCCAAATCTTCCGTCGCCGAACTCCTCCGCCGCTGCCCGCGCGCCGCCACTACCCCGTCGCCGCACTCCTCCGCCGCGCCGCCCGCGCGGCCATCCGTCCCGCTGCCCGCGCGCGCCTCCCTCGATCCCTTCGCGCGCGCCGCCCTCGATCCCGTCGCGCCGCCACTAACCCGCGCCGCCACTACCCCGCGCCGGCCGCCGCCCTCCGTCGCGCGCCCGAGAGGAGGTAAGGCCTGCCTCCATATCGCCCTAACCAGAGGGCTTTTTTTTTCCTTTTTTTACTTAATTACTGTTTTCGTTTTTAGTTATTTATTCGTGTTAGAAATGTTAGAATCATTAGTTATAAATGTTAGAAATTTTAGATTAGACTTAGGAATTTTAGATTTGTTAGAACTGACATAGGAAATGTTAGGAAATTTAAGAATGTTAGAAATGTTAGGAATGTTAGAAAATTTAACTAAGTTAGTGTTAGAAAATTTCGTAGGGTTCCTTACCACGTGAGCTATGACCCTATGAGTGTTCCTTATATATGGATGCGTATTATCATTTGTTTAAATATTTCATGAATATGTTGCTCTTTTTGTGTATTATCTATAAGCAATTTTGATGAAACTAATTGATCATTAGTTATTATCTATAAGCAATTTTGATGAAATGGATCTGGAACATATAATTACTCTTTTTGTATAGTATGGAGCCAAGAGACGAAGATGCGGAAAACTTGCTCGAGGGTTTCATCTGCGGGGCCGACGTAGAGACTGATGTGAGACAGTGGATGAAAAACTCCGGTGAGGGAGATCCGGAGCTCACCCAGGGAGACGACTCCGGTGAGGGAGAAGCCGACGGCTCCGATATGGGAGCAGCCGACGGCTCCGGTGAAACCGTACAAATTACAAACACCGGCTCCGAGGTGCATATATATATATGTTAATTAATGAAGCATCCGTTGTCTATATACATGTATTAACAGTCTTTATGTTTTTAGCCATCCGGTTCAACCATATCAACCGGAAAAAGACTAAACGAGGCGCAACAAAGAAGTTGAAAAATACAGAAAGATATAGGATCGACACGATCGCAGCAGACGGCGCACCCGAGCTTCCCGCTGATGTTGCCCAAAATTTTGTGAAGCAATGCGGAGTGCTAGTTAGGGATCACATCCCGATCACTGTTGATGAGTGGAATCAGCCAAAAGATCCGCGGAAACAAGGAATTTCATATGTCAGCAAAATAGCCAAAGAACATATTTTCTCGAAGATCTTGTCTAATTTCAACTTACCCTTGCCGGAGGTGGACGAGAATGAAGCGGTTGTGAATGAGGCCGATATTACTAAAATGAAAAATGAGATAGGGAAAATGTCAAGGCGTGGACCCTGAAAAAGATGGCCGATCAATTCAAAAACTGGAAAAAAAGATTGAACCTTGACTATGTTAAGAAGAACAAGACTCCAGATTTCACTCAAGGGTATGAGAAAATAAAACCCATATGGGAAGATTTTGTGAAGTACAAGCTGTCAGAGAATGAACTGGAAAGGACAAAAACAAATGAGAAAAACGCCGCCAAAAAGGTATATCACCATGTTATGGGGCAAGGTGGCTACAAGGGTTCCAGTCCCAAGTGGGAGAAATGGGAGAACGACCTGCTTCAGCTGGGGATCACTTCCGAGCCGTTCTTGTGGGTCGAGCCGATAAGGTCATGGTTCGACGGGCATGGGGGCACGTTGGACGCCGAAGGAAATGCAATCTATAACCTAAGGCATAAAGAGAGTCCTCTACCCATAGAAAGTCTGAGAACCGCAATACATGACGTTAAAGAGGGGAAGTTCGTGCCAGATAGAGAGAATGACGAGCTCACACGCGCCCTCGGGAATAAGGAACACGTAGGGCGTACACGAGGCACAAAAGGAACTCCTCCATGGAGTATTGGGTTCGACGCCACCAAAAAGAGATACCCCGATAGAAGCCGTCAACGTAAAAAGGACGCGGAGGCAGCTGAAGCAGAGAATCAGACAAACTGGAGGCGTCAACTTGAAGAACAGATAAAGCTGATGCAGGATGTAGCAAAGAAGCAGCATGACCAAATTAACACACTTAGCCAGCAGATAGTGTCTACCGGCGCATCACACATGGTAGAAGGTGAAGTCGAGGCTACCGGCGCCGCACATTCTCATCGAAAAAGCAGCGTTGCGTCCACGCAGCTACCAGGTGATGATGCACCGCCGATGATTCACCCGGTGATGATATCACGAAGATGACAACCTGTGAGCTCCACGTGAAGGTCATCAATATAACCATCAAGGCAGCAGCCGGCTATGCCTTACCAATTGGCAACGAACCAACTCACCATAGTCTTCCGGTTCCACGGGGCTACGCTGTTGTTGGGGTCGATGAAGTTGTCAACGGATTTGAGCGCGTAAAGCTTGATTTCCCTGAAGGTGAAGACGAAGAGTTGACTGAACTCGCAGAAGCTAAGAACTTGACCGTTCTATGGCTAAAGGAATGCATTGTGCTCCCAAATCAGACGACAAAGCCATCGAATCCTCGCCATTCTCCAGCGCAAAAGTCTCCAGTGCGGTCGTCTTCGCCATGCATGCCGTCTCCAGCGTGGTCGCCTACGTTGTGCACGTCTCCACCGTGGTCTCCTACGCTGCTGCGTCAGCCTTCTCCACCACGGTCGCCTACGCCGCCGCGTCAGCCTTCTCCGCCCACTAAGTTTCTGCCGAAACGTAAAATATCACCCAAACGTCAACGGTCACCCCTCCCGAAGGTACCAAAGGAGGTACCCAAGTTACCTTACGACTATACTCCCGAGGAAAACCAGAAAATTGCAAAGGACGAATACGAGGCGTGGAAATCAAAGCGGAAGGAGAAGAAAAAGGCAGATTTCCCCGAGACCGAAGAAGATATAGAATGAGCTTGGAAAATGGTGAAGACTCTTCGTCAACCTGAGCCGAGTCTGTCATCTGACTATGACCGCTCTATTCTGAAGTCACACCAGGAAATGGTGCGATCGACGAAGAGTAGTAGCGCAAGCGGGAAAAGGGGAAAATCAGTTGCCCAGCTCGGAGAGCAAAAAAACACTCCATGTCCCCGCTCAAAGTGATTTCCAATACCCAGGTGGGGCCAAGCACTAATATTCCTGACGAGCAAATTGATCCGGAGTTTATAACACTGTATGCAGACAAGGCAGTTGATGCGGGTTTGTCCATTGTTGAGTATATGCAAACAATAGACTACTTCTCCGAAGCTGAATGTGCGTACAAATACGGGTACGGGAAGCCTCTCGTCAAACCCGAGGAGATAAAGGATCTACCATCAAAAATGCGAAGAGTGCATAGTTGGTATATGGAAGCCGTTGAGAAATCTATGGACTGGATATGTCTCCGCATTAAGGACGAGCACTATGGGTATGGAGATGGAATGGTTATGATTCAATTTGACAAATTGTTTCAGTTATTCCAGCAGCAGGCCCTCGACAAAGCTGTCCTTAGTGCCTATTGTCTGTAAGTACTTATTTCTCTAGCTCACCTCGTTCATTTGCATATTCATATATATATATAGATATATTATATATATATATATATATATAGTACACTCATAAATTATAATTGCAGAATGAAGATTCTCGAATGCAAAAGAGGTGGAATCTATGATATTGGGTTCATTGATCCATATTTTGTTAATGAAAAGACTCTTGAGCTATCTGCCAAGGATACAGAAAATAATCTGAGGGCAATAATGTTTCACCAACATCGACGGGAAATACTATTTCCTTACAACTTCGGGTTAGTGTTACTGTGGTGTACACATTCTGTTTTCCTTAATCGATGTTCACTGTATAATTGATGAGTTCTGCGTGCGCAGCTTCCACTATATTCTGCTAATCTTCCAAGTTGACAAAAGAAAAGTAATGATAATGGACCCAAAACGTAAACCCCTAGCGATGTGGGCTGACATGCAGGAAATGATCTAGTGGTAATTTCAATCTTTATTAATTTCAGTATTTATATATGGCACTATATCGACTACTTTGTTTCATTTTCGGATATCAAGTAATTACTAACTCTTTTTATTCTTTTCCTTTCTCGGGTAGCGTTTGGAAGAGATTCACAAAGAAGTCTCCCGGTGAATGGAAATCAGAGCTTACATTTGATGTTGTGCAAGTAAGTACTATCTAGATCCGCGAGCATCTCCTTGATTCTAGTGTCGATACAATTATCATGGCTGGTTGATTATTATTTTGATTGAAACCATGTTCTCGTAAAGTGCTTGCAACAAGGAGACGGGAATCACTTGTGTGGATACTACGTTTGCGAGTTCATTCGTCAGACGACATGTCCCAAGGGCAGAAATTTAAAGCAACTTCATGTACGTTAGTCGTCAATTCTTCTTGTTGCCATCTATTTTAGTTACTTAGTTTCATTAATATATGTTGACCACTCTTCTTTATATTAGATCGAACGGCTTCGGTACGGTCTTGTACCAAGGGACCGCATACGAGCAATTTAGGAGGAAATTGCGGGCTTCTTAGATGCAGAGGTCCTAAACGTAGATGGAGAGTACTATAGCCCCGGTTGGAACTGAATTTGATTTTGTAATACACTCCATCGGTCATGTAATATGCTCGATATACTTTGCTTCCGTAATATAAGTGTTCCTTATTCTGCTATAAGTGTTGCTTCGGTCATGTAATATGCTCGATATTACTTATTCACTCGTGGGATCCGGGAGCTCCGGGGAGTGGCCACCGAGTCTCCTCTCTTCTCGTGGGATCCGGGAGGTCCGGGGAAGGGCCACTGGGGCTCCTCTCTTCTCATGGGACCCGGGAGGTCCGGGGAGGGGCCACCGGGACGTCTGGGGTCGCAAAACACAAATCATAAAAAATCTGCCGCGGCAGAAGGGGCATGCATCCCGCTCGTATTAAGAACCGGGACTAATAGCCCTAGCCAGGTTCTAGCTCACGAGCCACGTGGTCATCCCCATTTGTCCCAGGTCCTGGCACAACCGGGACCAATGGGGGAGGTGCATTTGTCCCGGACGCCCCATCCCGGTTGCACAACCGGGATAAATGGGCCTTACAAACCGGGACAAAAGCCCATGTTTCCACTAGTGCACCATGCCTTAACATTGTCTTCATTTTCCCAAAGCGCGGGAGAGATGTTGGTAAATCCACACCATGCAAGGATCGCCGTCCAAATCCTAGAGGAGAACCGACATTTGAAGATGAGGTGCGCCGCCGATTCTTGAACTTGATTGCATAGGGGGAAATTTCCACAATTTGGCCATCCGCGCCGATGGAGGCGGTCTGACGTCCACACCCTATTTTGGATGACCAACCAAGCAAAGATCTTGCATTTAGGACGTGCCCAAGGCTTCCAAATGACTTGGTTCATGTATGTGTTCACCAACCCCTCAAATTGCATCTTGTAGTCAGACGAGGTGGTGTAGACGCCGTCCTTTGTGAGCTTCCATCGGATGGCATCCGGAACGCCGGGAGTGAGAATGACGGTTTGCACAAGCTCCCAAAGAGTGACAAATTGTTGGAGATGTTCAACGGAGAGGTTGTGCGTGTTGAGGCTCCGTTTTTCCAAGCCCACTAATTAACGTATGTGGGCGCCCGCGTTTAAGGTGTACTAATATGTGGGCTATGCGGGCCGGTCCGCATGTTGCCGCTTATCCCACCTAATCCCACATATCAGATCGAGCGATACTAGACGGTGGGGAGGGGAGCAGAGGTGAGGACGAGGTGCTGCCGCCTCCGGATCGCCGCCATGGCTGTTGATCCTCCTCCAGCTCCCGGGGAAGATCTCCCAGCTCGTCATGCTTCCCCGTCTCCCCCTATTCCCTCACCTCTTGCGATTCCGGCCGCCGCCGGCAGCACCCGAAAGATCCCCGACATGCTCGTCAACGATCCGATCCCGGAGCACGGCGGCGTAGGGAGGGTGTCGGACTCTGGGTCGGAGGGACTCAGGGACGGCCAAGAAGACATATTTTGTGGTAGTATCCCAGTTTCCTGGGGCAGATTGAGCATCGTTTGGGACACCAAAGTGCCGCCATCATTGGGGTCCTAGAGCTGAAGCATAAGCACAATATGACCTTAGCAGCATACGCGGGCTAGCTGCAAACTCAGTTGCATACGCGGGCAAACGCGGGCGCCGCATAAGTACGTATACTTTTGTCGGGCTCTCGCGTACAGTCCCGCTTATACATGGCGGGTACATGCGGGGCATAAGCGGGCTCCCGCGTACAGTCCCGTTTGCACCCTGAGGTGCGCGTGGACCGTGTGGTCGGTCGTGCGTGGACTGGACGCGTTGAAAGGAACCAAAATAGGGGAAATGGGCTTGGCTTGGCCCAAAAATACTTGCAGCAAAGGGGCCTTGGAGAAAGATTGTATTTATTTATTCATTCTAGTCTTATATGAGTTGGTTATCTTCGTTCATCCTGATTTTGTGTGTGCGCGCGCGCGGGGGTCCTTTTTATTTCTATCGTATAGTGCGGCCTAACGACCGTACGTACGTACGTCATGATCGTTTTGCATTTTAGTCTCACAAAAATTAGGAAATCAACTCGTAGTCTCTTTCTATGTCTCTGACCGATTCGCTCGCATATGTCGAAGGAGGCGAGGCGCATGGATGCCAGGAAGAACCGAGCCGAGGTCAACGGCGATGAAGCCCACACCAAGATCTCGCACAACGAATAGCCGTGCCTAGGCTGGAGGTCGCTGCAGCCCCTTATCGCCGCCTCCGGGCGCCGATCTCGCGTTGTGTGTTCCTTCTCCGCTGTTCTACATTTTCTAAGCTATCTATTTTCATGAATCGGCATGCAAATTGACGGGGGTATGAATATTAGTTTCATGGTTCAATACATTTTCTGCTAATTAGGACGCACATTATGAGTTTCAAGTGCTATTTCTATCAAACCGTAGGCTCATGGCCATCGCACTTTGAAGGAAATGAGAAATTAGATTGGCTAAAAGCACTACTTGAGGAAGAAACAGATGTGCCCTGTTTTAATGCCCTGTAGGTGTTAACTGAAAGCTCTGGACGTGACAAGTAGGTCATGTTAATTGTTAGATAACTTTTTTCTAATCATCTTCAACTAAACGCGATAATTCCTGGATCGGATCATGCGGTTGGGGTTTTCTGAGCAAATGTTGTTTAGTTCAGAGTTAAATACAACCGGTACCAATAGTAACTAAAGTTTATGATGTAAATCACTTCGGTCATCGTACACAGGAAATGCAATTTTATGGTAACGGAAGACGACTTAGATGCGCATAGACGGTCACTGGTGGTGACAACGAGCTGTATTTGATGACGGTCTCCGCCATGGAAATGCAGGACCCGCTTATCAGGTTCTAGCCGTGCAATTTTTTTTTGCAAAAATAACCTTTCTTCCTCCTCCCACTAAATTCCTCACGCTGTGGCCAGAACGAGGTCGGCGTTGCCTGGCAGGTGCGCCTCCAGCCCTCCATGGCGGAGACGACGTGGCGTGGGGAATCGAGTGGAACTGGACTAGGGAGGAAGGAGCGGTGCGGCCTGTGCGGGGACGAGATCATGGCCGATGCGGGGATGCTGCAGGGGCGGGATGCATCGGCGGCGGGGTGCTGACGAGCGTGGAAGCAAGGAGAACGGCACGAGGGCGGACACGGAGCTCGTCCAGGCTGGAAACTGAGAGGAGGTGGGCGCGAGGAGGCGGACGTCGGCGCTGCGTCGGCCGAAGGTGCCGTGCGTGGAGGAGCAGGGCGTCGACAAACTAGGCGACAGGGAGAAGCTCCGGGGTGGGCTTGACGGAGGGAGCTCGGTGCCGTGCCACCAGCTCGACCGCTCGCGGTAACGGAGGTCAACTGTGCGCAATCTCCTCCGCGCACCGTCGTTGGCGTCCTGGCCGTCTTCCCTGGCCGTGCACGAGCTCGTCGTGTCGTGGCCGTCGTCCTCTTCCGCGGCAAGACATACGTGCTTGCCATCGACATAAGCCCGAGCGCCGCTGATGATGTGTGTGAACACACGTTCGTTGGGAGACCCAAACAGGAAAGTATGAAGAGTACAGCAGCAAGTTTTCCCTTAGGAAAGAAACCGAGGTTGAATCGACCAGTAGAAGAAAGGAGTAACTTCAGAAGGTTGATGCAGTTGAGATGGTAGGGCGCACTACCGGTTCAGCAGCAACGTGGAACCTACACAACACAATCAATTCACTTTGCCCCAACGAAGCAGTGAGGTTGTCAATCTCACCGGTTTTGCTGATGACAAAGAGGTTAAATGTATGGTGCGGAAAACAATAGTAAAACAATATGAAAACAGTAATAGCAGTGTGAAAACTATGGAAACAGTAATTATAGTGGTTATATTATCAGTATGAGAAAATGGACCGGGCTCCACATTTCACTAGTGGTGTCTCTCCATAAAAGATAGATAACATGTGTGGTGAACAAATTATAACTGGGCAATTGATAGATATTGAAACATAAATGACATGATGATTACTATGTGATTCATGCGTGCATTACAACAAAATACATAGACTGTCATCCAACTGCATCTTTGAATAATAATCCACCCTCTGAATATCATCCGAACAAACGTTGGGTATTAAGTTGCAAGTAACAAATAATCGCAGTAAGCAAAGTGTGTAATATAAACAAAGTAAACATCGTTGTTTTCTCCCTAATGGCAACATCACATCCTCCATCTTTCACGTTTCTGTCACTCGAGCACTGATGCAAAGGAGGCATGAACCCACTATCGAGCATAAATACTCCCTCTTGGAGTCACTAGCATCTACTTGGCCAGAGCATCTACTAACAACGGAGAGCATGCAAGATCATAAATAGCATACATATGAAGATAACATGATATATTGATAATTAAGAGACATAGCATTCAACATTCATCGGATCCTAACAAACACAACATGTAGCATTACAATAAGATGATCTCGATCATTTGAGGCAGCTCACGAGCTCTAAACATGAGGCATAAAGTGGAGAGAACAACCATCTAGCTACTTCTATGGACCCGTAGTCCAAGAATGAACTACTCACGCATCATTCCGGAGGCGAGCATGGTGGTGTAGAGCCCTCCGGTGACGATTTCCCCTCCCGGCAGGGTGCCGGGGAGAACTCCAGAACCCTCCCGATCTCGGGTTGACGATGACAGCGGCCTTAGGTGTTTTTCATGGGAAAGTGGTCTCCTTTTAGGGTTAACATACTGGGGGAATAAATAGGCGAAATGGCTATGGTGGTGGACGTCCGAGGGGCCCATACCACCCCTAGGCGCGGCCAGGGGAAGCACGTCGCCCTATGGTGTGGCCCCCCTGTGGCCCCTCTCCGGACCTCTTAAGGACTCCGTGGAACCTTCGAGAATTCTAAGACTTCCGGACTTCAAATTTTCTAATTCCTAGAATATTTTCAGAACAACTTTTCTGAAACTAAAAACAGTAGAAAATAGGAAACCCGCTCTGTGGCATCTTGTCAATAGGTTAGTCGCGGGAAATCAATAAAAATGACATAAAGTGTATAGTAAACATGTACCAAATAACATAAAAACAACATGGAACATCAGGAATTATAGATACGTTTATGATGTATCAGCCGCCGCCGCCGCTGGCTTGCTTGTGGTCCCGGGAGGCATGGTCACACCTCACGCGAGCATGAGCTCCGCCCTCCGCTACCTTCATACTTGCCAGACCGGCAGGGGAATTGAAGGGAAAGGCGTCATGATTCCCATAGCATCAGCGGCCCATAGGACGGTGCCGCACCATCCACACCGTGCCGCCAGTGCCTCGAGCCACACCGTCCTCTACGCCTCCGGCCACGGTCGCTTGCTCACACCCGACTCCCTTCTCTGGACATGGCCGACGGCCTTACTCTCGAGTCCCTGGACCTAGAGCTCTTCCGTTCCCCTCCTCTTATCTTCCTCCACTTGCTCGCCCATCTCCGTCCACGGCCAGGTCCTTCCTGCTGACGTCCCCGACACCTTGGCCTTCTCCTTCCTCGCATGACCGGTGAGGTAGGATTCGTGAATTGTGAGCTATGCGGGGATTTGGTCAACGCACGGCAGGGCCTGGTATGGGGAAAAGAATAAGAAAGGGAAATACATAAGGTTTTTTTTCCCAAAATTGCACAGTTAGGACACCGACAAGCGGGTCCCACATCTCAAGCGTCATGAGACACTGACAGTGGGTCTCACACACCGCCACGTTAGCTAGTACACCGTCCCATCTCATCGGTGACCATATGTGATGCTCCAATGCATCTTTGAAGACCGTAAATTGTATTCTCTATGTACGGTGATCAACTGATTTTGCTCGATAAGTTGAGGTACTACTGATGTATTTAACTCTTTAGTTCGGGAGGTGTATATTGGCTCCTGAGCTCATATGCTCCTGGTAGAATAAAAAAAATCGAAAAAATAAACATATTAATAAAAATGGTGGAAGTATACAAATTTTATATACGTGCCAAATTTCATGATAAAATGACATATGCAGGGCTCTATGCGAAAAGAACAGAATAGGTGGTTCAACAAATTATTTTTTAATCCTATTTTGGCCACCTTTTTTTGGGCACATTGTGAATGTCATTTTACCTCAAAATTTGGCAAGTATGTCGAAAAATTGTACTCCCCCCGTCTCGAATAATTTACTTGCATTTTTCAAAACATGGATGTATCTATATAGTAGAATATGTGTAGATGCATCCACATTTTAACAAATCCACGTCAATTAATTTGAGACAGGAAAATATATATTTATCAGCAATTCTTGTTAAGAATTATATGATTTTTTTTAATTTAACTGAAGCATACGAGCTCGGGTGCCAATGTGAATTTCTAGGTTTAGTATACATAATATTATTTTGAAAATTCAATTTGACTCCCAAGCTCACCAGCTTGTTTCCAAAGTTCAAAAAAAATATATGAAAACACTTCAAAAAAAATATGAAAACAATAGGGATCAAACATATGCTAATATTCCACATACGTGCAAAGCTTGGTAACGAGATGACTTTTGTGCTGCACCTTAGAGGAAAAAAAACAGTGCTCAATTTTGAGATACGCTTGTTGCCAAAAATGTGCATTTATTGTGTTTTTTCGTACAGAGCACCAAGAATGTTATTTTGTCACGAAACTTTTTAAGTATGTTGAACATTAGTGATATGTCTCAAATGTATCTAATTTTTCATGCCCCATGCTTGTTTTCTACCAACTGTCCTATGTATTTACTATGGTTTTATATTATTTATTGGAATAACCTACTAATGGTTGCAAAGTGCACAAGTTCTTTTTTTATACTTCAATGTGTAGGAATTAACAAGAAAACACAAAAGGAGACTTGTTGGAAAAGGACTCTGACTTTCTTGAAATCTGTCCACCAACAGTTTTTAGATATCATTAGTTTGACACCCAAAGACAACGTCAATTGAAGATGAAATTTTCTACAAAGTTGTTACTATTTCCAAAGCTTTTACTTAAGCCCAAGAACAGCCCAATCTTAGTTCGTATGCGACCTGTGAACCCGTTTTACTGGAGGACAAATATCTGATTACGGGATTATGGGAATCGGTGACGTGATTGAGTCCAACTCTTACCATATTTGATGGATTCGGCCAAGACAGGACTTTGCGGGCTCATTAGGGATGAGAAGGGTCCCTGCCAAGGTTCTAGAGGTGCCGAAGAGCCCTGGGATCAAGGGGCCATCCATCGGAGTGCCAGGGAGCATTGTCCCATCACATATAAGAAGAGGAAAAGCCTAATTCTTGGGCAGCCACGAATTTTGCCTCCCCCATGGCCTTGTCTCCATGGGGTAGGGCTCATCTACAGCACCAAGAAGCCATGGAGGAAGGGATCTAAGGGGCGGCGCTCACCCATGATGGTCGGCTGGCGCAGGAGGAGCCCCCTGTGCCGCAAACGGCCGTCGGCGCCACCCTGCACCTCACATGCTGCCCCTTCTCCATCATGTTCGCGCAAGGCCGAGGGGGAGACACGTCTAGTCCAGGCTTTTGCACTGACCAGACACCTGCGAAGGCGGGCAACCAATCTGGCAGTAGCATCAGTTTTAAAACCATCAAGCCAGGCATGTCGAATGGAAGTTCGAAAGCTCGCATGAAGGCCCCAGGATTTTTCGTAGCGAAAGACCGGCGAGCAAGGCACGGAGGTAGAGATAGAGGCGACGATGGGGACATGGTCGGACGTGTCACGTGTTGACGAGAGGAGGTTGGAGGCGGGAAAGTGGAGATTCCAGGTGTTGTTGATGAGGACATGGTCAAGGCGAATAAGGGTCGGAGAGTCGCGGCGATTAGACCAAGTGTAGTACCTGTCCCGGAGCGGGAGGTCGATGAGGCAAAGCCGGTGGATGCACGTATTGAACATATCGACATCCGCAACAGAGAAGTTGGCTTTGTTTCTATCGCCGGGGTTCCGAACAAGGTTAAAGTCGCCGGCAATCAACCGCGGAACGGAGTCCCCAGGGTCATGGGAGTCAAGGCTATCCATGAAGACTTGTTCGTCGGGGGAAGTGCAGGGGCCGTAGACGTTGGAGATGCGGATACCGGTGCTCGTAAGCGAGCATTGCAGGTCCACGGAGAGGACGAAAGCGGACCTAACCACGGCGTCGAGAGTGAAGAAGTTGGAGTCCCAGGCAGATAGGATGCCGCCTGCGGCACCAACAGAGGCGTTCCATTCAAAGTTGCGGAGATTTGGAGGGAGAAAGGAGGCGGATTTTGAAGGGGAGATAGAGGAAAGCTTAGTTTCTTGAATGGCAATAAAATGAGGTTTGGTCTGGCAAATGTCCGCGTAAACCTGAATAAACTTGTACGAGTCGCCAAGACCTCTAATGTTTCATGAGCCAACAAAGAAATTAACGCAATTCATTAGCCCACGGGGGACACCGACACAAACCTCGACCAAGCTTACAGGGGGCGACCGGCCAAAGGGGCTGTCGCGGTAATGCAACGGAAGGAGCAAAAGGGTGCACTCCAGCAGACGCAGCTGCACACGTACGGGAGTACAAAGCGAGGTCGGAACTAAGAAAGCAAAGGCTCCGACGCCATCAGCTAATCTACGGCGCGCACAGACGGGAGCCAGAGCAAAGCGACGGGCGTCGATCATGGAGCAACGCGGGGCACCAGAGCGCCCAGATCCACACCGCAGGGCTCCCCCGGGTCCTAGAGGCGATCAAGCGGGATGAAGTCCGGGAACCCATCTTCGAGCCCGGCCTTGCGGATCGCCTTGCGAAGGCGAGGGGACTCCTTGCGGGAGTCGAAGCCGACGCCCTTGTTGGCTTTGGCGCGACCCAGCATGGATCAGTGGAGGGCAGGTTCTTTAGCAGCGAGGCGGGCGCTGCGGCGAGCCTTGAAGGCGTTGCCGGCCTCCCGCTTCTCCTTTCCCTGGCGGCGCCGGACCGCCACCTCGTGGTCCTCGGCGACAGCGTTGAACAGCAGCGGGGGCGATGCAGTGAGGTCGATAAGCTCGGGGGATGAAGTGATGTGGATGATCTGCGGCCCAGGGCGAGGTGGTTCCACAATGGCGAAGAGCTCGGGGTCCGCCCCGGGTGTCATGTGGGCGACGGAGAGCGGTGTCGCCGGGGGTATCAGCACGTCCACCCACTGCATACGAACGAAAGCGTCGTTGGAAAAGAACGAGACAGAGAAAGCGGAGGCAAAGCCGAGGAGGTGAGCAATGTTCACCTGCGCCATAGGGGTGTCAGGGAACTGGGCGGACAGACGTGCCGCAAGGACGCGGTGGAAGGATTCCAACCCATCAGCAGCACTAGGAGAAGAGGCAGCGGGGCTGACGGCGGCGCGACGCCGGTTCAGCACACGGCGGAAGAGAGAGAGCCCCGATGCGGCTTGCGGAGCGGAGCTGTCTGGGCCCGTCCTAGACGGCCGTTTCCAGGCAGGCACGCGGAGACGGGGGACGGCGCGGCCGCACCCGGCAAGCTGTCAAGGTCGATGTCGTCCAAACTCCCACCGCGGTCGAGGGGGGTCCGCCCGCAGCGTCGAAGTGGACAGAAGAAAGCGACGAGCCGTCCTCAACCAGAGACCATACTCTGACGACACGCAGAGACACCTCGGAGGTGAATTCTCCCTCATAGTCGCGCACGAGCAGAGCCAGAGGGACGTCATCTTCCGCCTCCAGGCGGATGACGAGGCGAACCGCAGAGAAATCGAGCTCGTTGAGGCACAATGGGTCGATGCAGCACACATTTCCGATGCAGCAGAAGGCGTTGCGGATGCCGCCCTCGTGCCAGTGCTCAAGGGGAAAGCCCGTCGCGGAGAGCTGGGCGAGGAATTCGTACCTCCATCCGAACCTATTCTCCCTCTCCTCCGGCTTCTTGAGGATGATGTAGTGGACGTCGACGGAGATGGGGAAGAGGTCCATATTGGCGTCACAGATGGCCTGGGAGGGGAAGAGGACAAGCATTGCACCATAGTCGGACGCCTCCATCACGAAGGAGGGGTTGCCACCGTGCTGCTCGAGCGTGCGGCGCATCGTGAACCCGGGGGAGTCGGAGGCGGGCACGATGAGGGCGTAGGCGAAACGTCGACTCCCCGCGTGGTCCTCCGCAAGCGGCATGAAGACCTCCCCGTACTCCGGCCTCCCGCGAGCTGATCCCACAAACGGGGAGTCACAAGAAGCAGGCGCGGGAGGAACAGCCTGGGTCGCCCCGGCGGAGGCGAAGGGGTTGGCGCCGCGCATCCACGACGGGTGGAACGGCGGGACGGCGGGGGGTTCGGAGGCGGGAGAGGCGGAAGGACACCGCGCGGGAACGGCGTGGGAGGCCGGAACAGCGGCCCGCGCGGGCGGTCGACGAGGCGCTCGAAGTAGCGTCGCATCGGCAAAGTCGGTTCACGGGAGGGGGGCGAGCTGGAGTGGGGGCTGGTCGGGGGGAGCCACTGACAGCGCGCGAGATTTCCTGTCATGGGAGGTGGGGCGCAGGTAGTCAGAGCAAGGACTAAGGGAGGAGGCAGAGCAACGAGGCAGGGGAGGGAGCTTACATCGTCGCCTCCGGTGACCTGAGCGCCCGCAGCAGATGCAGCGCACCGGGTCCCTGCAGACTTTGATGAAGTGGTCGGAAGCCAAGCAGCGGAAGCACACCTCAAGGCGAGATCGGCGGATGAAGGTGCGTCTACGGAGTTTGGGGGTGGTGGAGGAGAAGGGGATAGGAGAACCTCTTTATAGGACCTCGGGGGAGAAGCGGGGGCAGAGGGAGAGTCAGTGGTTTCTCTCTCGGGTGGGGGGGCTGCGCGGCGGAGCCATGAGGGGACATCTGCGCGGCAACGGGATCGGTCGAGCGGATAGGGGAGGGCGGGGGTGCGAGGTCATGATTCCCCGTGCGGCGCGGGAAGCCAGAGGGATGGGGCGCCGCGTGCGTCACCGGGTCACTCTGTAACGCGGAGCTGGCAGGGGGATCGACAGGGGCGGCAGGAATCCCGGGGCGGAGGGGCGAGAGATCGATTTGAGGGGACGTGAAGGAGGAGATGGTTGAGCGGCGGCTAGGGCCCAACAGGGTGTCGTGGCCACCGAAAGTGGTTGGCCCACCTGACGGGGGCGGGTTGTCGGTCAAAGCACGAGCTGGCGTGTCCGTCTGTTCGGTCGGGAGCTCGTGGCAGGTGGAAAATTCCGGCGTGGCGGAGACCATATGGAGGCAACCACAGTGATGACAGAGGAGGGAGAGCTGTGGAAGGCGAAAACAAGTGAACCTATGCGGAGAGGAGGCGTCGCCAGGAGAGTGGCAGCGACTTCCGCAGGCGCAGAGCTCGAAAACACCAACAACTCCACTCTAGCGACGGTGAACGGGGCCGGGGGGTAGGCACAAGCGAAATTCAGTGCGTTTTGGATCTACACCGGTGAAACGCGAAGATCCATGCGGTCCACTACACCCAGAAGGCAGTAGGCTCGGGATCGGGGTGGAGGAAGAGGGAGTGAGCTACCTTGGACCAGAGATTAGCGAGAGCCGGAGGAGGCGGCGGCGTACCTGGATTGGAGGGCGTAGTTCGTCTACGGCGTCGGCGACGCCGTTGGGCAAGGCCCTCCGCGACGGCTGGAGGATGGCTTGGGCGGCGGGCTTGGCAGCAGCACGAAGGTGATCTCCATCAACAACCTCCGGCAGCACCAGAGCGAGAGGATGGACCGCAGGGCGGGCGAAGGACCACGGCAGCGGGGGAGCTGGGGATCCGGGGCGGGGAGGGGGGAGCGTGAGCGATCCGAAGCGGCAGGCCTCCGGGGGTGGCAGAGTCGCCGGCGGCGGGGGGTCGCGAGCGGTCGCGGGGAGGCCGCCTCCACAATCGCCGGACCGAGAGGGTGGGGAGGGGGGCATTTTCGATCTAGATCCATAATAATGTTCACATAAATAATAATATCATGTAGTCATTGTTTTTACCGAGTTAAACGAGCTAAACGGGTACTCGGTAAACTCGACTCCTCTGTCTTGAACCTTTTCCCTACGACCAAGCCATCCAATTTGCATGACCAAACCTGAATCCTCTCTGAAAGACTACAGACCCGTGCCAGTGGTGCAGGGAGGCAGAGGCGTACCGCACAGGCACCTGTTGTGTTCGTAGCATTCCGCCCCGTGCAGCTCCATGAACCTCCCCGCCGGGATCTCGCCGCAGAGCCCATTGTAGCTGACGTCCAAGTAGTCGAGCCTGACGTCCAACAGCGACTTGGACACGCTGCCGTTGATCCTGTTGTGGCTGAGGTCCAAGAACCTGAGGTGGTGCGGGAACGTGGCGTCGCTCATGTCGAACTCCAGCTCGTTCCACGACAGGTCCATCTTGGCGGCCGGCTTCGCTATGCCGAACAGGAAGGAGGACGGGTCGCCAGAGAGGCCGTTGCGGGAGAGGTCGAGGGTGTCAACGTCAACGTCGCCGAGGTCGGCCGGGATCTCGCCGGTGAGCCGGTTGTTGGCCAGGATCAGGAACCTGAAGCTCCCATGCAGTAGACCCGGAGGGATAGCGCCCGTCAGCATGTTGCCGCTGAGGTCCAGGTACCGGAGGTTTGGGAGGCTGCTGAGGGAGCTCGGGATGGGGCCGGCGAGCTTGCCGTCGGCGATGACGAGGGTGCGGAGGGTGGTGATGCCGGCGAGGAAGTCCGGCACCGGGCCGGAGATGGAGGTGCCGGCGATGTTGAGGTCCTCGAGGCGAGTGAGGTTGGCGAAGGAGGGAGGAATGGGCCCGGACAGGCCGCGCACGGACTGCACCTGGAGGATGACAAGCTCGGGCAGCTCGCCGAGCGCCGGCGGCACGGGGGCGCGGACGCCGTCGAGGGACGACAGGGCCAGACCCATGACGCGGCCTGCCGCGGAGCAGAAGACGGCGGGTGGTTCCCAGGCGCAGCAGTTGGTGGAGGGGAGCCAGGACGATAGCTGGACGGGGTCGCCGAGCTGCGCCTTGACCATCAGCAGCGCGGCGCGGTCATCGTCGTCGCAGTCCATGGCGAACGCAGGGACGACGGTGCAATGCACAGTGAACAGAACGAGGTAGAGCAGAGCATGCCACGAGGAGGATGGCTGATTAGCCACCATTGCCGCGCGCAAGGAACACAAATGCAGGAGTATTCTGTCTCGCACGCATCTAAATACTAAGCACTCCCCAGACAAGATCGATCTAGCTGAAGATCTGAAGTTGTTGTGAGCTGAACGTACCAGCAGGAACGAGAACCACGCCGAGCCGTGCAGGATTCCCTCGGAGATGCCTCAACATGTGCATCAAGGACTCAGGGTACAGAGAAACAGAGGTAGTTACCATCGAATTTCAGATGGGATTTCACAGTACAAACAGAAAAGGTGCAGCACAATGGCGCTGAATTATGATCAAGACGTTTTAAAAAAATATAGCACGTGTCGTTTACAATACAGCTAAACAGTAGGTGTTGCTATAACATTGGGCTGGCATGATTCAATAACATGGCAATGGCTGCAGGGCTTCATAACATTAAACTTGATCGTGGAGGGAACTCTCACCGCAACGTATCTTTCGATGGCCAAGAGCGCCTTGTGGGCTTCCATGATCATATCCTTTTCTATCGATACACATTTACCGGATTTGTGCTCCGACAGCCTATAAGCATCTTCACAGCTCTTATAATTATAATAATAATCAGCTAGGATGGTGTCCAATGTAAGGCACTCGAGTGATGTTGCATTCTCAAGAATGTGGCAGGTTAGCTCGACCATGCTCTTTGCAGAGCAGAAGCCGAGGATCTCCACCTGCTTGATGTTGCCATGGCGGTGTCCTGGCATCTGCCTCGGATGCCAGGAATCTTCAACTGAATCATGCTCCATGCGAGTCTGCTTAACCTGCATAGGAGCAACATGCTCGAATTAATTAATTATGTATGCACCGTAGATAATAAATATTATGCAAGATATAGCGACTTACTTCCAGAATGAAAGTCTCCAAGATAGGACAGGCATCCAGGAAAAAGACTAACGAAAAATAATCGTACTCTGGGGAAAAGGCCCCACTTAATAAACTTCCAAGATGGATGTCCAAGTGCTTGAGGTGGAGGAATTTGCCAGGTACACATGGTGTGCTGAACATCTGCAAAATATGTCAAACTCGTTATATCCAATGCATGAGTAGTGTTACCTGAATGCATCTAACGAGAAAATCAAGTTGCTTCAAAATACCTCACCAAGAGAGCAAATGCAGAGAGTTTCAAGGTTTGGCATATTGTCTGGAAGCTTGGCACGAGCATTATGAACGAGGTTAAACTCACAAAAACAAAGCATTTCCAGGCACTTTACTTGCAATGAATCTCCAATAGAAATGTGTGTTATATCACTATCGACAGAAACAGTGCAGAGATTTGGAGCTTTATTCTCTATAACTGTCGGTGTTCTGACATACACCGTCAGCTTGCTGAGCCGGTGTAGCAGGGAAGGTATCTTGAGGCAAATGATGTCTCTGCAGAACTTGAGATCCAGCTCCTCCAAAGCAAAAGAACTGGAAAGAAGGCACCCTAACTCATCGTCCGTAATATGGACCAGAGATAGATGTAGCCTTGTCAAGCAACCAAGTCCAGCCATGGGACGGAAGGCACAACACCTGAGACTAAGACCCCGAATCGAGTTTCCTCCACTCCCAGCAGATAAAAGTGAGCACGGGAAGTTGTAGTCCTCTTGCTCCCTTACTAGCTCCACTGAAATCTCGAGTTCTTCAATCCCTGAAGTAACAGCAATCTGAAGCCAACTGGTGAGCTTACTGGTGTCGAAATATGAACCATAGTAGTCAAACTTGAAGCTCTTCACGCCAGTGCCCGAGTGGTTTTTCATAATTTGGTCAACTCTATCGATGAAAATCCGATTCTTCTTCTTCGTTTTAAGACGTAAAGGTTGACTGTTCAGGCCCATGGTACTGTTACAGAAGGTGAGGTTGGGATGACATTTCCAGGAACACAAAAAATCGCGACACACACGGCTTGCTCGGGCAGCATCTCTCAGTGGCAGTAGGGAAAGTATATGATACCAGATGTCCTGCACACAAGAGAGGTGTTATTTAAGAGAAAAATGTGGGGCACAAATTGATAAAAGCTTTGGCAGAACCAATGGGAGAAATTTGAAATCTCTTTCCTATCCCATACATTCGGACTATTTTTCTTAAGTGAAATAATCATGTCTTTTTAGGAAAGCAAAATATTTAGTTAGGCTAGGGAGTATAATTGCCCACATGACATGCTGCCACAGCTGAAATATGTTCTGACACAAAGTCTAGGTAAAAGGCTTCATGATGACGTGATGAACTCAGCTAGTCTGAATGTGGAAACCGAAATGTCGGTCAAGAGAACGGAATCTGGTTTTGCTTGTGGAAAACAACGCGGTGAGGGAAAGTAAGTCTGGGTTTTTTGAATGCTGTATTTTTTATTAAACTGCGCGTGCCAGATATGAGAAATATATATGATAGCTTCTAGCTTCTAAGGAAGCTGCAGCCCTTTACTGTTATGATAACGAAGTCGTGAAGTACTGAGATATCTGTTTGTAACAGCTTGTGCAGTAGAGCTCCCATGACCATTAGAGTGATCCCAAGAAAAACAGAAATATTATTATTATGCATAGTTAACAATTTAATGTCTTTCACTGTCAGCAACTTTAATACATACAATACCTCTGGAAGTTCTGGCCCTGCACTTGTCGTTCTTTTGTCGCCTTCCGAATTATTTTCTTGTTGACAGGGTGGGCCTTTTCTTTTAGCTCCTGAAGCAATCGGCATACCTGCAACACATCACACATGAAAAATTAACACAAGGAAAAAAAAACTCAAGGGAATAAGCGCAAGCATAGATTTTATTTCCATTTCAAAGTTCCGTTGGGTAACACATGTTTAAGTTTTTTGAAACACGAATCAATTAAGAAATTTTATCTTTTGCAATATCGACCCAAGTCATGTCATTATCATAAGAAAAAAAACAGGGTCCCGTTAGACAACAGGCCTGCATTGCTCTCATCCGTCCCAAGTTTCACCGTCCAAACTCACGGTGGCTAAGCGAGACATTGCCCACCTAGAACACGTATACCATATCAAAAAAATTATGCAAAAAAAAATCGAAAAATTTGCCAGCATTGATCCAGGACGTATCTACCAACAAACATGACAGAAAACTCATGTCCAGATCTGATATAAAGGCCTTGAAACAAGGCAGGAAAAACCCTCGGTCATGAGTGCTATATTAGCATCAAATTTAATTCTGCCGGTTGTACTTATGACTGGATTTTTATTGCTTGTTTGCCGAAGTGCGTATTGGATTACAACTCGAACTTTTGTGGCATGATGGATGCATCTTGTATCAATGTTGCCACTTTTTTTCTGACTGTTCCGTGACTTTATTTTGGTGGTTCGATACTACGTACACGAGGGGGGTGATAGACATGACTCTTCTCCCATCTCATTCTCATGCCCTGTTTATTGGGTAATTTAGTGGATTTTGAGGGATACTGCAGTCTCACGTGGACCTCCTCTTTATTTTAACAGCTGAAAATTGGGTAGCAGATTTAGATAGATGTTCATGGAACAGTCAGCATCGCTCGCCAAGAAAAAAAAAATCTTCCAGGAAAATAAAATGTAGAAAGAAAAACTGAGGCTTGGGTTTGCCGGCGGCGTAGAATACTATTGTTCACTGTATAACGCGAGCGTGCTAAGGGGTGACTTACCACAGCCTTCTGTTTGCCGGCCGCGGGGATCTCGTCGCACAGACAGCAACCGCTCGAGCGCCAGCAGCTCTACTGCGGTTTGAATCCAGCAATGCGAGGCCTCCCGATCTCTCCCGAAATCTCAACCGGATTTGAATCTAACAGGGCGAGGCGCTGAGCAAAGGAAATCGCGTCGCCGCAGCGGATGGAGAACCTGGAGAGGAACCAGACAGGATTCCATGGAGCATACGGGAAGAAAAGGAAAGCTGTTCCGGGCCAAAACGGACACCCTCCTCGTTTTCCCCTGGCCCACTTGCTGGTCCCACGGGCCTACCCACTTCGAGTCCGCTGCAACGGCTTCCCCTTCCCGCACCGCCTCGCCTCCCACGGGCGACGCCTCCAATGAATAGATCCGGTCACGCGCCCCAAGATGCCCCACTATCGGCCTCGTGGAGACGCGTGTTACTCCTTTGATCGGAGGAACAACCAGAAGTGACCTTGTCACAAGAATGTCGGTGCGCCTCACGCCTCACGACTCACTGAGCATCTCCACTCGAACAGCTCAATAAGCGTTCAGATTGGCATTTTTTTTGGAGCTTTGGTGTGTGTCTGGACGACATGCGCGTTATGGGGCGTGTCTCTTCTGTCTCTCTTCTCAATCACGCCCCCTGCACGAGGTTTCTATCTTCTTTTTTTCGTCGACATTTTCACAAACACATCATGAGTGCGGCAATGGGCGCGGGTGAGGGCGGATGGCGTGGAGCTGGCTCGTCCACGCGCAGGCAACGGAGCTCGTCCAACCAGCCGTCGACGACGGACGCGTCGGGGTTCTCTACCTCCCCATGCCCCCACGTCCTCGTGGAGCTCCGGCCTCGTGGACGCGTCGGGGTCCTCCACCTCCCCATGCCCCACGGCCTCAGCCTCAACCTCCTCCTCCGCGCCGCCGACGACGGAGAACCGGCGGTGGAGGTAGTGGAAGCAGAGGCGGCAGTTGCGTGGCGTGATCCGGTGGGCGGTAAGGGGGTTGCGTGTCTGCACCTACGTGGCCACTGAATCTGCCTCGGGAGGCGCTGCTGGTGTTGCTGCTTTTCTGGCCGCGGTGGAGGGCAACCTCGAGGTCGAACGCGCAGGTGCGCATGGAGTGTAGCCCGTCCACGGACGCCTCAAGCTCCTCCTCCACCTGCCATCGCCGCAGACGACGAAGAACCCAAACGAGCCCCCACATCGAGCTTGAGCTCATGGCCCCTAGTCTGACACTGTGGAGGACGAGGTCGAGGGCGAGGTACTGGTACTGCAACTCCACACTGATACGTCCATTTTGCATCACTATTTTATATCATAATTTGCTGTTATTCATTGATATATTTCATATTAGAGAATGATACTTATGTTACTTCACCTATTTTGCATGTTTTCCAATAATTGGAGAGTTGAACCCCGGAGTCAGAATTCTGCTGGAAAACGGAGCGTCAAGATACCATATTCGCGAACATCAGAGCACCCCGGAAATCATCGGAAAGTTCCTATTTCACTCGAAGACGGAGGAAGCCAAAAGGGGAGCAGGAAGAGGGCCACCAAGGGCCCTCACCATGCCCAGGCGTGGGCCCACCTCTGGTCGCGCCTGGGGGTGGTGAGGAGGCCCTGGCCCACCTCTGGCTTGCCCCTTCGACGTACTTTATCCCCCGGAAACCTTAAGACACAGGGAATCATCAAGGAGTATTTCCGCCGCCTCTACGGGACGGAAAACAACAGATTGAGAAAAACTCTCCGGCAGGGAGAAATATGTCAGGGAAATTCCTTCCCGGAGGGGGGAAATCATCGCCATCGTCACCTTCATCGAGTTGGACTTCATCGGGATCATCATCTTCATCATCATCATCTCCACCATCATCACCCTCAGCTCCACTCTGTTCCACTGTAACATCTAGGGTTGCATCTTGTCTATTTCATAGGGGAAACTTTTCCGGTGTTGATTACTACTTGTAGTTGATGCTATTGAGTGAAACCATTGGATTAAGTTTATGTCCAGATTGTTAATCACCATTATATCACCTCTGATCATGATCCATATGATGTCTTGTGAGTAGCTCGTGTTGTTCTTGAGGACATGGGAGAAGTCAAGTTGTTAGTAGTGAAGTAATGTTGAGTAATATGTAATGGTTTGATATTTAAGTTGTAATGTTATTCTTCTAGTGGTGTCATGTGAACGTCGACTACATGATACATCACCATTTATGGGCCTAGGGGAATGCATCGTGTATTTGGATACTAATTGTGGGGTGCCGGAGTTACAGAAACCTAAACCCCCGTTAGGAAACCATTACAGGAAGGGGCGTAGGATCCCGGAGTTTAAAGCTGTGGTTAGGTTTATTTCTTAATTACTTTCTTGTAGTTGCGGATGCTTGCAAGGGGTATAATCACAAGTATGTATTAGTCTTGGATGGGATGGTACATTAGCATAGGTTCACCCACACAACATTTATCAAAACACTAAAGATTATTCAGCGGCATGAAACAAAAGCACTTGACAGAAACCTCTCGTGTGTCCTCGAGAATGTTTGTTAATCATAAGTAAATCCACCGGCTTGTTCTTTGCTGAAGAAAGGATTGGGCCACTTGCTGAAATTATGATTACTGCATTTTATTTACTCGCACTTTATTTATCTGCAATATCAAAACCCCCCTACAAATTTATCTTTTAGTATTTACAGTTATTCCTTCATCGAAACTGCTTGTCAACACCTTCTGCTTCTCGTTGGGTTCAACACTCTTATTTATCGAAAGTACTACGATACACCCCTATACTTGTGGGTCATCAAGACTATTTTCTAGCGCCGTTGCCAGGGAGTGAAGCGCTATTGGGAAGTGGAATTGATAAATGAAGCTTCTGTTGTAAGTATTGTTTTTATTACTGCCTACTGCTTTATTACACTATGTTTGGATCTCCTTTTGAATCCTTATTTGCGGGCACTGCTTCCACTGCTAGCATAGTAAGTGACCCACCGCCTGATGATTTGGATCCTTATAAAATACCTATAAAGATTGTTAAACATGTTATGAATAAATGCTATTCAGGTGATGGAACTGTCCATCTCGGTGATCATTTGCTCTTTTTACATGAATTATGCGAGTTGTTCAAGTGTGCAGGTATTACAATGGACCAAGTGAAGAGGAAATTATTCTCTATATCATTGACAGGCCGAGCCGCTAAATGGTTCAAACTGCTGAAAAATAGCCAGACTATTGGATGGGAGGAAATTGTACCTCCCTTTTATTCTAAATTCTATCCTCCTAGTGAAATTCATAGAGATCGGTATATATAATTTTTGGCCTCGTGATGGAGAGAGTATTTCCCAAGTGTGGGGGAGACTGAAGTTACTAATACTAAAATGCCCCATTCATGAGCTCCCCAGTAATATAGTTATTAATAATTTCTATGCGAGGTTGTTTCTTCATGATAAGGATTTATTGGATGCTTCTTGTTCTAGATCATTTACACATGAAGGATGAAGCTAAATGGGATCTTCTTGATGGTATTCAAGAAAACACTGAAGGATGGGAGAATGAAAAAGGTAGAAAGTCAGGTATAAATTATGATTATGAATGCATTAAAACTTTTATGTCATCCGATGATTTTCATAATGTTAGTATTGTTTATGGTCTTGATTCTCAAGTTGTTGCAAACTTATATAAGGATTTTGCTTCTTATATTGATATTCCCAAAAAGGAATGGGATAAGTACCATGCACCTTATAAAGATATTGTTAATTGTGTTCCTTCTAGAGATATAGAAGTTCATACTCTTGATTCTATTGTGCCTGAACCTTATATTGAGAAAATGTCTTTCCCTGCTAAGGTAAAAGAACATTATATTTTAGCTAGTGTGGTAAATAAAAGTGCAAGGAAACCTGTAGAACCCGAGGAACAAATAACTGTAGAACCTACAGTAGCAGTAGTAAAGGACCTTGTTTCTGAAAATGTAGAAGAGGGACACATTATATTTTGTGAAGATGCTTCTAATATTGTCTCTCATCCTAGTAAATCTAGGAAACCTAGTGTTCCTATGCTATCTGTTAGGATAGGTGATCATTGCTATTATGGTTTGTGTGATATTGGTGCTAGTTCTAGGGCTATTCCTTATGAGCTTCATAAATAAATCATGCATGAAATTGGTTCTTGTGAACTTGAAGACATTGATGTGATTATTCAACTTGCTAATATGGAAACTATTTCTCCGACTGGTATTGTTAGAGATGTGGAGGTCTTATGTGGTAAAACTAAATATCCTGCTGATTTTCTAGTACTAGGCACTTCTGCTAGTGATACTTGTCCTATTATATTTGGTAGACCTTTCTTAAACACTTGTGGTGTTGTTATAGATTGTAAAAAAGGAGAAAATACTTACAAAGTTTGATGAAGAGTCTTATGAATTTAATTTCTCCAAATTTTCTAAAGCACCTTAGGAAGCTGAATTGCCTAATGAGAATTATAGAGTTGAACAATTGGATGCTATTGCTCTTGATCCTAACAATCCTTTGCAGCAATACATGGAAGACCACGAAAGTGATGTCTTTATGGAAGAATGAAATGAAATTGACGAGTTTTTCCTACATCAGCCAGCGATGCTGAAACATAATTTGCCGGTGGAAGACTTGGGTACCACATTACCACCCAAGGAGGATCCTGTTTTTTATTTAAAGCCTTTGCCTGACAATCTTAAATATGCTCATATTGATGATAAGAAATTATATCATGTTATTATTAGTTCTAAACTTTCTGGTAAAGAAGAGGAGAGATTATTGGGAATATTGAGGAAACACAGAGGTGCTATTGGTTATACTTTTGATGATTTGAAGGGGATTTATCCTACTATATGTAAGAATGCTATTAATATTGAACCTGGTGCAAAGCCAGTTGTTGAACATCAACGCCGTTTAAATCCTAAGATGAAGGATGTGGTAAGAAATGAGGTATTAGAACTCCTTGATGTTGGTATTATTTATCCTATTGCTGATAGTAGATGGGGTTAGTCATGTGCATTGTGTCCCTAAGAAAGGATGGATGATTGTTGTGCCAAATGAAAATAATGAACTTATTCCTCAAAGAGTAGTGGTTGGTTATAGGATGTATATTGGTTTTAGGAAAGTTAATAAGGTTACTAAGAAAGACCATTATCCTTTGCCTTTTATTGATCAAATGTTAGAGAGGTTGTCTAAGAAAACTCATTTATGCTTTCTTGATGGTTATTCTGGGTTCTCTCAAATTGCTGTTAGAAAACAACTTCCACTTGCCCTTACGAAACTTATGCTTATAGAAGTATGCCTTTTGGTTTATGTAATGCTCCTGCTACTTTTCAAAGATGCATGTCTGCTATGTTTCATTGTTTTTGTGAAGAAATTGTGGAAGTCTTCATGGACGATTTCTCCGTCTATGCAACTTCTTTTGATAATTGTTTGCACAATCCTGATAAAGTTTTGCAGAGATGTGAGGAGACTAATCTTGTTCTTAATTGGGAGAAATGCCACTTTGTGGTTAATGAAGGAATTGTTCTTGGACATAAAATTTCTGAAAGAGGTATTGAAGTTGATAGAGCCAAAGTTGAAGCTACTGAGAAAATGCCCTGTCCCAGGGATGTCAAAGGTATTCGTAGTATTCTTGGTCATACTGGCTTCTATAGAAGGTTTATTAAAGATTTCTCTAAAATATCAAAGCCTCTTACTAATATTCTTCAAATAGATGTACCTTTTTTATTTGATGAAGATTGTATAGAAGCTTTTGAAATTTTAAAGAAGGCTTTAATATTTTCTCCCATTGTTCAACCCACTGATTGGAATTTACTGTTTGAAATTATGTGTGATGCTAGTGATTATGTTGTAGGTGTTGTTCTTGGACAGCGGGTAGATAAGAAGTTAAATGTTATTGATTATGCTAGTAAAACTCTTGATGCTGCTCAAAAGAATTATGTTACCACTGAAAAAGAGTTCCTTGCTGTAGTTTTTGCTTGTGATAAATTTAGGCAGTATATTGTTGATTCTAAAGTTACTATTCATACTGATCCTGCTGCTATTAAGTACCTTATGGAAAAGAAAGATGCTAAGCCTAGGCTTATTAGATGGGTGCTTCTCTTACAAGAGTTTGATTTACATATTGTGGATAGGAAGGGTGCTGAAAATCATGTTGCTGATAATCTGTCTAGATTAGAAAATGTCTCTATGGTCCTATTCATGTTAATGATAGTTTTCCAAATGAACAATTAGCTGCAATAAAAGTGAGATCTCAAGAGAGTCTATAGTATGCTGATTATACTAACTTTATTGTTTCCAAGTATTTACCTCCTACCTTTACAGCTTAGCGAAGAAGAAAATTCTTCTATGATTTGAGGCATTATTTCTGGGATGACCCACGCTTATATAAAGAAGGTGTTGATGGTATTATGCGAAGATGTGTTCCTGAAAATGAACAACGAGAGATACTGAGAAAATGTCATAGTAGTGCTTATGGAGGACATCATGCTGGAGATAGAACTGCACATAAGGTTCTACAATCAGGTTTTTTATTGGCCTACTCTCTTTACAGATGCTAGAAAGTTTATTTTATCTTGTGATCAATGTCAAAGGGTTGGAAATATTTCTAGACGTAATGAAATGCCTATGAATTATTCTCTTGTTATTGAACTGTTTGATTGTTGGGGGTTTGGCTTTATGGGTCCTTTCCCTCCTTCACAAGGCTACACTCATATTCTTGTTGATGTTGATTATGTTACTAAATGGGTAGAAGCTATACCTACTAAAAGTGCTGATGGTGAAACCTCATTAAAAATGCTTAAAGACATTATTTTCCCTAGGTTTGGTGTGCCTAGATATCTTTTGACTAATGGGGGTTCTCATTTTATTCATGGTGGTTTTAGAAAGACTCTTTCTAAATATGATGTTTATCATAGAATTGCCTCACCCTATCATCCTCAAACTAGTGGGAAAGTGGAATTATCAAATAGAGAAATCAAATCTATCTTGCAAAAGACTGTTAACAAATCTAGAAAAATTGGGCTAGTCAATTAAATGATGCTCTATGGGCTTATAGAATTGCTTATAAAAATCCCAGGGGCATGTCTCCTTATAAAATGGTTTATGGAAAAGCTTGTCACTTGCCCCTAGAATTAGAACACAAAGCTTATTGGGAAATGAGAGACCTAAATAGATATTTTAAACTTGCTGGTGAGAAAAGGTTGCTTGACTTAATTTCTTTAGATGAATGGAGGAGTGAAGCATATGAAAATGCTAAGCTCTTTAAAGAGAAAGTTAAAAGGTGGCACGATAAGAGAATTATGAAAAGAGAGTTTCATGTTGCTGAGAAAGTGCTATTATATAGGTCTCGCCTCATATTTTTTGCAGGAAAATTACTCTCAAGATGGGAAGGACCTTTTGTTGTCGAAGAGGTATATCGTTCGGGGGCAATTAAAATTGTTTCCCTCGAAGACAACACTTCACAAGTGGTGAATGGCCAAAGACTCTAGCATTATATTTCTGGAGATCCTTATAATGAAAATGTTGATTGTATTCGAGCCATGATCCTAGAGGAATTTATTAAGAAGCATATTTCAGAAACTTCAGAATCAGTTTTCAAATAGGTATCGGTTTTGGTAATAAAACATTCGCGAAACATCTTCCAACTTTTATTTTTACTGTTTTTGGAAAATATGAAAAATTATGAGCCGGAAACGAGGCGGAGACGGAGCCTGGAGGCTCCTCACCATGCCCAGGCGCGGGCCCACCCCTGGCCGCGCCTTGCTATGGTGAGGACGCCTCGGAGCCCGTCTCCGGACCGTTTTCACCTAGTACTTTCCTTTCGTTATGAAACTTTTTTCTATATAATTCCCCGGACCCCCCGAGGTCCGTATATCGTTTTCTTGTCGTGTTTTTGTTTCGAGCTGTTTTCTGTTAGGAATGCTCTCAGTTTTAGAAGCACCATGGTCTCCGACCACAACGACAGGGGAAAGGAGCTTAAGGAAGATGACCCACAAGATCCTAAGCCGGAGGAGGAGATGAAGAGTGAAGCTGAAGAAGAAGTGGAAGAAACTCCAAGTGCGTACCCTCGTGCTACCGTCGCAAGCATTAGAGTGGTGGCTAATCCCTTAAAGCTCAAGAGAGGCGCGCAGATGAGCACCGGAGGGAAGGTTCCACGTCACTCCTTAGCTTCGAGGACACCTGCTTCGGGCATCAAGAACCACTTCCACACATTAATCCATGATTATCAGTACAAAAAGGTGCCCCATAGGGATTTGCCCTCTATGTGGGATATCAATCGTTCTAACCACGCAGGAAAGACAATGGAGTGGGGAAGTAACTCCAAAAGCGGGGATACGAAGGCCGGATGTCACTCCAAGAGCTGGGACTCGAAGGCCGACATGCTCATGAACCGCGTTGAGAACAATACAGAGATGATCCGTAATCTCACCTACCTGATTGAAGAATTGAAGGAACTGGTTGAAAAGCTCATTAAGGATTCGTCATCACCATCGAAGAAATAATTCGTCATCGGTTTTGGCATCCCCTCGGTTTGTTTTAAGCTTGGGGGGAGTGCCGCTTTATCACATCACTATCTTTCATCTTTTTACCTTTTTAGTAGAGTCATATCATGAGTAGAGAAGTTATCATATAGGATGGTTTCCAGTATGGAAGTATCTCTCTTTAGTTGGTTATCGTTGTATCCCTTGGTGTGAGTTGCCGGTTTGAAATATTAATGAGAAGTTTCATCATTTACTTTCTGCATACCTTATTTTTAGTTTTCAATTTCTGTCATATGGTTGAGCTTGTTGTTAGTATTTGGTGTCACTCTAGAGATCATCAAGTTAATCTAGTTGGTTTTGGCAAACTTAGCTTGGGTCAGTAGAAATAATATTTTGAGATGCTAGTATAAGAAAGTAGAATTTTCCTATTAGCTCATAAACTTAGTATTCACAAGTCAAGATCGCTTGGGCTTTCAATGAAGATTGCATGATTGGTTTCATCGTATGTATTTTTTTTGTTTTCCCTCAACTCTTATGCTTGCTACCCATCCTTGCTAGCGAAAAACCCTGTACTGAGTATGAGATCTACTCGTGCATCCAAACCCTGAACCAAAAACTTGCCATTTGTGTCCACCATACCTACCTATACGTGGTATTTCACCGTCACTCCAAGTAAATTGTCCGTGTGCTACCATTAAAACCTTCAAAACTATTAAACCTGTTTTGTGCTCCTGTTTTAGCTCATGAGGAAGCAGTGTTAAATTTATTATGTCTTATGTCAAGCAAGGTTCTTCCCTCCTTTCACCCAGATGAGTATGAAATTTGTGCTCGTCTTAATATTGCCGAGAGCTAGTACCAAATATCATGAAAAAAAATATAATGGATGAAAGGAACTTCCCCATGGATTGATGATTGATTGGTCGGCACCCGAGGATTCGGTTAGCCATGGTTTGTGTAAGAAAATGTGTGGGGGGTGCCAATGATGTGGAAAGGAGAAAAAGTATCAATGGAAACCGCTCTCAAAAGACCGACAACCTTGCTTGATATGAGTCATGATAAGTTCTTCGTTGTCATTCGTTGACATAGACATACACCACTCTCAAACTTTATTTTCATTACCTCTGATTCATTTAAAAATGAAAAGCTCTAACACATGAGTGATTCCTGCTTCCCTCTGCGAAGGGCCTATCCTTTACTTTTGTGTTGACTCGGTAAACCCATTCCTTTCTGTCTCTAGCAAGCATTTGAGTTGTTGTGATCTCACCATCTATATGTTGATTTATTCAATCATGTTTTCTATCCTTCTTTGTTTAGCACATGCTTTACTATCTGGATGAATATTACTTTGAAAGCTATGAATCACTGTAAAAGGATTTTTATAATTAAACATGTTAAGCTCTACAATATAAGCCTTGTTATGAAGACTTCACCTAAGATAAGTATGATATCATTAAATGTTCTCTGACCAAGAACGAAGTTTTCCATCACCAATTTTGATGCTCTCTTTTGCATCTTTGTTTGTGACTCCCATTACTCGTTTCAAGTTAAGTTATATGAGAGGAAGTTGATGTCTATAATGATTGGTGCATAGATAAATGT